>CM053807.1:26149876-27379851 GCA_028671895.1 Oenanthe sinensis
AACAGATCCTTTTCGAACAACATCATTTTCTTCCTTGACTGTTCCTACCTTCCTATAAACAGTCTTAACAACTTTCTGTTTAGACTTAGGAATATATGATTCCTTCTTCTCAGGTGAAGGAGTCGCAGTCTTGGATTTAGCAAATTTACTATTGATGTGCTGTCTAGGTGTCATGTTATCTTTCTTAGCTATCATGCGTTTGAAGTAAGCAGTCATAGCATTAAAGGCACATAACATGCAATTCATTATACCACAAGGTTTATGGAAAGCATCAATAGTAGGCATGTTATTCAATACAGTAGGAGGTTTAACAGATTCTACTTCAATTTTCTCAGCAGATTTGAAGTTTTCAGTAGAATGAAATTTATTGTTACTGTTCCTACTGTTCACAAATATGTTGGGTCTGTTCATTTTACTCTTTAAGTCTTTTGCACCTACACCAGGTCTGGGGGAATCAGAAGTTCCCACATCTTTCACTGGTGTTTCTAGTGCACATTTTTCTTTCTGGACATTAACTCCTTTTATGTCCTTAACCTGTTCTCCTCTCTTCTTCTCTTCCTCAAGATCTTCCAGCTGCATTTCATATGCAATTATTACAGAGGTCTCAAGGATGGGTTCAGCTATCGGTGTTATGAAGAGGGGTTTCGGTGTGTCTTTAACAACATGTGGGATACCCCTTTCTTCAGCACTTTTTCTAAAGGGGGTTATGTTGCTTGGTTTTCCTACAGATTTGTTATACTCGAAGCCTATTCCAACTTTACGATTTATTTCTTGTTGGTCAACTAGGTTCTTAACAATATATGAGGAATTCTTATAAGCAAGACACTTCTTCTTTTCTTCTTCTATCTGGTTTCTGAGATTAGTTTCTACTACAACATGACAACTGACTTTGCTGACTTGAACAGCTAAGTCTTCAGTCAACTTAATAGTCAACTTGTCATGATTTCTTTTTAACTGTTTAAAAACTTCAGTCTCATCAATTAACTCTTTGACTTTGAGTCTGAGTTTCTTAACTTTATCTCTTTCACCATCTAGTTCTTTACCTAGCAAAGCAAACATCTTAGGACACGAAGGATTTACCTCTATTCCTCTGTCACTGGTGGGAGACAGTGATCCCTCTGATGAAGCCATAAGAGCAAGATTTCCCAGCTCTTCCTCATCATCGTTATATGAGTCATCCCAGCTTTTGCCTGCTGCTAGATAGGACTTTCCTTGATGCTTTTTCACTAGCGCATCATACTTCTCCTTCAGCTCTTCGTAAGACTCTCTCTTTTTCCCTTGCTTAGGCTTCTTGCACTCAGTTGCAAAGTGCCCTAGCTCATTACAGTTGAAGCAACGAAACTTGCTTCTATCAACTAAGCCGGTCTTGTAGCCGCTTTTTGATACTGCTGTCGAAGAACCTCCTCTTTGGTATCTTCCAAAATTAGGCTTACTTCTGAATGAGGAGTTTCTTCGGAATCTCATGTTGCCAAACTTCCTGGCAACCATAGCTAGAGATTCATCTTCTAGCTGATCTAGTTCTTCCAGTGAGTAGAAATCACCATCTTCTTGTTTGTCAGCAGTATGTCCAAGTTCTGGAACCACATACTCTGTTGAACTGTTATAAGGTGCAACAGCCTTCACTTCTTCTTTCTCTGGTGCTTCTACCATTAATGCCTTGGAGGAACTCAGTACCTTACCTCTTCCATACATTTATCTGGTTTGGATCTGTTCCAGCTCATAAGTTTTTAAAACTCCGTAGAGTCTTTCTAGGGTTACTTCTTTCATGTCCCTAGATTCCCGGATGGCTGCAATCCTGTGCTCCAGATGCTCTGGTAAGGTCAACAAAAACTTCCTGTTCACCTCTTGGTTCTGATAAAACTTTCCATTCATGTTTAGCTCGTTTATCAATTTGTTTAGTCTCTGAAACACCTCAGAGATACCCTCACCAGGGTTGGATCTAAACTGTTCATATTGGGTGGTCAGGATCTCCAGTCTATTCTCCTTAACTTCTTCAGTTCCCTCATTGATAATTTCAATTATTTCCCAGATTTGTTTTGCATTCTTGCAATTGACTACTTGGTTGTACATGATGTAGTCTAGGGATTCAATTAATATGAGCTTCAGATTATTATCAAGGGACACAGCTTCTGTTTCCTCATCTGTATAGTCTGCCGGACTTTTCGGAAACTGTCTGTGGGGAATTACGACCCCATCTACTGTATGTTCGAGAACAACTGATATAGGCAGCTCAACACCTTTAGCCATAATCAATGCATACTTAGGATTTGCAATCCCGATAAACAGTAGCATTTTTTGTTTCCACAAGTTGTAGTGTTCTCTGTCGAACTGTGGAATCTTGATGCTTGTAACTTTCTGGGTACTCATCTTTAATAAGATTAAAAATTAAGTGTTTCAAAAAAAATATTTTAATTTTTGACTGAAAACAATTTTTGATCAGAAATAATTTTTAGTGAAAAATTATTTCGAATAAAAAATTATTTTGAATTAAAAATAATTTTTGAGATCTGTATGAGTTGCGGAATTTTTGGTTTGGATCTGATATTAACTATATCAACCAGCTCTGATACCAATTGTTGGTCCCTGATATTGTAGAAGGGGGGTTGAATACAATATCTGAAAATTAACCGCGGAATAATTAGGATTAAAAATATTATTTTAATTACTCGCGAAATATTAATTATAATGAAATACTGTTCAAGTGAAAGATATAATTTTAACTTGATTTGTATTACACAATTAATATGAAGATTAGATTTAATAACTGATATAAAAATCTAGAACGAATTTGACATGAAGTGTTCGAGTTTAATCAATTATATTCAAACTTGCACAGAAATCTGTGAATATTACAATGCAGACAAATTTCTGAATTTGAACTGATTTTCTTAACACTAACAAATGAAGCAAGCACCTCATATTTATAGAGGTTGGAAAAAGGCTGGTATGACCTTTTTCCATATGACTTAATTTCAAGAAAATAAGTCTGTATGACTTATTTTAACACTTGTATGACTTATAAAAGACTGGGTATGACTTATTTCTGGTCGGTATGACCTTTTAAAATTCGGTATGACTTATTGAAAGTCATATTCAGATTTTATTTAATTAAAACAAATCGGTATGACTTATTTTAAATAAACAAAATAATTCCAGCATGACCTTTTGATCAGCTTTGCTCGGTATGACTTATCAATATGCTCGGTATGACTTATGCTAACATGCTCGGTATGACTTATATATATATATATATATATATATATAAAGAATTTCGGTATGACTTATTGATAAGTCATACTAGCAGTTTATATATATCTATATAAGTCATTTTAAAACATTTCTTTTATAGTAAATTAATTCTACTTAATTTAATTAGTTAATTTACAAATTAAATTAATTTCAACTTGAATTAATTTAATTAGATAAATTAAAAAATTAATTAACAATTGATAGTAGAATTAAAATACTATCTTTAGTCGCAGCCGTGCTGATAGTCTTGAAATCTTCCTGTCTTTTCTTCGTCTTCTAATCTTGAAACCTCTTGAATTAAATGAAGAATAAATATTATATTAGTTGACACACAAATGTACTGTCTGGTTCATTTGTGTCATCCCAATAAATATTCTCCATTTAAATAACATTTAACTAGAGGCCTTCTGTCATTAATTCTTCTTCACTGTTTGCATTCTTCTTCTGGAATCTGCTTGTAGTAATCATTTGAAATCTTCTATATCTTCTGTCTTCTATAGAAGTACTTCCTCATTATTAATTTCACTGACGCTTGAACATGGAAATGAACTTCATCCAGTGTTGAGTAGCAATCCTACAAAATACCTCTGATACTTGGATCCTTTGTGATTAGTTGACTGTCTTCGTCTTGATTCCTGTTTAGTGTTTAGTATTTACTTCTCTTTATTAGTTAGAGTTGAGTTGCCATCTAATTATTACAAATAGGCCTAGTCATATGCCTTTCACATCTTACACTTCCACCTTCTAAGAAGTAAACCAGCATCTCATTCTTCACTTTTTCTGTATCTCCCTGACCTCCTTGTATCTTCGTTTCAAAAACATTATAAACAATTTGAGCAGACACCAGTTTATTTAAGTGCTTCTGAGTGATCTTCTCAAACTGCCTATCTGTCAAGGATTGAGGATCCCTGGTTAGAGTAGATGTTCTGTCAATGTCAGATTCTTCAAATCCTCCAAGACCTATCTTCTTTTTAGCTCTAAGTTGCAGATTTGATTGACTGCACTTCCAGTATGAAGGTTCTTGAGTTTGATCAGAGTCTGACTTCTTTATTTGCTTATTAGAGTCTGACTTAGACTCTGATTTCCCATGTCTAGTCCCTGACTGATGTGTTTGAGTTCTTGCTACTCCAGATTGCTTTTGTTGCACACCATCAGGACCCTTAGAACCATGAGAACTATCTCCATCATCACCATCTCTCCTCCTTTTAACTCCCCTTGATTTATCCTTGCATCCCTCATCCTTATGTCTCCTGGAGGACTCACCTTGCTTCACCTTCTCCCCCTTTTTGACATCATCATTACTGGTGACAGCCAAAAGAATCTGCTCAAGAACAGTGGAGATATTTGCCTGGGCTGCAATAACCGAATCAACCTTAGTGGTCAAATCAGAAACTGTAGTTTGAAGAGAGGCTTGAGTGGTAGTGATAGCAGCTAGAGCATCTTTAAAAGCGACCTCTTTGGATAATTGAAGGGAGTGAATTCAGTTAAATCTTGTATTGAGCAGAGAAGTTGTATTATCAACACCAGTGAGCTTTGTTTTAATATGAGAAATGTCCTGGACCACACTGGATAATTGAGCAGCAACATCAGGTAGCTTAGCTTTAACAACTCCATCTAAGACTTAATCTTCTTCACCAGGATAGTAACCATGTTCCTGTTGAAAAGATTTTTTCTGAAAAGCCTTAAGTCTCTCAGAAAGATGAATATCCAAAATACACTCAAAAGAATCTTTATCATTGATGCCTCTTTGTTGTGCAGACTCCCAAGACTGAGGAAACACCTGATCAAAATAGATAAAAGAAGGATGATATGGGCAAAAATAACCCTAAGTAAATAATAATAAATATAGCATTTATTATTTCATTAATTAGACCTGTTATGGTCCGAAGGCTTGGGCCCTCAAAACGAACTAGGAAAATAAATCCTCGGATCGAATGAACTTGTAAGTCTAGCCCGCAAGCTCTGTTGAAGCCATAGGCCCATTAAGCCTTTGTTATTAATTAATTTCGTAATTAATAAATAAAGGCTCAGTAAAGGCCCAAGAAGTCTGTTGAAGGCCTTCATCCTAGAAGGATCTAGAAACCCAAACGTGGGAAGAGTCCAACAAGGACTCTCATTCCTACAAGGTTTTGGATACCCCTGCTGCTAGGAGACTTGGCCCCCAAGTCTCCTAACCCTAATTTGATTCCAAGGCCTTCATGTGCCTATTTAAAGGGCCTAACCCCTCAACATTAGAACGACGTTTTTTGGCTTGATTCTCATACGAACTGAGATACGTAGGCAGTTAACGAGGACCTGAGTTTAGTCACGAAACGTTAGTGCAGCCATTAAAGCTTGAAGCTCCCCCAAACCCTAGCACTAATTACGCATTAAAGACACCTCGTTTTTGATCCGTAACATTTGGCGCCGTCTGTGGGAAACGAATAATAACCATGGCAAGAACACGAAGTACTGCAAGCACCCTTGAAGGAGAGATCCCTGGCACCGCTGTCGACACCACTGTTCCCCCTATTACAACTCAGGGGCAACAAGCTGTTGTTCCAACCACCTCTGTTGAGGACCCTGAAGGAAGCACCCGGCGTGCTGGACCCCTCAGCATCGTCGTTTATCCTTCCAACTCCGATGTGTCAATTCATGCTTCAGCTCCTCCGCTCCAGGTAATTCCACCCCTTCATACTACTTTTGTTGCTCCTCCTACTATGCAGGTCCCGTCTGCTATAACTCCCGACCCTCGTTATGGGCTCCCAAGGAACTATGAGCCCCCTTACGAGCAAGGGCTGTTGCCCCACTATACCTCACAACGAAGAAGTCGGGACTTCTCTGAACCTTACTCAACTGATGACGAGAAGTCATCTGACGAAGATGTTAACCCACGAAGGAGGCGACCTGGTAAGGAGCCCCTTGGAGGGAGGAGTACCCAGCCCCGAGGACCACAAAGTAATGACTCCCTGAACCTTCAGGAAAGAATACGCGCTCATGAGGCTGAAGCTCAATGACTAAAGAAAGACCAGGAAAAGGCATTAACAAGGCGACAGCGCCCCAGAGTGGAGGGTGCTGGAGAGTTGATGAGAAACACCTCTGTAATAGATTTGGATGAGCCCCCGAGGCAAATAAGAACAAATCATGTCAGGGCTAATCCCCAAGAGTTATTACCGCTTGGAGATCCTGATGATCCCACACCCCCCTTCACAGAGAATATTATGAATGAAAAGATATCAAGGAAGTTTAAGATGCCAACAATCAGGGCCTATGATGGAACGGGAGATCCCTCAAATCATGTGCTCACGTTCTCTAATGCACTGCTGCTGCAGCCTGTAAACGATGCCATTAAGTGTAGGGCGTTTCCCCAAACCCTGAGTGGCATGGCTCAGCGGTGGTTCAGTCGTCTACCACCAAACTCTGTTGGGTCATTCAAGGATCTGAGCAGGGCCTTCATTGGTCAATTCATTAGCAGCAAAACTCATGAAAAGAGCTCAGCTTCGCTAATGAACATGCACCAGGGGAAGAACGAATCCTTGAGGGATTACATGAATAGGTTCACAAAGGAAGCCTTGAAGGTCCCTGATCTAGATCAGAAGGTAGCTATGATAGCCTTGCAGCAAGGGACTTCTGACGAAAATTTTAGGAGATCGTTAGCCAAGAGGGCCCCTGAAACCATGAATGAGCTCCAAGAGAGAGCAGGAAAGTATATCAAGGCTGAGGAAAGTATGAGAAAAGCTCAAGGGTTTCAGACCTCGAACGTCTATCCTAAAAAACGATCCAGCGATACCGAGTACACTGTTGATACCAAGTATGCAAAGAATGGTGACGCCAATGACTCCAAGAAAAAAGGAGGTGCCAGGTTAACCGAGTATGCAAGACTAAACACCGCCCGTAGCCAGATACTAATGGACATTGAGAAGGGTAAAGACCTTCGATGGCCGAAGCCACTGAGGACTGATCCTGAAAAGAGAAATAAGAGCGCATACTGTCGGTTCCACAGAGATGTGGGACACGACACTGACGACTGTCGTCAGTTGAAAGACGAGATCGAATTTCTGATTAGAAGAGGGAAGTTGAAAAAATACACCAAGGATGGTGCTAGGGACGATAGAAGGAACGACAAACGAAGGGACCCAGACCCCAAGGAAAGAAACAATCAGCCCAGAGGGCCTGTGATTAACGTAATATCAGGAGGGCCAACTGCAGCAGGCAACTCCAGAAACTCCATGAAGGCATATGCACGGGAGGTAATGAGCATTGTAGGAGAACCTCCTAAGAGGGCAAGGACTGAAGTCTCGTTGACCTTCGACGACTCCGACCTAGAAGGGGTGAGGTTCCCCCACGATGATCCCTTAGTAATTACCCCCACCATAGGGAATTCTCCTGTGAAAAGAGTCTTGGTAGACAATGGCTCTTCCGTTGACATCCTATTTTATGATGCCTATGTAAAAATGGGATACAGTGATTCACAGCTAACCCCCTCCAACATGCCCATATACGGTTTTAATGGAGTGGAGTCTCGGATCGAGGGGATCATAAAACTACCAATGACTATAGGCGAAGAACCTCGACTGTCCACTCAGATGCTGAATTTCTTAGTTATTAAGGCAAGCACTACCTATAATGCAATCCTTGGGAGGACAGGGTTGCATGCCTTCAAAGCAATAGCTTCTACATACCACTTGAAACTCAAGTTCCCGACCAGGAATGGAGTGGGGGAAGAAAGAGGAGATCAGAAGATGGCCAGAAGCTGTTATGTGGCTGCTTTAAAGCCTGATGGCACTGGGGGGCAGGTTCTCCCCATTGAAGATATGGATGTCAGAGATCACGAAGAGAGGAGGGGGAAACCTGCGGAGGACTTGGAGTCCATTCCCCTGGATCCTTCATATCCTGAGAGAGTGACATATGTTGGGGCTTCACTCCCCAAGGACCTGAAACAACAACTGATACAGTTCCTACAAGATAACAAAGATGTTTTCGCTTGGACAGCAGCTGACATGCCAGGAATAGACCCCGAGCTTATAACACATCAGTTGAATGTAAATCCTGGAAGGACAGCGGTCAAACAGAAGAAAAGAAGTTTTTCCCCTGAAAGACAGGAGGCCATTAAGCAGGAAGTGGAAAAATTGCTAGAAGCTGGATTTATTGAAGAAATCCAATTTCCTGAATGGCTGGCCAACCCTGTGATGGTTAAAAAAAGCAATGGGAAGTGGAGAATGTGTGTGGACTTCACTGACTTGAATGATGCGTGTCCCAAGGACTGTTTCCCCTTACCAAGGATAGACACGTTAATAGATGCCACAGCTGGGCACGAGATGCTTAGCTTCATGGATGGTTTTAGTGGCTACAACCAAATTAAAATGCACCCCGGAGACATTCCTAAGGTATCGTTTGTTACTGACTTTGGTGTTTTTTGTTATCTGGTTATGGCTTTTGGACTTAAGAACGCAGGAGCCACATATCAAAGGCTTGTGAATAAAATTTTCAAGCACCTCATTGGAAAGACTATGGAAGTCTATGTTGATGACATGATAGTCAAAAGCTTGGGCAAGGCCGATCATCTTGTACACCTGAGTGAGGCATTCGAAGTTCTGAGAACCCACAAGATGATGTTAAACCCATCCAAGTGTGCCTTCGGCGTAGGTTCTGGAAAATTTCTGGGCCTGATGGTCTCAAAGAGAGGCATTGAGGCCAATCCTGACAAAATCAAAGCAATTCTGGACATGGAGCCTCCCAAGACTGTAAAGGAAGTCCAAAAGCTTACTGGAAGGGTAGCGGCCCTGGGACGTTTCATATCCAAGTCTGGAGAAAAATGTTTGCCATTCTTCAAGGCCCTCAAAAAGGTCAAGAACTTTGAATGGAATGAGGAGAGCCAAGCAGCGTTTGAAGAACTAAAGAAGTACATGGCTGAGTCGCCCTTGCTTGCCAAACCAAAACCAGGAGAGGTGCTATTCATGTATCTGGCTGTCTCAAACTCAGCCCTGAGTGCAGTACTTGTGAAAGAGGAAGCTAAGGTTCAGAAGCCCATCTATTATGTTAGCAAGATTCTGCATGGTGCAGAACTGAACTATTCAAAGATTGAAAAGATTGCGTTAGCATTAATAATGGCTTCAAGGAAGTTACGCCCGTACTTCCAGGCGCATGTTATTGAAATCCTGACAGACCAACCCCTGAGAAACATACTGCATAGCCCCAAGGCCAGTGGAAGGCTAATTAAATGGGCCATTGAACTTGGAGAGTTCGAAATCAGATACAAGCCAAGGACAGCGATCAAAGCCCAGGCTCTAGCTGACTTCGTGGTTGAATGTACCATTCTAAACCAAGAAGTCGGGGGGCAAGGAGAGGATAAAGAAGGTAATAAGGAGAAAGAGGGAAAAGAAGAAGAACTCAAAGAATACTGGTTGCTCTTTTTTGACGGAGCTTCAAAAACAAAAACTAGTGGAGCTGGACTAGTTTTACTAAGCCCGGATGGTTTCATTGTCGAATATGCAATCAAGTTGGACTTTCCAACTACAAACAACGAGGCGGAATACGAAGCTTTGATAGCTGGACTCGGTCTGGCCAGAACCCTGAGGGTGAAAAACATAAAAGTATGTGGTGACTCAAGGTTAGTAATCTCTCAAGTAAATGGGGAATTTGAGACCCGAGACATGACTATGGCCAGGTATTTGAGAATCGTTAAAGCTCAAGCCACACAGTTCGAAGAATGTCACTTTGAGTACATCCCGAGAGAGGAAAACATGAAGGCTGATGCCTTGTCCAAATTTGCATCATCAGAAATTGAAAGCTACTCGGGCAGTATTTATTTTCAAGTCTTGAAGACCCCAAGCATTGATGCGAAACTGATAGCTCCTATTGGGCCGGGAACATGTTGGATGGATCCCATCAAACTCTACTTGGAAACAGGAAAAACACCTGCCGACCCCTTGGAAGCTCGCAAACTGTCAGTAAGGGCCCTGAGGTATGCCCTCATAGAAGGGATACTCTACAAAAAATCATACGTGATACCCTACTTGAAGTGTTTGAGACCCCATGAAGCTGAAGCTGCCCTAAGGGAAGTTCACGAAGGAGTATGTGGTCAGCACCTAGGAAGCAGAGCTCTTGCTCACAAAGTCGTGAGGCTGGGGTTTTATTGGCCTGAGATGCTTAAAGATGCCAAGGCATATGTTAAGAAATGCGATCGTTGCCAAAAGTTTGCACCCCTTGTTAGGCAGCCCCCTGAGATGCTGACATCCATCAACTCTCCGCTCCCCTTTGCCATGTGGGGAATGGATATTCTAGGCCCGTTTCCTATGGCCAGTGCACAAAGGAAGTTCCTCATTGTTGCCATCGACTACTTCACTAAGTGGATAGAAGCCAAGCTCTTGGCCAAAATTGACACTAAGAACGTAACTCAGTTCTTCTGGGAGAACGTCATATGCAGGTATGGGCTACCTCGAATCCAGGTAACGGACAATGGAACTCAATTCAACAGTAAGGACTTCATGAAATACTGTGAGAATTATAACATTGAACTACGCTTTACTTCAGTAGCTCATCCACAGTCAAATGGGCAAGCTGAAGTTGCTAACAGAATTATCCTAGATGGACTCAAGAAAAGGATAGAACGCTCCCAAGGGACTTGGGTTGATGAGTTACTCCCAATCTTATGGGCATATAGAACTACTTGCAGAACATCAACAGGAGCTACTCCATTTCAACTAGCCTATGGAGCCGAGGCAGTGGTGCCCGTTGAAGTTGCTCAGACATCACCAAGGATTCAAGAATTTCAAGTTGACACCAACGAAGAAGGCATGAAACTGGCTCTAGACCTAATAGATGAGCTGCGCGACGAAGCTAATGCCAGAATAGTAGAAAGCCAGAAGAAAGCTTCGTTCTACTGCAACCTGAGAGTCAAGGAAAGGTTCTTCCGCGAAGGAGTCTTAGTCCTGCGAAAGATCGAGGCATCTGGAGTTGGTCCCAAAGGCAAGTTAGCTCCAAACTGGGAAGGGTCATACCAAGTAAAGGAAGTCACAGGGCAAGGAGCGTACAAACTCCAAACCCTTGAAGGGATTGAAGTCCCTAGAAGCTGGAATGCAACCAACTTAAGAATTTATTATGTTTAGGTTTTCAACTTTAAATGTTTAAATATCGGTTTATTAGCCTTGAAAGGCATGACAGTTATTAAGCCTTGATGGCATCTTTTTAAGTTACTTTGGAAAACTTAATGTTTCCGTTATCTTTATATAATTTGTACCAAGTCCTTTACAAAGCCATGCAAGTAGTTGTTGTTTATGTTCAGATTAAGCACGAAAAACAAATAAAACTAAGGCGGAAAGTAAAGAGACGGGAATATGAAAAACATAATTGCATAAATAAGAGCCCCGGGGGGCAAAAATTCTTTACACGGCCACTGAGGGCCAACATAAATAAAAACCTAACTACTACTCTGAGGACTCCTCCTCACCGGAAGAAGACGAGCCTTCTTTGCCTTCACCAGATTCTTTGTCATCTTCATCAGACTCTTCTTCCTCCCCAGAAGAGCTCTCATCTACTGGCTTTTGAGGGATAGCCTCTGGAACAATCTTCTTGGGAGTAACTCGAACTGGGGAAGGAGTAAGAGAAGGCGCACGATTTCTGACATCCGGGCTGTCCTCCCCATCGGTTTCCTCGTGCTCCTCGAACAACCGCTTCAACGCATCGGCCGATTGAGGGCATTTGAAGTCTACCTTTGGGTTAAACAAACCCGGGTGTTTGCCCAACACTTCCTTGAGGGCGTCATTCCACCCGATAGTGTAATTAGCCGGGAAGATTAAGTCGTCATGAGCCTCGATTAAATCCCGGTACTCGTCAGAGGCCATATATTGATCAATTATAGCATTTTTATCTGCCCGTAGCTCGACCACCTCAGCTTGGGCCTATTTAAGCTGCCCCTCCTTCTCAGCCAGCTTTTCTTCAAGATTTTTGAGCTTGGCATGAGCCACTGTCAGCTCCTTCTTATGTTTTCCTGCCCGGGCTTTCCAAGCCTCCGTCTGGTGCAAAGAAGCTTGGAAATAGGCGTTGGCCTGAAAAAGCAACAAAACAAGTTAATACATATAGAAAGGCCCAGACCGTGAACGGAAGAAGTGTGAACTACAAGGTAAGCAAGTAAATAAGCTTACCGATGCCAATGCCTGCGCACCCAAAGCCTTGGTGCTTTCCTCGTCCCGTCCCAAGACAATATCCTTGTAATCGTAAGGAGTGAGGGAGTGAAGGGACCAGTCCCTTGCGTGATCTGTGCATCCGACCACCGTATCCGACTTCCTGATACCCCAGCCAGGCTTGTATGCCAAGGATTTGGGCGCCTTGACCGGCTCGCTGCTCCCAGCTTCGATTGGCCCAGTGTGCGGCTGTAAGAAAGCCGGAGGTTCCTTTACCTGCCTGGGGTCGTTCATCAGTCTTAGCCGTTTCATACGGCCAGTTTTTTCTACGGGTGGAATAGTCCACTCGTTTATCAATGCAGCAGCTGAAAAAGAAAACATGGAAACATTAGTAAGGCAATCAACGAGTAGAACGAGAACAGAGTCGGGTAAAATAGTATACCTTTGCTAGAGGCCCTTGATAGGCCCACGGCTCTCAACCTGTGTTCGTCAAGAAGAACCCAAGCAAGCTGCTTGGTTTCAACCTGAGTAAGCTTGGCATAAGCCTCTTCTTCTTCCCCTGAGAGCCTAATAGCGTCAAAGCTCCCGTCTGACACTTTGCTAAACATGGGCCTAAAAAGGGTACCCCAGTCTCCCCCTTCCCACTTTACTTGGATAAAATTTTCCTTCCAGTGAAGGTTGTTGTCAGGGATCGAAGAGGTATCAAAGATATGGGGTTTGTTAGGCCTGTGAGCTATGTGAACCCAGCCCTGGGAAATGCTAGAAGAGTTTTTGAATTGAAAGATTTTGCGAAAAAGAGGGACTGTCATTTTTATCTTATTCCCCAAACATAAGACCATGAAACAATGGATGAGCCTCCATCCATTGGGCACGAGTTGACATGGATTTATTTGAACATCAGCTAAGAGGGTGGGGATGAAGTCGTGCAAAGGAAACCTAAGCCCCGATAAGAGGGCATCTACGTAAACAAATAAACGACTAGGATGCCAATGGCAGGTCCTGTCGCCAGGTTCAACTAAGGAAATGGAAAACCTAGGTGGAAAATTAAAAAGCTTGTTATACTCTTCTACTATGTCGGCTTCGAAAAATTTACTACTACGACTGTAAGAATCTAGATGGGATTGACTAGGGTATTCATCTCCCCGTTGGTTGATCATATCTACCAAGGACATGTATGTAGAAAAAATGGGGATTCGATTTAGGGATTTACCTCTCTTGGCTGATCCCGCGTTCATGGTTGCCAATCTAGAAGCTCTCTTATCCGCCATCCGATTTTCGACTTTATGTAATTCTTTAAAGAAGCTAACGATTTAAATTACTTGGCAGCTTGAGAGCTCTAATATAGAAGGGAGAAGTGAGGAGTAAAAAATGAGAAGTGTGAGAAATGAAGCCCACACCACTCATATATGCAACCCCAGCCGGTCACCTGACCGTTTAAATTTAACTTTGGACAGGCATCTCTAGGTCGAACAAGCGTCGAAAGGTAAGTCAACCGGTATCACCGGTGAAGGGGCTTGAAAACCCATATTCTAAGGCCAAAAACCTCTACAACCCATAAACTGGGAAAGATCTAAAACATGGGCCTGCCAAGCCCGTAGTCATAAAACCTCACAGGCCCATTCTATAAAGTCGAAAATAAAAGGCCATGAGGCCCTCAAGGAATTTCGACCTCAAAGAGTTTTGAGGTCTATTTCGACTTCAATCCAAGTCGAAAATAAAAGGCCATGAGGCCCTCCAGGAATTTCGACCTCAAAGAGTTTTGAGGTCTATTTCGACTTCAATCCAAGTCGAAAATAAAAGGCCATGAGGCCCTCAAGGAATTTCGACCTCAAAGAGTTTTGAGGTCTATTTCGACTTCAATCCAAGTCGAAAATAAAAGGCCATGAGGCCCTCAAGGAATTTCGACCTCAAAGAGTTTTGAGGTCTATTTCGACTTCAATCCAAGTCGAAAATAAAAGGCCCTGAGGCCCTCCAGGAATTTCGACCTCAAAGAGTTTTGAGGTCTATTTCGACTTCAATCCAAGTCGAAAATAAAAGGCCATGAGGCCCTCAAGGAATTTCGACCTCAAAGAGTTTTGAGGTCTATTTCGACTTCAATCCAAGTCGAAAATAAAAGGCCATGAGGCCCTCCAGGAATTTCGACCTCAAAGAGTTTTGAGGTCTATTTCGACTTCAATCCAAGTCGAAAATAAAAGGCCATGAGGCCCTCAAGGAATTTCGACCTCAAAGAGTTTTGAGGTCTATTTCGACTTCAATCCAAGTCGAAAATAAAAGGCCATGAGGCCCTCAAGGGATTCTAAGCCCTTGTTCGACCTCGATCCAGGTCGAAATCGACATCAATCACTATGTTCGACCTCGAGGCGTTTTTGAAGTCTTGTTCGACCTCGATCCAGGTCGAAATCGACCTCAATCACTGTGTTCGACCTCGAGGCGTTTTGAAGTCTTGTTCGACCTCGATCCAGGTCGAAATCAACCTCAATCACTATATTCGACCTCGAGGCGTTTTGAAGTCTTGTTCGACCTCGATCCAGGTCAAAATCGACCTCAATCACTATGTTCGACCTCGAGGCGTTTTGAAGTCTTGTTCGACCTCGATCCAGGTCGAAATCGACCTCAAACTACTAGTTCGACTTCAAGATATTTTGAGGCCTATTTCGACCTTAAACGAGGTCGAAAATCAACCTCGGCTCTCCAATCCTGGTCGAAATCAACTCCAATCCAGGACCATATTGACCCTGATCCAGGTCGACTTAGGGGAGAAATGCAGAAAAAGCATCCTTGGCGACTTAGCTACGAATAAAGTCCTTTGGGGACCAATTTATGTAATATTGATTCTTTAAAAGAATTAATAATAGAAGGCCTGAGTCCGAAAGTCAAGAAAAAATTGACTGAAACAAGTCAAATGCTCGATAAGGCACTGAAGACCCTTTGTAAAACTTTTACGAAAACTCACGAAGTTTTCCCAAAAATTGGGGGGCAAATGATATGGGCAAAAATAACCCTAAGTAAATAATAATAAATATAGCATTTATTATTTCATTAATTAGACCTGTTATGGTCCGAAGGCTTGGGCCCTCAAAACGAACTAGGAAAATAAATCCTCGGATCGAATGAACTTGTAAGTCTAGCCCGCAAGCTCTGTTGAAGCCATAGGCCCATTAAGCCTTTGTTATTAATTAATTTCGTAATTAATAAATAAAGGCTCAGTAAAGGCCCAAGAAGTCTGTTGAAGGCCTTCATCCTAGAAGGATCTAGAAACCCAAACGTGGGAAGAGTCCAACAAGGACTCTCATTCCTACAAGGTTTTGGATACCCCTGCTGCTAGGAGACTTGGCCCCCAAGTCTCCTAACCCTAATTTGATTCCAAGGCCTTCATGTGCCTATTTAAAGGGCCTAACCCCTCAACATTAGAACGACGTTTTTTGGCTTGATTCTCATACGAACTGAGATACGTAGGCAGTTAACGAGGACCTGAGTTTAGTCACGAAACGTTAGTGCAGCCATTAAAGCTTGAAGCTCCCCCAAACCCTAGCACTAATTACGCATTAAAGACACCTCGTTTTTGATCCGTAACATTTGGCGCCGTCTGTGGGAAACGAATAATAACCATGGCAAGAACACGAAGTACTGCAAGCACCCTTGAAGGAGAGATCCCTGGCACCACTGTCGACACCACTGTTCCCCCTATTACAACTCAGGGGCAACAAGCTGTTGTTCCAACCACCTCTGTTGAGGACCCTGAAGGAAGCACCCGGCGTGCTGGACCCCTCAGCATCGTCGTTTATCCTTCCAACTCCGATGTGTCAATTCATGCTTCAGCTCCTCCGCTCCAGGTAATTCCACCCCTTCATACTACTTTTGTTGCTCCTCCTACTATGCAGGTCCCGTCTGCTATAACTCCCGACCCTCGTTATGGGCTCCCAAGGAACTATGAGCCCCCTTACGAGCAAGGGCTGTTGCCCCACTATACCTCACAACGAAGAAGTCGGGACTTCTCTGAACCTTACTCAACTGATGACGAGAAGTCATCTGACGAAGATGTTAACCCACGAAGGAGGCGACCTGGTAAGGAGCCCCTTGGAGGGAGGAGTACCCAGCCCCGAGGACCTCAAAGTAATGACTCCCTGAACCTTCAGGAAAGAATACGCGCTCATGAGGCTGAAGCTCAATGACTAAGGAAAGACCTGGAAAAGGCATTAACAAGTCGACAGCGCCCCAGAGTGGAGGGTGCTGGAGAGTTGATGAGAAACACCTCTGTAATAGATTTGGATGAGCCCCCGAGGCAAATAAGAACAAATCATGTCAGGGCTAATCCCCAAGAGTTATTACCGCTGGGAGATCCTGATGATCCCACACCCCCCTTCACAGAGAATATTATGAATGAAAAGATATCAAGGAAGTTTAAGATGCCAACAATCAGGGCCTATGATGGAACGGGAGATCCCTCAAATCATGTGCTCACGTTCTCTAATGCACTGTTGCTGCAGCCTGTAAACGATGCCATTAAGTGTAGGGCGTTTCCCCAAACCCTGAGTGGCGTGGCTCAGCGGTGGTTCAGTCGTCTACCACCAAACTCTGTTGGGTCATTCAAGGATCTGAGCAGGGCCTTCATTGGTCAATTCATTAGCAGCAAAACTCATGAAAAGAGCTCAGCTTCGCTAATGAACATGCACCAGGGGAAGAACGAATCCTTGAGGGATTACATGAATAGGTTCACAAAGGAAGCCTTGAAGGTCCCTGATCTAGATCAGAAGGTAGCTATGATAGCCTTGCAGCAAGGGACTTCTGACGAAAATTTTAGGAGATCGTTAGCCAAGAGGGCCCCTGAAACCATGAATGAGCTCCAAGAGAGAGCAGGAAAGGTAGCTATGATAGCCTTTGTGCATGAGACTCCCCCTCAAGGTGGATAGACTCTGATAGAATAGATTGGGAAATCACTTCATGAGCATCCATCAGAGTCTGTCCTCCCATATCACTGGGGTTCTCATCAGCTCTTTGATGAGTTGTCAAGGAGGGCCCAACAGCATACTCCCCTGCCCCACTATCACCCAACCTCTGACTAGGTGGTTCTTGTGTGGGTGAGGCAGACTGAGCATCTTTATCACTAGTCACCACTGGTGCACTAGTCCCATCCTCCAACTGCCTTGCACCACCTGCTACCTCCTGTTGTTCTTCAAGAATAAATGCATCCAACTTGTGATGAAAGGCCCTGAGATGGATTGCATTGATTGCCTGGGCATCTATGAGATTGAAGAGGTCCTGCAGTTCCCTTCTTACTCTTTGAAAATATGTGCCCTTGAATTGATCCAGTCTACTTTGGTAGGTTGGATAGATGTATTTGTTGGCAATTGTACCTATATTATGGACAAGATAGTCAGCCACCTGTCTTGACAGAGGTTGAATTTGAGAGATCCATTGAATGGGTGTCCTGTAGGTAACTCCATTATCCCAAATTGCTTCATAGTTAAAAACTGGTTGCTCAATCTCAGTTTCCAACTCAGCAACAGACTCTGATGCTCTCCTTTTGTGGATCTTAAGCTTTTTAGGCTTTTTTGTAATTTTCTGTTCAGAGTCTGGCACACCTAGTGCTTTGAGAACTTCATTAGTTCTGCCTTCTATGAGCCCAGCTGCTTGTACTTGGAATGAAGAGTTGAGTAGGTAGGTGTAGAGATTTTTGACCACATCCTGTGCAGACATTTGTAGCTCCTGTTCCATTCTCTTCCTTAGGGCTTCATAGGTTGAAAGAAAATCCAAGACTTGAGATTTAGTCTGATATTGCTCTGGATCTTCAACTGATTCCACCAAAGGATATAAGAGTAGCAGTGCCTCATCACTTGGAGTAATGATCTCATCAATTAGGCATGAGGCTACATCCAATGGCATTCCTTCCCAAAATGTGTCATAATCAGAGTCTAAAGGCAGTCTAGACTCTGACTCAACATTAGACTCTAGTTCAGGTGTTTTCTTGATTTCAGAGTCTGGCTCTGCAAGAGCCTTGGGAGCATCTGTTTCCTGCAAAACAGGGTTAGTAATAATAACAGGCTTGTGTGTGTGTACAGAATAAGCCTTCCTTAACCTTCTGTACGTCTTAGCAAAAGATTTCTCAGGAGACTCAATGTGAGAATCCTGAGGTGCTTCCCTAGGTTTTTCAGAGTCTGTAGCCTTTTGAGAGTCTACAGACTTGGCTTGAAGGTTAGAATCAAGTGTATCATGACCTTCCTTTAGCAAAGAAAGTCCTTCAACAACTCGCTTCTCTAGTGGATTGAGCTCCTCATCACTGTGCTCATCTATAAGCCTAGATTGAATCAATTTTCTCCTCTTTACAACTGGTGCCTGTTGAGAGACACCAGAGGTTGGTTTCTTTTTGGATTTTGGTTTGGAAGATTGTATAATTGAAGGGGATTGGGTGACTTGGGTAGGTGCAAGGGGACTCTCCATTACTTGTTCCTGCACCATTTTACCACCAAAAAATGAAGCATTGTAGATAGAAGGTTTGTAGGATGAGAGTTTTACCTGCATTACCTGTGGATATGTCATTGCAGGTAGACTCTTCTTCTTGTCATCAATTCTCTTAATGTCAGAGAATATCCTCCTTTGCTGTTTGTATGCCTGCACACAGCAATCATCTGCCAACTTGGTTGACATGTCAGGAATGAAGTGATTGAGGAGAATCATAAGAAATCTATGATAGTAGACTTTCTTTCTCCCCTCATGCACATTATTTAATTTTGCTCCCATTTGAGTGAGCAACATATCACCAATGTTGATTATTCTATCAAATAGGAGACTATGACCAATTTGATAAGTAATAGCAGTAATAGCATCAAATCCACTACACTTACCAGTAAAACACTTAGCAATTTGATCGAAGAAAAATGACCATTCTTTCCTTAAGTAAGGCCTAGTTATCTTGCTCATGTTATCTAAGCTAGCAGAATAACCTATTGCCTTAAACATGCTTTTAATGTCATCATCAGATACAATTTCATCAAAAGAAGACTTAACAGGCAGTTTAAACACAGAATTAAGCACATCTGCAGTGACATCAAATGTAGTCGAACCAAAGGTAAACATTATTTTACCTGGTTGATCCTGAGAAGGATCAACTACCTTTGCAGTGCTCCATGCTTGTGATACAGCATCCATGTGAATGACTGGTGATGCCTTGAGAATGTAGTGTAGCTCGGATTGCTCCAAGAAATCCATCACAAGGTAGTAGTCAGCGTCTACCCTTTTCTTATCTCCAAGAGCAGCAACATGATTTGTGGTCATGAACTCGAAATCCCCAAATGTGAACGCAATCGCCTTGGGTCCTCTCATGACAGTAGAAACGGCAGCCATTAAAGTTGTTGAGTTGAAAGTGATGGAGAAGCTTGAAGAATTTAGCTAGGGTTCGTAAAAAGCTCTGTGAATATTTTTGCCTTAGAAATCAATTGCAATAAACAAGTGAGTAAATTGTATGAAAAATTCTATTTTGTTCAAGTTGCATACAATACACACGAGTCTACAGCCTGTCTCCGGTCAAAAAATAACTGTTACCGCCTATTTCAAGTCATTTGAACATTTTAAATGCAATCAGAGTCTGCAGGCGCGAATTTTAACCGTTTCAGAGTCTAGGCGATAATTTTCTCAGAGTCTACAGACTCGTCAGAGTCTAAAAACTAGACTCTGTCAAGGTAAAATACCAAACAAAATGTTGCACTAACAATTAATCACAGTGTGTTAAGACAGGGACTATAATTAAAGTACATACCTTGCTTCTTGTAATTTTTGATCACTTACATATTTAACATACCTAATTCACCTACCAGTCTGAGAAAGGTAGACTCATCAAGTGGTTTTGTTAAAATGTCTGCAATCTGTCTGTCAGTTGGAACATAGTGAAGTGTCACAGTACCATTTTCAACATGTTCTCTAATAAAGTGATACCTGACATCAATGTGCTTTGTTCTGGAGTGTTGGACTGGATTCTCTGCAATTTTAATAGCACTAGTATTATCACAATACATAGGAATATTTGAGAATGTTAGTCCATAATCAAGTAATTGATTTCTCATCCACAGGATTTGAGCACAGCAACTTCCAGCTGCAATGTATTCAGCCTCAGCTGTTGAGGTTGATACAGTCTGTTGTTTCTTGCTAAACCAAGAAATTAATCTGTTGCCAAGAAACTGGCATTGTCCTGTTGTGCTTTTCCTATCTACTTTGCATCCCGCATAGTCAGAATCTGAATAGCCAATTAGTAAAAAATCTGACTCTCTAGGATACCAAAGTCCAAGAGTTTGTGCCCCCTTGAGATATCTAAAAATTCTTTTCACAGCTATTAAGTGTGATTCTCTAGGGTCAGCTTTAAATCTGGCACACAGACAAGTTGCAAACATTATATCTGGTCTACTAGCAGTTAAATATAACAATGAGCCAATCATACCTCTGTAACTAGTGTTGTCAACTTTCTTACCCTTTGGGTCAGAGTCTAGCTTAGTAGCTGTTGACATGGGAGTTTTAGCAGTTGCAGAATCTTGCATATCAAACTTCTTCAACAGTTCTTTTACATACTTTGTTTGATTGATGAAAATTCCATCATCATTCTGTTTGACTTGAAGCCCCAAAAAGAAGTTTAATTCTTCCATCATGCTCATTTCATAATTTGACTGCATTAGTTGACTAAACTTTTCACAGAGATTATCATTAGTAGATCCAAATATAATATCATCAACATAAATTTGGACAAGCAAAATATCACCTTTATATTTTCTAATAAAGAGAGTTTTGTCCATGGTACCTATTGTGAATCCATTTTCAAGAAGGAATTTTGAAAGAGTTTCATACCATGCTCTAGGTGCTTGCTTCAATCCATATAGTGCCTTGTCTAACCTGTAAACATGATCAGGAAACTTTGGATCAACAAATCCTGGTGGTTGCTCCACATAGACTTCTTCTTCCAATTCTCCATTTAAGAAAGCACTTTTCACATCCATCTGATACACCTTGAATTTTGAATAAGCTGCAAAGGCTAGAAACATTCTAATAGCTTCCAATCTTGCTACTGGTGCAAAAGTTTCATCATAATCAATTCCTTCCTCCTGTGAGTATCCTTTTGCAACTAGCCTTGCTTTATTTCTTACTACAGTTCCATTCTCATCAAGTTTATTTCTATACACCCATTTTGCACCAACCACTGATCTATCTCTAGGTCTTGGTACAAGTTTCCACACTTTATTTCTCTCAAATTCATTCAATTCTTCTTGCATTGCAATAATCCAATCAGGGTCTTACAAGGCTTCCTCAATTTTCTTGGGTTCATTCTTTGAGAGAAAACAGCTATAAAGACATTCATTTTGAGTGGTTGTTCTTGTTTGTACACCACTCTCAGGATCTCCGATTATCAAGTCAGGAGTGTGATTCCTTGTCCATTTTCTAGCAGGTGGAAGATTGGTTCTTGAACTTGAAACTCCCCTCATTTGCATCTTCTGTATTTGAGTGAAATTCAAATGAAAAGGCTCCCCCTAAATTGCTTGACTCTGACAAGAGTTTACAGTTGCTTGATCCAGACCCTGATGAGTTAGACTCTGTCTGTCTAGACTCTGTCTGGATAGACTCTGTCTAGGTAGACCCTGACCTGTTAGACTCTGAATTATTTGGAGTTGAATTTTCTGGCTCCCTCTCAGAATGTGCAGGTTCCTGTGTTAGTTCAGGATTTATTCTAGGGTCTTCATCCTCTTCTTCTTCATTTATCTCAGAACTTTTTAGATTTTCAAATTCCAGTGTTGTAGACTCTGACTCATCCTGCAATTCTGTAAACTTTTTATCATCAAATGCAACATGAATAGATTCCATAACAATTTTGGTTCTGAGATTAAACACTCTGAATGCTTTTGTGTTCGATGCATATCCAAGAAAGATTGATTCATCTGCCTTGGCTTCGAATTTGCTTAGATTTTCAGGATGTACTTTCAGTACATAACACTTGCATCCAAATATGTGAAAGTGTTTTACACTTGGCTTCTTGTCCTTTATCATTTCATAGGGAGTCTTTCCATGCATGTTTATTAGAGTGCAGTTTTGAGTGAAACATGTTGTATTGACTGCCTCAGCCCAAAAATATACTGGCAGCTTAGACTCTGCCAACATTGTTCTGGCAGCTTCTATGAGTGTCCTATTCTTTCTTTCCACAACTCCATTTTGTTAAGGAGTTCCTGGCGCAGAAAATTGTTGAGTAATTCCCTTTGATGCACAGTGGTTCTCCATGATTGAATTCTTGAATTCAGTACCATTGTCACTCCTCAGAATTCTTACTGTTTTCTTTGATTTTCTTTCCAGAAAAGTGATATGATCTATTATGTGTTGTGAAGCTTCATCCTTTGAATGTAGAAAGAAAACCCATGTGAATCTTGTAAAATCATCTACAATAACAAGAGTATATTTATTTTTGTTAATTGACATAACATTTACTGGACCAAATAAATCAAGATGCAGTAAATAAAAGGGTTCAGAAATGGTATTTATTGTCTTGCTCTTGAAGGATGATTTCCTTTGTTTTCCAAGTTGACATGCTTCACAAAGTCCATCTTGTACAAAATCAACCTGTGGTAATCCTCTTACAAGATTCTGTTTAACCAACTTGTTGAGTGTTTTGAAGTTGATGTGTGATAGTTTCTTGTGCCATTTCCAGCTTTCTTCAGTCGAGGCCTTGCTGTATAGACATGTGACTTCACTGTTTATGCAATCCTCCAAGCTGGCTTCATAAATGTTACCATGTCTGTGTCCTTTGAAAACCACAATGCCTGTTTCTTTGTGAGTCACAAGACACTCTTTGTTGTCAAAGCCAGTATGGTAACCTTTGTCTCCAAGTTGACTTATGCTTATTAAATTGTGCCTTAAGCCATCAACTAGAGCTACTTGTTCAATGATGACATTCTCAAGTACAATCTTGCCATATCCCAGTGTTTGTCCTTTGTTGCCATCTCCAAAGGATACTTCTGGGCCAGCCATTTCCTCAAAGTCTGTAAGCAGGGATTTCTTTCCAGTCATATGTCCTGAGCATCCACTGCCAGGATTAGGGTAACTTTCTTTACCCTAGTTCCCTGCATACATAAAGCAACTAGTTAGATGTTTTGAGGACCCAAATAGTTTTGGATCCTTTTCTACTAATTTTAGGAGAAACAGGCTTAATAATTTTCACCTTTGGCTTACCTGTCTCTTTTGTTGCTCTAGACTGTGGTGGAGTCTTAACAGTGTCATACCAACTCTTATCAATAGAAGATTTTAGCTCATAAAAATTGTAATACAAATCATGATAGTCCCTGCACATATATATAGAATGAAATATGCTACCACAGTGATAACAAGGTTTCTGTGGTATGTAGTGACTTTTCAGAGTCTGAGAAGGACTAGACTCTGATTTCTTCTCAACTTTTGTTTTACAATCTATAGCTAAATGGTTTTGGTTGCCACATCTATAACACTTCTTTCTAGGAGCATTAGGATCTTTTTGATAATTATTAACCTTATTTATGCCTTCCTTACCATTCTTATTTCTCCTAGTTTTGGTGGACTCTGATAAGTTCTCTAGCCTTTCTTTCAACTTAGACTTAGACAAGTACCCTATGTTTATAATTTTCTTAGAGTTATTTGCCCCTGTTTCATCTGTCTTTTTGTCAACAACAGGGGGACTATTGACAGATGAGTTTGTGGCTTCAGTTTTTTCTTTAGGGATCACAAACTTAACAGGAACAAATGTACTTTTGTCTTTAGTCTTATTAATTTTGCTAGCTTCTTCATTGTTATCATTCTCAACAATAGGTCTTTTGTCTTGACTCTTGTCATAGCCTAGACCAGCAGTTTGACACACGTTTTGATTATTGAGAATTTCTTGAACTTTTCTTCCAGAGTCTCTCCAAACTTTAAACTTAAGCCTTTCTTCTTCTAGTTCTTTCCTAACATAGTCATAGGCTTTCAAGATTTCAGTGTAGTTATGATTATATTTCTCAGAATCCTTTTTGTATTGTTCCAGTAATAATAACTCAGATTCTACATGACAATTCCTTTTAGTTAAGGTTAAATTTTCTTCTCTCAACCTTTCACTTTCACTAGTGAGAGACCTACATGTTGTCATTATTTTATTAACCTCACTTTTCACAATCTCTATGCCATCAGAGTCTAAATTAATTAAGGATTCAGGAGTAAAGATTGATACCTGAGTTTTAGGAGATGAGGGTTCTTTGGGAGACTGTGATTTTCTTGAGGAGGATGCCATCAGTGCTAGATTTTCATAATCAATTTCATCCTCTGAGCTTGAGTCTGCCCAGTCCTTTCTTGTTGATAGAAGTGCTTTTCCTTTTCCTTGACTTTTTGACTTTCTGCATTCACTGGCAAAGTGCCCCAATATTCCACAGTTGAAACATTTGACCTTTGCTTTGTCAAGTTTGATAATTGTACTCTTGCTCTTCTCAACCTTTTCATCTTCCTTCTTGAATGATGGCTTTTCGCTAAATTTGCCAGTTCTTTTGTTGAATTTCATTCTTTTGAAATTTTTAGCAAACATAGCCATCATTTTACTTAGATCAAACTCTTCATCAGAATCAGAGTCTGTGTCAGTAGACTCTGACTCCACAGCATCTTTACCCTTCTTTCTTGAATCCTTGATTCTTGCTTCTGTGGATGGTTCCTGTTGTTCTTTCTCAGACTCCATCAAGAGTGCCACAGATTTTGTCTTTACAGACCTCTTATTCTTTCTCTGTTGCATCTCCAAATCATATGTCTTGAGTCTGCCGTACAATTCTTCTAGAGTCAGTTCATCCAAATCCCTAGCTTCCCTTATGGGTGTAGTCTTATTGTCCCACTCTTTAGGAAGTGCTCTCAGAAACTTAGTGTTTGTATCTTCAGAATCATAAACCTTACCAAGCATAGCCATTTCATTCAAGAGTTTTGTAAACCTATCATACATCTCAGTGATAGATTCTCCAGATTTTGCTTCAAAGTACTCATACTCTTGAATTAGCAAAGACCTAGCATTCTTCTTGACATCTTTAGTCCCTTGACAGTTCACCTCAAATGTTGTCCACATCTCCTTAGCAGTCTTGCATGATATGACACAGTTAGTTAGAACAGAATCCAAATTGTTAAAGAGAATGTTCTTTACTTTTGCCTCCTTAAGGACATTTTCCTTGTCCTCTTTTGTCCATTCAGCCTTTGGTTTCTCAACGAGGTGTTCTTCAGTTATTTTGCCTTCCTCGTTGATTTGAGGCACAATTTTTAAGGGCACAAAGGGTCCTTCATTAATCCTGTCAAGATAGTCAGGGTCTGTTGCTTCCAGATGGTGCAGCATCTTAACCTTCTAGTGGGTGAACTCGTTTCTCTTAAGCATAGGAATCTTAGAATTGCCATCTTTGTTTCCAGACATCTTTGATCGATTTTAAACGTTAGGCTCTGATACCAATTGTTTGACCAGTCGTACAAGTAGAAGGGGGGGGTTGAATACTTGTATGTCTTTTCTGCCCGATTTAAAATCAAATTAAGAACAAACTCAAACACAAAAATATGAATAAGTACTGTTTTGTATTATTGATTTGTGAATACAAAACTCTCCTAGGGTGTACACAAACCCTAGCAGCTTCTCTGTGTTTATCACAGCAACTCTCTCTATCTCTATGCTCTCACAAAATTTCACTCAGATAATTATGCTTCGACTTCCACACCTTTATAATTAGGTTACATAGAGTTTATATAGAGAGCTGTCTATCAACTAATAACAGAAAAATAAATTACAATAGGAATAGAATTCCTAATTATTAGTTGACAGTTTCCTTCAAGAATTCTCTTTCTTTCCCATAGCATATCTGCAATATATTTATCTTGATCTTCGAAGACTTTCCATTCCTGTGATCTTCTTCCAAATTTATCCTCAACTGTATAGACTCTGAAATTTTCAGACTCTGATGATCTTCAGACTCTGATCACATGTAGACTCTGATAGATCACAGACTCTGATAGTCTATAGACTCTGATCACCTTCCAGACTCTGGTTTCATTTTCTACAGGAATTCTTCCAAGTACAAATAACATGAATATTGACTATCTAGACTCTGATTATACATTTCAGAGACTAGAAAAATTTATTACAGATAAACTAATCTAGACCCTGTTCTAGTATTTTGTACATCATCAAATGAATATATCCCTAACATCTGGCATTTAATTTTAATGAGAATATGAAGATCAAGATCAGTGTTAGTCATTTGTGAACTAGACCAGTGCACTAAGTGTCAACACAAAAGAATTGTTCAACATGTTTATTGCACAAGAAGAATTGACAGGAAGCCAAGTATGTAAGGATTGAATAGAAGTTGAAATTACTCCAAGTCATTTTACATGGTGGAGAAAATTGAAACCTATTAAAACTAGGTGAAGAAATTCGACACATAGCTCTTAAGTGATGAAAAATATTCTAGGTCATGCATACATGGTGAAGAATTAGACACATAGCATTTGAGTGGTCAAATATATTCTAAGTCATGCATACATGGTAAAGAATTAAACACATATATATACATAAAGAATGAAATTCGACACATAGCATTTGAGTGGTCAAATATATTCTAAGTCATGCATACATGGTGAAGAATTAGACACATGCTATACAAGGGAGGTAAAAATCGACACAGAGATTTTCATATGCCAAAAATAAGCTAAGTCATGTATACAAGGAGAAAAACTTAGCACGACTATACATGGAAGAGAAAATCGACACATAGGTCTTTGAATGATGAAAAATATTCTAAGACATATACTAGTGAAGAAAAGTTGAGCTCATACAAGGGACAATAAATCGACACATAAGTTCTTGGCATGATGCGAAATTCTCTAAGGCATATACAAGGAAAGAAAAATCGACACATGGTCATACATGGAGATAAATTCGACACTTGTAATCAAGTCAACTCTAGTCAACATACAAGGCAATATTATTCGACACATTGACCCTCTATGAAACATGGATTATTTTCTAAGTACTAATACATGGAAACAATATTCGATACTTAAAAAATATCCACGGGATTCTCAAAGTCAACTCAAGTCAACATAAAGGGGAGAAGTTGTCGACACTTAGAAATTTGTTCAATTATTGTAAAGCCCACACTATATAAAAAAATGAATATAATTCATTTGGTGTGAGTGAAAATACACACAGACACAAAGAGATACAGAGAGAGACAGAAGCCGAAGAAGAAGAGATACGAAGCCATACGCATACCTTCTTCACCGGAGTTTTATAATCTAGTCGGTTCATTATGTTATAAATATTTAGGGCTATTATAAAACACTCTCTGTTAGATTGATTTCCTTTTTGTACATTCACAGATCTATACATTGTAATAGGAATCAGTCATATCGCATTGTTGTAGCAAAGAACTAATTTGTTATTTGGAAACCAGTTATATTTTAACTGGGTGTAACACCCCTCTGGGTTTATATACGAAAGATATATTCTCCGAAACTTGTCTCGTTTAATTACTAGCTAATTTTCTAGAACTTTATTGTTTATTCATAAATACAAAAAATTAGTAAACCAGCCTCCTAAACACTACAAGAACTCGAACCACTAACCGAACTCTAAATTATTTATTCATAAAAGATTCAAAAGAATTTTTAATTTAGTGAGTATCGTATTCAATCCCCCCTTCTACGATACTTCGGGACCTAACAACTTCAGGATTTTGGCTATGAACCTGAAACACACAAGTTCAAACCTCAGTTGAGGTAGATCCCCAAACAGTATCTTCTTCTTCAACCTCATTGAGTCTAATCAAAAAAGGAAGAAACCTGTAAGAAAAATAAGAGATGGAGGCATCATAGTGAGTGAACCCGCATATTTGTCTCCACCGTAAAAAAGATCGAGAAATGAACCTGAGACAACTACAGACCCATCCTTATCCTGTCATTGGGATATGAACTTTGAAATGACAATACAACAGTCTCTGGACTCACTCGATCAACTGGGAGATTCTATTGAAATTTGTCGTCCAGCCACGACATCCTATGAAGAGACACGCACACTGCTAGCACTCACTCTAGCAGGACCTCCACTCGCAGAAACACAATCAAATGATAGCACAAAAAATGTTTTTGATACAAACCTGTCAGATGCCACATTTTCAGTGGACCAAGACATATTTGATGCAGTGCAACATCAGTTGCCATTACAGGTATTGAGGGGCACCACAGACTCTAACGAGCCACACATTACATTGTCTGAGGTGGTGACCCCCCTGGATTTCTTACATTCAGTTCCTTCAGAGGAAGTTCTCTTATCCACTAATGGATTTGAGAGGCAACCGCTCCATAGAGGGAGTTGGGACTCCATTCATGGACTATCTACGTCAGTAGCAGAGCTACTTCAAGATAATCTTGTTATGGACATGCCTTCACAGGCATCAGAAGAGCATTTTGACTCTTCAAAAGCTATACTAATATATACAGGTACATCAAAGGATTCTGAAATGGAGCAAAACACGAGTGAAGTCAGGCAAACACTGAGCGAAAAAATGCTCGTAGTATAAGTGAAATAAATAAGAGTGCAAGCGAGGTGAGTGCACACACACAGTGAACTACTGTAAAAACTGGAAGCTCTCCAGAAAGAAATGTAGGTTGTTCAGACTGAGTTCGTAAAAGTAAAAGCACAAGCAGAATTGAATTCTACATCTGCCTCTGTAATAGAACAGCTAACAATCGTGCGAGAAGAAGTGAATGATTTAAAATCCAGCATTCTTCTAAAGATAAAAGATATCCTACAGGTACAAAGTTTAATTGATGAGGATATGAAGGAGATAAGTAACATAAATGAAAGAATTGATGATGTTGAGAGGAGCCTGAATCTAAGAATCATTGAAAATGAAGAGATCTCAACTAAAAGATTTAACAAACTGGACGAAGGTATGATTCACTTAAATGCAGGAATGAAGCAGGTTTATGAAACCATGGAAAAATTAGTCAAATCTTTTGAAGCTTCAAAAGTTGTAGAGGATCCCTCAACTAAGGGGGGGAAAGGAAAGGAGAAAGTAAGTGTAGCTGAAGGAGAAGAGACTACTAAGGAAAAAGGCAAAACCAAATTGTATTCTGAAGATCAGTTTGAGTCATATGTTCCAGAAGACCAATAATTTCCTGAAGATCAATTCATTGATGATAGTTCTCAAGATGAAACATTCAATCCTGACTATTGTAGAGCTAAGGAAGAAACTGCCTTTGATGAGGAATTCTTATTTCTTAAAGAGAAAGAGTCCAATCCTGCCTATGAAGATGCCATGAGGAAATTGAAAGAAGACATCAAGGTGAGCCATGCTAAAACTAAGAAACTGAAAGCTCTAGTCAAGGAAAAAGTACAGGCTGAAAAGGAAGCAAGTCTAGAGAAACAGAACCTTTGGGTTATTGCTGTGAAAGAGAAGAAGAAAGATGTGTAGCTAAAAATAGGAAAGAAGTGGGACACTGCCAGAGAAATTATGGATAAGCTTCAGAAGGGTCCATTTGAAGACAAGTACTTAAAGTCAATTATTGAACGTTTGGAAAATTCAGATGACAACATTGACAATTTTATGAAGGCCCTTAAAGAAGAAGTTGACTATATCACTGTGATAGTTGATCACATTCTCAACGATTGGCAGATCTTGGTCTATACTACCAAAAATGGCACATTCAGAGTCTTTATGGAGTTCTTCAGACAAATATATCTATCAGTGGTATGGACTCTGTTGAACATGGTGAAAAGGAGTTTAGAAGAGAATGAGCTTCTAAGATATAGACTCAAAGATTTTACAAGAGTTGTCAGTCCTCAAATCATATTTGATCCTCATGAAGTAAGATTTTAAACTAACAAGTTTTATCAGATCATGAAACTAGATGAGGAGTCATTAAAAGGATATCAAGTCAAATACATGATTGAGGTTGAGACGATGCTCAGAAATAAAGGTTTCAGAACTCAGGAGAAGTTATATGCAGCTTAAAAGATTTGGAAATACTGTTTATCATAGAAGATTCTATCTTACATCCGGAAAATGACAAAGATATATTCAAATTAGCCATTTAATGTTCAAGAAGAAGAAGTTGATCCTGTAGAGCAGGAAGTGCTATGGCAATTAGCACGAGCTGAGCAAAGAAGGTTGTATGGAGAATCGACTACAACAGGAACATCAGTTACTGAAGAGGTACTGAGGACACCTATGCATAAGAGTTCAACTCTAGAAGAAGGTGAAGTTGATACTTCTGAAGACTGAAGAGTTAGATAGGTCAAGATAGAAACAATGTAATATTTGTTCAGTCTAGAGAAACATTTATCTTGAATTTATCTTTCAAACATGAATCTGGAAAATTGTTAAATATAATTTCAGAAATTGTTTTTTATTATTTACAGTTCTTACATGTTGTATTACTTTCTTAGTTGTTCGTTGAGTTATCCTCTAGAAATTTGTGTGTTAAATGTTTAACAACAAATATAGGGAGATTGAAAGGCATATGACTAGGCTTATTTGTAATAATTAGATGACAACTAAACTTAGATAAGAAAAAACAGTAAATAATAATTATGATAACAGGAATCGGAAAGAAAAAAGTAAACTAGACACAAAGAATCAGATTGTTAAAAGTATTTTTATGAGGTTGCTACTTTTCACCGGAAGAAGTTCATTAATATGTTCAAGCGTCGGTGAAAAATAAAGAAGTAGAAATTCAAAAGATACAGAAGATTCCAAGTGGCTACTACAAAAAGATTTCAAGAAAAAAAAAATATTTAATAAGTGAAGAATATTTATTTATCATGACACAAATGAACTAGACAGTACATTTGTGTGTCAACTAATTTAATAAATATTTTCCACCTAGCTCAAGTGATTTTCAGACAGAAGACAGTGAAGACATGAAGACTCAAGTCAAATCTACAGTGGTTGTGCAGTGAAAAAACTAAATTAATTCTACAATAAAAAGTAAATTAATTATTTAATTTATCTACTTAAATTAATTCATCTTGAATTGATTTAATTTATAAAATATTTAATTAATATTGGTGGAATTAATTAAGTTAAAAAGAAACTTTTAATTATCATTTATCAAAAGTCTTGCTGCACTAAGACTTTCTAAAAAGTCTTACCGAATTAATTCAATAAGACTTATTATAAGTCTTATTGATTTCTAAATCAATTTAAGACTTTTTAGAAAAGTCTTACCAAGCAAAAAAGTCTTACAAGCCTTTTTCAAAAGTCTTACCGAATATTGAAAAGTCTTACCGAGAGATAAAAAGTCTTGCCCAGCTATTTTAAAAAGTCTTAAAGGCTATTTATAAAGTCTTTTTGATTTTTTAAATAAATTTTATTCAAAAGTCTTGCTAGCTTATACCTCTATAAATATGAGGTCTTTGGCTTCATTATTTACATTGTTGAAAACATTCAAATTTAGTAATTTGTCTGCATTGTAAAATTCACAGACTTTTTGTGCTGGTTTGAAATATAATTATTAAACAAGAGCAATTCATGTCAAAATCGTTCTAGAATATTTTATCAATTATAAACACTTTTCCTCATATTAATTTTGTAATATTTTTCAAGTTTAAAATTATATCTTCTACTTGAACAGTATTTCATTAAAATTAATATTTCACGATTATTTAAAATAATATTTTTAAATACGAAATTTCACGATTAAATTTAGATATTGTATTCAACCCCCCTTATACAATATCAGGGACCAACACTAATTAGTTAGACTTTACTAAGTGCAGATTTTCGCCTCCACCCTTAAGTCCAGGGCTCAGAAGTGGTTCAGTCGTATCCCTTCTCAGAGTATTCATTCTTGGAAACAGTTTATGAAGTAGTTCCTTAAACGGTTTCGGGCCAACCGTACTCATGAACTCCATATGTGCCATTTAGAAACCATCAAGATAGTATGACGGAGAAGCCCTCGCCACTTATATGAGAAGGTTCTTAAATGCCACTAACAAAAAATTTTTCTAGATGAGAGAGACCCTTAGCATCTTTAAAAGAAACATAGACTCGGGGCAGAACGAGCGATATGTTATCGAGTTAATCGATAGGGAACTTCAGTCTCTCGCGACAACATACTTCATGGCTTCACATTTGAAACATATGTTTTATAGGCCATTAGAATGACAAGGCAAGGAGCCACGAGCACGAAGCCAAGTGAAACCAAAGCCAAGAAGCATTACCGGACAAAAAGTTTAAACCCACCAACCAAAGCAACTATATACCACATTCACAACTTGTGGTTCTGGAGCCTGAGCCAAGGCATGACCCTGACAGAAGAGACAGTTATCCGCCCTGGAAGCCTCGTCCTGAGCCAAGGACTGAGCCCAAATGGACTTCCCTCAACCATACTAGGGAAGCCATCCTGAAAGAAATCAAAACCAAGCCCTGCTATCAACCATCCAACCCATGCTTTGAAAGACTCCTTGAGTCCGACTTAGCTTCGCAATGGCTTTCAGCCCAATATGTTGCTTGTTGTCTTTGAGTTTTCGCCAAATCTTGTTCAGTTTCATCCAGATTCTGAAATTGCGGAAGCTTGGTTCGATACCTATTGGCCAAATCCGCGGAGGATTATTGGATTGCTCCATTTCATATCATATTTGTATTTGAATTTCTAATACACGAAAGTAGAAGAAAACACATAAATTATCAGGTCAAATTATATTCAAAATTAATATTTTATAACGTATTAATTGTTGTCAAGTATGTATATTATAGGGAAAATCAGTTAAAACATCCCTAAACTATATGACCTTTTGAGTTTAAGTCCTTAAATTATTTTTTTTCATAATTGAGTCCTTAAACTATATAATTTTTGGATCTAAGTCCTTAAACAATTTTTTTTGTAATTGAATACTTAAACTTTATAACTTTTTGGATTTAAGTCTTTAAATGATTTATTTTTCTAATTGTATTCTTAAACTCTATATATTTTTAGGTTTAGGTACCTAAATAAAATAATTTCTTAATTTTGTCCTTACATTAATTTTTGTTTTAACAAATGTCGATATAATTATTGATGTGTCACTTGTTAATTTACTAATGTGACCTAATTAAATTAAAATAACAAAAGTTGTGTTAGGTTTAATTGAGTTAGTTATTTTAAACTAATAATAATATATATTATTTAATACTTTGAAGTGAATTATTATAATAAATTAATATATGAATTTCAACAACAAAAATTAGTAAATGTAATAATATAAATGATTTTTTTTCTCGGAGCTCATTAAAATAATAAATTTTAATAATAAGAACTAAGTAATATAAAGTTGTATATTTGTCAATTAATATATATAACTTAATTATATTTTAATATTATATATGTGTTTAATATAGCTTTTTAATTTTAAATATATATGTTAAAATAAGCAAATGTCCCATTAATAATTAAATTGATGTTTGTTAAAAAAAATTAGACAGAAGGATCTAATTTCAAAACAAAAATTAATTTAAGGACTCAATTAAGAAATTATTTTATTTAAGGAGTTAAACTTAAAAATTTATATAGTTTAAGGACTAAATTACGAAAAAAATAGTTTAAGTACTTAAACTCAAAAAGTTATATACTTTAGGGATGTCGTGATTGATTTTCCATATGTTATAATGTCAAATTAAAACACTAATTTTATTATCTAATATGTGTCCTAGATTATTTTTTTTAGAAATCAACAAATTTTTATTAAAAACCAAGAAATATTAGGAGAAATCTTTAATCATACCTGGTCCAATATAGGGATGGCAATGGGTTGGGTTGGATCGGATCGGGTATTTGAGATATCAAAATTTAAACCTGGAAATTTTTATTAAATCTAAACCCGGTCCAAATCCAATCAGATTTCAAAACTCAAAATCCAAACCCGATCCAACGGGTTCGGGTTTTTACCGAGTTTATGGAAATTTTAATTTTAAAATTCCTAATAGAAAGTAGCACACTAGTAGCAATTGTTATAATTTTAAATTTGAATTTCATGATATTTGAAAATAAACCATATTTAAAACATTACAAATTAAAATTTTAAGGTTAACACAAATGTTTGAAGATTAAAGAAGTCATAATATAAAAATATTGAATTAAAATGTAATAACTAATAAGTGGTATTGTGCGAGTAAAAGAGTTCAATAATGCGTAATATGTCTTGTTAAATTAAAATTCTATATTATTATCAATAAAAATTGAAAAAGAGTAAATTAAATATTTTAAACTAAACTATTAATATAATATGTGTGTGTGTATATAACGGTTTTTTTCAGGTTTCGGGTTTGGATCGGGTTTTGGATTTCGGATCGGGTTCCGATATAGAATGGTTAATATCCAAACCCAAATTAATTCGGGTTTAAAAAATAAATCTAAATCCAAATCCAAAATTCCGGGTTCAATAAAATCCAATCAGATCGAAACGGATCGGTATCCGTTGAATCGGAATTTTTTGTCATCCCCGGTTCAATACCAGGAGCGGAGGTTTTGTCAACCCCAACTCCATATCCAAACTAATACACACTATATGATATGTAAAAGCATTCCAGATTACAAACTTAAAATTTTGCAGATTTCAAAATCAACTCTCTTAATAATCTGCAGATTACAAAATCTAATATCAATTTTTGGTCCTCAGTAGCCCTACAAGCAACACCGATGAATACATCTTTAATCAGAACTTATTCATCTTTACACTTTAATCAGAATCAAAATTTTGTATTAATTAATATACTTAGAGTATAACACATGGCATGGCAAAAATTAAAAGTAAATATATATAATTAAGAATCAAAATTTTATACAGTATTAATTAATATTCTTAAAGTACAACTCGAGAGAATGAAAAAAGCCCAAAACATATAGCTAGGTATGAACATTTTACCAATATACTTTAAAGTACAATACAAGGCATTATAAAAAAACAATATTTATGGAGTCATCTACAAGGCATATAGAAAAAGGTAAATATATGATTAAGTATCAAAATTGTATACCAACATACTTGGAGTACAACAGGGAGGCATCATAAAGAAGGTAAAAGAGTATGGGATACAAAATTTTAATAATTATTAATAATAAATATATTGTCTTATCACAAAAGGAGAATGAAATATGGAAAGAAACAAAAACAATATTTCTCAAAGGGAATATTAGTATTCCCTCTATCTCAAAATACTTGTCCTTTTTCTATTTTTGTTAGTCAAATTGACCAATTTTTGACTGAATATTACACAAAATATATAATGAAGAAAAAATTAAAAATTATATCTTTAAAAATATTTATTTAATAAACTTTAAAATGTATTTTTCAATTTTTGAAAAATGTAAAAGAATAATTTTTAATTTACGGTCAAAGTTGGGTCAATTTGACCGCATAGAAATCAAAGAATACACATATTATGAGATGGATGGAGTATTTGTTTAGAGTTCGTTTAACGATTTGGATTATAAGAAGTTCAAATAGATAGGAATTAGATTTTATGAAGGTTATTTGGTTAACATTAATAAAGAGGAAGTAAAAGTTCTACGGAAGTTTCAATACTCATATTTTATGGAAAGTTGATTGGTAACTTACAGCTCATAAGAAGTTAATTCTCACATATCAACTAAACACATTTTTCTACTAACTGTCAATTTCAACTCCCAAAACTAATATAACTTTTGTAGAAAATGACAACGTATTATCAATCAAACAAGCACTTAATTTAAATTCATATTAGATATTGTTAGAATTTATCTGTCCTATTTGACTTTTGTGGTCAAATTGACCAAATTTTGATTGATAATTAAAAATTGTTAGCTTGTAATTTTAAAAAACTAAAAATTGAATTTTAAAGTAAATTACATATATTTTCTAACAATATAATTTTTATATCTTTTTTAATTATAAAATATATGTAATATTCAATCAAAATTGGGTCAATTAGACCGTAAAAAGTCAAACATGACGGATAATTTGGGACAGAGAGAATATAAATATAAGGATTGTTAGTTCTTAGAACACTGACAATATTTGTAGAGGGGGGGGGGTTGAATACAAATATCAAAAATTTTTGTGTGTTTTAATATTTGTTCTTAGTGTTTGATAAAATGAGAGAATATGTTCGAACAAATTAATACTGAAAAATAAACTGAACAAAGAGTTTTAAAATTACTAATGGATTGGTTTTCCATCAGTGTATATTTTTGCTCAATGTTCCTAGGTTATAAGAAACCTAGTTGCGTTTTTACAAGATTAGAAAACAAATCAACTGTTCTTACAAATGTGCTCTGAAGCTAGAACAGTTGATTAAGAAATATTGTCTAACTTGTCTGTTTTCTAATAATGCTACTACACTTGTTTATATACCACAAGTGTGCTTTTACAATTCCTATTCTAGGATTGTTTCTACCTGCCTTCCTTTTACCTTTTTCTATTTTAGAAAAAGATTTGAAAGACAGCTTCTGATTGAGTCTTCACAGCCACCCTAGACTGTCTTCCATAGGTGTGCTTTTGTCTTTCTGGATCTCTGACAGATTGCCTTTTTGTCATAGTCAATTGATAATTTTCTGTTAAGCATATCAATTGACTCTTCCTTTATTCATCAACTGATAATGTTCTTCGATTGATCTCGATATCCATCGATTGATAAGAATAGTTGCCTTATCGATTGATAAATGATATCAATCGATATATCAATCGATGGGTCTTCTCATCAGTTGATGGTTTTCAACTCTTGACTTGGTTTCTTCAATTGATCTTCTATCCGTTGATGCTTCAATATCAACTGATCATCCTTCACTTGTATAATTTTCCTGTCTTCAAATAATCACAATTTAACAGTCTAAGTTACACATCAGTTGATGACCTATATCAATTGACTCTAGTATCAATTGATGAAAATATCAATTGATTTACACCTTATCAATTGAAAATAGATTAAGTACACCTATGCTACAATCCATATTATCAATTGATTCAAATAAACATTTCAACTGATAAATGGTTCCCTGATCACTTGATATTTATAAATTTCATATCAGTTAATCAGTTACAATTACTGAAAATTCTATAACTCTAAGTTTTAGTATTATCATCAAGTTACATGTAGATTCTCAACAATATCAAAACTTTTTGTGTGTTTTAATATTTGTTCTTAGTGTTTGATAAAATGAGAGAATATGTTCGAACAAATTAATACTGAAAAATAAACTTAACAAAGAGTTTTAAAATTACTGATGGATTGGTTTTTCCATCAGTGTATATTTTTGCTCAATGTTCCTAGGTTAGAAGAAACCTAGCTACGTTTTTACAAGATTAGAAAATAAATCAACTGTTCTTATAAATGTGCTCTGAAGCTAGAACAGTTGATTAAGAAATATTGTCTAACTTGTCTGTTTTCTAATAATTCTACTACACTTGTTTATATACCACAAGTGTGCTTTTACAACTCCTATTCTAGGATTGTTTCTACCTGCCTTCCTTTTACCTTTTTCTATTTTAGAAAAAGATTTGAAAGACAGCTTCTGATTGAGTCTTCACAGCCACCCTAGACTGTCTTCCATAGGTGTGCTTGTGTCTTTCTGGATCTCTGACTGATTGCCTTTTTGTCACAGTCAATTGATAATTTGATGTTAAGCATATCAATTGACTCTTCCTTTATTCATCAACTGATAATGTTCTTCGATTGATCTCGATATCCATCGATTGATAAGAATAGTTGCCTTATCGATTGATTAATGATATCAATCGATATATCAATCGATAGGTCTTCTCATCAGTTGATGGTTTTCAACTCTTGACTTGGTTTCTTCAATTGATCTTCTATCTGTTGATGCTTCAATATCAACTGATCATCCTTCACTTGTATAATCTTCCTGTCTTGAAATAATCACAATTTAACAGTCTAAGTTACACATCAATTGATGACCTATATCAATTGACTCTAGTATCAATTGATGAAAATATCAATTGATTTACACCTTATCAATTGAAAATAGATTAAGTACACCTATGCTACAATCCATATTGTCAATTGATTCAAATAAACATTTCAACTGATAAATGGTTCCCTGATCACTTGATATTTATAAATTTCATATCAGTTGATCAGTTATAATTACTGAAAATTCTATAACTCTAAGTTTTAGTATTATCATCAAGTTACATGTAGATTCCCAACAATCTCCCCCTATTTATGTATGCGACATGAACAGGCATAAATCTTCTTAATGATAACAAAAACCCTTAACTATAATCATTCAAATAGAGTCAAGAAATTTTCATAGCACTTTTTAGGAAATACCAGTTGATGATTATTCTTTGCAGACTGTTCCAGTGTCTTCAATTCTTCATGGTCTTCAATGTTCAATTACTTCTTCTTCTTCTTCTTTTCAGCATTTTCTTTTAATTGCCTTATAAAGGTGCTCCTCAATATTGCTTCATCTCTGTCAGTTTCCCCAAGTTGCCGCATAAGATAGTGGATTTCCTCATCTGTGATTTTGTCCAGATATTTGCAAATATCAAAGAATTTTGTATTGCCTTCCACATCTGTAAAAATCATGGCATACTTTGGTTCCAACACCACCTTCTTGACTTGAGATTTCCATAGCTTTAGAGGAGAATCAGGTTCAGCTTCAGCTTTTGCTCTCCTCAGCTTTGAGATTTGTTATTGGATTTCCTGAGAAATAGTCACATTGAGTTTGTACCTTTTGTTTAGAAGAGGTAGAATTGTCTTCAACACATTGTAGCCCTGCTTCATAATCACCTTCATTGAGTAAGTGAGTTTAAAACCATTTTCATACTCCAATCTCATGAATTCCTCTTGATTTGAAGTTGCAGGATGGGTTCTAACTCCAATTAATCCTTTCTCACTTACAACTGGAGTTCCTTTTAATTGGTATCCTTCAAATGTCACTTCCTCCTTGGTTTCTCCTTGAGTGACTTGAGGATTCTCCTGAACCACCATCTTCTGAGATGAATCTACCCTTTTCTGGGCCATTGCTATTTTTCTCCTTTTTCTCAATGGTTGCTCTGCCTGTTGCTCTTCCGAATGTCATTGCATTTCCATCTGTCTAGCAATCTCTTCATTCTCCTTTTCTCTCCTTGAGGCATCTGAGATTCCTGTAGTAATGGCTCCTTGAAGTAGCTTTTGGCCTACTGGTTCAGTTTTCTTCTTCTTCTCATCTTCAATTACTATTACTTTCCCTTTCTTCTTTTCTTTAAGTGCTTCAACATCCAATTGAAGAAAAGCTTCCATATTTGAGTTGTTTTCCTGAGTGTCCCCCTTTACACTTTCATTTACTGCTCTAGTTTGAGCAATAAATTCATCTAATTTTCCTGACTTTGCAGCCTTTGCAACCAACTCAGTGTTCCTTTTTAGGGTTTCAAATCTTTGTCTTTCCCTCTCAACCATTAGTTGAGTTTCTTTTTCTCTTGAATTTCTTCTAGCTTCCACATCATCTTCAAATTTCTTAGCATATCTCCTTTTCTGTTCCATGTCATCTTTGGAATATTTTGAAGATTGACCCTTATAGCTTCCACTGCCACTTGCACCACTTTTTGAGGTCCTGTTGTGACCAACCAAATTGACTCTAGGATTATCACTCTCAGCTCCTCCAACACCACCATCATCATCTTTATCATCATTATTCGTATTCTTCCCCTTTTTGTTATCATCACAATTAGGAGGTGGTGGCATTCTGTCAAGAAACTTTTGAAGAATTTCAGCATGTAGAGCCTGTCCTCTAATTATAGCTTCCATTTTAGTTTCTATGGACTCTACTCTCCTTTCCAAGGCTGTAAAATTCTTTGACTCCTTAAATAATTTATTATTAATTTGCACCAGAGTGTTCATGGCAGTTTCTCATCCAATCTTCTTTCCAATACATCCTTGTTTGTGGAGATTGAATCTTTGATGCTGTCCAATTCCCTTCTTATGCCAGTGACTGTCATTTTCTGCAATTTTAACTGATCCTTCATGTAGGTGGCAATTCTCCTGTGAGTTAAGTCTTCAATGTTCACCTCAATCATTGCCCTTCTGTATTGTGATAGAATCTCTATTTCTACATCTTCAAGAGAACCATCAATGGTACTCATCCATAGCTCCTCATCTGAATCACTTTCTAGATCACCAGGAGTCATATGACAGACATTTGTGACATTGACCAAACTTTCCTTCAAGTTTCTAGTTCTTTGTTCAGTATGCTCAATGCCTAAGAGTTGTTTAACATCCCTGTTGCTTGATGTGGCTAGTCCCTGGTACCTTGGATCAGGATGAACAAAGTTGCTTAGATCCAAGTCACCTGCATCAACTTCCATATCTTCAACAGCTACTTCCTCTAATAATTCAGCTTCTTTCTCTACACCACTTCCTCCTACTTCATTTGCATTAGGGACTCCCCCTAACTCCTTTACTCCTTCCTCCTCAGATAACAGTTCATTCTCCAACTCCTGAGCATATTCAAGAATTTTTCTGTCTCACTCTCACTCATCTCTCTATTTTTCATCAAGATCTCATCCTGGAACCTCGCCTCTCCCTCACTCATTATCTGTGCACCTTCTAAGGTGGGGCCCTCAAGTGTTTTACTCTCATTCCTGGAAGAAATAGGAGTGTCCTCACTTACTCCCTCTCCTTTTGCCAGGCTGTAATCCCGTCTCTTACTCAACTCACTCAATCCTATAAGTGTTTGTGCAACATCAATTGATTGGTGTTAGGTCCAAATGTGTTGTAGAGGGGGGTTGAATACAACTTTTCGAATTTAAGAAGCAATAAATACCATGTAATTAGTAAATGATACTAAGCTCTGTGAATATACTCTCTCTCTTTTACAAGTGTTTATCTCGAAAATATTGCTCTCTTTTTTAAAATAATACACAAGTACTTCTATTTATAATACTTGTAATCTATGTCCTGTAGACTTCAAAGACTAAGATATATGTGGCCCAATGATATCCACATAAATCTTATCTTATCTTGAAAGCTTGGAAATCTGCCAATTAGATGATGCCATGTGTCATGTTGAAACTGCCCTCCATGTAGTATATCTACTTGAGAATTTCTACTTGGTCATCTCGAACTTCTAAGTAGAATTTCTACATAGGAATGTTCTACTTGGCTATCTCGAACATCTAAGTAGAATTTCTACATAGGAATGTTCTACTTGGCTATCTCGAACATCTAAGTAGAATTTCTACATAGGAATGTTCTACTTGGCTATCTCGAACATTTTGTACTTAGATAAATTCTGGGCTTCAATCTTGAAACTTCTATGCAACATCTTGAACTTGTGATTTCTTATGTCTTCCATATTCTTCAACAAGCTCTTGAACCTGGATCTCTATTACTGACATAAACTTGCTATCAATGTCCTGACACTTGATGCAATGGTCTGATTCATAAGTGACTAGTCCTGATAGTGTTTCTGCTTCTTGAATAGATTACCATATTCAATTAATAATATGACTTTCCAATTATTGCTTTCCTTCTTGTTCACTTGAAATCAATTAGCCTTATTGATACTGATAGTTATGATCTTGAATCTTTTAAGTTACAAATCACTGAGGCATGAACAACTCTGTCTTGAACTTCTTTCAATGATTTCTTCTTTATTTGATCATAGTTAACATGTTGAATTGTATCAATTACCTTGTCTTCATTTAGCATTGATTTCTTTGTGGCTTCATGTTCTTGATTGTCTTCCGGTTAAGTATCTTTTCTTTTAGTTGAGTTACATAAGTTATAGTGTTACAAGTTTAGACACTCTTCCTTTCAATCTCCCCCTATTTGATAGTCTAACAATGACATTCAAATTAACAAGGGATAACTCAACTAAACAATGAGACGAGAAAAAGATAAATAACATTACTGTCTTGTTTAAATTACAACTGAAATAAACTTGAAAACAATTCAAAGAACTAGAATAAATAAAACTTAAGCTAGAGAGAAAATTCGAACTTCGAATTAAAGATCATTTGAGTGATTCCTATCACCTGGATTATTTCATACCTTTCAGTCAAACTTATATCACCTTATTGGATCCACTCTGATTCACGGTTACAGTATGGTTAGTTAGCCTATCTCGCATACCGTGATCAGGTGAATTTTCCTCAAGTGAGTTAAAGCAACCAACTGATATGAAGTTTTTCCAACTTCAAGTTCACACCACTCTGACCGTTAGTTCTAATTCCGTCTCCTCTTCCTAGCTTCTTCAGCTTGGCGCTTCTCCTCCTTCAGCTTTCTGCGCCTTTCCTTCTGCAACTGTTTTTTCTTGTAAACTGGATCATGAAGCTGCTTCCACCTTGCATTCAACAGACTTACCGCTTCCATTTCTAGAGGATTTCTGGGCTCTGGATAAGGATGCCTGAAAAGCCTTTTGAGTTTGTCCACCAATGAGTAGTTCTGATCTTTGGGATGTCCTCAAAATTTTTCATTATGAGCTGTGACTTCCAATGAGATTTATCAGCCTTGAACTGACAATAGATCATTTTGGGGTAGCCCTTAACACGGTTAGTATTGTGGATACTAGCCGCATCTCGCTCCATCCGCTTCTTTTCCACCACTACTTCGGACAGGTACTTCAGAAGTCTCTGCTTCTCATCTACATTCTCATTTTCCACTTCGCCCCATTTGAACACTTCTAATCTTTCCAGAAATGCGGCATCTTGAGTCTGCAGTAGCCATTTCCTGCTCATGTGCAATAAAATTTGATTCTGGTCTGCATCTATGAATGCCAAAGCATCAGCTGTGTCATCGTCATATGAGTGTATCCAGTATACACTATCTCTCCCTAGAACACCAACTGCCTCCCTTATTGCTCCTTGTTCCAGTGATCCAGAAGGAAGAGTCAAAGCTTCATCTACATTCTTAACAGCTTGTAGAATGTTCCATTTTCTTTCAATTAGCTCCGGCTCAATCTTTACATTGTCTAGAGGGTTTGGAGCAATAATATCACACTTCCATATTTCATTGCTCATCTTGAATATGACCCTTTCAATAAACTCCATTGACTTCTCCTTAATGTTAGAAGTGAATCCCTTACTCATCATTTTCCTACAGACAGCCTTTAGGGATTCTTCCGATAGAGCCATTAGGTCATTTTCTTCTAAACTAACCATCTTCATCTTTCCATCAACAACCATCCGAACAACATCAGGATTCGCTGAGAATTCTGGTCCCTTGTTCTCTGCTAGCTGCATTAACTGATCTCTATACAGAATGCTAAGCTCCTCCGCTTGAGAATATTGAATTTTCGTTGCTAGCAAGAACAACTCTGATGCAGATCTTCTCGAGATGAATTGATCATCCACATACAAGAAAGATGTCGGGACTCCTTCGACTAAAGACAAGATGACCTGCCACTCTTTAACCATCGCATTGTATCCAACTCTGACTTTTGAGATCAACCTTTTCAAAGCATTTATATAGTCAACAATCAGTGGATTCTGCAAGTTCAAGTTGTAGAACAAGTCTTCCGCCTCTTTGTTATGAGTTCCTTTCGCACAAACTCCCGATAAGATCTTCCTTGCATCATCCCATTTCTGTCTGATCCTTCTCTTGTCCAGATCTACTTGAGGATCAGCTAACCTTGCAAGTTCATGATCATACTGTTTCTCCTTGAGTTCCGCTTGCTTTTCAAGGAAAACAGCTTCATCTTGCATCATCTTCATTTTATAGAACTGAGCTTGTTCCAAGGCCAACTGTTGAGCTTCCAGAGTCTCCTTATCAAAAGGTATTTCTTCAGGCTGTCCAGAAGACATTCCAGCACCTCCACCTTGTTCCTTCAAAGATCTTCTAATAGCATGTGCTAAAGGAACATCCTCCATATCAGAATCTGAATCAAGTCCCTCATGAACTTTTTCCTGATGATGACTCAAGTCAATGAATGGCTCTTCTTGCTCAGCCACCACTGCCTTACCCTTCCTCTTTCTCTGAGCCTCTTCTTCATTTACTGGCTCACTTTCTTTGACAAAATCAGTAGTCTGTTCTGCAATTTATTTAATAACTAGCGACTGCTGTCTCGTCTCCTGTCCACTCTCCCCCTTAGGTGAGTTATCCGGAACACCACCTTTCTCTCCAGACCCACCAGTAGCATAAGAACCACCAAAACCAGAACCCGAGGGTCGAGCTCCACCAGTATCTCCAGCACCACCAGCACCATCATTATCAGGGGGAGGTTGATTGTACTGTTGGTCAAAGCACTCTGGGGGAACAAAACTCCTAACTGCATACATCATCCTGCTGATTTCGATTGCCATTGTATGCATTATGCTCTCCACAGCTCCCAACCTCTCATTCAGAGTGCTGCCCAAGATACCACCAGCATGGCCCAAGTCATTCACCTTGTTTGTCAACTCATCGAATGCTGTCGCTTGACTGGCCATCCGTGCTGCGTAGTCATCAAGAGCTCGTTGGTTGTCTCCAACATTGATCCCTAACTGCCCCATAGACTGCCCGAACTGCTTTATTTCATTTTCAACCGCTGCCATACGCGTGCCAAGATTTTCAAGATTAAGGGACGGTGTTTGGTCTGGGTGTCCTCGCTCTAAAAATCGTTCTGTTAGTGTTTGTCGCTCGGTTTCGGGCCTTAAAAATGAAGGTCCCTCACTCCCTAAACGCTCACACACACTCCCTGTCTCACGTTCATGTATGTATTCAATAATAGTCCTGAAAGTGAAAGCAGTACCTGCAGAAACTGGATAAGCAAAGTAAGTAGCAGTTATGGGATCTATTCCTATCAGGTCCTGAGGTGGAATCTCGGGCTGAGAGGCTTCAGAGTGTTCTAGTACAACATCAGAACCGATCCTCTCTGCAGCATCAGTATGTACCGGTAAAGGTACTTCGAAAGCAATAAAAGCTTCTTGCCTTTCTGAAGTAACAGGCTCTTCAGAAGGCATAAAATCCTCACCAAAATCCCTAGGTGTAGAATGTGCAATGGGTGAACCACTAACGTGAGGTGGAGTGGTTGTGATAGACGCACTAGGTTTGGACTGGGCTTGTGAAGATGCAGCATGTGAAAATTTGGCTTTCTTCCGAATAAGAGGCTGCACTTCGGGGTCACTCTCAGAACCCTCACCTAAATCTACAGGTGCTTGCCTTTTGACTCCCGTCAGCGAGGGTGAAAGAGAGGAAGCAAGAGTATCATACTCAGAATCAGAAATATAGCTCTTGCCCTGGGATAGATCCTGCGGGCTAGCAGAATCTTGGGCCATGAAATCAGATTTAGATGAAGAAGTATTAGTAGTGTGAACAGAGAGTTGCTCTTGTTCAAAGAAATTACCTTCTTCATTACCTTGTCCAGCAAAGGAAGCAGAATCAGTATGAGGTGTAGGTTGCCTGTCCCTTTGACCGTGAGAATGCCAATCATCATCTTCAGCACCAAGATTCTCGTCAGGAATCCCCTGGAATGCATCAGCATGGGCAGAGGGATTTTGAGCATGTGATGAAATGTGGGATGTCCCCGCCATGGAAGTAATACCTGCATCATACTTAATCCACACTTGAATGTTATCAGGAATAGACATCGCCATACCGTGATGTCTATCTTGATTAGCAATCGTCGTGAGGGACTTGGTGCCCATGCCCAGGGATGTAGATGTCGCACTTGTTGCAAATGCCTGTCTCACAGATAAAGCATCAATTGGTACTAAGTGATTAATAAGCATTTGCAAAAATCGAGGATACCAGCATACAACATCAGTAGTTGTAAGATCTCTGCTTGCAGGTGATCCCATTGCAGCCACGATCTCCGATAGAATGATTCTGCCATAATTAATGTCCAGTTCACGGGCTAGGGAAACTGCAAAGACCTGCATGAGAATTGGAATCTGATGATAATCTTTTTCGCGTGCCCGAAAACATCTTGTGATGGCCTTGAAAAAGTAATTCCATTCCACATGGAAATATTGTTTCTGGATGGCGCCAGGTAAGATCCGTCCAGAAGGAGGATAATATCCAATCTCTTCAAAGAACTTAATACGCTCTGCCGTTGTAGGTTCGGGGTCATAAACATCCTTGATTGGGAAGCCCAGAACCCTGTTGAACACTTCCTCGGTCACTTGATATTCCTGACCCGCCAAGGTAAACCTGAAACCATAGGGGGTAGATTTGCTCCCAAATGTAACCGCACTAGTCCATAATTGTTGTAATGCATCATGGACTAGTGTTGGTTTGGCAGTAAAAGCAACACTAGCCTTGGAGTACAAATTAAGAAATCGTATCCAAAACTTAAAGCGCGGGAGTTGATCACCAATTTCCGTAGAAATATTATAAAAATTGTTTCTGGCAAGTGAAAATTGGTGAGCCATTTTTGTAAATATTTTTCTGGAAATTAATTAATGTTTTTTTTTGAAAAATAGCACAGATAATTAATCACAGAAAAAAAATAGAACAATTTCTTTTAATTAAACAAAGAACTGACTTTGTAACTAAACTACGGAATTGTTCTCAAAGAAAGATGCGAAATCAAAATACACTAACCAAGTTTGTAATCAATAGCACTGATTTGTATGTATATACCAATCACTAATTAAAGTACTGACTTCGATGTGATCAATAGTACTATTTACGTGCGTGTGTAGATATGTGTGTATATACCAATCACAGTTAAGAATTGTTATAGATGCACAGAAACACACAATAATGGGATGCAAATAATGATGGAAGATTATAAACGGGCAGCAATTCGAGATATGTATGAGTTTTAACACAAATCGAATGTACAGGGTTTGAAATCGCAGGGAGGGAGGGTGGGGGCTGTAAAAATTTAGGGTTAAAACAATTAGGTAAAAGTGAAAACTGATTCAAGTTAGAGATGTATATATAGGCATATATGAGCAAAGACAAAAATACCCCTGTGAAAACAAGAAAAAAATGTTAAGTACGCACTAGGGAACATTAAGTCGAACACTATCTCGAACATTTAAGTCGAAATTCGAGATGAGGTTCGAGATAGAGACTATCTCGAACATCAAGTTGAATATTCGAGATACAGTTCGAGATGACACTAACTCAAACAAATAATCACTTAATCAATTAAAACAGCATTAAAAACTTACCAGGGAACGAAAAATCCCCTAAAAACTCAATAAAATTCCAAGTACAATTCTGGGAACTCTATCTCGAACATCAAGTCGAATTTCGAGATAATGTTCGAGATAGGACCTAAGTTGAACATCAAGTCGAATTTCGAGATAATGTTCGAGATAAAACCTAAGTCGAACATCAAGCCGAATTTCGAGATAATGTTCGAGATAGAACTTAAGACGAACATCAAGTCAAATTTCGAGATAATGTTCGAGATAGAACCTAAGTCGAACATCAAGCCGAATTTCGAGATAATGTTCATGCTAGATATAATTGCTAATGTCAGTGTTTAAGAAAACAGGTACAGATCAGAGTTTACCAAGAAAGCTATTGTCAAGCAAAGCTATCCGCCAAAGATACTGTCATGCATACGCGCAAAAGATACTGTCATGCATACGCGCAAAAGATACTGTCATGCAACTTACTGTCAAAGAAGTTACTGTCAAGAAAGTTGCTGTCAGGAACGTTTTGGTATTTGAGTTTATCTTCAGAGTTAGTGAAGCCAGAATTTACAAGGTGATCATAATCTATACAGTTGAAGTTATATTGGGAAGATGATGATCACAAGAATGGAAAGTCTTCGAAGATCAAGACAAATATATTGAAGATATATATACTGAAGCGAAGATGCGGAGCTAAACAAGGAAAGAGATAAAGCAGCAATCTATAATTGATATGTATAATAGCTGATTTATAGCATATTGATATAGATTGATTGAAACTGTGTACTATATAAACACAGATAGGTTTACCCTAGAAGGATGATCGCTTGCTACATTCGAAGGTGTAACCTAGCAGCTGTCAAAGATATTCGTTCATCTTTGATAGAGAACTTATAAACGTTGATTCAAGTTAATACAAAGTACTTCTTTATTTACGTATAACAGTTCATTGTTCGTGTATAAACGGCCTAACAATTGGTATCAGAGCCTACGCTGTTTAATCTATACAGTTTTCGATCTATTCACGAACAAAACAATGTCTGAGACAAACCAAAACGGGAACAAATTAAACCAGATGAGCATGTATGAGTCTATTAGGGTTCCTATACTCAAGGCATCAGAATATCTTATCTGGAAAGTGAAGATGACCATGTTTCTGGAAGCTATAGATCCAGAATATCTTGAAAGAATTGAAGATGGTCCTCACAATCCCACAAAGCTGTCTGTGCCTGTTAATGGTGAAGAACCAAGGCTTATTCCCAAGGAAAAGAAGGACATGACTGCTGAGGATATTGCATCAATTGCAAAAGATGCAAAGGTTAGACATCTTCTCCACAGTGCTTTGGATAATGTTATGTCTAACAGAGTAATTGCATGTAAAAGTGCAAAGGAAATTTGGGATGCTTTGGAGACTAGATGTCAGGGAACCAAGGCTATCAAGAAGAATAGAAAGACCATACTCACACAGGAGTATGAACACTTTGATTCAAGGGCTGATGAATCATTGACTGATACTTATGACAGATTTGTAAAGCTATTGAATGATCTGTCATTAGTAGACAAAGAGTATGATTTGGAGGACTCTAATCTGAAATTTCTCCTTTCTCTGCCTGAATAGTGGGATTTGAAAACCACTACCTTAAGAGATAACTATGAGCTAGGAGAGATGGAACTTGATGAAATTTATGGGATGCTCAAAACCCATGAATTAGAGATAGAGCAAAGGAGCAAGAGGAACAGCAAGAAGACAAGACCTGTTGCTCTAAAAGTGGGAGAAAAGCCCTTGAAGAAAGAAAAATCAAGGAAGAGAGCTAAGGGAAAAGCTCTAACCATAAACTCTGAGTCATCAAACTCTGATGGTAAAGACAGGAAGCCTGGTAAAACTGATAAATCCAAGCTACCTTGCTACAGCTGTGGAGAGAAAGGGCACTTTGTAACTGAGTGCAAGAAAGGAAAGCAGGAAAAGGCCCTCATCTTAAAAGGCAAGGACTGGGCAGATACATCAGACTCTGATGGTGAAGTCAACTATGCATTCATGGCTTCTATTGATAATCAGCCATCTGAAATTCAGGTACCTCAAACTTCTCTTGCTTTTGATACTGATAATATATCTGAACTTAGAGTCTATCTCAAAAGTTTGTTGATTAGTTATAAAGATCAGACAAAAGAGAATGAGAGGATAAAATCTGAGAGTTCCACTATTAAGAATAGAAACATCTTTCTTGAAAATGAGCTAGTAATTCAAAATGCTGTTAAAAAGGAGAGAGATGATGCTGTGTATGTTAAAGAGGAACTACTTAAGAGATTTAAATACCTTGAATCTGAATTGGCTAAAGAGAGAAAAATTATTGAGACTTGGACTAAATCAGGTAAAAGTACTCAACAAGTTTTTCAGGATAGCCCTACTGGTTTAGGTTATGGTGAGAATGATGAGCTTAGATTTCAGGATAATGTTAAGGTTAAGTCTCATCCCCCACCTAAACCTAAATCAGAACCAATGAAATTTGTTCCCGAGTCCTCTAAGACAAACTCTGAGACAGTTAAAAAGGAGGAAAAGCAAGAAACTATTAAAGAGACTGTCAAAGAGGAGGTTAAAAAGAAGCCTGTTAAAGTGAGTTTTAAACAGGTTAATGTTGGACTTATGACAGACAAGCAACTCAAGCAAAAGCTGAAAGAGGTAAAGTCTGTTAATAAGGTGAAATTGTCTAGGAAAAATAGAAATGGTAAAGTTGGTATTGATAAAAGCAATAATTATATGCCTATTCCTGATGCTCCTAGAAAAACATGCTTTAACTGTGGTAGTCCTAACCATCTTGCTATTTTTTGCAGGAAAAATAAGAATGTGAATTCTTTACCCTCCAAGTCAGGGGATAAGAAATATAATGTTAGGACTAGACCTATGACTTATTGTAACCATTGTGGAAGCACATGGCACTCGATGTACACTTGCAAGAATTATCATAAATTTTATCACAATTATTATGAATTGAAGCCCAATTTGAAATGGGTCAAAGTTAATTCCGCTAGTGTAAAGTCTGATAAGTCAAATGTTAGCTTACACTCTGATAACAGAAATAATTCCGCTGCAAAAGCTAACAACCATAAAAAGGACAAAGGATCCAAGCAAGTCTGGATCCTTAAAACTAAACATTAGTTTGTTTGTGATTGCAGGGCAACAGGGAAAGTATCCTAGTTTTGGACAGTGGATGTTCAGGACACATGACTGGAAATAAAGCCCTGCTATCAGACTATGAGGAAAAGGCTGGCCCAAATGTTTCTTATGGAGATGGCAACATAGGAAGAATTTTGGGATATGGCAGTATAAATTTGGGAAATGTCATCATCACTAATGTAGCTCATGTCCCAGGACTCAAGCATGATCTGTTATCTGTGAGTCAACTCTGTGACAGAGGTTATAAAGTAAGCTTTGATGAAGAATGTTGTGAAATTATAAGCAAAGCTACTGGGAAACTAGCTCTTCTTGGACACAGGCACAATAACATCTATGAAGCTAGAGTTTCTGTCAACTCTGAAGGAAAGGCTATCTGTTTGGCTTCAACAGTGTCCAGTGAAGAAAGTTGGAAATGGCATAAGAAGCTCTCCCATCTCAATTTGAACAACATTAATGAGTTGATCAGAAAAGATCTGGTGAGAGGTCTTCCAAAATCTCTACTCAGTCTAGATGGCCTATGTGATTCATGTCAAAAGGCCAAGCAAATGAAGACATCATTCAAGAGCAAAACTGAATCAGCAATTGTGCATCCCTATCATTTACTTCATGTTGATCTATTTGGTCCAGTGAATGTTGAATCTATTGGAAGAAAAAGATATGCTTTAGTCATTGTTGATGAATATACCAGATACACATGGGTGTATTTTCTAGCGAAGAAGGATGAAACTCAACAAACTCTGATGGAGCATGTAAAGCTACTGGATAATGGATCTGAGCACAAAGTAAAGATAATCAGAAGTGATAATGGAACTGAATTCAGGAATGCTACTATGGAAGAATTCTGCAAGGACAGAAGGATTAAGTAAGAGTTTGCTGCACCAGGTACACCACAACAAAATGGTGTAGTTGAAAGGAAAAATAAAACTCTTATTGAAGCTTCCAGAACCATGCTAGATGAAGCTAAATTACCAACCTATTTCTGGGCAGAAGCTGTTCAAACTGCTTGTTTTACTCAGAATTCTACTCTGATAAATAAGCATGGAAAAACACCATATGAGATGGTGAAAGGGAAACAGCCTAATCTAAAGTATTTTCATATCTTTGGCTGTAAGTGTTTTGTGTTGAAAACACACCCAGAACAGCTTATAAAATTGGAGTTAAAAGCCGATGAAGGAATCTTTGTGGGATATCCAATTTCTACAAAGGCATTCAGAGTTTACAATCTGAGAACAAGGGTGGTCATGGAATCAATTCATGTGTCATTTGATGACAAGAAAATCACTGGACTTGAAGATGCTGATGATCATGATCAACTACACTTTGAAAATGAAGAACTATTCTCTGATCCGATAAACTCTGATGAAATTTCCACAGACTCTAATGGAGCATACTCTGTACCTCTGATAGTCTCTGATAAAGATCATGTTGAAGTGATAAACACTGATCAGTCACATCCTGCAGAATCAAATAATGAGACTAATTCAGGGCAATCAAATAATAATGATTCCAACTCTGCTAACTCAAACTTTGAGGGCTCATATTCAGGGGGAGCCTCAGAAAATGCAGAGAGCATGGATCAAGGGGGAGAATCCAGAAATGCAAGGAATCAGTTGCCACATGCTATTAAATGGTCAAAGTCTCATCCAAGGGATCAAATACTTGGAGATCCAGAAGCTGGTATTCAAACCAGAAGTGGCACATCAAATGAATGTCTGTATCATGCATTTTTGTCACAGAAAGAACCAAAGAAAATTGGTGAAGCTCTTCTAGATGCTGATTGGATTACAGCAATGCAAGAAGAGTTGAATGAATTTGAGAGAAATGAAGTTTGGACATTAGTACCAAGACCAAAGAACAGATCAATTATTGGTACAAAATGGGTGTTCAGAAACAAGACAGATAGTGAGGGAATAGTGACAAGGAACAAAGCTAGACTAGTGGCCAAAGGATACTCTCAACAGGAGGGTATTGACTATGATGAAACATTTGCACCAGTTGCAAGGTTAGAGGCCATAAGGATGTTTCTAGCATATGCATCACACAAGAAATTCAAGGTCTTTCAGATGGATGTAAAAAGTGCTTTTCTAAATGGGAAACTAGATGAAGAAGTGTATGTTGAGCAACCACCAGGGTTTGTGGATCCCAAGTATCCTGATTATGTCTACAGGCTGGACAAGGCCCTTTATGGATTAAAACAGGCACCTAGAGCATGGTATGAAACACTAGCCAAATTTCTCTTGGAAAGTGGTTTCACCAGAGGTACTATTGATAAAACCTTGTTTTATTTTCAAAAAGGTAAGGACCTGTTGTTAGTTCAAATATATGTTGATGACATAATTTTTGGATCCACTAATCCCAAACTCTGTGAAAGATTTGCTAAACTTATGCAGTCTAGATTTCAAATGAGCATGATGGGGGAGCTAAGTTATTTTTTGGGTCTGCAAGTGAAGCAACTTGAGGATGGAATTTTCATTAATCAAGCCAAGTACACCAGAAATCTGTTGAAGCAATTTGGGATGCTTGATAGCTCTTCTGCACCCACTCCCATGGCTACTGCAACAAAATTAGATAAAGACAGTGGTGTCTCAGTAGATGCCACCATCTATAGAGGCATGATTGGTTCACTTCTGTATCTTACTGCAAGCAGACCTGACATCATGTTTGCAACCTGTTTGTGTGCTAGATTTCAAGCTGATCCAAGGGAACCACACTTAATTGTTGTAAAGAGAATCTTCAAATATCTTAAAGGAACCATTACCTTAGGGCTGTGGTATCCTAGAGAATCAGATTTTAAGTTAATTGGTTACTCTGATGCAGACTTTGCAGGTTGTAAAAATGATAGAAAAAGCACCAGTGGAAGCTGTCAATTTCTAGGTGACAGAATTGTTTCTTGGTTCAGTAAGAAACAAAAATCCACATCTACATCTACAGCAGAGGCAGAGTATATTGCTGCAGGAAGCTGTTGTGCACAGATTCTTTGGATGAGGAATCAGTTGCTGGATTATGGGTTAGATTATTCTAACATTCCTATCTTTTGTGATAATCAAAGTGCTATTGCCATGACAGGAAATCCAGTTCAACATTCCATGACAAAGCACAGCAGCATCAGATATCATTTCATAAGGGAGCATGTAGAGGAAGGAGACATTGAGCTTATTTTTGTGCCTACAGACCAACAGCTAGCTGATATTTTCACTAAACCAATAAGTGAAAGCACTTTCACAAGGCTGGTAAATGAACTTGGAATGATCTCTGGATCAGACTAAGATTTGTGGTTAGGCTCATTAAACTCTGTCTATTACATGTCATATAATGCTCTCTATTCCACCTACATGTGAACTGTTTTGTAAACTCTGCTCTTATACTCTAAAGGTCAAGTTTTGCATATAAACTCTGACTGTCACACTCTGTTTGTGTAAACTCTGATGCACCACATCTTTGCCAGTCGCATGATTGTCAGTTAGTAGTCATGAACCCTATTTTGGTATATATGATCTGAATTTAGAAATGTGCAGAATACTTTACACGAGCATGCTATTACGGTTAGTTTTTTTTTTGCATCTCTTAAGTTATTGATCTAAATCTAAGTTAGTATTCACTGTTCACATTTACTCTCGAAGGCATAGATATAAGCTGATGATCTGATAAACTCTGATAGTTGTAACATCTGATAGTTTATTGACTGGAACGATCCATGAACATATTTAAAAATATGGGCTAAAATGTAATTACATTTTTGGGGACCAGTTCAATATTGTTGTATTATTTTTGTTTAGTTGTGATTAGGAAGATCCATGAACATACTTCTTAAAAGTATGGGCTAAAATTTACTTAAGTTTTTGGGGACTAAATTCACAAATACTGATTACTGGAAACAGTTTTCCTTTGAGATCATGATGTGGTTTAGGACGATCCATGAACATGCTGGTAAAAAGCATGGGCTAAAACTTATTTAAATTTTTGGGGACTAATTCACATATTATTATAAAAAAAAAAGTAAATTGTTTACAATTGCAGTATTGTACAAATTGTGTCAAGGTGTATAGTTCGGAGTTTAGTAATCATCAATGAAAATTAGCCATGAGAGTTTAGGAGTACAATATTTACTACTTTGCTTTAGATCTATAAAGTCTGAGATTCTCTAAATACTGATCGTAAACTCTGCTAACCACACACGTTTCACATCTGCATATTCTGTACTAAGTGATGTGTATTGAGATTGGGTCATTGACAAACTCAGATAGTCATGTGTTATTTTCTGATAGTTTAATCTCTGATGATTAAATTATTATTTGTGTCAGATTTACACATAAATTGATTTGATATTATTTTTATTCAAAATAATATTGATCTTTCAGAATTATGAGTGGTGTTTACAAACGGCTAACTTGTAGCAGTTTATTCATCTTGAATATGGAAACTTAGAGTGTTCACACGACTTATTTATTCATTGTCCTAATGGCTAATGTCAAAAAGGGGGAGAAAGTAGTTCCAGGCAACTTTTCACATTCTCTGATAAGTATACATTCTCTGATAAGTATCTTTTGAAAACTGATAGTAGTTAAACTCTGTTAGTATTCTGATAAGTACTTAGTATATGTTTGCCTGTTATATGTTTTGACATCATCAATTATCTGTATAACTTGTACATCTTTCAGTATGAACAAGTTGGGGGAGATTGCTAGATATAATTGCTAATGTCAGTGTTTAAGCAAACAGGTACTGATCAGAGTTTACCAAGAAAGCTACTGTCAAGCAAAGCTATCCGCCAAAGATACTGTCATGCATACGCGCAAAAGATACTGTCATGCAACTTACTGTCAAAGAAGTTACTGTCAAGAAAGTTGTTGTCAGGAACGTTTTGGTATTTGAGTTTATCTTCAGAGTTAGTGAAGCCAGAATTTACAAGGTGATCATAATCTATACAGTTGAAGTTATATTGGGAAGATGATGATCACAAGAATGAAAAGTCTTCGAAGATCAAGACAAATATATTGAAGATATATATATTGAAGCGAAGATGCGGAGCTAAACAAGGAAAGAGATAAAGCAGCAATCTATAATTGATATGTATAATAGCTGATTTATAGCATATTGATATAGATTGATTGAAACTGTGTACTATATAAACACAGATAGGTTTACCCTAGAAGGGTGATCGCTTGCTACATTCGAAGGTGTAACCTAGCAGCTGTCAAAGATATTCGTTCATCGTTGATAGAGAACTTGTAAACGTTGATTCAAGTTAATACAAAGTACTTCTTTATTTACGTATAACAGTTCATTGTTCGTGTATAAACGGCCTAACAGTTTGAGATAGAACCTAAGTCGAACATCAAGTCGAATTTCGAGATAATGTTCGAGATAGAACCTAAGTTTAACAATTTCTCATACTTGGAATTTTGAACAGGCACACTGGGAACTGTAACTCGAACTTCAAGTCGAATTTCGAGATAGACCTCATCTCGAATATTCTTCCCAGACTTAGAATTTTCAAAATTTTTGATTTTGAAGATAGTTATAATAATTTAGCAATTTTTACAATAAAAACAACAATTAATTTTGCCAAATTAATATAGATATCAAATCAAGGATTTTTAACAAAGTAAATAATTAAAAACATTCCTTGACAATTCTAAGGCCTCTAAATCAATAAAAATTACATGAAAAACACAGGTAAATTCATCTAAAAATCATGCAAATTTTAGAGTAATATGAATTTAACTCCCCCTATGATCATGCAATATAACCAACATAAATTCAAAGATTTCCAATAATTACTTATAAAGCACAATGAATTTATGTAAAATAACACAACATGCATCCTAAAATACTCATTAATTAACCATTTTAAAGTCTAAGTCCATAATGATTAATTAGCATGCAGAAGTGATATTTTGAGAAATTGTAGAGATTATTTACATATGTTCTCAACTATGCATAATCAAAATAGGCAATTTTCAAGACTAAAAACATATGAACATGATTAAAACTGGAATTTTACAGATAGGGGAAATCACTAACTTGTGTTAAGCATCCCCAATTCACCAACCAACCTATTGAATGTTACTTCATCAAGAGGTTTAGTGAATATATCGGCAATTTGTTGCATTGTGGGTACAAAATATAACTCCACAGTCCCCTCCTCGACATGTTCTCTAATGAAGTGATACTTGATATCTATATGCTTGGTTCTCGAGTGGTCTACAGGATTGTTGGTCATGGCAATGGCACTTGTGTTGTCACACATGATTGGAATCTTTTTGTGTTCCCTTCCATAATCTTTCAATTGGTTCCTCATCCACAGTATTTGAGCTACACAGCTTTCAGCAGTAATGTACTCAGCTTCAGCAGTAGAAGTAGATACTGTGTGTTGCTTTTTACTTTGCCAGGACACCAATCTTCTGCCAAGAAATTGACATGCACCAGATGTGCTTTTTCTATCAATCCTGCAACCTACATAGTCTGAATCCGAATAGCCAATTAGATTAAAACCTGTATCTCTTGGGTACCAAATCCCTAGATTTGATGTGCCCTTGAGATACCTAAAGATTCGTTTGACGGCTATGAGATGTGATTCTCTAGAATCCAGTTGGAACCTTGCATACGAACAAGTTGCGAACATAATATCGGGTCTACTTGCAGTTAAATAAAGAAGTGAACTAATCATACCTCGATAGCTTGTGATGTCAACTGGTTTACCTGATTTGTCTTCATCAAGCTTCGTGGCTGTTGTCATGGGAGTCTTAGTTGTTGATGCATCTTCTAGATTATACTTCTTGAGTAAATCTTTGATGTACTTGGACTGACAGATAAAGATTCCATCTTTTTTCTCACTGATCTGTAATCCAAGAAAGAAGGACAGCTCTCCCATCATGCTCATCTCATACTTATCATGCATTAGCTTGGCAAATTTCTCGCACAAGCATTCATTAGATGACCCAAAAATAATATCGTCCACATAGACTTGAACAAGTATTAAATCACCTTTTAAATTTTTATAGAACAATGTTTTATCAATTACTCCCCTAGTAAAACCACTTGCAATTAAGAACAAGGATAGGGTTTCATACCATCGTCTTGGGGATTGTTTGAGGCCATAGACAGCTTTGAAGAGAAAGTACACAAAATCTACAAGTTCTGGATCAACAAAGCCAGGTGGCTGTTCCAGAAATACTTCTTCTTCTAGTTCTCCATTCAGGAAGGCACTTTTCACATCCATCTGAAAAACCTTGAAGTTCTTGTGTGCTGCAAAGGCCAAGAACATCCTGACTGCCTCAAGTCTTGCAACTGGAGCGTAGGTCTCATCATAATCAATACCTTCTTTTTGAGAATAACCCTTCACTACCAAACGAGCCTTGTTTCGTGTTACAAGTCCGTCTTCATCTAGTTTATTTCTGAATACCCACTTAGTTCCAATTACTGATCTGTTCTTCGGTCGGGGTACCAGCTTCCAAACTTTCTGCCTTTCAAACTGATTGAGCTCTTCTTGCATTGCAATTACTCAATCAGCATCACCAAGAGCTTCTTCTATTTCTTTAGGTTCAAGCTTGGATAAGAACCCAGAATATAAGCAAATATTAGCTATGTCAGCTCTTGCAGATCTTCTAGTAGACACACCAGCATCTGGATCACCAATAATTAATTCAAACGGATGGTCTCTACTCCATACCCGTTCTCTTGGAAATTGTCTTGATGATTCAGCTTGAAATTATGAATTGTTGTGTTGACTACTTGTGTTATTTCCACTAACTCCCCCTAAGTTAGTGCCAGCTCCTACAGAACTAGTGTCATCTCGTCTTGAGCCTTGAACACTTGTCCTTGAGCTGCTATTTACTCCCCCTGAGTTGTTGTCGGACTGTGCTGAAGAAGTTTCTTCTGATCTTGCATTAGACTCAGGTATTTCTTCTCGAACACTTGGCATATTTGAAGTAACAACCAACTCAGGTTCATCTTCAATTTCATCTAAGTCCAGATTTTGAAACATTAGGGACTCAGGTTCACTATTATCTTTAGAAATTGATGGGAGTTTAGTATCGTCGAATCTGACATTGTAGCTTTCAATCACTTTCCGATCATTCACTAAGAATACCCGATAAGCTGCCACCACATCTGTAGAATAACCCACAAATATCCCTTCACGTGCTTTAGCTTCAAACTTGCCTAAATTCTCATCGTCTATAAGTACGTAGCATTTAGCTCCAAAGACATGAAAGTATTTGATTATTGGTCTTCTGTTATTCATTAGTTCACATGGTGTCTTTTCTTTAACTTTTATAATCAAGGTTCTATTTTGAGTGTAACATGCTGTACTCACTGCTTCAGCCCAAAAGTATAGAGGAAGTTTTGATTCATATAACAGAGTTCTTACTGCTTCAACTAATGTCACTACGCCATAAGTGCTCATATGCAATGCTCTCTGATGTTGCCTTATGTGCCAAATGATGTTGCCTTAGGCCTGAAATCGAAAAAGGCAACACTTTTTTACTGTTGCATCTGCGGCCATTGCCTTTGACCCCTAATGCAACGCTTTTGTTGTGTAATGCAACACCGCTGAAAGTATTGCATATTAGTCATAATGCAACACCACCATGGTATAAATGCAACAAAATTTAGTGTTGCATTAAATGTGAAGCTGAAACAAATGTGGGTCAGGTCAGCAATGGGGTCCACCAGTGCCACGTCAGCAGTGGGGCCCAACAGTGCCACGTCAGCAGTGGGGCCCACATGCCACGTCAGCAATGGGGTCCGTTTTGCCACGTCAGCAGTGGACCCCACCAGTGCCACATCAGTAGTGAACCCCACCAGTGCCAAGTCAGTAGTGGAGCCCAACAGTGCCACGTCACGTCAGCAGTGGGGCCCAACTGACCTTATGCAACACTTTTATGCTATAATGCAACACTAAATTGAAAGCCTTTAGCAACACTAAATTTATAAAATACAACATCAATATTGACGTTGGCAACAATGTATTATAATATATTGCAATACCAAATATTCATTATGCAACACTTATAAAAGCAAAAGGCAACACTTTTAATAAATTTTTTGAAATAGTCTTTTTGTACATACATCAATCCCATGAACAACCAAGGCAGATAATAAAACCAAAAGATTAATAGATCTAGCTATGTTCCTCAACAAATCTATCGATGATAAAATAAACTACCAAAAGCATAGAAATATGGCTAGTTTAAAATGTACCAAAACCAACTTCACATAATACTAGAAATAATCACATAATACGAACTCCATACCAAAACCAACTTCACATAATACTAGAAATATGGCTCGTTTGACCGGTTTGACTAGTATAAAATCACATAGAATAAAACTAGAATTTTTTTTTAAAAAAATGGCATTACTAAAATAGTCAGATATTAACATCCGTACGGTTGGATCGTTGGAAAAAAAATTTAAAAAAATAAATTCAGCAATCGGGTTATACTAATTATTATATAAAGACTACAAATACAAAGGCAACACTAAACAACCAAATGCAACGCTACCATATTAAATGTAACGCTTGTGATGGGGACCACATGCCACGTCAGTGTGGGCCCCACTGCCACGTCAGCAATGGTGGCCCATTGGTGGGTCCCGCCAGCCACGTCAACATGGGCCCCACTGCCACGTCAGCCGTCGTGGGTCCCTCATTGCCACGTCAGCACTGGCCCACTGCCATGTCACTAATTATTATTAAAAAAAATTAGCAAATGCAACACCATTCATTAGTGTTGCATTCACTGCAACACCGTGAGTAATATGCAACACGAAGTTTTATCTAATGCAATACTATTTGAGCAGTGTTGCAAAAGAGCCAAAAATTCAGAGCTACCGCAACGTTTTCAGTGCAACGCTTTCTAAAAAGCATTGCCTATGAGCACTTATGGCGTAGTGTGTTCTGTTCTTCCTTTCAACTACTCCATTCTGCTGTGGAGTTCTCGGGGTTGAGTACTGACGACGTATTCCTTTAGAAACACAGAAATCATTCAAGATTGCATTCTTAAATTCCGTGCCATTGTCTGATCTAATCGTCTTCACAGTGAGTGTTGAAACATTCTCAATTTGAGTGATATGATCAATGATTTGGAAAGGTACTTCGTCTTTTGTCATAACGAACAATACCCATGTATACTTGGAGAAGTCATCCACGATTACCAACGCATATCTTTTCCTTGATAATGATAGTACATTCACTGGGCCAAATAAGTCCATATGTAGAAGTTGTAGAGGCTCAGTGATACTAGAAATTTCTTTACTTTTATGCGATGTTCGCTTTGACTTTCCCATTTCACAAGCTTCACAGAGTCCTTTAGGAGCAAACTCCATTTGAGGTAGATCTTTCACCAATTCTCGTCTTGCGAGAGCATTCATCGTTTTGAAGTTTAGGTGAGATAGCTTTTTATGCCATAACCAGCTTTCATCATCTGAAGCTTTACTGTAGAAACAGGTCACTTCATTCTGGTTTGCCGAATCCATGTCAACAACGAAAAGATCTGCCTTTCGAACTCCTCTTAAAGCCAATGAACCTTCCTTAATGTGAGTGATTGATACACCTTTCTTATTGAAGACAATTTCGTATCCTTTGTCACAAAATTGACTGATACTCAAAAGATTGTGCTTCAATCCCTCAACATAAGAAATATCTATTGGTGTAGGTGCCCTAGAGGCAATACAATTTTTCTTTTGATAAACATTTATGTCATTTGATTATTCAATAAACGTATTTATTATGACTTTAATTACTGCGATATATTTGTTAGCATAATAAATGTCCTTAGAATCATGATACACATTGTATAGTTTAGTAAATGACTTAAACTTGAGATTATATAATATATCATATTCTTAAATGTCCCTAGTCGAGTATTATTATTATAGGACAATAATAATACATAAATAGACTAGTATGTTGTTTGACAGATAACCACATCTCATTGGTTATAAGTATGGGGATACTAAAGTCAACACATAGGTACATGCAGGAGTACATGGTACTGGACAGACCCACAGTGAGATTCTTCATGTTTAATAAAGTCATAAGAAAGACTCATAGTGATAATGGTGTAATGATCCTCTGACTTGAGATCATTATATTTCTATACGAGGATTAATATACTTTGACTACATTAAAAGTTACCTTTGACCGGGTAATGATAAAAGTGGACATCGGGTATATCATGAGTTGTATGAGAAATATGAATGATAGATAAAGGATTTAACCCTCCTATAATTAGGAGAGATATTATTGGCCTCTTGATTGAGTGAGACTATAAAATGCATGGTCGTGCTCAAATAATGATTTGTTTTCATAGTCTACTCATGGATCAAGTAAACCCGGATTAAATGTTGAAGAGGATGACTAAATACATGCCTCGAGTTTAATCTATAATATATATGGTTAAAGGGATTATATTACACGGAAACATTAATCACGAAAGGTTTTATCGAATCACGATTTAATTATTATTTAATTGGGTAGCAATGATGTATTACTAGATACCGCTCATTGTTTATAATTTTATTGGAGAATAAAATTATTGCTAATTAAATAATAGCCTATAGGGTCACACACATAGACTACTTTAAGGAATAATTAATTTAAATTATAGATTTAAATTAATTGATGATTATTTGAATTTTATTATATTAATTAAGTGAGACTTAATTAATTGAAATAATATAAATTCGAATTTGAATCCTGCCATTAATAATTAAGTGTGACTTAGTTATTAATTAAATAATAAAATTCGGTTTTATTATTGAATCCTAAACCTACATGGGTTAGGCTTTGCTGTTATGGGTTGCTATTATGGGCCTATTAACCAACCATTATAAATAGATAATGTAGGGTTAATAAGGGTTAACGTTTTGATAAGAAAAACCCTATAGAGGCAGCAGCAGCAGCAGCAAGCACATCAAAGGCAGTTTCGAAATCATCTAGAGGAGGCTAGTACATCCGTTCCATAATCAATATCGTGAGACGTTCTTGAAGGTGCTCGTGTGGATACCATAGAGGTGTTTTCAAGAGGAAGACACAAGTCGTGAAAGCTAGGATCTCCGTTGAGTTCGTAGTAGTCAAGACCAAACAAAGGTATGATTCCGTTTCACAATAATCAGTCCATGATTATACATGATCCTGCGTTAGGGTTCCGAAATTTTTGTTATATTTACGTTTAATCTGCTGCGTTTTATGCCTCAGAAACCAACAATATCTTCAATGATGACATTACCAGTCTTCAGTTTTCCATATCCCTTTGTCACTCCTTTGCTGTCATCTTCAAAGGTAACATAAGGACCAGCCTTCATAACCAACTCTGTAAGCAGGGACTTGTTTCCTGTCATATGCCTTGATGCTCCACTATCTAGCACCCATATAACTTTATTTCTATTCCGCTTAATGCCCTGCAATTACAGATTGATTAGACGTTCTTCGGAACCCAAGATTGATTGGGCCCGGCTTTTCTATAAGATCGAGAATTATCAGATTTAACAACAGGAGATGCAACCTTTTTAACATTACTAGAGCTTTCGACTTTGTCTTTCCCTTTTTCAGACTTGACAGATTTGTCATTCCTAGGAGAAGGCTTGTCACTCCTTACTTTAGGAGGACTAGCAGTCTTAGCTCTCACATGCTTCTTCTTGACATTAGAACTAGTAGCAGTATTTAGACATGTTTGACTAGTTGCATTCATCAAGTTTACAAATGTTTGCATGACGTTAAAAGTGCATGGCATACAATTTGGTTGACCACATTGTGCATGATTCTGATGCATGTTATTCATTGTGTGTGGTACAGGCATGGCATGTGCAACAGGAATATTCATGTTTGATTTACATGCATAAGAAAGATGTTCAGTAGATTTACAGTGATAACATGCTTTCTTTACTCGTTCTGCCTTAACCTCTTTTATGCCTTTCTCCTTTTTACTCTGTTGTTTAACAGCCTTAGCTCCTAATCCTGGTCTAGATTATTCTCTAGGGGATTTGATTTTAACTTGTTTAATAGGAGTTACCGGTTGTTCTCTCTGGCGATCTTCCATCTCTATCTCCTATCTAACTAATAATTCAGTTTCTTCTTCTTCTTGAGGAACGAAGTGTTTAAAGATAGGTTTGACAGTGGATTTAAGAATGCTAGGTATTTCATTTTTAATCTTACTGGAACTAGTATCTATAGGCCTCTTTCCTTCCTTCTTTGATAAGTTAGAATAGTCAAGTCCTACACCTACTCCAGTTATCTTCTTAAATGTACCACTATCAACATTCACTTTACTAGCTGCTAGTTTATAAGCTTCGCATTTAGTTTCTAACTCAGCTAGTTTATTTCTAAGACATGCTTCTAATTCTTCCTTAAGGTTGAGCTTGTGTTCCAAAGTATTAATAGAGTCTCTTAGGGAAGTATCTATAGTGCAAACAACCTCTAATTCTTCCACTTTAGCCTCAAGCATTCTGCATTTGGCAACAAGTGTTTTCTGTTCCTTTTGATAAGTATTTAGGCTTTTGCACAACATATAGATCTCTTCGCTAAGAGCCCCGTTCTGAACCTTATAATCAACAATAGACATTTCTTCTTTAAGGGTTAGAACTAGTACCTCTAGTTCATCTGATGTCTCAGCCATGAGGGCAAAGTTTGCTGTATAAGTAACTTCTTCCTCATCTGAATCATCCCAAGCTCTGCCTTCTGTAACTACTAAAGCTCTTTTTCCATGTCTTTCCTTCACCAGGGTTTCATACTTGCTTTTGAGGGCTTCACATGTTTCTTTGGGATATGTCTGTTTCGGCTTCTTGCAGTCGGTAGCAAAGTGTCCGGCTTCACCACAGTTATAGCATTTGAACTTCATTTTGAAATCCAAAGGAGATTTGTAGCTGGTACTCTTACCTTTCCCTTTGTAGCCTTGTGAACTACCACCACCCCTAGTAACCCGATAGTAAGATGAAGATTTAGTCTACGGTAGGTTACTCTTTCTGAATCTTATATTGCTGAACTTCCTTGCCATGTATGCCACGACACTATCATCCATATTGTCCAGCTCTTTTTGGGTGAAGTAGTCATCATCACTATTTGATGTGCACTCATCATCATTTTCAACTTGATGTGATGCAGGTGATGATCTAGGCTTTTCTGCAACCATTGCCTTCTTAGACTCTACCTCATCAGCAACTAACCCTGATGCAACTTCTTTTCCTCTTGAATCATTGTCCCATGCTTGATCTTGAAGTGTTTCCAGCTTATAAGTCTTTAGAATTCCATAATATTCTTCTAGAGTAGTTGTGTGCAAATCTCTGGTTTCTCTAACAGCGTAGACTCTATGTTCGATGCTTTTTGGCTGGTTCCTCAGATATCTCGTGTTGACTTCAACCACGGGGAGATTTACACCTCTCAGATTCAAATCCAAAACTAACTGACTGAATCTTAGATAGACATCTGTTATGCTTTCACCTTTTCTTATTCTAAAGGTATCATACTCCATCTTGAGTATAAGTGTTTTGTTGCTTCTGACCTCAATGGTACCTTCCATGACGACCTCTAGCTTATCCCAAATCTTCTTTGCTGTAGTTAGTCCTTTAACTACATTAAACATCTCATGATCTAGGGATTCCATCAGTGTTTGTCGAACGGATGTATCGAAAACTATCTGCTCCTTATCAGCATCTGAAAAGTCTACTGCCTTCTTAGGCTCAGACCGTTGTGGTACTACCACATCTCCTTCCATATGCTCAGGAACAACAACCATTGGTACAAATTTACCTTTGTCGAGGACTTCCAGATATTCAGGATTGACGGACTCAAGGTAAAGTTTCATTCTCAACACACATTCTTCATAATGATCTCGGTCGAACATTGGAATCTTGAAATTGTTTTTAGGTGCCATCTTAATGTGGATTTAAAGTAAAGATAATAAACTTTTCTTATTACTTGAGTAGTAATTAAAAGAAAATTAAATTATCTTAAAATAAATCAAAGTTCAAATTCTGGACACCAAAAATTTCTAAGTACCCAAGACTAGGCAAAGTAGAATATCTATGTAGAACAACTGCCCAAGTCGAAATTCTCCAAGTAGAACTTTTGTCTAAGTCGAACTTTCTTCAAGTAGAATATTCTAAGTAGAAACTCTATGTAGAACTTTTGTCCTTGGAAAAATTTGCTGCAGGTCACTTTAGCAGGTCACTTTAATGTTGAATAAACAATGTTACTTTTTACACTTTTTGACTTTTATGGCTTTTCTCACCTAATTCACCTAACCCACGTGCTAGGTACTAAATATGTTCTGTAAAACTTTTTGTTGTGAGATATATGTCAAATCAAAAGCCAATAACACCTTTTGTCTTTTTGAAAAGGAAATCAAAAAGTTGATGGGTTTGTCTTCTTTAACAAGAACAATGATGAACACTCAAGAACACCAAATATCAAAGTACCCAGATTAATTCACAAAAATTATCTAAAATCCATCCAAGCTAAATAATCACACCTGGAGTTTTTAAATAATTTTTTTTGGATGAGTTTTCACTAGAAACGAATTAAGGCCCACTTTTTGAGAAAAATCGAAAAATAGTTCTGGAAGATGAAAACTCACAAATCTTCTACCAAACACAAGGATCTATGTTTTGTATGTTAAACATGAAACTCTGATACCAATTGTTAGGTCCAAATGTGTTGTAGAGGGGGGTGAATACAACTTTTCGAATTTAAGAAGCAATAAATACCATGTAATAAATGAACACAATGATTCAAGGAATATATGTCTTATATATAACTTGAAAGGGTTGCTACAACATTCATTACAAAGTACACCAGAAGTAAAGAGGGTAGTAAATGATACTAAGCTCTGTGAATATACTCTCTCTCTTTTACAAGTGTTTATTTCGAAAATATTGCTCTTTTTTTAAAATAATACACAAGTACTTCTATTTATACTACTTGTAATCTATGTCTTGTAGACTTCAAAGACTAAGATATACGTGGCCCAATGATATCCACATAAATCTTATCTTATCTTGAAAGCTTGGAAATCTGCCAATTAGATGATGCCATGTGTCATGTTAAAACTGCCCTCCATGTAGTATATCTACTTGAGAATTTCTACTTGGTCATCTCGAACTTCTAAGTAGAATTTCTACATAGGAATGTTCTACTTGGCTATCTCGAACATCTAAGTAGAATTTCTACATAGGAATGTTCTACTTGGCTATCTCGAACATCTAAGTAGAATTTCTACATAGGAATATTCTACTTGGCTATCTCGAACATTTTGTACTTAGAGAAATTCTGGGCTTCAATCTTGAAACTTCTATGCAACATCTTGAACTTGTGATTTCTTATGTCTTCCATATTCTTCAACAAGCTCTTGAACCTGGATCTCTATTACTGACATAAACTTGCTATCAATGTCCTGACACTTGATGCAATGGTCTGATTCATAAGTGACTAGTCCTGATAGTGTTTCTGCTTCTTGAATAGATTACCATATTCAATTAATAATATGACTTTCCAATTATTGCTTTCCTTCTTGTTCACTTGAAATCAATTAGCCCTATTGATACTGATAGTTATGATCTTGAAACTTTTAAGTTACAAATCACTGAGGCATGAACAACTCTGTCTTGAACTTCTTTCAATGATTTCTTCTTTATTTGATCATAGTTAACATGTTGAATTGTATCAATTACCTTGTCTTCATTTAGCATTGATTTCTTTGTGGCTTCATGTTCTTGATTGTCTTCCGGTTAAGTATCTTTCTTTTAGTTTAGTTACATAAGTTATAGTGTTACAAGTTTAGACACTCTTCCTTTCAATTGGATATCAATTGATGTTAAGAAAATATCAGTTGATGAGGTGTTTAGGATATCCATCGATTGATGCATACCCATCGATTGATCTTGAGTATCAATCGATGGCTTATCAGTCGATGGATGAATATCAATTGATGTTAAGACATCAATTGATGGAGTAGAAACATTTGATGTAATTATTTGAGAAGTTACATTAGAGATGATTTGAGAAATGGAATCCTGAACTTCCTGGGAAGAAAATTCAGAATGGAGTGTTGGCTTCTCCTTGAGTAACAAAGAAGGAGAATCTGAAAATGCTTGATTGTCTATCAAAACATTAGCTGAAGAAATTTAATGTGGAGGAGAGAAAGGAATGATAATAGATAAAGAATGGGACTGCAACTCCACATTTATTGGAGATGCATCAAACTGAATTTGAGAAGGCTCCATCACAGTTTCCTGTGATTTTGCAGTGTGTGTATCCCCTTGTGCAAAGGTTACTCTCTTCTTTCTCCTTTCATAGGATTTGGGGGTTTTGGCTTGAGTGTCCCCATCTTTGTTCAGTGCCCCTGGCTGTGGGCTCTTTTCAATATTGACATCTTTTTAGGAAGATGCCAACAGAGATGTGGTATTGTCCTTGTTAACATCCACAGTCTTTTGGGAGACTGTGGAGTGGGTAGGTTTGGGTTGCACACCCTCTCTCTCCTTATCCTTCTGGGTTCTTTGACTTTCCTCTGTTCCTTCACCAGAACCTTCTCCATCTAATCTATCACCACCTGAAGTTTTTCTTTTCTTTGGTTTTACAACAACATATGTTTGGGAACCTGTTGAGGTTGGTTTCTTAGATTTAATTGAGGGAGTAGGTAGTGTGGCTTGGGTAGGAGGGTTGGAGTTACTGTTAGCACCCTCCATTGCCACAGAAAGCAAAGAAACTTGAGTTTTAGAAGAAGTAAGAGAAGAAATAAATACCTGAACAAAAGGTTGATAGATCAATTCCACATTGCTGTGAAGATTGATCCTGACCAAGTCTTTGAAGACCCTTTTGTTTTGGACACAGCAGTCCAAAGTCTCCATCTCTCTGGTTATTTCAATGTCCTTCACAAAATGATTAATAAACAGCATAATAAATCTAGCATAATATATATGATTTGATCTATTACCCTTATTACCCAATTTTGCTGCAATTTCATTTAGTATGATGGAAGATAGATTAAAAAATTTATCAAACAAAATACTATATGCTACCTCCTGCATACTAGTTGTTATTGCATCAAAATTGCTAATTTTACCACTAAAGCATTTAATTATGACATCAAAGAAATAAGACCATTCTTTCCTAAGATGTTTTCTAACCACATGACCTAGGCCTATTTCTGGTTCAGCATAATTAACAGATTTTAGCATTAACCTAATTTCTTTATCTGTTGGGCTTTTATCAGTATTATTAGCAGGCAATTCTAAGCATTCATTAATAACAACATTAGTAACAGTGTACTTAACTCCTTTATAAGTGAATGTAATTGCAGAGTTTTCACTTGTGATTTCAGCACTTGCCCAAAATTCTTCCACCAAGTTGTAGACGATCTTTGGAGCATCTTTGAGTGCCTTCTTTACCTTGCAACTTTCTAGAAATTTGAAAGGGGAGATAGGAGTGAAGGGAAGTAACTCACTGCACTTTCATGTGTAATAGAAATGCTAAATGTAATCTCTATGTAATGGTTGATGATAACTCAACAATAGAACAGGACATGTAATAATATGCAGATGCACAGAAATCTTGGATCACAGAGTTCAGTTAAGACAAAGTATCAAAGGATCATCTACAGACATGAAGCTCACTGGAAGAAGTTCATTAACATGTTCATGCCTCAGTGGAGAATAAAAGATATTGACATCTATTCAAGGATGTGGAAGCTACAAAAGATTGTCTTAGTCTATGAAGATTTTAGTGCATTACAATCGAAGCTACAAGTAAGGTTTGCAAAGAAGAATGTGGAATCATGTTCAGAATCAAGAGCCCCTATCAAGACTAGTCACTTATGAACCAGACCGTTGCATAAAGTGTCAGGACATTGGAGGCAAGCTCTCGTCGGTTAATATGGTTTTAATCATTCTAAAGTTGTTGGTTTTCTTGAGTCAAGTGGAGGATCAACAAAGGTGGTAAATCAGTGTTGGAGAAATGCCAACCTAATGGATAAGGGACAGTCGGCACAACCTGATTGGATCTTATTAAAGCTTCACAGATTAGAAGGCCAAATACTTGGACGTGGTGGAGTCACGTATACGGGGTCAAGTATTTGGATAAGGAAGTCTACACAAATTGAAGAATGGAATGGAAATATTTAATTTAATTAAATAAAGTATTTATTTAATTATTTATATATTTTATAAATAAAGATATTCTTTATTTATATTTTATATATTTATTAAATATTACTTTTACATTAAATATTTCCAAAGGCATGCTTGGCACATGACTTTGAAGAAAAGATTTGAGTGGACAAGAGTAAAAGGTGGAAAAGTAAAAAGCAACATCTTTTTTAATATACTAAAAAAACAAACCAAGTCCTCATCTTTAACACAACACATGCAGTAGCATTCGGAAGAAAAAAATGGGGAGAGAGAGAGAGAAAATTATTTTCTCTCTCCCCCATGGCCATACTCCATATCTTGAATATTATGGGGCCATGAATTTCTTTGTTTCACCACTCATCTATTCTTCTATTGTAAACATTGCTAAATCTTGTTTAGAAGATAGGTTTGATTTTTGTCTCCTAGATCTAGAATTTGTAATATTTTTAGAGGAGCCAAAAATCATTTCTTTGTTGTGTTCTTGAGCTTTTGTTCTTGAACTTGTTGTAGCATCTACCCCACTTCAATGAATATAAAGTTATATTCTTGGATCTTGTTGTGTTGTGTGTTTTGGATGATTTACCGTTCATTATCTTGGTTATTTTAATGGTGTTCTTGAGGTTGAAGAAGATGATGAACAGTACCTGGGTTTGAACCAAAGTAATTTTTATGTTGTCCTAAAAATAAATAAAAGTCAGATTTTTATTTGGGAATCGTATTCACCCCCCCCCCCTCTACGATCTCCAGGACCTAACAATTGGTATCAGAGCTACTCGATTGACATACAAATCGATTGGATCTATTTTTATTTTTGAGATTAAAGAGGGTACAATTGGTTCACTGGACATCCAGAATTTTTTCTGAAGCCCGGAATTTTTCTAAGTACAAAATGTTCTAGATGGCCAAGTAGAACATTCCTATGTAGAATATTCGAGATAGATATTCAAGATGGCTAAGTAGAACATTTCTATGTAGAAATTCGACTTGATGTTCGAGATAGTGTCTAACTCGAACATTATCTCGAATATTCTACTTAATGTTCTAGATAGAACCTAAGTAGAAATTCTGGAGTTAGAAATATTTTCTAAGTCAGAAGTTCTACTTAATGTTCTACATAGAGCCTAAGTAGAACATTTCTATGTAGAAATTCTACTTAATGTTCTAGATAGAACCTAAGTAGAAATTCTGGAGTTAGAAATATTTTCTAAGTCAGAAGTTCTACTTAATGTTCTACATAGAGCCTAAGTAGAACATTTCTATGTAGAAATTCTACTTAATGTTCTACATAGAGCCTAAGTAGAACATTTCTATGTAGAAATTCTACTTAATGTTCTAGATAGAACCTAAGTAGAAATTCTGGAGTTAGAAATATTTTCTAAGTCAGAAGTTCTACTTAATGTTCTACATAGAGCCTAAGTAGAACATTTCTATGTAGAAATTCTACTTAATGTTCTAGATAGAACCTAAGTAGAAATTCTGGAGTTAGAAATATTTTCTAAGTCAGAAGTTCTACTTAATGTTCTACATAGAGCCTAAGTAGAACATTTCTATGTAGAAATTCTACTTAATGTTCTAGATAGAACCTAAGTAGAAATTCTGGAGTTAGAAATATTTTCTAAGTCAGAAGTTCTACTTAATGTTCTACATAGAGCCTAAGTAGAACATTTCTATATAGAAATTCTACTTAATGTTCTAGATAGAACCTAAGTAGAAATTCTGGAGTTAGAAATATTTTCTAAGTCAGAAGTTCTACTTAATGTTCTAGATAGAACCTAAGTAGAACATTTCTATGTAGAATATTCTACTTAATGTTCTAGATAGAACCTAAGTAGAACATTTCTATGTAGAATATTCTACTTAATGTTCTAGATAGAACCTAAGTAGAACATTTCTATGTAGAAATTCTACTTAATGTTCTAGATAGAACCTAAGTAGAAATTCTGGAGTTAGAAATATTTTCAAAGTCAGAAGTTCTACTTAATGTTCTAGATAGAACCTAAGTAGAACATTTCTATGTAGAATATTCTACTTAATGTTCTAGATAGAACCTAAGTAGAAATTCTGGAGTTAGAAATATTTTCTAAGTCAGAAGTTCTACTTAATGTTCTAGATAGAACCTAAGTAGAACATTTCTATGTAGAATATTCTACTTAATGTTCTAGATAGAACCTAAGTAGAACATTTCTATGTAGAAATTCTACTTAATGTTCTAGATAGAACCTAAGTAGAAATTCTGGAGTTAGAAATATTTTCTAAGTCAGAAGTTCTACTTAATGTTCTACATAGAGCCTAAGTAGAACATTTCTATGTAGAAATTCTACTTAATGTTCTAGATAGAACCTAAGTAGAAATTCTGGAGTTAGAAATATTTTCTAAGTCAGAAGTTCTACTTAATGTTCTACATAGAGCCTAAGTAGAACATTTCTATGTAGAAATTCTACTTAATGTTCTAGATAGAACCTAAGTAGAAATTCTGGAGTTAGAAATATTTTCTAAGTCAGAAGTTCTACTTAATGTTCTAGATAGAGCCTAAGTAGAACATTTCTATGTAGAAATTCTACTTAATGTTCTAGATAGAACCTAAGTAGAAATTCTGGAGTTAGAAATATTTTCTAAGTCAGAAGTTCTACTTAATGTTCTAGATAGAACCTAAGTAGAACATTTCTATGTAGAAATTCTACTTAATGTTCTAGATAGAACCTAAGTAGAAATTCTGGAGTTAGAAATATTTTCTAAGTCAGAAGTTCTACTTAATGTTCTACATAGAGCCTAAGTAGAACATTTCTATGTAGAAATTCTACTTAATGTTCTAGATAGAACCTAAGTAGAAATTCTGGAGTTAGAAATATTTTCTAAGTCAGAAGTTCTACTTAATGTTCTACATAGAGCCTAAGTAGAACATTTCTATGTAGAAATTCTACTTAATGTTCTAGATAGAACCTAAGTAGAAATTCTGGAGTTAGAAATATTTTCTAAGTCAGAAGTTCTACTTAATGTTCTAGATAGAGCCTAAGTAGAACATTCTATGTAGAATTTCTACTTGATGTTCTAGATAGAGTCTATGTAGAACATTTCTATGTAGAATTTTTTTTCTTAGAAGGCTGTTTCAACATGACACATGGCTACATAGTTTAACTTTTATTTAAAACAAAAATTGTTTTTCTCTCAAATTGTTTTTAGTTTAATAATTAATTTAATAATTAAATTTGAATTTAATTATATAAAATAATTTGAAAATAATTTTTAAATTTAAATAATTTATTTTTCAAGTTTATTTTACATCTTGGAAAATATTTTATTTTCTTTTAAATTTTAGAGTCAAATATTTTATATTTTTAATATTTTTAGTTAAGAATTTTATTAATTTAAAAACTAAAATTAATCTTAAAATCCAATTTAATTTCTTTTGAGTTTAATATTCTTAAAAGTATTTTGAGAATTATTTTTGAGGTTTAATAATTTATTTTTTATAGAAGTTTTAATTATAAATCTCATAAAACTTTTTGGAAAATCATTTTGGTTGAAATAATTTATTTTCAAGAATATCTAAGATGACTTGAAAATTTATTATTTTTATATCAAACTTATATTTTCAATCTGTTTTATTTTAATTATAATTGAAACTGTTTTGGATTATAAATTCTATAAAATTCTTTGGAAATTAATTTTGATTTGAAATAATTTCTTTTTCGGGATTATTTAATATACCTTGAAAATTTTGTTATCTCTATATCAAAACTTTCTTTTCGAATTTTATTTTATTTATAATTTGAAATTGAGAAATTTATTATTATTTATCAAAAATGCATTTTCAATTTATTTTGATTATTTAAATTCCAAAAAAATTAAATACTTCTGTTTGAACAAAATGTTTTATTAAACGAAACAACAGGAGTTGATTCTTCGTTCGTTGAGGACAAACGAACTGACTGAAGAACATTCTAATGGAGTTGAGACCTGATCTTACCATTGGAGATGTATTTCTACATCGGTCTACTCAGTGGATCATTTGGTTATTGAAAGGGGATTAGTTCATTTAGGGAAGAGTCTTCGATCAGTGGTTTTCGAATCAATATCTGAAGAATTTGGGATTTTGAAAAGGAATTCAGTTTAACGGTCAAAGAACCAAAACAACAATTGAAGATTTGGTTAAAGGACATCAGTGGCAGAAATACACAAGGTTTGATTATCACTGACATATGATAATCAAGGGGTTATTGCTACACATACAAAGAAGAGTGATCTTTTCAAGCAGAACATGAAACATTCTATGTCGGGGTCTTTAAACAGAACAATCAGGTATCAGTTTGGGTTGAAGCAGGAACATCATTGGTTATTGAGGTCAAATGCAAGGATACTTCCATGAGTATCAGTAGAATGGAAATTGATTTGGATCAATTGATTATCACTCGAGATGGAATGTTAAGCATCGCACAGGTATACTTTCTAACTAGTTTATACTTGTTTGATTTAATTATAGAGTATTAAGTTCTGAACTGCATTATATTATAAGTTTGATGTAATGCATGTCTCACCTTGATTTCTATATAAATTAGATAACTTATGCTAGTTTGTTAGTGTTGCTTGTTTATCAGTATTTGACTTCATGATTAGATCTTGTGTGATTTAATGCTTGCTTTACGATAATTGATCATGTTAGCATATAGAGTCTTAAGTATTTGTAGGGGTACATTTACCGGAAAGAGTATTTGCTACATGCTAAGTGCCTTGATGTTTACATTGTCTATAATCTGTTTAAACTCACATGGTTGTATTAAATGTTATATTTGATCATGTGCTTGTTAAGATGAGTTTGTTTCTAATTTGGGAATTGCCTAGGGGTCAGTACAATAAACCATGAATTAAATTTTTAAATTTAAATTGACTCAGGTAATTAGAGATAATATAATATTAAAGTGAACAACAAAGGTGATTTAGAAGAATTAGGAATATGAGTGATTGATTCTTCTATGACTACATATATGTAGGACATGATTCTTATAGACTGCTAGTCCACCTTAAGTTAGGTTGGGATCACTGAGCTCATAGCCAAGACTACTTGTTAAGGCTGATATAGATGAGGAGTGATCAGTCAGATAAGAATGAGCATGTTGAACTTGAATGCTTTGTTGTTAACTATGTTTAGAAATATCTCTAACCATTGGACTCAATCAAATTGAGGACCACGTGTCTTAATCATTTGTGAATGCAGAGTATCTTTCAACATGTACAAGTTATATATCTCTGACATTTTCATGTTCGAGGCATGTAACTACTTTTGCTTTGGTATTTAAATGGTTAAGCAAGGTTACCTATTTTTCTTGAATGATCTGAAGCACAATATTAAGAAAGACCTAGGGGATTCTTTGTGAAGGGTTTCCTAATATCAGTTCGACGATGAACAGTATTGATCGGGGTCAAGAGAAATAGAAGCTCACTCTACTGGAAGTGAGGTTATTGCTGACACAAAATTTAATGCTTATGATGAAGTCAACTATTCATTGAAGTTTATCAGAATGGAGTTAGCTGCAACAACAAGTGATGCTCTCACACTTGGTTTATCAACTAATACTTGGTTTATCAAGATAACGGATTTGACGGTAAAGATGAAGTTGGTGAGAAAGGACTACTTCTAATGAAATTCTTTTAAGAAGGACATTAGTGAAGTATGTCAGTTGAAGGGAAGTCAAATCAAAGGCTACCCTATTTAGTTTTGGTGTTTGTTCATGCATTCGATAGATGAAGCATCTCAGTGATTAATCACATTCAAAGGATTAGGCAGATTGCTGTAAGAACACTTTGAGGGCAGGTAATGGAATTTGTTGACGAACGAAGTTCTATGTTATGTTTGCACTGAAAGGAGTATTCTAGAGTAAAGTTCAGTTTCCAAACTTCATGACCAAATGGAGGAGTTGATAGGGAAATCCAGACCTTGAGTGGAATTACAAGGATAATGGATAGAGTTAAGGTTTCCTATTCACTACGGCTGAATCAGTTGACACAGCAAGTCTAATCAGCAAATGTAAAGAGAAGACATCAAGTAAGATTAATCATGCCTGAAGTCACATGGTGTGATGGAAGGCTATCTTATTTAGAGTTAAGAGCTTACACAGAGTCTGTGATTGATTTAAAATAATCTAGATGCAGTGAACATCATCATCAAGCTCCCTAGCATTCGTTTGATTTTAGCTCTGAATTTCTAAAGGTTGAAATCCTGTTTAGGGCTCAAGATCAGATGACACCAGATGAAGAAAAGCTGCAAGCAGCATCACAGGGGGAGCATCAGTAAGTTGGATCAACTAGTCGTGTTTGATGCTCAAAGGCTAGCAGTGCTCATTGAGTAAGAGTTGAGATTCTTAGGAGCACTGAGTGATCCAGATTGAGTGATTGCATATTAGAAAGGAAATTATCAATTTAAAGATAATGCAAGATGATCTCAATCATATTTGAAGAAGTCTACTCTACCCACTGAATATCTAAGGAAACATTAAGGACACATCTGTCATGACAAAGGGTTTTGTGTAACAACATTTCCTAGAGTCAGTTCTTGATGAATCTGGGTAGTAGAGTAGTGATTGGTCGTGCATGTATAAGAGTATTTCATTGGTTTTTCTGAGTGAATTCAATGAAGACTGAAGATGCACTAACTAATCAAGTTTGAGGAGGGTTCGAATCAAGGAACTAACTCAATTAAACCAGAGGCAGATACACTTAGCACAAGGAATCAATCCACATGAAGACTTGGTATTGATACAGAAGCTGAAGGGTAGTTCGGAGTTTTTGAAGGTTCTACTCTGCTAGTGTCAAGACTACTGGTTTCTAGAGTGCTGAGTTTAGTGAAGCTGCTGCCAAGACCAATATCTACAAGAAAATATTTGGGTGCTGAAGGTAATGCAGTTTCCGTCTGGATGAGCGTGGTATTGTTTCGAGGAACAATGTTAACTGGTAGCTGAAAAGTTATTCCTGTCCAAATGGAGTAAACGTTCGATCTCGAAAGGAGTAAACGTTCGATCTCTCGGGCAAAGAGGAGTAATTGTTCATTCAACGATCATACACTAGTAAAAGCTCTATTGACTATGGTATGTCACTCTAGTCTAATATTGATTTATTTAAATGTAAAGTTTATAGAGAGTGTTCATGCTATTTAGATGTCTACGATCTCTAGGAACTGATTAATGTTTGGCTTGTGACCACCCGAGACCCAATATTATCGCTATGAGATTACCTATGATCACCCGGGACCTAGGGACCTAACATTGTAACATCTCTTTGTATAGTCAATTTATATCCAGGATCTCGTACTTTGTGCTGTCATATGTTATTCATGCTATATGTATCAAATGTTTCAGCATAAGTATTTGTATATATTAATTAGTTGTAATTTTATTTACTTCTAATTGTTTAATGCTAATATTAATGGAACCACTTAATATGTAGTTTAAGTGATGTAATCCTTGTCTTTTGCAAAATCCATTAATATTAGTTGTCATTCTTTTGATATTAGTGATGTCACTTAGAATTTCTGCACTAAGTGACAAAAAGATTATTTCAAAAACACTGATATTGAAAGTAATTTACTACATCGCGAGGGGTTGTCAAAGATCATAAATTTTAGTATTAATATTTAAAGGTATTTGATCTCTGATGCAACTAGTACCTCGAGCTTACATATATTCTGATTGTCATGAGTATTTTCAATATGCTTATGTAATAATTGTTGAGATGTAGTGTAAGAAGTTAAATGCTGTCATTCGGTCAATGTATGTTCAGTGTTTAGCGGATGCTTATGTTTTATGCTTTAGAATTACCATGATCTATATTGCAAAATGTGTTTGTTTCAAGCGACAAATGGTAATTGTCTAGCATAATGTAAGTATCTTATGTGCTTGATTATTTTGTAGTAAGATGCATTTTATTACAAAATGATTGAATGATGTTAGTACTTTTGAATGTATTGTCACTCATATCTTTGATAATTCATTAGTATTAACATATGTTTTTCATTCTTTAGAACTTGAATGCATAAAGAAATTTCTTGTCTATTTCTTGTGAAAAATGTTTTATCTAAACATGCATTCATTTGCCAGAGAATGAAAAGCCACTAAAAGTTTTCTTTGAAAGAGAAAATTTCTTGAGGATTATCTTTTTATTTCAAAATCATATATCCTCTCTCTCTCTCTCTAAATTTTTTTTGTAATGAAAACTGTTTTCTCTCCACGATTTGTTTAAATAAAGTTACTTGATAACTTGTAACTTAGGTTGCATGGTATCAGGCTATTTTATTTGAGTAAATTGTTTTGATCTTGAGTTATCAACTATTGGTAAAACGTTTTTCAAAACTCTTGTTAATGTCTGTTTCACATTGACCTGTAGTATTAAAACAATGGTTGTTTGCTTTGGGATTAGTGCCTTGGACTGTATGACTAAAGCATTCATTCGATTTTTTTTTAAAATAATTTATGTTTTAAGTCGGAGATAATATCCGATAAGAATGAATTGCAAAACAATTTATGAAAACATACAGTGAGCAAGATGAAATAGAGTTGAGTTATTAATCAAAATGTTTTTGTTAAAAGAGTTGATTTTCAATTGGATATTTGTCTAAGAGAAATTCAAAAGAACACTTTTGTTAATCTGTTAAATTTTTTTTCAAAATTGTGAGTTTATGAAATTTGGCTTAATATTCTTTTACCTATTCTTTATTAATTCCCACATTTTAGCTCTGGTGCATTGTTTCTTGATGACACATTGCTCCGATGCTATATTTCTGAGAAGGAATAGAGAATAAGTTTAATCATACTCTACCAGATTTTTTATAGCTCTGATCAACTCTATCTATTTAGCCGTAATGGCTTGGCCTAAGTGGCTATAGGGGAAGGTCAAGAAGTTGAATAATCCATCAATTTCTAACCAAGGCCTTAGTACCAAACACTATCATTCTAATTCAAACTTTCAACCCTTGATGATATAAGGAACTTATATAGATTAGCGGTTGTTAAGGGAGAAACTGCACTTGATGCAGCAAATAAGGATGAAGTCGGAAGTGCACCCACAGCTCTACCTCTCGAGAAGGAAAGAAGTATACAAATTGAGGTATCTGTAGCTCATCTGTATTCTCTCAAAAGGATGCAGAGCTGAAAAGGCAATTCAACCGTTTCTGAATGAACTCTCTCAACAGGGTGATTTCATTGAAAATTTGCTCGTCAGCCAGAGCACCTTGTAATGAGTCAAGCACACCAAAAGCATTCACGCTGATGGTAATCCTAAAGTTTTTGTTTCTAAGGGATGTTATAGGACCTAACAGTTCTCTAGCCTCTCTTGGGACTTACAATTGTGAGGACACATTGCAAGAAATGCACATTGTGAGATATAGGTAAAACCCCTAAACTTCTTTGTTTACCATTTATGGTGAATGAAGTTGTTGAGCCACCTTCACAGGTATTTGAGGGAAACTTGGATTTCTTGCCATATATTAGAATCCTTGTCAACCTTCCTAGGAGGAACAGTCCTAGTTCCCTAACGGGATTTCACATCCACAGAGCAATCTGTTGATGTTGAGAGGCAATCACTAACAGTTTTCCATGACTGAAAATAGTGAGTTAATTCATCTTCACAGGTGATTGAGAGAGACGTTTGTACACGTCTACTCTCCCAGGAATTCAAATTCTGGAATACATGGATCACTCAAAACTTAAAGGCATATCACCGCCAACGATCCAGTGCATGGATTTGCATATGGGGAGTCGGTTGATGCTTAGATAACTGCTAGTACGCATACCACATTCAACGATCCAGTGCATGGATTTGCATATGGGGAGATTGTTGATGCTGAAAGTAGCTGAGCAACAACTCGTAGACTATGATTCAGTTGGTTTACCAATTTGATGAGTCTTTTGAGGATCAGGGTGTTGGGATTTCAGTCACTCCTGGAATGGAGGAGATTCCAATTTCAGAAGGGTTATTCCCCGACGACGAGCCACGTGTGCATGGATTTGCTCATGGTGAGTTGGGTGACGGCCTAACTGAAACCCTGTCTGAGATTCCATCTCAGAACCTAGATCTTTAGTGATCGACAACATGCTACAGTCAACGATCCATAATATCTTGGTGAGACTAGCATGGATTTACTTGCAGGTACAAATTGCTATAAATGGAATGAGTGCAAGTAAGGGAGAGAAACACTTGAGTGAAGTGAGGGAGTGATACACTTGAGTGAGAGAAATAGGGAGAGAAATGAGTGGAACACTTACGCTTGAAAGTGTAAACACCAACAGAACGTAGTAGAAGTGAGGAAACCATAGACCAAACACTAACCTTGCTACTATGCTTGAATCCTGTTACTGAATTTTCTAGCTCTGGAATGTTGAAGAGATTCTTTTCTGGAAGACAAGCTGAAGAAGAATCTAGCTGAAGCTTAGTGGGAATGTCCAAACTATTACCTTTGGGTCTATTAATTCATGTTGTTCTCAATCTCAAAGGGGGAGACATAAATGTTTAGACCTAAGGAGGATTTTATGTTCAATTGAAAGATAGTTTCTTATTCGATTGGATGTAGATGATACTTTTATTATTTTAAAGGATATTCTCAACTAAGGGGGAGAATTTGGTGATACAAGAAACGAGATCTCTTGGTGATCTATTGGTGATACAAGAAATGAGATCTTTCAATCCTATCTTGTGGAGGTTACTTAGAGGATATCTAAAGACACAAGGGTGGATTGGAGCTTGCATGAACTAAGGGGGAGAATTAGATAAAATTGAAACCTTAGTGATGCAATGGAGAAATTACTAAGGGGGAGTTTCTTAGTAATTGGTTGGAGCCTAATCCCTAAAGGTGTTGTAGATTTAACTGATTTTTCGTCTGAAGTGGAGAAGTTACTTTTTGTCAATTGAGAAGAAGTTACTTGTCGTACTAAGGGGAGAAGTTATGGAGAATTTTAACATCTTGGTTTGCAGTGCTATATCTTATTCTGAAAAGATATCTAAGGGATTTTTCTCTATTTGTTTGAAGATCTGTCCTTGGAACATTCTTAAGAGAGGTTTGGCAGAAGAATTCTTTCTAGCACGATCAATGAATGAAAATGAAGATTTCTTTGAAGAGTATCAACTCAGGGGGAGTTTTTGCTAAGTAGAAGTTTTCTGGGTAAAGCAGAATGTGAAGGAGATTTTCAAGGGGCATCTGAGAAGTGTCCAAGAGTGTTCTATCTCTTGTTTCAGTGATAGATGAAGTCAGTGGAGCAGTGCAGGGAAGAAAGAAAAATATGTTTCCTGGAAATAGAACATCCTGAAGAAAAAGAGGAAGTGACTTTCATTCCAAGAGAGAACAACCTTAAGGGGAGAATGAGTTGACCTCTTATGGGGAACATAGAGAGCTGTATGTTCTAGTTCGAATTGCAAGATGAACGAGAATGATTGTTCAGAAGTCTTTACTAATGATTTGTTTCTTTATTGAAAGAACCCCATCTTTGAAGAACATTGAAGTAGAGGAAGCTAAAGGAAAATGAAATTCAGAAATTCATCATTCATTTTCAGCAACTCAGGAAATCTGGATTTAACTGATTATATCTTTCCAGAACCTTTTGTATATTATTTTCATGTCCAGGACTTTAATTGTTTCTTGTATGTTAGTTGAGTTATCCTCTAGTAGTTAATTTCATTTAATTGCTTTGGTGGAAGATTGTAAAGGGAAATAGTATTTGATTGCTATTCCATATCAACCAAATAGGGGGAGATTGAAAGGGGAGATAGGAGTGAAGGGAAGTAACTCACTGCACTTTCATGTGTAATAGAAATGCTAAATGTAATCTCTATGTAATGGTTGATGATAACTCAACAATAGAACAGGACATGTAATAATATGCAGATGCACAGAAATCTTGGATCACAGAGTTCAGTTAAGACAAAGTATCAAAGGATCATCTACAGACTTGAAGCTCACTGGAAGAAGTTCATTAACATGTTCATGCCTCAGTGGAGAATAAAAGATATTGACATCTATTCAAGGATGTGGAAGCTACAAAAGATTGTCTTAGTCTATGAAGATTTTAGTGCATTACAATCGAAGCTACAAGTAAGGTTTGCAAAGAAGAATGTGGAATCATGTTCAGAATCAAGAGCCCCTATCAAGACTAGTCACTTATGAACCAGACCGTTGCATAAAGTGTCAGGACATTGGAGGCAAGCTCTCGTCGGTTAATATGGTTTTAATCATTCTAAAGTTGTTGGTTTTCTTGAGTCAAGTGGAGGATCAACAAAGGTGGTAAATCAGTGTTGGAGAAATGCCAACCTAATGGATAAGGGACAGTCGGCACAACCTGATTGGATCTTATTAAAGCTTCACAGATTAGAAGGCCAAATACTTGGACGTGGTGGAGTCACGTATACGGGGTCAAGTATTTGGATAAGGAAGTCTACACAAATTGAAGAGTGGAATGGAAATATTTAATTTAATTAAATAAAGTATTTATTTAATTATTTATATATTTTATAAATAAAGATATTCTTTATTTATATTTTATATATTTATTAAATATTACTTTTACATTAAATATTTCCGAAGGCATGCTTGACACATGACTTTGAAGAAAAGATTTGAGTGGACAAGAGTAAAAGGTGGAAAAGTAAAAAGCAACATCTTTTTTAATATACTAAAAAAACAAACCAAGTCCTCATCTTTAACACAACACATGCAGTAGCATTCGGAAGAAAAAAATGGGGAGAGAGAGAGAGAAAATTATTTTCTCTCTCCCCCATGGCCATACTCCATATCTTGAATATTATGGGGCCATGAATTTCTTTGTTTCACCACTCATCTATTCTTCTATTGTAAACATTGCTAAATCTTGTTTAGAAGATAGGTTTGATTTTTGTCTCCTAGATCTAGAATTTGTAATATTTTTAGAGGAGCCAAAAATCATTTCTTTGTTGTGTTCTTGAGCTTTTGTTCTTGAACTTGTTGTAGCATCTACCCCACTTCAATGAATATAAAGTTATATTCTTGGATCTTGTTGTGTTGTGTGTTTTGGATGATTTACCGTTCATTATCTTGGTTATTTTAATGGTGTTCTTGAGGTTGAAGAAGATGATGAACAGTACCTGGGTTTGAACCAAAGTAATTTTTATGTTGTCCCAAAAATAAATAAAAGTCAGATTTTTATTTGGGAATCGTATTCACCCCCCCTCTACGATCTCCAGGACCTAACAAAATTTCATCAGAGGATGGATCTCCTGGGGTGCCTCTTCCACTATTGTACATGCTACGAAATTTGTAAGTTCGTAGATATAACCACTCTGTGAAACTTTCTTTGATGAATAGGTCATTGCTTTGACTTTTGGCTAGAAATCACTTACTTGACAAGGATTAAGTATTTGAAAGAGATTGAAAATTGAGAGATTAGTGACTAAGTTCGCAGATTGAGAAAGAGATAGAGAGAAATTGGTAAACAAGAGGCAGGTAAGAGTAAAGAAAAATTCCACTCTCACTATTTATGTTTACTAGTTTCTCAATCAATTTCTTACTCAAAATAGAACTTAATTGACCGTTGAAAAAAAATGAATAAGTGAATTACTTATTTTGGCAATCGACTGTTATAAATACAGGAATGTATATATTTATCAATTGATAAGACAAGTAATCAACGGCTAGATTTTGTACAGGTCGATTGATGACATGGACCCTAGAACTTCCATGCCATCGATTGATAACTAATTTATCCATCGACCGTTAGTATTATCCATCGATAGACGAATACATCATCAATTGATGCAGTTATCAGTCAACAGATTAATATATCCATTGATATGTAAAATGCTTATCAATTGATTAATGAAAAATCAACAGATTAGCATTATCAACGGCTACCTACTAGTTCTAAAACAACTAACTAACTTATCAGACATTTCAAATGTTAATTAAAATTAAGCATACCTAAATCACAGACCAATCTATTAAAGGTAGATTCATCTAATGGTTTGGTAAAAATGTCTGCAAGTTGTCTTTCACTAGGGACAAAATGTAATTCAACAGTACCATTCATTACATGTTCCCTAATGAAGTGATACCTTATGTCAATGTGCTTGGTTCTGGAATGTTGCACAGGATTTTCTGTTATTGCAATGGCACTTGTATTATCACAGAAAATAGGAATCTTGTTCAAGTTGAACCTATAGTCAAGTAGTTGATTCCTCATCCATAATATTTGTGCACAGCAACTTCCAGCTGCAATGTATTCAGCCTCTACAGTAGATGTAGACACTGAATTCTGCTTCTTGCTAAACCTTGAAACAAGCTTATTTCCTAGAAATTGACAGGAGCCTGTTGTACTTTTTCTGTCAATTCTGCAACCTGCATAGTCTACATCTGAATAACCAATTAGATCAAATCCAGAATCTCTAGGATACCAAATTCCAAGATTTGGAGTTCCTTTGAGATATCTGAATATTCTTTTTATTGCAATCAAATGAGATTCTCTAGGATCAGCCTGAAACCTAGCACAAAGACATGTAGCAAACATTATGTCTGGCCTACTTGCAGTTAAATAAAGTAATGAGCCAACCATGCCTCTATAACTAGAAATGTCCACCTTAGCTTCCTTAGTATTCAGTTCAAGTTTAGTTGTGGCCATGGGAGTTTTTGCAGAAGAACATTCATTTAAATCAAATTTCTTTAAGAGATCAAAAAATATATTTAGTTTGATTTATAAAAATCCCATCTTTAACTTGTTTGACTTGCAAACCAAGAAAATAGGTAAGTTTACTGCTGTAAACGAGCCGGGTCGAGTCGGGTTTCTATCGAGTCGAGTCGATCCCGAGTTTTTCTAATCGAGTCGAGCTCGAGCTCGATTATCTTAACGAGCTTTTTTTTTGCGCCGAACTCGGGTTCGTTTACGACCGAGTCGAGTCGAGTCGGTAACGAGCCTACCGAGTCGATCCCGAGTCCGAGTCGATCCCGAGTCGAGTCGGGTTTTTCGATATTTTTTAATTTTTTTAAAATTTTTTGAGCTTATTTTTTAAAATAAAAACTAAAATTAAAACACTAAAAACTAAAAATTAAAATTAAAACACTAAAAACTAAAATTAAAACACTAAAAACTAAAAACTAAAAACTAAAACAATAAAAAATATATATATTTTTATATTTTTTATCGAGTACCGAGTTTTTACCGAGTCGAGTCGAGTACCGAGTCGAGTCGAGTCGAACAACCAAAAAACTCGACTCGACTCGTTAAGCTTAACGAGCTTTTTTTTCTTACCGAACTCGAGCTCGTTAACGAACCGAGTCGAGTCGAGTCGGGTTTTTACCGAGTCGAGTCGAGTCGAGTTCGAGCAGACCCGGTTCGTTAAACAGCTCTAGGTAAGTTCTCCCATCATGCTCATTTCATATTTACTTTGCATCAACTTAGCAAATTTCTGACAGAGTTTTTCATCAGTTGAGCCAAAAATAATGTCATCTACATAGATTTGAACAAGAATCATAGAGCCACTAACATCTCTGTGAAAGAGAGTTTTATCAACAGTACCTCTTGTGAAGAGATTCTCAATCAAGAATTTAGATAGGGTATCATACCAGGCTCTAGGTGCTTGTTTCAATCCATACAGTGCTTTGAGAAGATAGTATACAAATCCAGGATGAATGGGATCAATAAAACCAGGAGGTTGTTTTACATATACTTCTTCTTCCAATTCTCCATTGAGAAAAGCACATTTTACATCCATCTGATACACCTTGAAATTATCATGAGCAACATATGCTAGAAAGATTCTGATTGCTTCCAATCTTGCAACTGGTGCAAATGTTTCATCAAAATCTATACCTTCTTCTTGAGAATAGCCTTTTGCTAACAATCTTGCTTTATTCCTTGTGACTGTACCAGATTCATCCATTTTGTTTCTGAACACACATTTTGTACCAATGACAGACTTGTTCTTTGGTTTGGGCACCAGCTTCCATACCTTGTTTCTTTCAAACTGATTCAACTCTTCTTGCATAGCTATTACCCAATCAGGATCATCCAAGGCTTCTTCAATCCTTTTTGGTTCTTCTTGAGACAGGAAGCTACTATACAAGCATTCATTTTGAGTTGCACTTCTAGTTTTAACACCATCATTTGCATCTCCAATAATTAATTCAAAGGGATGGCTTTTTGTCCATTTCCTTTGAGATGGTAAATTTGACCTTGAAGATGATGCTTCATGATCATTGTGATCTGATTGTCTATTTGAGAACCCTCCCCCTGAGATGGACACTCTACTTGAAGATTGTTGAGTAGAGTTGATATCCATCGAATGATTATCAATTGATGTATTATCAGTCAATTGATGATTATCAACTGATAAGTTATCTGTTGAGGCATTGACATCAATTGATGGGAGGATTCTAGGTACTTGAATTCTTGAGATTTCCACATCATCATCACTATCTTCAATATTACTTGTGGATTCATTTTCAAAATGCAACAGATCATGAAATCCTTCATCAAACAACCCTTGAATTTTCTTGTCTTCAAAGACTACATGCATAGATTCCATAACAATGTGTAATCTAAGATTGTAGACTCTGTATGCTTTATTTGTTATTCCATATCCAACAAATATAGCTTTATCAGCCTTGACTTCAAATTTTCCTAGATTTTCACCTTGATTTCTCAGTACAAAGCATTTGCATCCAAAGACATGAAGAAAATTTATTGTTGGCTTCTTGTCCTTCTTCATCAATTGATATGGGGTTTTGCCTTGAGATTTATTGATAATAGAAATGTTCTGAATGTAACAAGCAGTGTTGATTGCTTCTGCCCAGAAGTATGTAGGAAGTTTTTCCCCTTCTAAAATAGTTCTAGCAGCTTCTATTAAGTTCCTATTTTTCCTTTCAACAACTCCATTTTGCTGTGGAGTCCTTGGAGCTGAGAAGTGATGAGTGATACCCTTTTCTTCACAGAATTCTGTCATAGTTGAGTTCTTGAATTCAGTACCATTGTCACTTCTAATTGTTTTGACCTTCCATTCAGTGCCATTGTCAACATTCTTCACATGATTTATAATGATTTTGCTTGCCTCATCCTTTGAGTGTAAGAAATATACCCAAGTATATCTTGTGAAGTCATCCACAATTACCAATGCATATCTCTTTTTGGCAATTGACATTATGTTGACAGGACCAAACAAATCCATGTGCAATAACTCCAAAGGCTTATCAATAGATGATTCAGACTTTGACTTAAATGATGCTTTTACTTGTTTTCCTTTTTAACAGTCATCACAAAGTCCATCTTTGGTGAATTCCATTTGTGGAATGCGTCTAACCAAATTCTTCCTAACCAATTGATTCATTGATTTGAAGTTTAAATGTGATAGCTTCTTGTGCCAAATCCAACTTTCATCTGTATTGGCTTTGCTGAGTAGACAGGTCACAGAATTAGCCTTTACAGAATTAAAGTCAGCTACATAGACATTTCCTTTTCTTTCACCTGTCAAGAGAACATCACCAGTTTCTTTGTTGACTATAATGCATGATCCAGTTGAAAACCACACACCATTTCCATTATCACATAGTTGACTAATACTTAACAGATTGTGCTTTAGTCCATCAACTAGTGCTACAGGTTCAATGACAACATTTTCACTTGCAATTGAGCCATATCCCAGAGTATAACCTTTGTTGCTGTCTTCAAAAGTAAATCCTGGGCCAGCTTTTTCCACAAACTTTGTGAGCAGGGACACATCTCCAGTAATGTGCCTAGAACATCCACTATCTAGATACCAGAGATTCTTCTTCCTGTTTCCCTGCACATAATAAAAACAATCAAGTTGCTTTTGGTACCCAAGCTGCCTTGGGTCCTCTTTTATTAGTTGCAGCCTGAGCCTTGGTTGTTATCTTTGGCTCCTTTTGTTTTGGTGGGTTTAACTCCACTTTAACTTTGGGAGTTGGCTTTTGAGGCTTAGACACCTTGGAACTCATGGCAAAATTTCCATGCACTTCATTATCTATATTAGGCATGTTCTATGGCATACTAGGCATGTTCATATTTGCATATGCAGAGAAAGGATTATACATATATGGAACTTGTGCATAAGGCATATGAACATTAGGTGCAACTAAATTTGAAGACATGGCATTCATGAGCATAGGATTGATAAGCATGGCATTTGAAGTCATGGCATTTGCATTTAAATCATTTGAAGACATATACTTCTTTTCATTCTTGAATTGCATAGAAAAATGATTTATACTACCACACTTAGCACATACCTTTCTAGGTGCATACATATCAGGAGTGTAATTGTTGTGCTTATTTATGCCTACTTTTCCATTCCTATTCTTCTTCTTTTTCTCAAACTTAGGTTGAATAACTTCTACAAGAGCTATCTCTTCTAATTTTGCTTTTAATTGATTCTTGGATAACCTACCTATGTTGATCTTCTTAACCTTAGTCTCAACTTGATTCTTGGTTTCCTTAACAAACTTGATAGGAGTGCTAAATTTGTTCTTTTTATTAGTCATCGATGATTTACTTGTCGATGGATGCTTATCGATTGATTCAGCATCAATCGATTGATAATCCTTATTGATCGATGAAGGATTAGTAGTCGATTGATCTTTATCCCTTGAAGCATCATCCAATGGCTTGCCAGTTGAATTGGGGGATTCTCCTAGAGTATCTACACCCTGAACATCAATGATTTGTTTAGCAGTTTTAGCAGACCTATTCCATCTATTAATGGTTTCTATTTCTTCAGCTAATTGTTCTTTCAACAATTCTTCTCTTCTCAAACTGTTTACTAGTTCATCTCTAGCATCCTTACATTCCTGCTTGAATCTATCTAAACAAACAAGTTCATTTTCAAGAAAAATATTCCTCGTAGTTAAGACATCAATGGTGTTTATTAACTTGAGATATTTTTTTTAGAGACTTAAGAGTGACATGCAAATTGTACAATTCATTAATAGTACTATTGCATTCATCAGCAGTAAGTTCAGAAAAGTTGGTAGCTAGTACCTGATTAGATGCTGAACTAGCTTCTTCATCTTCATGGTTGGCCATTAGAGCTAGATTGATATATTCTTCAGAATCACTATCCTCAGCAGCCCAGTCCTTCTCCTCAGTAACAAAAGCCTTTTCTTTCTGTTTCAAAAGGTCAAAGTATTTCCTTTTGTAATCAATACTCTCATATGACTTTGCCTTTTCTTGTTTTGGCTTTCTGCACTCATTAGAGAAATGACTAGCCAATCCACAGTTAAAGCATTTGAATTTAGATCTGTCAACCAAATTTCTGATTTGATTGTTGCTTCTAAAATGAATTCTTCTACACAGCCAGTTTCCTTCTTCTCTTTCTTGTCTTCATTCCCTTTGACCATCAAAGCCACAGTTTTCTCCTTTCTTTGATTCTTCTCAATCTCTTCATCTTGTTGAATCTCCAGTTCATAAGTCTTGAGAATACCATATAGTTTTTCGAGAGTATAATCTTTAAAATCTTGAGATTGTCTAATGGAGACAGTCATTGCCTTCCACTCCTTTGGAAGAGATCTAAGAAATTTAAGATTTGTATCTTCTGTTGCATAAACCCTACCATATAGCTTTAGACCATTCAATAACTTTTGAAATCTGCTATAGGTATCATTGATGGCTTCACCACTCTTAAAATGAAATGATTCATATTTTTGAATTAAGAGTTGCATCTTATTTTTCCTAACTTATTCAGTTCCTTCACACAGAGTTTGAAGAGTGTCCCATACCTCTTTTGATGAAGTACAGTTTATCACATTGTCAAACATATCTTTATCTAGACCATTAAATAGAATGTTCATGGTCTTTTTGTCTTTAGATACTTCTTTTCCATCCTCTTCTGTGAACTCAGAGATGAGTTTTGGAACATGTTTATCAACTGTAGGAATTCCATCAGGGTTTACACCTGTAACTAGCTTTATGGGAATATTAAGACCTTTCTCTATGCAGTGAACATAGGAAGAGTCAAGAGAAAGAAGATGCAGATGCATTTTTGCCTTCTATGGAAAGTATTCATCCTTTTCTAATACTGGAATATTCACACATGAATCTTTTTTGCCCATATTGATTGTTCTTGATCTTTAAACTTTCTGTATGTTGAAAGCCTGCTCTGATACCAATTGTTAGTTCTTAGAACACAGACAATATTTGTAGAAGGGGGGGTTGAATATAAATATCAAAACTTTTTATGTGTTTTAATATTTGTTCTTAGTGTTTGATAAAATGAGAGAATATGTTCGAACAAATTAATACTGAAAAATAAATTGAACAAAGAGTTTTAAAATTACTGATGGATTGGTTTTTCCATCAGTGTATATTTTTGCTCAATGTTCCCAAGTTAGAAGAAACCTAGCTGCGTTTTTACAAGATTAGAAAACAAATCAACTGTTCTTACAAATGTTCTCTGAAGCTAGAACAGTTGATTAAGAAATATTGTCTAACTTGTCTGTTTTCTAATAATGCTACTACACTTGTTTATATACCACAAGTGTGCTTTTACAACTCCTATTCTAGGATTGTTTCTACCTGCCTTCCTTTTACCTTTTTCTATTTTAGAAAAAGGTTTGAAAGACAGCTTCTGATTGAGTCTTCACATCCACCCTAGACTGTCTTCCATAGGTGTGCTTTTGTCTTTCTAGATCTCTGACAGATTGCCTTTTTGTCACAGTCAATTGATAATTTGTTGTTAAGCATATCAATTGACTCTTCTTTTATTCATCAACTGATAATGTTCTTCGATTGATCTCGATATCCATCGATTGATAATAATAGTTGCCTTATCGATTGATAAATGATATCAATCGATATATCAATCGATGGGTCTTCTCATCAGTTGATGGTTTTCAACTCTTGACTTGGTTTCTTCAATTGATCTTCTATCCGTTGATACTTCAATATCAACTGATCATCCTTCACTTGTATAATTTTCCTGTCTTCAAATAATCACAATTTAACAGTCTAAGTTACACATCAGTTGATGACCTATATCAATTGACTCTAGTATCAATTGATGAAAATATCAATTGATTTACACCTTATCAATTGAAAATAGATTAAGTACACCTATGCTACAATCCATATTATCAATTAATTCAAATAAACATTTCAACTGATAAATGGTTCCCTGATCACTTGATATTTATAAATTTCATATCAGTTGATCAGTTATAATTACTGAAAATTCTATAACTCTAAGTTCTAGTATTATCATCAAGTTACATGTAGATTCCCAACAAAGATATTGATAATTTTTTTAATATGAAATATTATATAATATTATATGTAGACTTGGCAGTTCGGGTAATCAGATCATTTTCAGATCGGATCCATTATGATCAGAATAATTTTCGATTATAATATATTTGGAGTACTGTTTGGATCGCATCTAGTTCGGATTAAACTCGAATAAATTTCGGATTAACTTTGGCTCAGATCATTTTGGATTTTACTATTTCGAATCAGAAAAATACAATTTAAATTAATCTTGGATTAGTTTTTAATTATAGTAAAACTAAAATAAAAGTCGTTAATAAGTTTGTCAAATTAATACTTTATTCATTATCTTTCTTCTTCTTCTTCTTCTTCTTCTATTTTTTAGTTTGTGCGATTTTAAAAGATTATCTTATTATTAAATATATTAGTTGTAATATAAAATAATATAATTTTTTAAATTTTATTGTATAATCATTTTAATAAAATTATTTTAAATATTAATTTTATGTAAGAATAGATTAATTCATTGAATAAAAAGTGGATTAATATATAGATTACAGGTTATGACCAATTAAAATATAACTATTAAATTAAAATTCAATTCATCTCTTTTATGATTTGATTTAATTCGTATTTATATCGAATCTGATCTCATACTTCCAGTCATATTCAGTTTAAATAATTATCGAATAATGTAATTCGGATATAAAATCGAATATCAGTTTCATGTATTTCGATTCGATTTGGTTCTTCAAATTCGAACCCGATTTTGCCTGGTTCAATTACAAGTATATGGATTTAAATTGGAGTCACTAATTTTTTTATTATTTTTCTCTTTTTTCTAAAGTTATTGATGTATGTACGTCTTTGAGGACACGTATATGTTGCCATCTTTTTTGTAACGTAGGGCCGGCTTTTACCCTAGGCAGCCCATGCAATGGCACGGGGCCTTCTTTGAATGGGGACCCAAATTTTCAGAAAATAATAGGTATACATATAAAAGAAAATTTATATTGGCAATCATTTTTTCCGCGAGATACTCATGTTCCCATTCTCCATTTATAACCAGCAAAAAAACACAATATTTGTAAAGCTGTACAACAATCATAGTTCTTTTCGGATGAATATATGTGCATAATATAAAAGTTAGAATCTTTGTTCCTTTGAAGTTATCACCGTTGTATCATGAGAGAGGAGTTTTTTGAAGTTAAAATTAATCAAATCAACTCCTCAAGAAAATTCTTCAACCAAATCATCTTTTTGTCAGATTCAGAGATAGTCATATATTATGCTTCTGTCGTTGAAAGAGCAACACTCTTTTGAAGTCGAGACATCCAACTAATTGCTGTACACCCAAAGTGAAAATATATCCCGTGGTACTCTTTCTTGTATCCAAACATCCACCCAAATCTGCATCAGAGAACCCTTCCAAAATAACATCTTTCTTACTGAAATATAATGCAAACTTGGATGTGTCTTTCAAGTAGTGTAACAACCATTTGACTGCTTCCCAATGCTTCCTTCCCGGATTAGACATGAACCTGCTAACAACTCCCACTGCATGAGCAATGTCTGGCCTTGTACACACCATATCATACAGAGAGCCAGATAGACTTTCAGTATGGGTCAAGGGGGAGCCTGGTCACATTGAAGGATGCAGATTCGACAGGTGTCGGGCTCGATGTTTTGGCCGCAAGCAAGCCTTAACTCCACAATAGTATGATATTGTCCGCTTTGGGCCGAGCCCGCACGGATTTATTATTGGGCACATCCCAAAAGGCCTCATGCTAATGGAGTTAACTTGGCTGCTTATTAACTAGCAAACTGTCCCTCCCACAAACGATATGGGATAATTCCCAACAATCTCCCCCTTCACACATCGGGCCCGACACTTGTCGAATCTGCCTCCTTCAATGTGACCATGCTACCCCTTAACCCATACTGAAAGTACATTTGGCTCTCTGGCTCCTCCTAGGCCCATTCTTGAAGGCCCACATGCCTCCCCCTTAAACCCATCCTAGGGCAAGCCCATCTGCCTCTTTCTAGGCCCATCTGGGAGCCCATCCGAAATTGTTATGGACCGTTATAACCTAGCTCTGATACCAGTTGTTGAGTATAAAACAATAAAAATAAACCGAAAGCGAATAAACAAGAATAAGAAAATAAAAAACAATCACACAAGACAAGATTTAACGTGGTTCGGAAATTCCTATTCCACAAGCCGCACTAACTTTGTATTGATATCTCACAATTGTGTTGTGTTGGGGTTTTATAATTACATGAGACTATTTATAGGAGAAGAAACTGGGTCTAATTCTAATCATAGTACTAATCTGAAAAAGTAGACTAAATCAGATTCTATTCCAAATATGAAAATTAGACTAACTCATATCCTAGTCCAAATCTGAAAAACTAGACTCCATAAAACCCAACAAAGAGTTGCGGTGATGCACCTCCTTCTTTCCAATTTCAATTTCACGATAAACACCCTCTTATCCTCTCATCTTCACTTCCTCAAGATTTTCACAGATTTGCTCAGCATTGTAAGCTCTGCAAGGGTCTATTGAATCGGTTAGATTGGATTTACTATTGCCGCAGCTACAGATTCTTCACCCATTTTCAATGTGCTAGATCAAGTCCAATGTCGAGGTGGTACTTTATGCTTAAATATAATAAATATTTACATCTATCAATCTGGCTTTATATCTATCTACAACATATATTCATTTTTCATCTTCCCAGTAGTATACAAACATTAATTTGTATAATGTTTTTGGTATTTTCAGATCCATTGGAAATGAAACATATCCAGATTTGGTGCACCTCCCACCAGCTGATGTATCATCTCTAAATCGATTGCTTGATCAATTTATCAAGGATATGATTACTCTATACATTTCTTATAATAACAGTAGCACCTTTAGTACGAGAAATGTTATTAAACATTGGGCTCATGAAGAACATGATCTTAAACTTATGTCAATTAACGAATTGAATGATCGAAAAAATGATAATGAAATGATATTGCTTTGCGATGGTTGTGTCAGGCCCATTCAAAATGATGATAGTCTATTATATGGATGTGTTCCGTGTAAATACTTTATGCATCAAGTATGTGCAGAGTTGCCTAGAGAGGTTGATGAGCACCCCCTTTGGCCAGGTAAAATGCTATTTGCAAACAAGTATAGTCAATCATTCAAGATTTTCTGTTGTGACGGTTGTGGAGTTGGGAGCAATGGTATCTTCTTTGGTGTGACACCATCTGATGAATGGGACGGTGTCCATCTTGATATTAGATATGTGACCCTACCCAAAATTATCAAACACGAAGCTCACCCTCACAAACTTAAGCCAATTTACGACAAAAAATATCATTATTATAATGTGTGCGGAAGATTTTCTCGTCGATGTAGGTACATGTGTGAAAAATGTAATTTCAATATATGTGCAAGATGTATTATGATGGCAAGGACAATCAAACACGTGTGGGATCCTCCCCCTCGACTTGATATATGATGATGGCATGGTCACGGATCATGAGCATGAGTTCGACTGTGAGTATTGCTCTTGTGAAATAGACACAAACGAATGGTTCTAACATTGCAGTATTTGTGATCTTCATTTCATATTCATTGTCTTGAAAAGTCAGGTTATCGCGAGTACCAGTATGTCAAGTTTGGGGCTAGTGATATAAAAAGAGACAAACTCCATCCTCACAATCGAACAAAAGGGTTCGTCACTGTGGAAAATGTGGCGATTTATTTAACAAGAAAGGGTCGACCGGTTCTCCAATGTGCCCCATGCAATACCATATTCTGCGGGTGCTGCTACACATAATAACATTCCTTCATTGGTATCTGTATATACTACAATTACAAGTAGTAATTACTACTTGTAATTTTAAGTTGAATAAATACTACTTGTAATTTTAGAATTTAATACTAAATTTAAATATAGAATTATACATATATATTGCTTACGGATATTAGTTAAGAAAAATAGGAAAAAAAATTAAAAAATTTATTAATAAATGCATATCATATTGATAAATAAGAAGGAAAAAAATTTTAATATTATTAAATTAAAATATTTGAATTCATGGAAAAAAGGTCGAAATAATTATGTTTAAAAATAAATTGAATTTGTGCATGAGATATGACAATGAAATAATTTATGTTATAAGTTTTTATTAGTTTGATAAATTTTTAAAAAATTCAGAAGAAACGACTTTTAAATAAAAATTCACACTGAATAATCAAGAACTAAAATAAAATTTGATAAACTTAATGTAAGTCGAATAAAAAAATTATTTTATAAATAAATTCGAATTTAGTTTAAGTCGAATATAAAAAAAAGCCCCCGTTACAAAACAACCCGAAAAGGCCCAAGTCTTTGAATCTGCAAATTAAACTGATACCTCTCATTTCGACGTAGAGTCGAGAGATGGGGGGCCCACAAATCACCGGCGCCGTCCGTACAATATCACAGCAAGCTTTCGACGAGACAGTTAAAGAAAACATCGAAGATCTCGGAATGGACCCCACTGAAGCCCTTCAAGACGCCATCGAGACTCTCACTCTTCAAGGCGTCGATCTCTCTGGTACACACACAAACACACACACACACACACATATATGATAGTTTTGAACTGATCTGAGTATAATTGTGTATTTGTTTATATGATGTAGGTATTGTTACTTGTGTTCCAGGACAGAGTAATCCAGTGATTGAGTGTTTGGATATGTTAAAACAGTTGAAATTTGATTTCGATAACTGTAAAATTATGAATGACTGTGAGTTTGACGACGATGTTATTCGATTGTTGAATCAACTCAATGAACTGTGTTGTGTTGAGGGATCGAGTAATGCAGCAATTGCGACTAGAAATGGTGGTTTAGAATTAATGTGTTTGATTTGTTCCAAAGTTCCTCGTGGTTGCGGAACAGGTCTTGTTTCGGTTTTGAACGCGTCGGCTTCACTACTTTATGGTATTGTATTTTCGTCTTGTGAAGTTTTTTTGCTCTTATTGTTGCATTGTCGGTAATTATAATATTTTGAATTATTAGAAATTTTAAATTTAGGTTATTTATTGTGTTGCTTTATATATTAAAGTTGTTGTAGAGAGCTTGTAAACAACGAATTATGGATTTTAGTTTCAAGTGGTTACGATAGTTAAGTAGTGTATTGAGGACATAGGGATGTCTCTTGGCGTCTGTAAACGAGATCTGCATTATGAGAACTTGCTGTTAGTGAATTGAAGTCGTTTTAGACTACAGTATGAACAACATATGCATTATAAGAATTTGTTGTTAGTGATATAAGTTGTTAGCACAGAAGGGAACTATAGCCACAGAGACTGAGTAGTTAGACAGTAGTTTCCCAATCTTTGTTATCTCTTCGTGGTCTCAATCACAAAGATTAACCCCTCAAGTTCATTTGAACAATTTGTTTTAAATTCGAAGTTCACAGTTTTGTGTTATGGTTTTTGGGATATTTATATTAAAATTAAATGGACCGGTAGGTTGTTTGATGTTATCCTTAATTTTTTTGGTGTTTTGGCTGTCTGCGTAACTTCTTCTCTAGATAAAATACTTCATTGAGTAGGCTGTAAGTTGGCCAAAGAAAGAGATATACAATAGATGATGGCACACCAAGCCAACATATGTGATCAGAATCCAGAGTAGTCGCAACTTGCTAGTTTACTTGAAGCATGAGCGGCTTGATTACCTTCCCTTACGCAGTGTATAAACATCATTTCATATATTAGTTTGTTGGTTTGTACATGGTGGCTTTAAGAATGTGGTTAATGTTTTAATAATAATAAAATTTACTCTAATTACATAAGCACCTGCATATACGAATGCCCTGAGAATAGTAGATTTTGAAAGCTTTTTGGCACAATATTATTGATCACACATTTAAATCAAGGGCTGCTGATAGCAATTATGAATTACCCCATCAATGTGTTTTTTGTTGAACATTTTGTTCTTGATTACAGGTCTTACTTGTTAGACTGGATAGTAAGTCTGATTAGATTGTTGTTGGATATATATTTGGTGGTTGAAAAGTTTCCGATTGATATTCGTAGCTTTTTTTTTCTTCGAGTAGAAATCCTAATATGCATAGTACTACTTCCAAACGATAACAAAGCTCCGGGACTGGGAACATGCTTCAAAAATTAGCCAACAAAACAAACGAAAAAACTGCACAAGTTCGACTGCTTTATGATACAGGAGTGCACCCAACAACTAACCATATAAGTATATAACCATATCCAGCAACGGGAAAACACCCAATAAGTTAGCGCAAGTCACCCTCCAGTCTCCATGCTGTACCAAACTAATCTTCCTGCACAGATCCCACCTGTCAACTGACTGACTCATTACATGCCTGCAACATAAGGAATGATCATCCAAATTCCTAATAACACCCGAAATGATCCAAAATTCAAAAGAACCGCACTTCATTCTTGTTCTTTCTTCTATTCTTTAGACAAATGCACTAGATATTTTAGAGCAAAAAGAGAATTGTATTTCTACTCAACTGGCTGAGACATAAAACCCACATATAAGTACTTCAACAGACTGTGATTGCAGCATTGACAAGGCTTCAAATAAAAAACCAGAGCATACCCAACCAAACTGAGCACCGACAGTTGAAAAGCAAGGGGAAAAACGAAGCCTCAATTCTGCTAGAATTACAAATGAATGTGGAGATATAATGCAACGGAACAAAAAATTTCATCTGGAGGGGTTTGCAACAACTCCAATATAAAATAACAGGCCACGCCATTAAATCTTATTCAGATTAGATCCGTGTTTTCTTATAAGCAACAAGTTGACATTTAAATCTTTCTTCTGCAGATCTTCAATGTACTGAAATATTCCGAAGTAGTAAAGGACCTGAAATTGTGATGCGCGTTCTAAATGATGGTACTGATAATGTTGCAGTATTGAGTAGTGGTTTTTCAGTTGTTGCTGCAGCTGCAACTGGTAATGAGGTTGTCAAGGAATTATTTATGGACCTAAAAATTGATGAGCTAATGATCAAAGTATTGAAAGAACAGAAGAATGAGACTATTTCTAGTATTTATGATGCTATAAGAGTTCTGTTAATAGCTGATGATAATCGTGTTGTGGCTTCACAAGTAAGTAAATTACTTGTTTTTTCAACTTTGGCAAATTGTTGTAAGTTGCAACTGAATGTAACTTTTCACAGTTACTAAAGCAGATAAGAACTGGAATCCAGAAACCTTATAAGTAGCTTATAATCTCTATGATTTTAACAAAGTAGATGATGAATATAAGATTTCATGAATACTTATGGGGCTAGCCTTTATTAGGAAACTAAGACTTACAGTGAATTAATTCTTTTGTACCTAGTAGGAAGAAAACTTAATTGTAGTTGTCTTATAAACCTTTTTGAAGTTATTTGATTTTATTTAGGTTTTCGGTTATGCCCGGAGATTTGCAAAGATTGGAATTGCTGAAGCTCTCATGCATTTACTTCGTGATGGGATCCGTTCACCAAGTCTTGTATCCGGAAGCATTGCATTAAAGGCTGTTGCTGTCAACGTGAGTTGGTATATAGGGTCAACATATCATTTGTCATATTTGATCTATCATTATGATGTTAACCATTTTAGCTTATTCTTTAAATTTAGTACTGTATTTTTTAGGACGTGAAACTTGTGAGAAATTTATAACAGGTGTAGCTTTAGGTAAATGATCTTGAACACAATTTACTGGAAAATTTATATAATTTATATGACTCATGGTTTTCATGGTGCACATCTTTTTTAATGTTTATCTTTCAATGTATGATTATTAGTTGGCCGGAAATTGGTTGGAATATGCACCATGTCCTAACATGATAACCTTATTGAGCCTTCTTTTTTTTTATGAAACCTTTTGCTCCAATGTAAGTTCACTCTCGAAGCTGAAGTTACATTCTTTTTGGTTAATACTTGGTATTAGTTAACAGAGACAGATATTTCTGTTTCCTAGTGTACTTGAGCATATTTCTTGTGTTTTTGGGAAAATGGATCTTTTTGTTGGTCAAATATTTAGCTTTTTAGCAATTTACTGCTCAACTACAAAATAAATTAATCAAGCCTCTACATTGCATTTCTATTTAGATTAGAAGCATTCTATTAAGTTTGCTGATGTGTTTTGTTTACGTGGTCTATGTATATATCCATTAAGTTTGCTGATGTGTTCTGTTACATGGTCTATGTATATATCTACATATATATAACATGGTTGTTATATATTGGTAACAGGTATGTGATACTTGGTCATTTTAAATTGTGGAAGTAAACAAATCAGGGTTCCGCTAATTTCTTCAAATTGGTGGCTTCTAGCATGTCCTCTTTAAATGTAGTCCCGCGTTTATTTTTATAAATTCGAATATCTATACCATAACCAACATCTTTGGTAAGAAATTCTTTAAATATTTCAACAGATAGCATATCAATGGGAGCATTATATATAGTTTCAATTGTGCCTCCTGAGTAGTAATATATCCCATCTCTTGTTTTAAACTCTCCTCCATGATGCATCTCAATTTTGATTGTTGAATCCATCACCCTATAATAGCAAACTATGTTAAGAAAATGCTTGCTGAAGGAAATGATCTTTAAAATGCAAAATTCACTTTTCAAACGCAGAAGCCCTCTTCTCCTCACAATACCTAGGCTACACGGAGTTTGAATTTGTTTGAATGATGTGATATGCGTTTGATAAATGTATACTTGTATATTGGATTTACCTTTTTAGTCCGAAGCCGCGTAAAATGCCACACATGCCAAATAATTGCTAAAATTCTATATAGTTGAGTGACAGAAAAAACCCATCTATACTAGTTAAAGTTAACGTCTGTTATTGATTTTAATAGTTTTTTGTCAAAAAAAGAGAAAAAAAGAGTAGTTTGTTTACTTCATCCTTAAATTTTAACTTTCATGAACAGCGCTGATATTTTAGTCTTATGCTGATTAACTATTGATATATACTTATATAGAGCTGGACGTTTCTTTCTTCTCCTACTAGTTCCTTAATCATATATAGTTGGCATACTAAGCAGTTTGTTGATTCATGTTGCTTCATAATGTAGGATGAAATATGTAGGTCTGTTGCTGAATGTGGTGGTATAGATGCAATTCTATGTTGCATCGATGACAGTGGTGAACAGAGGAACAAAATTGTTGCCCAAAATTTATGTTCGCTGTTAAATAAGGTTCGCACTTTAAGCAAAGTTTCTAATGAAGTTAATGCTTGTTATTTCTTGTGATCTTTACTAAACTAAGGGTTTTTTATACAGCTAGTGAACCTCGGTGTAAAAGTTTGTGATCTGTTTTACTTTTAAATCTTCTTATTCTAGATATTGGGGAAATATATTGAGTTTTTCTCAGATATATTCTGTGTCCTGTTATTTAGTTTGAACATTTCAAGGTTGATACAGTTAAATTGATATTAACTTTGAAATCTCACTCGACTATTAATGCGAGCCGCTTTATTATCATACTCTCATTACTATTTATTACTACACTTACCAAAAATATTAAATCTTCTTTGAGTGAAGTAAAATTTGTAATGGGTTTATTGTGGATCATTTATATGGGCTTATAAATTTTTACTTTAAAGTTTCGATCCTGCCACTGTTTAGTACTATCATGGGGCTGTTAAGCTATTGATGTTTTTGAGTTAGGGAGCAGATAAATGCTAAATACACCGGTGATGAGGTCTGTGCCTTCATTGTACCAATTTGGGCATTTTTCAAAGTTGAGTACTGGATAGCAGTCTTTATGCATCAAATTATTATTTTATTACAAGGCCAGACATTGGAGGATACAATGCATTCTTGAATAGTTATTTCCTTACCTTGCAATTGTTCGATGGATAATATATTTGCAGCCGCTATGATTATAGAATTATATTGAACTTGAACATATCATACAAGTTACTGGTTATCTTTTGTCAATGACAAGATGTCATAGATGCCTTATAAAAATCAGTAAAGAAATTAGTCTCCCAAAGATACTATACCTCACCTTTGAGGAGACTCTCCCTATGGGCCCATAGTAGAGAACAAGCACAACTTTGACACTCGAGTTCTATATTTTGTTGTATGTTCTCGCACTGGATGATATTGTAATATATTCTGATCTTGTTGGAAGCATCATAAGCACCTAACATATGTTTCTTGTGTAGTTGGCAGGTAGTGATGCAAATAAGACTACTATTGTCGCCAAGGGTGGTATGGACAAGCTTATTACACTATCAACTAGATTTTCTGACGATCCACTTGTGCTGCAAGAGGTAAAGAACTTTTTGTATCTCTACAAATTGTTGCTATTGTTTGTTAGGTTATGCAGAAGATAGGGATTTAAGTTGCAATTAGAGTGAAAGAACTGTTATTCAAATATCTATGCAGCTACTGCAATATTCATTTGTTAAATAACACAGTAATGTATAGAAGTCAGTGTAACAAAAGCAAAAAAAAAAGTTTAATATTTACGAGGCGTGTTAACAACCTTTTCTGTTATAAGATGTTTGTGCTCATATCTCTTGTGTCAGAGTGAAGAACTCTTACAACTTGAGTATGATGTTATAATTAGGCACAGTGGTTTATATAATTTAACATTTGCACAGGTTATGTCTATCATATGTACCCTCTCCTTAAGAGCACCAGATAATGCAACTCGTGCTATTGAAGCTGGAGCCGGAGACCTTGCCACACGAGTTATGCATGAGTTTCCTGAAGTACCTCTGCTTCAGAAACATTCGTGTCTCATGATTCGGAATCTAGTGGTTAGAAATCCAGAGAACAGGCAAGTTATTCTTATATGCTACACTTCGGATTAAACATGTACTCTCTCATACAAGATTTTTTTAGAGGTGTTATATTCCAATTGTTATTGTGTTTAATTGCATATGGGTCTTGTGATCTAGTCACATGAATTATATCTGTGACCCACTTTTTTCTATTGTACAGAACTCTTTTGCTTGGTAGTGGAATAGAGAAAATCATAAGGACAGCCAAGGGAAATCATCCAAGCTGCAGGACTGCTGCTGCGGATGCCCTCAGGGATCTAGGACTCGACAACTACAATGCATAAATCACGTTGAAAATTCTGCATGCGTGATGCAACTCGATTTTGTTGAATGTGCGAGGCAGGCCAGTTGTATCATACGATATATGTTCTGGGAACATAATGTAGAGAGATAGAAAGTGCTTTGGGGATTTTCTTAAGCTGCAGTGTGATCTTGTATGTGTTGTCCAAATGGTGGATTGATCGACCAGGTGTAATGTAAGCAAGCAGCACAATCTAAAATGCTGATTAGTATAAAAGTGGATTTTAATTCAAAACATCCAATTCTCCATCCTCAAAATTCCATGAAGGATTATATTAGCTACTCTGTCTAAATTGACTTTAGTCAGCTCTTAGCTAATCGAATTAATTCAGTTTAAATGGACTTGAAGATGGTGTTCAGGAATATATAATACATTTCAAATGTATATGAATTGAATTGTTATTACAAATCCCCACATTTATACCGATATTTTAATATTTTGAATTATAAATAAAATTTAGATTCATATTTTTTTTAGTTAATCAAATATATTATTTCATCAAATCTCGAATGGAACTTAAGTTCTCGAAAGGTATTTAGTTGGTTAGTTTCTAAGTTAAAATTTTTATTATTCGAAAAGAGCTTCAAATTATAATTGTTGATTAATGGAAGTTGATTTTCTCTCTTATTTTATTTTTTTTCTTCTCCTATCTGATGCCTCGTCTTCACAATACCTTCACCTCCTCTTCTGCCACCTTATGGATTATGATATTTTCACTCTCTCTTGCCTTTATCATGGTTCCTCTTGTTTTTCTCTTATTTTCACTCTCTCTGGCCCTTTTTCTTTTATTATTTTCTGGAATCCTCAAATTCTCTTAAATTGTATTTGCAAACATGTATTTCATTTCAAATGACAGAATTTGAATTATCATTTCACATTCTCATAATATTTTAAAAAAATTGGAATTTAAATAAATTTCAAATCCAAATTATTATAATTTTTAAACATGTAATTTGATCATTGATCATTTTCCAAACACGCAATTTGTACTAATAAGTACATTGCATGAATCTGAAAACAAGTTCATTTTTGGGGACCTCTAAGGTCTATTTGAGAAACTCATTCTTTTAAAGGAAAATCGGAGCCCAAAAACCACGAACTATATGTAAAGGGCATATAAGAAATTTGCATGGATATGTTTACGAGTCGCATACAATACACATTGAAGATTTTAGTGAGTCTGGATGGCGCAATAAAATATTACAAACTTTGTTCATTCAAAATCCTGTAAAACACAATTAAGAGTCACTTGCAGAGTTACAAAAAACGGGAATCGGAATTAGTCGATCAAGGCACTGAACAGGGATTAATCGGATCATTAATTGGGATTAATTTAATATTATTTTTTATATATAATTATTTTTATACATAATATACATTTAAATAATTATATAATAAAATTTTAAAATAAGAGAAAACAAACTTACAAGTTAAATAATTGAATTTATTATAAAATAATTTAAATATATATTTTTTAAAATTTTGACCAATTAATTCCGATTTTTGACCGATTTATTCGATTTTTGATTGATTTTTACAAAAGACATTTTTTAACTCGATTAATGTAAAATCAGTTCGGAAAATTACTGAAGAGCGATTAATCGGCAATTAATCTCGATTAACGAAACATGATTGTGAATTTCGACCGGACAATCGTATATCTTGTTATTTAACCGATCTCCATACTTAGTGTTGTACTGTTGTTACTAATTTATTCGATAACACAAACACACACACACACATATAATATTTTTTTTGTTTTATTTATTTTTAATAACTCTTAAATTCATATAAAATAAAATTATCCAATTACATACTAATTTAAAAATAAAATTTTAACTTATAGCATCAAATAACTTTCAAAGTCATATAGAGTTCTTTTTAAATAATACCAAAGGACTCATAGTTGAACCCGGTGAACACTAAAAAAATGAGAACCTCTACTAGCGCAGTGATGCACAAAAAAATCAGACCCGAAAAGCCTGATTTGATCCGGAAAAAAATTCGGAAGAAATCCGATCTGAAAAAGCAAGGTCCGGGCCCGATCTGGCCCGCAGACCTGAACGGATCACATATTTTTTAAAAAAATCTGGCCCGATCCGATCCGGAAAAATCTGAATTTAGGTCGGGCCCCAAAAAATCCTGATTTAGGCCCGATCCGGATCAAGCTCGGTCTGACCCAATTTTTCTTGAATTTTATTTGAATATTTCCAAAAATTTGGATAAAATGTTGAATCTATTTAAATTTTATCTATATTCATAAAAATATTGAATTAAATATCGAATAAAAGTATACATATTTCAAAAAATATTAAAAACACTTTCTAAAAATAATTATTTTTATTTATAAATTAAAAAATATTAATATTAAAATATTAAAAAAATAATCCGGTCTGACCCGGCCCGATCCACGGATCAATTATTTTTTTTCAAAATCTTGCCTGATCCGGCCCAATTTTGACAAAAGCTCAGCCCAATTCGATTATAAAAAATCCAAATTTTTTGTAATTCAGCCCGAATATAGCCCGATCCAAATTTTGTGTATCTTTGACACAGTGTATTCCTACTCTTAATAATGATTATTATGCGTCCTCGCTCCTCAGACCTGAGTACTCCTATATACTCTGTTCGTCCTTTTTATTCTATTGCCCCACGTGATGCCCTGTCCTTGCACAAGTCCTCATTTCCAAGCTTCTGTGTTATCATATTTTTTGGTAGATTCTATATAAACAAATAGTTTTAATAAATTGACTATAAATCTATAGTTATAAAGTATTTCAAAATTTTGATTATGAAATCCTATAAATTATTCATATTAATTAGTTTTTTTGAGAAAACTATAATAAATAACACTTTAGTTATAAACAAAAGAAAGCATACAAATAAAGTTAATTTGGTTATTTACATAATTAACAACTTTTCCTTTATAAAATTATAGAAAAAACATTTTTATCTCTAAGTTACTATTTGGAGAATCAAAGTTATTAGAATTAAGTTTTCATATATTTATTTTGATTTTTAATAAATGAAAGAAATAACATAAAAATTACAAAAGTGATTCATTAAAAAAACTAGTGACAATTATATAAATTTTTTATGTATAAATTAAAAAAAAGGTTATTCAGCATAAAACTAACTATATTTGTTGAGAAAATATTTGTAGAAAATAGTTACATATATATTTTACGACTATTAAAATCTGAAAATTAGGACATGTGTATCGGATTTTTCTAGGATGAGTCACGGATCACGCTTTCTTTAAAACGTTTCGCGGTTATGTCCAAATGTGCAAGACAATCACTTTTGTCACTCCGTCCCTAGGATAAAACAGCACAAAATATTTTCTTACGATAACTCTTTGCACCAAAAAATTACCGGTCGAAGTACACACTTTTAATAACGGCTCAAAAAATAATAATGGAGGAAGGTGTACAAGTGTATGTATATGGGTGACTGGAGGAAAAGAAAAGTAGAGAGCTATTAGAAAAAGCACATCATGATTATATTTTATATGCTACTTGCTCAACTCAATATTTTGGTTTTTGGTGATGTGTGAAATGCAAAGATTTAACATCTATTTATAGGTCAAAGAGGAGCCTAAAAATTAAATGAAACAATAAAAAAAATGCACAAGCCTTCCACCAAGTTTGCTGGATTTAAAACTACCGTTATACATTGAACTTGGACTAGAAATTTGAAATGAAAATCTCACCCGACATCAGTTTTGATTTGAAAATAAATGATTAAAAAATCATTTTTCTAATTATTATTTAAAATAATTCACTCCAAAATTCCAACAATATCACCCCAAAAATTATTTAACATAGAAAATATTGTCTCAAAATTTCATGAATTATATTTTTATTGTAATTTAAAGTTACAAATAAAGTTAGTTGAGAGTTTAAAATTAATAGTTAATTTTTAAAACTAATAATATATGGAGTCTTAAAATTAATCCCAAATTATATGTATGATATTAAAAATTAAATTTGATATTCATCGAATAATATTTGATGAGTTTTAATATTATTTTATTTTAATATTTAATATTTATAATTAATATATTCTATTTAAAGTGAAACGGTGACCCTACAGTAGTATGTATCCCACATTTGCACATGGCAATCAATCGCGACAAGATTTTGTCAGTCCGTACAATTACAGTATTCATTTTTTTGAAAAAAATATCATTTTTCCTAAAATTAAATATAAAAATGAAAAATGCATGCTTTAATCTACTATTTATTTGAGAGTAACACTCGGCAAAGGAACATGGGAGGGAAGCACTCTCTAATATCTATCCTAAGATGGCATTCCTTTTTACTCTATAATCCTAAAATATTTTCAAGCTATAATATAAATTTTAAATATATTAAAAGTTTAAAAATATATTTTGAGTATAAATATAACAAAATGAATTATATTTATAATGAATAGCTAAATATATGTTTTTTGATCGATGGACAAAAACTAATATTGTGTAATTCTATAAAGAGCAACTGAATTAAAGATTTAAAATGAAAATAAAATTGATAAGATAAAATAAGATACTCACATAATTCACTCGAGATATAGAATATCATGAGTTAAATATTTAATCATTCGAGCTTTTTTTAATAGAAATAACCTGTCCTAAAGGCTAAAACTTTGTTTGAACGACACTTTGATTGTAACATCCGCAAAATCAAGATTGATTTTACACACACTCATTAGTAGCGGTCCGAGAAACATCTTATTTCATTCCACAAACATAATGATAGTTTCATTCCACAAGCACAATGATGAAATAGAGATTCAATTTTCTTTTTTCCAGAAAAGTTAATGTTTTTTAATTTTGTTAAATTTTGAGTTAAGAAGTATTATGTATTTATTTGAAATAAACAATAGATTTATCATGTATCATACTCTTCTTAAAAATGAAAATAAATTGATGCCGCACAAATTATTTGATTCGGTCAAAAAAATATATAGTGAAAAATAAAATAATAAACTTCAATAAACATAAAAAGCACCAACTTAAAATACCAAAATTAATTAAATAAAAAAAAATAATTACCACCCAATATTAAGAAATATACATACATTGAAAAAGTGTATGTATCAACACTCATTTCTCTCATGATGGGTAGTGTTGTGTTCATCACTCTCCTCTTTCCTTTCATCCCCTCTTTCCATCTCACCACTCTCCGCCGGTACGGCCACCGGCGCCGGCGGATGTTGAATTACAATCCGGGTCGGAACCGGGTCGACCCGGCCGTCAAGACAAGTAGCACATTTGGTCTCAACCCATGTTTCAAAATCATATTGCCCATGACCCATGATCCTCCGACCCGAACAAAGCCTGCCCACCATTATAGCAAGTGCACCCAATATAATAATTATGGCAAGAACTCCAATTACGGGTCCTACCGACCCATGACCCGAATGAGATGTGTAAGCTTGTTGGGTTGGTAATAATGGGGGTGCTTGTTGTTGTGGCTCTAGTATTGGTGTTGTAGACATTTTTTAGTGATACCCACAAAGAAAAGACTGTGTAAATGTGTTAAAAATTGAATCTTTTTGAGGTTTTTGCAAGGTTTTGGAGATAACTAGTGAAGATAAAATGTGGGGTTTTCTTGAATTTGTCGTGTGTTTTGAGTGATGCCCACAAAGTAAAGATTGTGTATTTGTGTTAAAAATTGAATCTTTTGAGGTTCTGTGCAGGTTTTGGAGATAACTAGTGAAGATATAATGTGGGGTTTTCTTGAAGTGATACCCAGAAAGTAAAGATTGTGTTTTTGTGTTAAAAATTGAATCTTTTGAGGTTTTGTTAAGGTTTTAGAGATAAGCAGTGAAAATTAATATGTGGGGTTTTCTTGAAATGTGGTTTGTGTAGTGAAATTTTGGACTAAGAAGTTGAAGATTTTGTGTTGTGTGTGAGAGAGAAGAGAGGAAGCAATGTAAAGTAGTATTAACACACAACTTTGTAAAGGAAAAGAGAAAGGGAGGGATTGGGTGAATAAAGAGAGCAAATGAGGAAAGGATTAAAGGGAAGAATGTACTGCAAGCAGAAAGTATTGGGCAAAACCCAAGAGGAAGATCAAAAGTTATAAAGGAGAAGAGGAGCTTTTGTCAAATATTGGATCTGTAATTTATAAGCTTTTCTAGACACATGTTCTTGTTATGCATGAAACCATGAAAGGAACAACTTTGTCTTAATTAAAAAAGTTAAGTAGCAAAAAAACCCGTTTGATATGGATGTAAGAGCAGATAAGCTCTTCAACTTTGTGTTGTTACTTCAATATAGTCCATTTAATTAATTTTTTCCTAACCATAGTTAGTGATATTATGAAATATATATTATATTTTCTTGATAATAAATATCTAATTACATATGGTTTATATTTTATTTTTATATTTTATTTAGTCCATCAACATTTACATTTTTTTTAACAACTAACAAAATATAAGTCATATTTTAATATTAAATCATAATATATACACACACTTGGTTGCATTTCTTGTGATGTACAATTATTTTGATACTTTTTCATTTTTTTATTATTATATTAATATGATTTAAATTTTTTTATTTTTACATTAATAATTTTAATTTAGTTATAAACTTGTGTAGAATTATTTTTATATAATTGTTTTACATATTTTATTTGTCTTCATATTTAAAAAGGAGAAAATTTATGCATTTTATTTAGGGATATGTTTTTACTTGAATATTTAATGATTTTATATAATTTTGATAATTTTGTAGTGTAACGATATTAATGTAAATATAGAATGATGAATAATATCATAATATTAAAAATATAATATTTGGTATATAATTTTTATATATTTTGGTATAGTAATGTTACAATATATATGAATATTTATAATTATATAATTTTTTAGTGTTTTATAATATATTAATATAGGTATTTAATATTAATATTATTAAAAGTTTTATAGCTATTCAGTAACTACGGTTAAGAAAAACTAACTAGAGGGGTTATATTGAACCAACAACATAAAATGAAAGGGTTTATTTGCTCTTTTTAAAATTATTGGAGTTATTTGCTCTTACACTTATACCACAGGGGCTTTTTTACTCCTTAACCCATTAAATAATGGTTGTAGAACTAGAAAGTATTGTTAAATTCCGTGGTAATTGTAATACGAGTGTAGCTGATAATTTGTGCAATCTATGGACATTCTTTTCTAATATTTATATCAGTAATGTATCTATCAGTACTATATTATTAAAATCGAAGTGCCCTTTCCAAAACGAGACGAGAGGTTACTTAACAAGCCTTAAACCTATATATAGAGTATTAAAATCCATTTTATAATAATTAAATAAGTCCAACGGATTTCTAAAATAATATTAAAACCTCCAAAACAATTTAAAATGATAAATACGAATAAATCCAAAATCGCTAAAAATAAATAATGTTTAAATAATAGCTAGAAGTCCAACTTCCTAATCAATTATATTAAGGGTAGTTCTCCATCGTACAATTCGAGATCCCCCTAAGTACCTTCCAGAAGAAGAATACGGCATGAGCCAAATTCCCAATACAGATTGAAATACAGTTTATAAAACAAAAAGCAGGATATATAATTTGACATTAATAAATAAATATTAATTTTTAAAATCAAGGCTGAAGCAAAAAGGGATTATGATATTTCATACAGATACAAACAGATAACAAATACACACATCATAGGGTACCTAATGCGTGCAACAAACCGGACAACGTGTACAGCATATACAACATCACCGTCAAATATCAAATCACAAATCAAATCAAATTCTGGGTGCACCCACGTATCCTCAAACAAATATCAAATGCGCAAAACTCGCCACCTGAGCTATCAGAAGGATACGCCGTGACTAATCATACTGTCACGGAAGTGTCATGCCACTAGTGCCGCAATGACAAAGCTGTAGTACCCCGACAGCTGGTTAACTCGGTATACCCTATATCACTCTAAGGGTTCAAATAAAATAATTTTCACAATTTTAAAATCACCTGAATAGATATTTCAAATATTCTACGTAGATATGTAACATACATAATTTTCGAAAATCGCAGAGACAAATATTTAAATATTTCGAAACAAACTTTAAAATAACTTTCGAAGAATCAAAACAGTTAAAACAAATAATAACGGAAGGAACAGATTTATAAACGGAATGAATTAAATATAACTAATCATAAAAAGAATAGCGTTGAAGAGAAAGGGGACGAAATCTGTACCTTAGAATAACAATAATAGATACTAACGAAATTATCCAGATCCAGTATAATACTTTTAGCCTGCTAGTATTTTCACTATGTCTGTATCTCACCATGCCCATGTTTCAATGATGTTTGTATTTATATATAATCATCATGCATTCCTCCAATTACACATCAAACTCAAGAATTAAAAACGGAGATGTATGATTCTTGCATATTACCAAAACATGAAATTCCTGTGCTTTTTCTTTTGACCCGAGCAGCTAGTTTTAGGGTTTTTAATAAATAACTCATATGTTTATATGTATATATAGACTCTTAATAATTATCCTGCTTCTAGTCTAATTACTATTTTATTACAAATTCTATTTCTAATCAAATTCAATATAATAAATATTATGGTTAAAGAAAATAATCTTACAAATTCTAATATAATTCTAATTTTAATTACTAATATCTAAATAAATAAATTATGGATATTACATATATACCCCTTAAAAAGGATTCTGTCCCCGGAATCTAACGAAACTAAAACTCGCACCTGAATCAAATAAATGTGGATATTTATCTCGAATAGATTCTTCTAACCCCTAATTAGTCTCTCTCTCAGAATAGTTCTTCCACAAAACTTTAACAAACGGAATAGTTCTCTTCCTCATAATTCGTTCCTCTCGAGCTAAAATAACTTCAGCTTCTTCCTCACAAGAAAGATCTTCCCTAATCTTATGTAACAGATATTGAACTACGTGTAACGGATGATACTTGTAGTCTCTTAGAACAGACACATGAAACACATTATGCACATGAGATAAATGTGGTGGCAATGCTACTCTATAAGCAACTTCCCCCACTCTCTCTATAACATCAAAATGACCAACATATCTTGGACTAAGCTTCTCTTTCATACCAAAACGTTTAACACCTTTCCAAGGAGATACTTCAAAAATACATGATCATCAGGCTCAAATCCACCAAACTTCTTCTTGTGATATGTATAGCTGTTGGGTCCCGGAGATCGTAGAGGGGGGGTGAATACGATTTCCAAATTAAATATGACTATTAATTATTTTTGGGACAACATAAAAATTACTTTGGTTCAAACCCGGGTACTGTTCATCATCTTCTTCAACCTCAAGAACACCATTAAAATAACCAAGATAATGAACGGTAAATCATCCAAAACACACAACACAACAAGATCCAAGAATATAACTTTATATTCATTGAAGTGGGGTAGATGCTACAAACAAGTTCAAGAACATTAGCTCAAGAACACAAAAAAGAAGTGATTTTTGTCTCCTCTAAAACTATTACATTTTGTAGATCTAGGAGACAAAAATCAACCCTATCTTCTAAACAAGATTTAACAAGTGTTTACAATAGAAAGATAGAGGAGTGGTGTAGATAAAGAAAATCATGGCTCCAAAATATATTCAAGATCTAGTTCGGCCATGGGGAGAGAATAATTTTTCTCTCTCTCCCCTTTTCTTCTCCTGCACCCACACGAAATTAAGACTTGAATTTCTTCTTTTATTGTAGAAAAAGGTGTAACTTTTTGCTTTTTCAACCTTTTACTCTTGTCCACTCAAATCATATCTTCAAAGTCATGTGCCAAGCATGCATTTGGAAATATTTAATGTAAAAGTAATATTTAAATAAATATATATAATATAAATAAAGAGTGTCTTTATTTATAAAATATATAAATAATTAAATAAATACTTTATTTAATTAAATTAAATATTTCCATTCCACTCTTCAATTTGTGTAGACTTCCTTATCCAAATACTCGGCCCCTTATACGTGACTCCACCACGTCCAAGTATTTGGCCTTCTAATCTGTGAAGCTTTAGTAAGATCCAATCAGGTTGTGCCGTCTGTCCCTTATCCATTAGGCTGGCATTTCTCTAACACTGATTTACCACCTTTGTTAATCCTCCACTTGACTCAAGAAAACCAACAACTTTAGAATGATTAAAACCATATTAACCGATGAAAGCTTGCCTCCAATGTCCTGACACTTTATGCAACGGTCTGGTTCATAAGTGACTAGTCTTGATAGGGGCTCTTGATTCCGAACATGATTCCACATTCTTCTTTGCAAACCTTACTTGTAGCTTCGATTGTAATGCACTAAAATCTTCATAGACTAAGACAATCTTCTATAGCTTCCACATCCTTGAATAGATGTCAATATCTTTTATTCTCCACTGAGGCCTGAACATGTTAATGAACTTCTTCCAGTGAGCTTCGAGTCTGTAGATGATCCTTTGATACTTTGTCTTAACTGAACTCTGTGATCCAAGATTTCTGTGCACCTGCATATTATTACATGTCCTGTTCTATTGTTGAGTTATCATCAACCATTACATAGAGATTACATTTAGCATTCTTAGTACACATGAAAGTGCAGTGAGTTACTTCCCTTCACTCCTATCTCCCCTTTCAATCTCCCCCTATTTGGTTGATATGGAATAGCAATCAAATACTATTTCCATTTACAATTTCCCCTAAAAGCAATTAAATAAAATTAGCTACTAGAGGATAACTCAACTAATATACAAGAAACAATTAAAGTACTGGACATGAAAATAATATACAAAAGGTTCTGGAAAGATATAATCAGTTAAATCCAGATTTCCTGAGTTGCTGAAAATGAATGATGAATTTCTGAATTTCATTTTCCTTTAGCTTCCTCCACTTCAATGTTCTTCAAAGATGGGGTTCTTTCAATAAAGAAACAAATCATTAGTAAAGACTTCTGAACAATCATTCTTGTTTATCTTGCAATTCGAACTAGAACATACAGCTCTCTATGTTCCCCATAAGAGGTCAACTCATTCTCCCCTTAAGGTTGTTCTCTCTTGGAATGAAAGTCATTTCCGCTTTTTCTTCAGGATGTTCTATTTCTAGGAAATATATTTTTCTTTCTTCCCTGCACTATTCCACTGACTTCATCTATCACTGAAACAAGAAATAGAACACACTTGGACACTTCTCAGATGCCCCTTGAAAATCTCCTTCACATTCTTCTTTACCCAGAAAACTTCTACTTAGCAAAAACTCCCCCTGAGTTGATACTCTTCAAAGAAATCTTCATTTTCATTCATTGATCGTGCTAGAAAGAATTCTTCTGCCGAACCTCTCCTAAGAATGTTCCAAGGACAGATCTTCAAACAAATAGAGCAAAATCCCTTAGATATCTTTTCAGAATAAGATATAGCATTGCAAACCAAGATGTTAAGATTCTCCATAACTTCTCCCCCTTAGTACGACAAGTAACTTCTTCCCAATTGACAAAAAGTAACTTCTCCACTTCAGACGAAAAATTGATTAAATCTACAACACCTTTAGGGATTAGGCTCCAACCAATTTCTGAGAAACTCCCCCTTAGTAATTTCTCCCTTGCATCACTAAGGTTTAAATTTCATCTAATTCTCCCCCTTAGTTCATGCAAGCTCCAATCCACCCTTGTGTCTTTAGATATCCTCTAAGTAACCTCCAAAAGATAGGATTGACGGATCTCGTTTCTTGTAGATCTCGTTTCTTGTATCACCAAATTCTCCCCCTTAGTTGAGAATATCTGTTAAAACAATAAAAGTATCATCTACATCCAATCGAATAAGAAACTCTCCTCCAACTGAACATAAAATCCTCCTTAGGTCTAAAAATTTATGTCTCCCCCTTTGAGATTGAGAACAACATGAATTAATAGACCCAAAGGTAATAGTTTGGACATTCCCACTAAGCTTCAGCTAGACTCTTCTTCAGCTTGTCTTCCAGAAAAGAATCTCTTCAACATTCCAGAGCTAGAAAATTCAGTAACAGGATTCAAGCATAGTAGCAAGGTTAGTGTTTGGTCTATGGTTTCCTCACTTCTACTACGTTCTGTTGGTGTTTACACTTTCAAGCGTAAGTGTTCCACTCATTTCTCTCCCTATTTCTCTCACTCAAGTGTATCACTCCCTCACTTCACTCAAGTGTTTCTCTCCCTTACTTGCACTCATTCCATTTATAGCAATTTGTACCTGCAAGTAAATCCATGCTAGTCTCACCAAGATATTATGGATCGTTGACTGTAGCATGTTGTCGATCACTAAAGATCTAGGTTCTGAGATGGAATCTCAGACAGGGTTTCAGTTAGGCCGTCTCCCAACTCACCATGAGCAAATCCATGCACACGTGGCTCGTCGTCGGGGAATAACCCTTCTGAAATTGGAATCTCCTCCATTCCAGGAGTGACTGAAATCCCAACACCCTGATCCTCAAAAGACTCATCAAATTGGTAAACCAACTGAATCATAGTCTACGAGTTGTTGCTCAGCTACTTTCAGCATCAACAATCTCCCCATATGCAAATCCATGCACTGGATCGTTGAATGTGGTATGCGTACTAGCAGCTATCTAAGCATCAACCGACTCCCCATATGCAAATCCATGCACTGGATCGTTGACGGTGATATGCCTTTAAGTTTTGAGCGATCCATGTATTCTAGAACTTGAATTCCTGGGAGAGTAGACGTGTACAAACATCTCTCTCAATCACCTGTGAAGATGAATTAACTCACTATTTTCAGTCATGGAAAACTGTTAGTGATTGCCTCTCAACATCAACAGATTGCTCTGCGGATGTGAAATCCCGTTAGGGAACTAGGACTGTTCCTCCTAGGAAGGTTGACAGGGATTCTAATATATGGCAAGAAATCCAAGTTTCCCTCTAATGCCTGTGAAGGCGGCTCAACAACTTCATTCACCATGAATGGTAAACACAGAAGTTTAGGGGTTTTACCTATACCTCACAATGTGCACTTCTTGCAATGTGTCCTCATAATTGTTAGTCCCAAGAGAGGCTAGAGAACTGTTAGGTCCTATAACATCCCTTAGAAGCAAAAACTTTAGGATTACCATCAGCGTGAATGCTTTTGGTGTGCTTGACTCATTACAAGGTGCTCTGGCTGACGAGCGAATTTTCAATGAAATCACCCTGTTGAGAGAGTTCATTCAGAAACGGTTGAATTGCCTTTTCAGCTCTGCATCCTTTTGAGAGAATACAGATGAGCTACAGTTACCTCAATTTGTATACTTCTTTTCTTCTCTGGAGGTAGAGCTGTGGGTGCACTTCCGACTTCATCCTTATTTGCTACATCAAGTGCAGTTTCTCCCTTATCAATCTCTAACTAACATAAGTTCCTTATATCACCAAGGGTTGAAAGTTTGAATTAGAATGATAGTGTTTGGTACTAAGGCCTTGGTTAGAAATTGATGGATTATTCAACTTCTTGACCTTCCCCTATAGCCACTTAGGCAAGCCATTACGGCTAAATAGATAGAGTTGATCAGAGCTATATAAAATCTGGTAGAGTATGATTAAACTTATTCTCTATTCCTTCTCAGAAATATAGCATCGGAGCAATGTGTCCTCAAGAAACAATGCACCAGAGCTAAAATGTGGGAATTAATAAAGAATAGGTAAAAGAATATTAAGCCAAATTTCATAAACTCACAACTTTGAAAAAAAAGTTTAACAGATTAAGAAAAGTGTTCTTTTGAATTTCTCTTAGACAAATATCCAATTGAAATTCAACTCTTTTAACAAAAACATTTTGATTAATAACTCAAATCTATTTCATCTTGCTCACTGTATGTTTTCAGAAATTGTTTTGCAATTCATTCTTATCGGATATTATCTCCGACTTAAAACATAAATCATTTTTAAAAAATCGAATGAATGCTTTAGTCATACAGTCCAAGGCACTAATCCCAAAGCAAACAACCATTGTTTTAATACTACAGGTCAATGTGAAACAGACATTAACAAGAGTTTTGAAAAACGTTTTACCAATGGTTGATACTTTAAGATCAAAACAATTTACTCAAATAAAATAACCTGATACCATGCAACTTAAGTTACAAGTTATCAAGTAACTTTATTTAAACAAATCGTGGAGAGAAAACAGTTTTCATTACAAAACATTTAGAGAGAGAGGATATATGATTTTGAAATAGAAAGATAATCCTCAAGAAATGTTCTCTTTCAAAGAAAACTTTTAGTGGCTTTTTATTCTCTGGCAAATAAATGCATGTTTAGATAAAACATTTTTCACAAGAAATAGACAAGAAATTTCTTTATGCATTCAAGTTCTAAAGAATGAAAAACATATGTTAATACTAATGAATTATCAAAGATATGAATGACAAGATATTCAAAAGTACTAACATCATTCAATCATTTTGTAATAAAATATATCTTACTACAAAACAATAAAGCACATAAGATACTTACATTATGCTAGACAATTACCATTTGTCGCTTGAAACAAACACATATTGCAATATAGATCATGGTAATTCGAAAGCATAAAACATAAGCATCCGCTAAACACTGAACATATATTGACCGAATGACAGCATTTAACTTCTTACACTACATCTCAACAATTATCACATAAGCATATTGAAAATACTCATGACAATCAGAATGTATGTAAGCTCGAGGTACTAGTTGCATCAGAGATCAAATACCTTTAAATATTAATGTTAAAATTTATGATCTTTGACAACCCCTCGCGATGTAGTAACTTACTTTCAATATCAGTGTTTTTGAAATAATCTTTTTTTTGTCACTTAGTGCAGAAATTCTAAGTGACATCACTAATATCAAAAGAATGACAACTAATATTAATGGATTTTGCAAAAGACATGAATTACATCACTTAAACTACATATTAAGTGGTTCCATTAATATTAGCATTAAATAATTAAAAGTAAATAAAATTACAATTAATTAATATATACAAATACTTATGCTGAAACATTTGATACATATAGCATGAATAACATATGACAGCACAAAGTACGAGATCCTGGATATAAATTGACTATACAAAGAGATGCTACAATGTTAGGTCCCTAGGTCCCGGATGATCATAGGTAATCTCATAGCGATAATATTGGGTCCCGGGTGGTCACAAGCCAAATATTAATCAGTTCCTAGAGATCGTAGACATCTAAATAGCATGAACACTCTCTATAAACATTATGTTTAAATAAATCAATATTAGACTAGAGTGACATACCTTAGTCAATAGAGCTTTTACTGGTGTATGATCGTTGAATGAACAATTACTCCTCTTTGCCCGAGAGATCGAACGTTTACTCTTTTCGAGATCGAACGTTTACTCCATTTGGACCGGAATAATTTTTCAGCTACCAGTTAACATTGTTCCTCGAAACGATACCACGCTCATCCAGACGGAAACTGCATTACCTTCAACACCCAAATATTTCCTAGTAGATATTGGTCTTGGCAGCAACTTCACTAAACTCAGCACTCTAGAAACCAGTAGTCTTGACACTAGCAGAGTAGAACCAAAAAAAACTCCGAACTACCCTTCAGCTTCTGTATCAATACCAAGTCTTCATGTGGATTGATTCCTTGCGCTAAGTGTATCTGCCTCTGGTTTAATTGAGTTAGTTCCTTGATTCGAACCCTCCTCAATCTTGATTAGTTAGTGCATCTTCAGTCTTCATTGAATTCACTCAGGAAAAAAAACCCAATGAAATACACTTATACATGCACGACCAATCACTACTCTACTACCCAGAATCATCAAGAACTGACTCTAGGAAATGTTGTTACACAAAACCCTTTGTTATGACAGATGTGTCCTTAATGTTTCCTTAGATATTCAGTGGGTAGAGTAGACTTCTTCAAATATGATTGAGATCACCTTGCATTATCTTTAAATTGACAATTTCCTTTCTAATATGCAATCACTCAATCTGGATCACTAAGTGCTCCTAAGAATCTCAACTCTTACTCAATGAGCACTGCTAGCCTTTGAACATGAAACATGACTAGTTGATCCAACTTACTGATGCTCCCCCTGTGATGCTACTTGCAGCTTTTCTTCATCTGGTGTCATCTGATCTTGAGCCCTAAACAGGATGTCAACCTTTAGAAATTCAGAGCTAAAATCAAACGAATGCTAGGGAGCTTGATGATGATGTTCACTGCATGTAGATCATCTTAAATCAATCACAGACTCTGTGTAAGCTTCTTAACTCCAAATAAGATAGCCCTCCATCACACCATGTGACTTCAGGCATGATTAATCTTACTTGATGTCTTCTCTTTACATTTGTTGATTAGACTTGCTGTGTCAACTGATTCAGCCGTAGTGAATAGGAAACCTTAAGTCTATCCATTATCCTTGTAATTTCACTCAAGGTCTGGATTTCCCTATCAACTCCTCCATTTGGTCATGAAGTCCGGAAACTGAACTTTACTCTAGAATACTCCTTTCAGTGCAGACATAACATAGAACTTCGTTCGTCAACAAATTCCATTACCTACCCTCAAAGTGTTCTTACAGCAATCTGCCTAATCCTTTGAATGTGATTAATCACTGAGATGCTTCATCTATCAAATGCACAAACAAACACCAAAACTAAACAGGGTAGCCTTTGACTTGACTTCCCTTCAACTGACATACTTCTCTAATGTCCTTCTTAAAAGAATTTCATTAGAAGTAGTCCTTTCTCACTAACTTCATCTTTACCGTCGAATCCGTTATCTTGATAAACCAAGTGTGAGAGCATCACTTGTTGTTGCAGCTAACTCCATTCTGATGAACTTCAACGAATAGTTGACTTCATCATAAGCATTACATTTCGTGTCAGCAATAACCTCACTTTCAGTAGAGTGAGCTTCTATTTCTCTTGACCCCGATCAATACTGTTCATCCTCGAACTGATATTAGGAAACCCTTCGCAAAGAGTTCCCTAGGTCTTCCTTAATATTGTGCTTCAGATCATTCAAGAAAAATAGGTAACCTTGCTTAACCATTTGAATACCAAAGTAAAAGTAGTTACATGCCTCGAACATGAAAATGTCAGAGATATATAACTTGTACATGTTGAAAGATACTCTGCATTCACAAATGATTAAGACACGTGGTCCTCAATTTTGATTGAGTCCAAGGGTTAGAGATATTTCTAAACATAGTTAACAACAAAGCATTCAAGTTCAACATGCTCATTCTTATTTGACTGATCACTCCTCATCTATATCAGCCTCAACAAGTAGTATTGGCTATGAGCTCAGTGATCCCAACCTAACTTAAGGTGGACTAGCAGTCTATAAGAATCATGTTGTACATATATGTAGTCATAGAAGAATCAATCACTCAGATTCCTAATTCTTCTAAATCACCTTTGTTATTCACTTTAACATTGTATTATCTCTAATTACCTGAGTCAATTTAGATTTAAAAATTTAATTCATGGTTTATTATACTGACCCCTAGGCAATTCCCAAATTAGAAACAAACTCATCTTAACAAGCACATGATCAGATATAGCATTTAATACAACCATGCGAGTATAAACAGATTATAGACAATGTAAACATCAAGGCACCTAGCATGCAGCAAATACTCTTTCCGGTAAATGTACCCCTACAAATACCTAAGACTCTATATGCTAACATGATCAATTATCGTAAAGCAAGCATTAAATCACACAAGATCTAATCATGAAGTCAAATACTAATAAACAAGCAACACTAACAAACTAGCATAAGTTATCTAATTTATATAGAAATCAAGGTGAGACATGCATTACATCAAACTTATAATATAATGCAGTTCAGCACTTAATACTCTATAATTGAATCAAACAAGTATAAACTAGTTAGAAAGTATACCTGAGCGATGCTTAGCATTCCATCTCGAGTGATAATCAATTGATCCAAATCAATTTCCATTCTACTGACACTCATGGAAGTATCCTTGCATTTGACCTCAATAACAAATGATGTTCCTGCTTTAACCCAAACTGATACCTGATTGTTCTGCTTAAAGACCCCGACATAGAATGTCTCATGTTCTGCTTGAAAAAAGCACTCTTCTTTGTATGTGTAGCAATAACCCCTTGATTATCATATGTCAGTGATAATCAAACCTTGTGTGTTTCTGCCACTGATGTCCTTTAACCAAATCTTCAATTGTTGTTTTGGTTCTTTGACCGATAAACTGAATTCCTTTTCAAAATCTCAAATTCTTCATATATTGATTCGAAAACCACTGATCGAAGACTCTTCCCTAAATGAACTAATCCCCTTTCAATAACCAAATGATCCACTGAGTAGACCGATGTAGAAATACATCTCCAATGGTAAGATCAGGTCTCAACTCCATTAGAATGTTCTTCAGTCAGTTCGTTTGTCCTCAACGAACGAAGAATCAACTCCTGTTGTTTCGTTTAATAAAACATTTTGTTCAACCAGAAGTATTTAATTTTTTAGGAATTTAAATAATCAAAATAAATTGAAAATGCATTTTTTGATAAATAATAATAAATTTCTCAATTTCAAATTATAAATAAAATAAAATAATTCGAAAAGAAAGTTTTGATATAGAGATAACAAAATTTTCAAGGTATATTAAATAATCCTGAAAAAGAAATTATTTCAAATCAAAATTAATTTTCAAAGAATTTTATAGAATTTATAATCCAAAACAGTTTTAATTATAATTAAAATAAAACAGATTGAAAATATAAGTTTGATATAAAAATAATAAATTTTCAAGTTATCTAAGATATTCTTGAAAATAAATTATTTCAACCAAAATGATTTTCCAAAAAGTTTTATGAGATTTATAATTAAAACTTCCAAGCTTAAATTATAATTAAAATAAAACAACTCGAAAAAATAATTTTGAAATAGAAATACTAAATTTTCAAAACATTTAAAATGTTCATGAAAATAAATTATTTCAATCCAAAAAATATTTTCCAAAGAGTTTTATAAAATTTGTAATTAAAGTTTTATGAAAAATAAATTATTAAACCTCAAAAATAATTCTCAAAATACTTTTAAGAATATTAAACTCAGAAGAAATTAAATTGGATTTTAAGATTAATTTTAGTTTTCAAATTAATAAAATTCTTAATTAAGAATATTAAAAATATAAAATATTTGACTCTAAAATTTAAAAGAAAATAAAATATTTTCCAAGATGTAAAATAAACTTGAAAAATAAATTATTTAAATTTAAAAATTATTTCCAAAATATTTTAAATAATTAAATTCAAATTTAATTATTAAATCAATTATTAAACTAAAAACAATTTGAGAGAAAAACAATTTTTGTTTTAAATAAAAGTTAAGCTATGTAGCCATGTGTCATGTTGAAACAGTCTTCTAAGTAGAAATTCTACATAGACTCTATCTCGAACATCAAGTAGAACTTCTACATAGGAATGTTCTACATAGATTCCATCTCGAAATTTCCATCTCGAACATCCAAGTCGAACATCAAGTCGAACATCCAAGTCGAACATCCAAGTCGAACATCAAGTCGAACATCCAAGTCGAACATCCAAGTCGAACATCAAGTCGAACATCAAGTCGAACATCCAAGTCGAACATCAAGTCGAACATCCAAGTCGAACATCCAAGTCGAACATCCTATCTCGAACATCCAAGTCGAACATCCAAGTCGAACATCCAAGTCAAACATCCAAGTCAAACATCCAAGTCGAACATCCAAGTCGAACATCCTATCTCGAACATCCAAGTCGAACATCCAAGTCGAACATCCAAGTCGAAAGTCTAACATCCTAACTCGAACATTCTAACTCGAACATTCTAACTCGAACATTCTAACTCGAACATTCTAACTCGAACATTCTAACTCGAACATTCTAACTCGAATATTCTAACTCGAACATCAACTCGAACATCATCTCGAACATCATCTCGAACATCAACTCGGACATCAACTCGAACATCAACTCGAACTTCAACTCGAACATCAACTCGAACATCAACTCGAACATCAACTCGAACATCAACTCGAACATCAACTCGAACATCATCTCGAACATCAACTCGAACATCAACTCGAACATCATCTCGAACATCAACTCGAACATCAAGTAGAACATCAAGTAGAACATCAAGTAGAACATCAAGTTAGACATCAAGTAGAACTTCTACATATGAATATTCTACTTGGCCATCTAGAACATTTTGTACTTAGAGAAATTATGGGCTTCAACTTGAAATTTCAATGCCTACTGCTTCCTTTCTGGATGCCCAGTAAACCAATCGTACCCTCTTTAATCTCAAAAATAAAAATAGATCCAATCGATTTGTATGTCAATCGAGTAGCTCTGATACCAATTGTTGGGTGCCGGAGATCGTAGAGGGGGGGTGAATACGATTCCCAAATTAAATATGACTATTAATTATTTTTGGGACAACATAAAAATTACTTTGGTTCAAACCCGGGTACTATTCATCATCTTCTTCAACCTCAAGAACACCATTAAAATAACCAAGATAATGAACGGTAAATCATCCAAAACACACAACACAACAAGATCCAAAAATATAACTTTATATTCATTGAAGTGGGGTAGATGCTACAAACAAGTTCAAGAACATTAGCTCAAGAACACAACAAAGAAGTGATTTTTGTCTCCTTTAAAACTATTACATTTTGTAGATCTAGGAGACAAAAATCAACCCTATCTTCTAAACAAGATTTAACAAGTGTTTACAATAGAAAGATAGAGGAATGGTGTAGATAAAGAAAATCATGGCTCCAAAATATATTCAAGATCTAGTTCGGCCATGGGGAGAGAATAATTTTTCTCTCTCTCCCCTTTTCTTCTCCTGCACCCACACGAAATTAAGACTTGAGTTTCTTCTTTTATTGTAGAAAAAGGTGTAGCTTTTTGCTTTTTCCACCTTTTACTCTTGTCCACTCAAATCATATCTTCAAAGTCATGTGCCAAGCATGCATTTGGAAATATTTAATATAAAAGTAATATTTAAATAAATATATATAATATAAATAAAGAGTGTCTTTATTTATAAAATATATAAATAATTAAATAAATACTTTATTTAATTAAATTAAATATTTCCATTCCACTCTTCAATTTGTGTAGACTTCCTTATCCAAATACTCGGCCCCTTATACGTGACTCCACCACGTCCAAGTATTTGGCCTTCTAATCTGTGAAGCTTTAGTAAGATCCAATCAGGTTGTGCCGTCTGTCCCTTATCCATTAGGCTGGCATTTCTCCAACACTGATTTACCACCTTTGTTGATCCTCCACTTGACTCAAGAAAACCAACAACTTTAGAATGATTAAAACCATATTAACCGACGAGAGCTTGCCTCCAATGTCCTGACACTTTATGCAACGGTTTGGTTCATAAGTGACTAGTCTTGATAGGGGCTCTTGATTCCGAACATGATTCCACATTCTTCTTTGCAAACCTTACTTGTAGCTTCGATTGTAATGCACTAAAATCTTCATAGACTAAGACAATCTTCTATAGCTTCCACATCCTTGAATAGATGTCAATATCTTTTATTCTCCACTGAGGCCTGAACATGTTAATGAACTTCTTCCAGTGAGCTTCAAGTCTGTAGATGATCATTTGATACTTTGTCTTAACTGAACTCTGTGATCCAAGATTTCTGTGCACCTGCATATTATTACATGTCATGTTCTATTGTTGAGTTATCATCAACCATTACATAGAGATTACATTTAGCATTCTTAGTACACATGAAAGTGCAGTGAGTTACTTCTCTTCACTCCTATCTCCCCTTTCAATAGCTCTTTTGACATGATTGAGCTTCTTTTAAGTTTTTTCTTTAGCCTACCCTACCTTTTCATTAGTTACTCGAACCACCTCTGGCCCTTCAATGAAACTCTCCCTAACCTCATTCCAACAAGTCGATGCTCTACATTTTTTTTTACCATACAACGCCTCAAATGGTGGCATATCAATGCTCGTTTGCCAACTATTATTGTATGAAAACTCCACAAGATACAGATACTTGTCCCAATCACCAGACCACTCCGAAGCACAAGCCCTTAATATATCCTCTAATGTCTCGATCATCCTCTATGACTGTCCATCAGTTTGTGGATGAAAAGTTGTGCTATAATTAAGCTTCGTACCCCAAGCCTGCTGAAATTCCTTCCAAAATGTGAAATAAACCTCGTATCCTTGTTTAAAACTATCGACATAGGCACACCATGAAGTCTAACAATATCACACTAAAATATCTCTGCCAAATCATGAATAAGAGTGTTTTCTCTAATAGCTAAGAAATGAACTGAATTTGTAAGTCTATCAATCCCCACCCAAATAACATCATTCTTCTTGAAGGTCCTCGGTAAACCGGTCACAAAATCTATGGTAATGTTTTCCCACTTCCAAACCGGGATATCCAACTGCTGTAACATTCCACTATATCTCTGGTGTTCAATCTTTACATGTTGACATGTAAGACATTTCCCCACAAACTTTGTTATGTCTCATTTCATCCCACTCTACCAAAAGTACTTCTTCAAATTTCTATACATCTTAGTAGAACCTAGATATAAAGAAAATGAAGAACTATGAGTCTCAGTCAAAACTGCTTCACGAACTGCTAAATCTACATGTACACACAATCTACTACCCAACTATACCACACCATGATCATTAACATGAGACTCCATTTGTTTGCCATCTGCCACATTTGATCTAATAGCTTCTAACCCTGTATCATTTTTCTGAGCATCCTTAACCTTTGAGACTAGATTTGATTCCAACTTCAAACTTGATATGCTATCAGTTGATTCTCAAACATACAACTCCACACCCAAGCGCTCCATATCTGAAATAAGGTTTTACTGAGTAATAAGAAATGCAACACTTCCTAAGTTCTTTCTACTAAGAGCGTCTGCCATTACCTTCGTCTTTCCTGGATGGTAATGAATTTTAGCATCATAATCTTTAATAAGTTCAAGCCACCTCCTTTGCCTCATGTTTAACTCTTTTTGTATAAAAATGTATTTGACACTCTTAAAATCAGTGAATATGTCTCAAGTTTCTCCATACAAATAATGCCTCCAAAATTTTAAGGCAAAGACCACTGCTGCTAACTTCAAGTCATGTGTAGGATAGTTTACCTCATAAGATTTAAGCTGCCTAGAGGCGTACGAAATCACCTTCCCATGCTGCATAAGAACACACCCCAATACTCTCTTAGAAGCATCACTATAAATTTGATATCGTCTACTCCCTAATGGTAAAATAAGTATAGGAGCTGACACTAACCTCTTCTTCAACTCTTGAAAACTCTACTCACGATCATCATTCGACTTGAACTTAACACCCTTCCGCATCATCTGAGTCAATGGAAAAGCTATGGATGAGAAACATTCTACAAAGCGCCTATAGTAGCCTGCCAAATCCAAGAAACTCCTCACCTCTATCACAGTGTTAGGTCTCGGCCAATTTGTGATAGCCTCGACTTTCACAGGATCCAACTCAATCCCCTTACCAGATACAATATGTCCCAAAAATGCAATCTTCTCCAACTAGAATTCACACTTCAAAAATTTTATAAATAATTTCTTCTTCATCAAGATTTCAAGTACATTCCGCAAATGTTCTTCATGTTCTTTCTTACTCCTAAAGTATATCAAGATATCATAATTGAAAACCATAACGAACTTATCCAAGTAATCATGAAAGACCCGATTCATTAAATCCATAAACATTACTGTAGCATTTGTTAACCCAAAGGACATCACAAGAAACTCGTAATGACCATATCGAGTACGAAATGTTGTCTTTGGAATATCCACATCTCTTACTTGTAACTAGCGGTAACCCGATCTCAAATCTATCTTCGAAAAATATTATGCCCCTTGCAACTGATCAAACAAGTCATCAATGTGTAGCAAAGGATACCTGTTTCTAACAATCACCTTATTCAACTCCTTGTAGTCAATACACAATCATATAGACCCGTCCTTCTTCTTCATAAACAACACTGACGAACCTCATAGAAATAAACTCGGTCTGATAAATTCCTTATCTAACAAGTCCCTACAACTGCTCTTTCAGTTCATACAAGTTCAATGATGACATCATATAAGTATCTTTAAAATAGTTTGTCCTAACAACAAGTACAAAAGTAACATATACATACTTTTATGACATAACACGTCTTTTAATCTCTTACGAGCGTCGCAAAACTACAATCCTAAGATCCCTCCATTTTTTATATTCCAACATTCCAGATTATATCCGCCATAAAATTTAGAACGAAATGATCAAACTCCTTGAATTACAACAAACTCAAGAATTAAAAACAGAGATGTATGATTCTTGTATATTACCAAAACATGAAATTCCTCTGCTTTTCTTTTGACCCGAGCAACTAGTTTTAGGATATTTAATAAATAACTCATATGTTTATATGTATATATAGACTCTTAATAATTATCCTGCTTCTAGTCTAATTACTATTTTATTACAAATTTTATTTTTAATCAAATTCAATATAAGAAATATTATGGTTAAAAAAATAATCTTATAAATTCTAATTTAATTCTAAATCTAATTACTAATATCTAAATAAATAAATTACAGATATTACACAAATGTTTGGTCAGTCATCTGACCGGTATTAGTCTCGTCATATTTGTGTCCCACTCAATTCTAAACAATCTATTTTAATTAAATTTTAATTAGTATATAGAGTTGTCCTCACAATCTACTAATTAACATGTTTCAATTTCATCATCCTTCAAACACTTTAATTTATTTAAAATTATAACTTCTTACTTAAATTTTTTAATATTAAAATAATACTAATATTTTATCTATATTAATTAAATTTTATTAATATACTATATCTATACTATCTATACTTTATATTATATTATTATAACCGAATTTGAGATCTTTTGTAGTCGATTTGGTTAAACTTTTTAACATAAAAATAATAGTAATAGTTAGATATAAATTAGATAAGTAAAAATCGTTAGATCGAATATTAAAAAATATTTTATATTTTATCTTGACTAATCCAATATTTTATTAATATTATATTATATTTAAATTATAGCCCAAATTTTATATTCTAAGATATCTATTCTAATATAATTTTTATATAACACAGTTGTACTTAATGCAATGTGCTAACACTTCACAATTTCATAAACACTTAAACTCTTAAATTCATTTAAAATTAAAAAAATTTAATTAAATATTATAATATTGTTATTCATTTATTTATATTAATTTTTATTAAAATTTTATATAAAAAAATATTAATATAAAAAATATTGTATAGTTTTAACATGTTTAAAATATTTAATAACAAAAAATACTTTCATATTTTTAATATATAAACACATACACAAATATATATATATATATATATATATATATATATATACATATTCTATATTAAAATTTTATTTATTATAATACAAACCCAACTAGGGCTGTAATTCGAGCCGAGTTTAATCGAATTTGAACTTTTTTTTATCGAGCTGAAGTCTAAAAATAATCGAGCCTGAAATATTGGTTCGAGTTCGGCTCGATTATTATACGAGTCTTGTTCGAGCCGTTCACGAGCTTTCGAGCTTATCGAGTTTTTTAACTAGTTTTCGAGTTTATCGAGCTTTTAACATGGTTTCGAGTTTTCGGGTTCTTATCGAGTTTATCGAATTTTTGGGTTCTTATCAAGCTTGTCAAGTTTTAGCTTAATATTCATAAAAATTATCCAATTATTTTTTTCAACTTAAATCTAAAAATACTTTTCCTTATATTAAAAATGATAAATAAAATTTTAAAATAATACACTTATATTATGTGAAATAACATATATTCAAATATAATTTGGTTGTATTTGTAAGTTAATGTCAATAATATTTTGATAGTTAACTTTTCAAATATTTTGATAGTTAATTTATTATAGTCATACACCGATACACTCATACTTAATATCACTTTATTTTTGTAAGTTGTATATCTTAAATATATGATAACAAATAAATAATAATAATAATAATATGATTAACTTTTTTTTAGAGAAAGAATCCAAAACTAATGTACGATATGCAATAAGTACCAAATCATTAACAATTATAAAAATTTTAATTTTAATTTAATTGAAGTATAGCAAACTACGATACTATGATTTTAATGTGTTTTTGACTTGGTGTATTTTAGAATAAAATTGAATAAATTATATTATTGTAAAATTGGAAAGTTATCCATTAACAAATTCATAAGTGATAAATATAAAATATTAATCAAAATAATAATAAAAAAAATTAATATATTTTTTAATAATATAATTTATTAAATTTTATTAATTGTACTTGTATAAGTAGATTTGTTGTACAATACACTCTTAAATAACAATTTATAATGATCATTTTTTTTAATTTACATAGTTATTTTTTATTTGTCTTAGAATATGGTACATGCATATAATTGTGTTTATAAGAGAAATGAATATACTACAAATATTTATGTTATAAATTTTTTATATTAAAAAGCTATATAATAAAAATTCTAAAACTAAATAATATATATATATATATATATTTATATATTCTAATATTCTAATATCAACAAAAAAATTATTAAATTTAAAATTATTAAAATTTTAATAAATAAAGTATCATATATTAAAATTATTTACAAATGAATTACAATTAAAGTATCATATATTAAAATTATTTAGAAATAAATTACAATTAAATTATTTAAATAAATTTTAATTATATATAAAAAGGTTATAAATGATAATATAATAAAAAAATTAAAGATATAATCGAGCTGAGCCCAAGCCGAACCGAGTTCGAATTCGAGCCTTATCGATTCGAGCCCGAGTCGAGTCCGTAAAAACTCGTCTCAACTCGAGTATTTAGTCGAGCCCAAAAGTCTGTTCGAGCTCGAGCTCGAAAACGAATTCGAGTCGAGCTGAATTAATCGAGCCGAGCTCAAAAAATCTAATTATTATATTAAATAGAAATCTAATTATTATAACTAAGTTTTACGAGTTCAAATAATCTATAATATATTATTATTATAACCAAATATTTTTATATATTATATTATCTCTAAACTATATCTTAAATTTATATACTTATATTAAGAAACTTGTACGATCAAACTTTTATGTAATATAGTTGTATAAGATACAATCTATATACACAACTCAATTTCTCCACCGCTTAAACTATTTAATTCATTTAAATAAAAATAAATTAGTTAAATCTCATGAATGTTATAATATTATTATTCTTCATTTAAAATAAATATTCAATTCATTTAAAATATATTAAAAAATTAAAAACAATTTGTGCATCGCACGAGTTATAAGCTAGCATTATATTATTAAAGACGAAATATTAAAAGTTTGGTAGTCGGTAGTTGGTCGTGTAGGATCTAGACAAGCCTACCTAGTTTGATTGTGTTACTTGTACTGTTGTTATAACATAACCAGTATTTCTTGTATAGGTGTGTGACTTAGTTCTTATTATGTAAATTTGCATATAGAAGTTTGTCTTTACTATAATTCCAAATTGTAAATAGATGGTCACAAGAATAATATTCTGGTAGAAGATTCAAAGATAAATGGATCATGCATCAGGAAAAAGAAGACCTCATCAAATAAGGAGTTCGGTATGGAAATTCTTCTAAGGAAAATGATCATTTGAGAAGCCAGCCTAATCGAGAAGTTAGTTATGGAAACTGGCCGAGAAGTCTTAAATGGCTAAGTGTTTATTATGCATTCGAGAAGTGATCCAGTAGAGAAGTCTCATTCGAGAAGTCCAGTAATCAGCATGTCGAGAAGTTAGCTATTGAAGGATTCGAGAAATCTAAGAAATGAGTCTGATCGAGAAGTCAATCAAAGAAGCCCATTCCTAGACTGATCGAGAAGTCATTCAAGAATTATCCAATCGAGAAGTCTAAACCAATCGAGAAGTGTCAAAAGGGATCGATCAAGAAGTCTCAAGAGTAGTTGATCGAGAAGTCTACTTCATGACTTCTCGAAGAGTTTTCAAGTGAGTCTCGACTATTTCAAATGAGTTAAATTCAAAGAAGTATGCAGAAGTAACAGACAAGTGAAGGAAGCACTGTCATGATTAGGGTTAGTCAAACCTGTAAATGATAGTGACAAGTCTACAAGGTAGCTTGAAGAAAAGAACAAGACAAAGACAGAAGATGAGAAACATATGCTATGAATTGTCAAAGTGAAGGACTTAGTTAGAAATAGATTAAATAAAATGTAAAGATTTTCTATCTGTTTCTAGTTTTAGTAACTAGTCTATGAAAACATGTGTTAATGAGACATGATGTCTATGCAGCTAAGTGCACAGCTTCATAGGCTAGTAAATTGAATATTCATTGTATTCACTCCTTGTATCTTTTCTAACGAGAACAAAAGCTGAGATTCATACTTGAATCTCAGATTTGTAGTAGTTTCTTTCTAATAAAATATTAGATTGAAAGTTTAATTGTTTGTGTGCATTCAAGCTTACAATTCACGTAGTTTAAAGAATCACACAATCTAGTTAAGCTACAAAATCAGTTATTTAAGAATAATCAACATTCACTTAAGTTAGAAGAATACAACATATACATTCACCCCCTCTATATAAGTTTCTCATAGGTCATAACTAACAGGTCGGTATTTGGGCCGAATAAATATTATTGGGTCTAATTTTAAACATTAATCTCTTAATTAAAACACATATAATTTTAATCTCCTAACTAAAACACATCTCTGCACAAAACACCCAAACATTATCTTATTAAAATATAAATACAAATAAAAGCCTAATTTTTAAACATTAATCTCTTAATTAAAACACATATAACTTTAGTGTTTTGTTCTAAGGAGAACCTTAAATGGAGTAATAATTGGAGAACATATATGTCTTGTATTAGTGGAGAACACCTAGTGGAATCTTGAAATTTCATTAGAATATATAATAAAATCCTTACATTTTATTAGAATACATAATAGAATACTAAAATTTTTAATATCTCTTATAATAATTTTTTATTAAATAAAGAATAGCATACTAAAAATATTTGATTAAATATGTAATAGAATATGAAAATAGTCAATAGAACACCTAGTGGAATCTTGACATTTTATTAGAATATATAATAGAATCCTTACATTTTATTAGAATACATAATTGAATGCTAAAAATTTTAATATCTCTTATAATAAGTTTTTATAAAATAAAGAATATCATACTAAAAATATTTGATTAAATACGTAATAGAATCTTAAAATAGTCAATAGAACACATAGTGAAATCTTTAAATTTTATTAGAATATATAATAGAATCCTTACATTTTATTAGAATACATGAGAGAATTGCATTATCAATTATAACACATTTTTCAAGAATACGTAGTAATATACTATTATAAATTCATTATTTAATATTATCAATTTAAATTTATTTAATAGCATCGAATAACAGAATATGTACTAGAATTTATTATTTAATAAAAAAAATAATATAAATTTAAAATAATAAAATTTGGTGTACATATATTAGTAAAATCGAATTTATTTGAATTATGATTACATGCATATAAATAAATCAGATATCTAATATAATCAATATTTATGTAAGAAAAATATTTGCATTTAATATAAAATATTATAATTATATTGAAATTGGTAAGTATTTAGTCAAATGAAAAAATTAGGATAACTAGTAAGACAGGCAATGATATAATTTTTCTCATCAATTCGCGAAGCTTTTTTCAAATATAACTTTATCACATTTTTCTCTATCTTCCAATGACCAGTTTGCATATTATATGTGTTATAATCCGGTGACTTCCATTTTTCCGGCGATCTCTATATATATTTATTTAACTAAACTGGTGACTTTGGTGATTTTTATAATACAAATCGGGGATTTTTATAGTACAAATTCAAAATGCTATTGTATGAAATTACTTGTTCTGCTAGTTTGATTTTTAATTTAATATTTAATTGTGAACTTATTACATTGTATAGTTATATGTGAAATTTGAGGATCAATTTTTTTTAAGGAGGGTGTAATGTAATATTCCATATTTTTTTAAATAGAAATATTTCTATAATATAAATAAATATTATTGGATAATATTTATTTTTTAAAAATAAGGTACGGTTGAGATAAGATGTATATCAGTGAGATTAGAATCAAGTTATATTACGTAATCTTTTAAGAGTCATCATTGGAGTAGTGTAGACCTGACAATTCGGGTAAACGGTTCGGTTTCGGATCAGATTAATTTCGGATCGGATCACTTTTCGGTTATAATATATTTTTATTCGGTTCGGATCGAATCAGATTTGATTCGGTTCGGATCCAGTTTCGGTTTTGCATAAATTGAATAGGTTTCGGTTCGGATCGGTACGATTTCGGTTTGAGTCAAAATCGGATTAAAATTCGGATGAATTTCAGATAAAAATCGGATTAAATTTGGTTCGGATATTTTCGGATTTCTTATTTCAAATTAGATTTTGTTTGGATTTGAAAGTTAAGTTCGGATTATTGTTAAATTAATTTGAATTATCATTGAATTTAAATAAAGATCATTAAGTAAATTTGATAAATTATAGTTAAAATTTGATAAAATAATACCGAACAAAATAATTTTCTCGATTAAGTAATATATTTCTTTATTTCAGACTTTGGTCAATATGATAAAAGAATTTTTCACTAAATTTTGTAATGTAACAATTTTTTTTTAAAAATCTTGATGTCCAAATAAAAATATAAATAAATTTTATATGTACATATATAATATACAGTATTTATTTCTTTTTAAAATATGAATTTATATTCACTTTTCTTTACTTTCTTGCAAATTTAAAATAAATGTTATTCTTATTTTTTTAATATTTTATTTTATGAAGACATGTATTTTACGTATGAATTATGTATAAGTGTATAATGTACATGTGAGTGTAACGAACCATAAGATTGTATGTATGAAATACACTTAAGTTCTATAATTTAGTTTGAGCCATATTCAGTTTGTATAGTTTTTAGTTAGGATTTAATCGATTTCGGGTTATTATCGGATGTGTTATTTTGGATTATTTTCGGTTAAAATTCCGGTTCCGGATCATTTTCGGATCGGATCAAATCGGTTTTCAGATTATTTTCGGATTTGATTATATTGAACCGATATCGGTTCGGATCGGATTGTTTCGGATTCGGTTACACTTTCAGATTATCAAATTCGGATATAAAATCGGATTCGGTTCCCTACATTTCGGATCGGTTCTTCGGATCCAGAGCCAATTTGTTAGGTCTAGAGTAGTCAATATATTTATATTTCGACCTACAAGACCACATGATATAAATACAAAGGATATAATATCAGCAAAGCAGCAGAGGAAAGAACAGTTTCATAAAAACAGAAAAGGCTTAAGATTTCCAGGTATTTTAGTACTATTCTTGTTATTTGTAATTTAATGGGGTTGAAATAAAAAGAGTATATATCGTTGTTACGAGCTATGATTTCACAAGATAATTTTTCTATCCATATTATTTATGTGCATTTTTGTTATTCTGATTTGAAGGCTAGGTATAAATATATTTAAAGTTATGTTTGTAATGTATATTTTATTCGGCATTCATATTCATTTTTTTTTCTTAAATCGTTAATTTAATTGTACATAATTTTATTAATTGAAATCGTATAATTGTTGTGTAAATTTGTAAACAAAGTGTGCATATATGATTTAAAGTATAAAAATCTGTTCAGGTAGTTTTGTTAATGTACACATGCCATATTAGTTAATTATTATTATTGCTATTTATTATATATGTAAATTGTGATGTATGCATAACGTGTTATAGACTTGTAGTCTGATCATGGATCTAAGGAAGGTTTTAGTATAAATAAATCATATAAATGGAAATCATCCATGTCACCGTAAAGGATATTGAGATTATTTTGGTACATTTTGACAACATGACTTTTGTTAATGAAGTTAATATAAAAGCAGGTGCTACATGTATATTATATTTAAAGTCAGTATAATGGTGGAGTTTGATGATTTATAAATTAGTAGCAGTGTAATATTTAGATTTAAGATTAATAATATTTCTCTTAAATGAATTTGTGATTGATATTATATTTATATATTATTATATTTGTTAGGCGCGGGTTTATATTACATTATTGGTGATCGTCGCTCTCAAAGTAAGTAAACTTTCGAAGTATTAGTTTATTTCGTAAATTTTATATTTATATGTACCTAATTTTGTTATTAAATTGAATCATGTATGCTAATTTATTGGATTAAATTATGAACAAAAGAGTTATTTGAACTTCGAATTTTGAATTAAAAAAAAGTATTTTAGAACCCTTCACTTCTTTTGGGTCCTTCGGGGATGGTGCATTATTTTGGGTCTTAGTAAGAGTAGTGTGTTTATAAGCCTTTGAACTTTTGAGTCGTGTTACCGGCTAATATGACCAGGCATAATGAGAAATTTTGTTTAAAGAGTATGATTTAATTATTTTGAATTTGAAATTCATTTTATCTCTTTGAATTTGACTTTGAAATACATATGTTATACAAAACTTACTTGATCCTGCTATTGTGTAGTTTGTTTTCTTGCTGAGTTGTGTAACTCATTACTTACAAATTTTTAGGTACTTAGTGAATGGACTTGCATTGGATTGGATTAGAGTTTGACCATTTTATTAATAATGTTACGAATTTTAGCTATTTTGAATGTGAGGAGTTGCGCCTCCGTGAATTTAACGTTATATTGGATCAAATTTATTTGACTTTGTTCCTAAATTTTTAGAGTTCTTATGAAATTTTGGGATTTTATTTCTGAAATTTGGTTTTATTTGAATATTTGATTAATGATAATAATCCGAAAAGTTGGACGGTTACAATTGATGTCCTGTCGATGTAGTACCCTATACTCTCGTTTTGGTCGACTTACCCAAGAGCCGCTGTCCTTGGACAGTCGATAGGCAATCTGTTTGCATTGCAAATGAACTTAAAATAATACATCATTTCTGAAATTTGGTTTTATTTAAATATTTAACTAATGATAATAGTCTGAAAAGTCGTCGGGCTGTTACAATTAATGTCCTGTCGGTGTAGTACCCTAGACCCTCGTTTTGATCGACTTAGCCAAGAGCCGCTCTCCTTGGACAGTCGATAGGCAATCTGTTTCCATTGCAAATGAACTTAAAATAATACATCTTGTGTTAAATTCCCAAAATCAGAATCTAGCATTATAGAATGCACTAATGCAGGGTAGAGAATAGTGAGGTATCTGTGCAGGACTGCTGCTGTAAGCTCCGTGTCTTGCTCTCACGAGTCAACATTTGATAGTAAATCTGATTCCTTTTTTACCTTCTCTTTCTACTGCTATAATGCTATAACTTCAGGAATCCTAGTTAGTTTCTTACCAATGTTTGGACCACTAGAAAATGTCAGATTAGTTATGGGGATGTGTAAAACTGTAAATGCATGATAACAAAGTTACTACGACTCACTGTGACATGTGGATCAGATCCTATTTGGAAAATGAAAACACATTGCTTTTCTGCATTGTTTTAAAAGCTTTCTTTCATTAATTAATCCACTTGGCAAATTATAATTTTTTATTTTTTTTTATAATTTTCGAGCCTTTAAAATCTAAAAGAAATAAAAAAACCATACTTTTTTTTATTTTTTATTTGATAAGGCCCAATACTATAAAAAAATATAAGTTATATTATTTTAAAAGTATTATTAACAGTTATATATTATGAATTTAATATTTACCAATTATATATATAGACAAATTTTTTATGGAGAATCTTATTTGTAGTACTAATTAAAGAGCATATATGTTCTGCATCATATTCCATCATATTCTGCTTATTATATATTGCAGAATCTAATTCAGGACATATATTTATCCAATTTGTACTTCATTTAAGAGTACTTCGTTGAATTCAACCATATATATATATATATTACACTTTATTAGTTGTTATCATAATTATATTTAGTAATAAAAAAATTAAACTAATAATTTTAAAAGAAAGATTTGAAGGTGCTTAGTTGGAGTACACTTAACCTCCACCTGTTGTCACGTCTTTTCAATTGTTTCTCCCGTTATAATTTTAACTTTTTTTTTGCCAAAGTCAACGGGTCAAACAAACGACACCGTCATTAGTTTTCACTACAGTGGTATAAACGAGTTCCTGATAAGTACAGTCACTTATTTGATATATGACCCTTCATTTCAATGACTATTTTGATATTTAACCCCACAAAAGGTATTCAAACTCATGTTGCCAAAATTTATTTAAGTTCTCTCGTTGACGGCACAAACACCCTTAACACATTTTAAGATTTGATTTTTGAACAAAAAATGAAAACACTATATCTATAATTTTATTGACAAACTTTAAGATTTTAAGAGAATTGATAATTTAACATAATATCAGATCACTAGTTGGTACAAATTTTGAAATTAGAATATAATATATGATTCTGTTGTGAGTATCGTATTCAACCCCCCTTCTACAATATTTCCGGAACCTAACAATTGGTATCAGAACATGCTGATTGATATACAAATCAGGATCCGTAGCCCAATAAAACCCAATGTGCCGAAACTGTCTGGACTCAGAATGAGGAGGTCTTGTTAAATAAGTTTAATTATAAACTTTTAAATAAAATTTATTTTATAAACTTTTATAAAATTTATTTTATAAAATGTTATTAGTTTATGTTATAAATTTTAATTAGTTTATTTTATAAATTTTAAATTAAATTTATTTTATAAACTTTTATAAAATTTATTTTATAAACTTTTATTAGTTTATGTTATAAATCTTAATAAGTTTATTTCATAAATTTGATAAAGTTTATTTTTTAAACTATTTAAATCATGGTCCATTTTAGTTATATATGTCATTCGGCCATGACAACTTACACGTGAGGTTTTTTGTTGAAGATTTTTCCGGGTATTGAAAATAATTAAAATTGACTGAAAAAATATCCAATGAAGTTAATTCTGGATCAGGTTGAAAAAAATGTGGTATTAATTTTCTCAAAAATTTACTCCATAGGATCCCACTAATATTTTGAAAGCTGGAAAAGAAGAAATTATTTGGGTTCAGTTTTTGGTTGATTTGAGTTAAATTTTTGGATGAAAAATCTTAGGGGTTAAAGTAGTGAAGGAGAACAGACTAAACTACTTGGCATCTCAGTACAAGCCTTAAAGTTTATTCTACAGGGAGATTACAGGAAGTTCGTGCTAACACTGTAGATCATCTGGAACACAGGATTACAGTCAACAGAGATCTAAGGATACAACCACATTGTCTGTAGAAGAACTATATGTGCTGAAGGCCTATGAATTAAAACAAGAGCTGAAGAAGATAATATTTGGTAAATCAGGTTTTTAGCATATCCACTGTATTTGTGACCCATGAACCAAATTTGATTGAAGTCAAGGTTGAGAACCCTTGAATAGAAATGAAATGATCCAAGAGGCTGAATTGAAGATGTAGTAGCTCAAGGTAGTGGTCAAGGTGTTGTATGTGAATTTGACACTTTGGAATAATTTGAGAACTGGACTACAAGTCAAGCCTGCAAGACAACAAGAAGTACAGTAGTAACATCAGATTCAAACGGAATCCTAATGCTTAATCTAAGGTTCTTACCTATAGATTCCACAGGTAATTTTCAAAAACAGTTCAAGAGGCGGTTACAAGACATGAATGGTTTAAAATAAAAGACAAGATCGGGGTTGTGTTACACAATTCAAGAAGCCTGAACAAGAAAACGATGACATACAATGTGTTGGGTTGAAGCAAAAATCTCAAGCATTAGTGAGGCTGCAGCAAGGGAAATCAGTTCTTGGTGAAGTTAAATGCAAAGTTGATTCTATCAGTGACAGTTGAAACAAATTGATATCTGACATCAATGACCAACACCAGAGATGAATCACTAAGCACTTCACAAGTACGCATTCTAACTAGTATACTTTTATCTAATTCAGAACTGTATGATTATTAGGTACTGAAATGTATTAATTAGTTTAAGTTAGTACATTTCATACTTGATCCTCTATGCAGTAAAATGAATATCTAGAAGTTAGTAAGGTGTTCTAGACGGTTAGGTGTATCCCTAAATATTTGCTTGAACTTGATTTAAATCTTATGTGATTTAATACCTCTGTTAATGTTGTGAAAATTGCTAATAGACAAACAGGTCATAGATCAGATATTTTATATTTGTTCTTACTTGAAATTGTTTGTGTGCTTATTTTCATATGATTTGCTCTTACTCACATAGTTGCACTTAAATGTCAAATCACTTCATATATTGTTTGTGAAGGAGTATAATATTAAAAGATGGGATAATTATCTAAGTAGTCAGTAAAATTTGTAGATTCGAGACTTAATCTAAAACTGACTTAGGTAACTAGAGATAGTTAAATTGTTAGACAATAAAAAAATGTATTAGAAAGAATTAATAATTAATTTATTGGTTCTTCTATTCCATGTGTACTGAATTTTTCTAATATTCATATTAAAGTTGTTGTTACCACTATTAATAGTAAAATCTCTAACCCATCTAGACTCAATTGAAGTTGAGTACCAAGAAGCTTAATCATTTGTGATTGTAAAATATATAACATAAGATAAAAGTTATGTGAATTTGTGACATTTATTGTTCGAGACATATGATTAAGATTGGAGCTCTGACATCACAGTTGATTGAGAAAGCCTGCCCAATGGTAACCTTTGGAGATGACAGCAAAGGATGTACAAGGGATTTGGCTATCATAATTATAGAATTGTTATCACAGGAAGCATCTTTCTTGTGAACAGACTTAAGCACTATCTACAGGGTACTAGGGAATTCTTTGCCAAGAGTTTTCTGTAAAAGCATTGAAAAGGAAAAGTGTTTGATTTTAACCAAGAAAGATGAAAGCTCACTCAACTGAGAGTGAGGAATTTTGTTCGTAGCTGACATGGAGTTTATATGCAAAGGTGAAGTGAGTTTCTTAGTAAAACCTCATCAGTAAAGAGTTAGCTATGGCATAAGAAGCTCTCACAGTTGATATTCGAGACAATGGATTCTTTGATAAAGATGAAATTGGTGAGATGACTACTTCATATGGAATTCTATTCAGAAGGACATTTTGAAGTATATCAAATAAAGAAGTCAATGAAAACATCATACTGAAGCAAGTTATGTCATGGAAGAAACATGCTTAGTGGTGGATTTTGATAACTTTAATTACAATTTGGTGATGATCGTGCATTCAATAGATAATGTTTCACATATGGTGATTGATCACATCAGGTAGATCAAGTTGAAAGCAAAGTAAGTTATGAGAACTTTAAAGTCAGATAATGGAACTGAATTTCGTGAATGAAGTCTACACTTATAAAGGTACTTTGAAGCTAAAGCAATTAACACAACATGCTACTTTAATCAACAAGATCGTGAAAAGACATCATATGAGTTAATGGCCAACAAGAAGCAAACACTGAAGCTCTTTCGTGTATTTGGAGGAAATTGATATTTATTGAAGAATAATATGAGTATCTTGGCAAGTTTGAAGTTAAGGTTCATGGAAAAATTCTCATCGGCTACTCATTGAAGTCAAAAGTTTTCAAGTTATATGTGATTTAAAACCAGAACGTGATTGAAAGTCTGAATGTTTCGTCCTACTACACCAAGCTCCCGCGCATTCAAATTAATGACTATTCTGAATATTTGAAGTTTGACATATTATCAGAGTCAAATTTAGATACTGATGATAAAACTGAGGTTGCAGAAGGAAATAATGATAATGATGATGATTCAGATCCTAGTAGTGGAAATGGTAGTGAATCTACACAACTCGTGAACTTGAACAGAATCCACTGTATAAGGTGAAGGAACTTCAACACATCCTAGCAGTAACTCAGGAGGAGCTAATAAAAGAAGGATCTACCAGTCATACTCAACACAATGAAAATCATAGGAATACATCAAGAACATATCTGCCAAGACAAAAGGTTTGAATTCAAAGTCATTCCTGGAGTCTAGTTCTTAGTGATCCGGATACTGGAGTAAAGACTAGAAGTGTTATGCAAAGTAAATGGTTAACCTTTTGGAAAAAACAATTGTTAATAGTTGATATCCTAAAGGAGATTAAAGAAGCACTAATTGATCCAGATTGGGTGATTTCAAATGCAAGACGATCTCAATCAGTTCGAAGGAATAATTTAATAAAGCTGGAACCCAGACCACAAGAAAAGACAGTATTTAATATTGTACGGATTTTTAGAGACTGGATAATTATTGGCATTGTTATGAGGGACAAAGTCAAACTGGTTGTTACATGTTACTATCAAGTAGAAGGTATCGATGATGATAGAAACATAATCTTCGGGACTTTCAAGATCTAACTACAAACACTAATGACGAGACTTGATCCTATTAGGGCCGAACAAGTTGATGACCTAACAATAGGACATCCCTAGCACATATTGAGCATTCAAGCATGAATATTTATCAGATGAGTGTGAATAAGTGCACTCATGAATGGTGAGTTAGAAGTTGAAATTGATGTACAACATTTCTTGGACTTTGAAGTTGCAGATACATAAGAATTTGTATATCGTTCTCTTCCCAAACTCTCTATGAATGGAGTTAGGGATTCAATCAAAACGTCAAGGACATGATATGATGCTCTAACTGCTAATTACTTGAAAATAATTTTATATTAGAGTAGTTATACACATATATCTCTCTAGAATACAAGGCACACATAATTCGATATTAGTTCTAGTATATCATGATTATATTATATGTGGTTCTACTAACGAAATCTTGTGCAAAAGAAATTTTGCTAAGTTAATGCAAAGTAGGTACAAGATGAGTATGTTGGAAGAGTTGCAATTCTTTTTGGATTATAAGTAGTTCAAAAGAATGATGGCAATTAAAGTAAGTCAAGGATCTTTTGAAGATGCGCAATTTAGAATTTTCTAGACCTTCCAAGACTTCTTTCCAACAAACCACTGAGATTGATCCGGACAAATCAGGTATATGAACTGAAGTGATAAGCTATAGATGTATGATCAACTCATTACTTATTCAAGTGCATAAAGACCATATATTTTATTCTCAATATGCCTATGTGCAAGTTTCCAAGTGGATACTAGAGAATCTTATCTTATAGCTAAGTTATGAATTGTTAGATATCTTAAGGGATCACCAATTCTTATAATCGGGTATCCTAAAAATACTAGGTTTAACCTAGTTGGCTATATAAATATAGATGATGCAGGTTATAAGAAAGACATGAAAGTAATTCCTAGAAGCTGTCAATTTCGTGGAAGAAGTTGATTTCTTGTTGAAATGAAAAGAAGCACTCAATACAAAGTTGAACCAAAAGCGGAAATTAAAGCAACTTGTGAATGTGATGCTATGATATTCTGGACAAGGAAACTACTTCAACTCCAACAACTCTGATGGATACGCTCTACACCACTCATGGAACAAGTGCAAGGACATCAGGTATCACTTCTTTCGAGAGTAGTCCTTAGTAGAATAACTTGTAGATCCTTGCTAAATAACTTGATGAATTCATTTTATCTAAGTTGGTTAGTGAACTTGAGATATTATTCTTTTGCATATTTGTTGAAAATCCCATCAGCAAGAAATTCTTAAATGAGTTCACAAGTATTAAAAATTTCCATATTTAAAGGACTTGTGAATTTATTTGAAATCCAGTACCTCGTGCTTATTGCTACTAGTTTAATTATCATGCTTACAATGTTTTGTGCATATGTGGTAGTTAAATTTTTGAGCATAAGTTAGCAGCATAATTATTTGTATGTTAAATATTTGACGAGTATTAGTCAATGATATCTTGCTTAATTGCTCTGATATTTTGCTCTGATACTTTTAAATATTTTATTACAAATAATTGTGACAATTTTGATATTAGTGACATTATTTAGAATTTCTGTTCTAAGTAATTAATGCATATTTCAAAATCACTAATATTAAAAGCTAAAATATTTTCTAAGTAATGTGTATAAAATTCTTAATATTTTATATACTTAGGAAATATTTCTAAAATTTGTTTTTGTTTGCGAGGAGTTATAATTAGAATCACAAGTATTAAATGTCAATATTTAAAGGACTTGTGAGTTTCTTTTCAACTATCTCCTCGAGCTTACGTATATCAATAATAATTTTTGTAAGTATAATTGCAATATGCTTGAGTGACGATTATTAGATATAGCGTAGGAATTTAAATGCTAATATTCAATCCTATGAATATTTTAGTATTTAGCGAAATTATTTTATTTTATTAAAATTATGGATTGAAGCAATTCAATGTTTATTAGTTTCATAATTTTGATTTGATAAAATATTATAAGCATAATTTTTTGTATTTTGAAATTATTGATAAATATCAAGTAATGATATTTTGTTAATGTTTTCATGCAATTAATTGTGAAATTTTAGTATTAGTGATAATACATGTTGTTTATCTGAAATCACTAATAATAAAAATATGTCTAAATGTTTATTGTTCTACTGAATACTTGCCATGTTTTGATTTATATATGCATGTCTGTGGTAACTATTTAGTATTACATGAGTATTCCTATTAATTTTCTTTCTTTGACTGAACTTTAAACCTGAATGTATTAAAAAGAAATTTTTTGTCTATTTCTTTTCCAAAATGTTTTATCCAACAATACATAACTTTCTATCAGTTTTAGAGAAGAAAACTTCAAAATTCTTTTTAAAAACTTCTCTTTTGAAAATCTTTTGATTTACATCCATTCTTTGATTTCTAAAACCTAGGGTATGAATCAATATTTCTTTAGGATAATCATTCTCTAAATCTCAAATCTTTTATCCTCTCTCAAAAACTGGTTTTAAATGCTACATTTTCAAAACCGTTTTCTCTCTTAATTTTTCCTTTTAAAGTGGCAGAGACTTTGTGGTTAAACCCCACTATTGTGACTGTTATTTTATTCAAAGAAATTATTTTTACTTCGAGGTACCAGTCACTTGTAAAATGATTTGTTTTCAAACACTTGTTTTAATGTATGTTTTACATTGATTCATAGTACATAAACAGTGATTGTTGCTTTGAAGGCCTAGTACTGTATTGCTAAACATACATCCACCCCTATTTGCATTTATTTCTTTTAAGGCGGGGATATTATTAGATGAACGAAAATGATGTAAATCATAATTGCATTATGAGTCGAAAAATCATTGTCTTCTATTTGATAAGGATATTTTGCAAAACTGTTTTCAAAATGTACAGTGCTAAGGTTTAATGGAAAAGAGTCACTTTATCGAGATATAATTTGGTAAGAAAGTTGAATTTCTTCTTTGGTGTAAATTTCTGCATTTTATTATGGGAAGTCTTCCTTATAAGAAATTCATAAGTGATAGAAACTTTCTTCTCTGATACACTTTCCCGCGTTTTATTATGGGATATGTATCTTAAAGAAAATTTCATATCATGCTCTTAAATGATAAATCTTTAGATTCGACAAAATTCTTTTGCTGAAAAGCGCTTTAATGCAATCTATTATTATTCCTTATTATATTTTTCCTTTTCTTTGAGATGAAAAATATTTTTTAGAATTATAAGGTAATTATTTTTTTATCTTGATTAACTCTATCCGTTTAGCCTCCAGTGGCTTTAGAAGCTGACCAAGAGGTTGAAAACCCATCAATCTCTTACCCAGACCATAGTACCAAATACTAATTCATCCATTTTCATATTAACCCTTGGAGATATAAGGAACTTATGTAAGTTAGAGGTTGATAAGGGAGAAACTGCACTTGATGCAGCAAATAAGGATGAAGTCGGATGTACAACCACATCTCTACCTCTAGAGAAGAAAAGTAGTATATAAACTAAGGTAACTGTAAGCTCATCTGCATCTGCTCAAAAGGATGCAGAGTTGAAAAGGCAATTAAACTGTCTCTGGAATTATTCTAACAAGGTGACTCCATTGAAATTCGCTAATCAGCCAGAGCACCTTGTAATGAGTCAAGCACACCACCGGCACTCACGCTGATGGTAAGCCTAAATAGATAAATTCTAGGATCACATTGCAAGGAGTGCACAGTGAGAGGTATCGTCAACATCCCTTAACTTCTTTATTTACCATTTTTTTTTACAGTAGATGAAGTTGTTGCGACCGCAGAAATGCACCTTCCTTCACAGGTAGATCCTGTGCGGGACATGCCTTCACAGGCTATTGAGGGAATCACGGGTTCTCAACTCCCATTCATTACAGAATCCAACGTGGCGACTCTCCTGGAAGGAACATTTCCAGATCCTGAAAATGAATGTCCACCTTACATTTACAGAGAAGGTGTGAGGCAACCCCTTGATAGAACAAGGTATGATTCCCTATCAGATTTTAAAATATTGGGATAACCCATCTCAAAGAGGTGAGGCTCCACTAGAAAGTGATTTAGCAAAAGCTATTGAGTCTGGTGCTGAGACAGTGCTTATACATGATAGATTAAGAACACCTTTACGAGGCAATTCTCCACTTGATAATGATTTAGTTCATTCTGATGAATCAGGTGATGAGAATATAAATGAATTGACGGATTTCACTTGCAGGTACAGAAGGCTATATTTGGAATGCAGAGTGAAAGTGAGGGAGAGAAACACTTAAGTGAAAGTGAGAGAGAGACACTTGAGTGAGAGATAAGGAGAGAAAGTGTGAGACACTTCAAAGTACTCGACACTTAAGTGTAAACACCAACAAAACGTAGTAGAAGTTAGGAAACCATAGACCAAACACTTATCCTTGCTACTTGCTACTTCTGAAAGAAAAAATATTATGTTTTCCCAATCAATGACAAATGAGAACCTTCTTTGGAAGACAAGCCATGAGATATTTATGGTCCAGTAGAGGATTCCTCAACTAAGGGGGAGAATTTAGTAGACAAGAAAAAGGAGAAAGTCTTATCTTCGTATCCTTAGGGGAGACGTTAATATCCTTAGGGGGAGAATTTAGACAAGAAAAATAAGCATCTTCTGATCCTTATGGGAGAATCAAGAAACTATATCCTATACTTGAAAATGAGTTGTCAATAAAGGATTTCTCATCCAAGTGGAAAATACAGAAAATGATTGACACTTCCATTGTTTATATGAACGAAGAAGAAGAAAAAGAAGAAGAATCACATTCTCAGGGGGAGAACATTACTTGAGCTATGTTCTATGTTCTACTGAAGACGTTCCCAGGAATTTTGATTCTTATGAAGCTTTGTTCATGATAAGTTCTTTAAGTTCAAACTATGAAGGATTTTGAAGCAGAGAGAGCTCAAACAGATAGAAATGAAGATGATACTACATGAATATCAGTTCAGAGCTAGAGGAACAAACATCTTACTGAAAGAATTTCATTAATATGTTCATGCCTTAGTGAAGAATAATGGTTAAAGACTTTTATGGTTTTAGAAGTGTTAAAGATTCAATATAAAAGTGTCACTAGAAGATTTCAGTGTAAAGGCATTGATTGAAGATAGACAGTGTTCGAAACATAGGAATCTAGAAGAATTGAAGACAAAGTAAAGACAAAGGTTAAAGAAGACAACTACATTCTTGAAGTTATACTCACTGAAAGAAGTTCGTTTGTATGTTCAAGCATCAGTGAAGAACAGAGAATGAAGTATTCAAGATTGTGGTAGTAATGAAGATGTTGTCTAAGTACTAGAAAAGATTATAGTGAAAGTACTATGTTTATTGAAAGTCAGTGTTCGAAGCAATAAAGAACTGCAGCATTCCTGTAATTTAATTTTAATGAGAATATGAAGATCAAGATCAGTATTAGTCATTTGTAAACCAGACCAGTGCACTAAGTGTTAGCACAAAGAATTTGATTAACATATTCATTGTATAAGAAGAATTGACAGAAGCCAAGTATGCAAGGATTTGTCTATAGTTGAAATTACTCTGTCATTGTACAAGGGTGAAGAATTCGACACTTGTCTATACATGGAAAAGAAAATCGACACATAGCTTCTAGTATGCCAAAAAGAATCTAAGTCAATTCTATATAGAAGAAAAATCGACAAATACCTACACAAGGGAGTAGAATTCGACACATAGATTCTTTGAATGATGTAAAATATTCTAAGGCACATACTACTGAAGAAAAGTTGACACATGCTCAAACAAGGGACAATAAATCGACACATAAGTTCTTGGCATGATGAGTATTTCTCTAAGGCATGTTACATGGAAAGGAATTCGACACATGTCTAGAATTCGACACATATATGTCTTAAGGGATTGAAATAATTCTAAGGCATGCCATAGTGTGACAAAATCAACACATGTACTTCCCTCAAGGCTGGATAATTTTCCAAACACTCTATACAAGGCATCATACTTCGACACATAGAGAATTCTCCAAAAGTCAACTCAAGTCAACATACAGGGGAGAAGCTGTCGACACTTAGAAAGTTGTTCAATTATTGTAAAGCCTACACTATATAAACAAATGAATCTAATTCATTTGGTGTGAGTGAATACACACAGACACAAAGAGATACATTGAGAAACATAAGCTGGAGAAGAAGAGATACAAAGCCATACACATACCTTCTTCACCGGAGTTTTATAATCTAGCCGGTTTATTATGTTGTAAATATATAGTGCTATTATAAAACACTCTCTGTTATATTGATTTCTTTTTGTACATTCATAGATCTATACTTTGTAATAGGAATAAGTCAGATCTCTTTGTTGTAGTGAATAACTATTTTGTTCTTCGGAAACCGGTTCATTAAAACCGGGTGTAGCACCCTTCTAAGTTTATATATGAAAGATATATTATCCGAAACTTGCTAATTTTCTAGATCTTAATTGTTTATTTATAAATACAGAAAATTAGTAAGCCATCCTCCTAAACACTACAAGGACTCGAATCCTCAACAAAAGCAATAATTTAATTATCTGCAAATTCCGCAAAGAATTTTAAATTGTTATGTGTATCGTATTCAACCCCTTCTACGATACTTCCAGGACCTAACAGATTCTGGTGGGATTTTAAAATTTTAAGATTTTAAGAGATGATAACTTAATAATATAATTATAAAATTTTAGTTTAAAATGACATTTTATTAAAATTTAAAGAGATCATACTTCTGAGGATTCTGAAAAAAACTTTTCAATTGGTTGTAAATTTTTTAATTTCACCTCAATCAAAAGTTCAGTTTTTCCCATGCTGCGGATAACTTTGCTTTATTATAAAGTCAAAAAGTTCAGCATTATGTCCCAACTTTATGTTCATCATCCACTCTTTCTACATGTAAATAAAAGTCTATCAATCTGATAATATTTCTAATTTGTCCGTACCAGTGAATCAAAAGTGGCATTGCATTAATGCATTTCGATCTGCTCCTTGCTTTTAAAATAACCTAAAGTCTAATCATGTACTTTTGCTTAATAATGGAATTAAATTAATTTAAGTAATGAAAGTTAATGTTAATGTAATACCCAAAGCCGTTCTTCTTTTTCAAAATAATATATGATCTAGAAAAGTGTTCTATATTTCAATATATGTTAAGTTTTTGCTCTATCTAAGTGTTAGGATGGATTCGAACTCAAGATCATAGTATAATATCACAATTATGTATGTTTTGATATTGGCGGAATATATTAATATTAGATTTTGACAAATTTTTCTCATTAATTTTTTCTTCTAATATCATAAGATTTTAAGAGAACCGACAAGATATGACTTGTTTGGGCTTGCCTTGTTTTTCATGGCTGAATGACTGATAATTTAGAAGGCTCTCCAGGGTTGATTATTGAAGACTCTTACTCTGTATTTCATGAATTATCCTCGGCGGAGAGTTTTGGGATGTCATTGGCCTTAACTTGAAAGATCCTTTCCATGTACTCAGGCGAGTTGTTCTCGTCTTGGTGCTTAGGATGTGTCTTACATTCGGGGTGAATCTAGTATTGGCCTCCAGTCAAGGTTTTGAAGAAATAACTGTAGTGAATCGCTTGGTCTCGAGAAATCCGAGTCAAAGTCGGATTCATGAAATTTTTAGGCCTTATACTGGGATTTGGACTATCCGAATGAGGCTCGGTGTAGAGACATCTTCCGCGCAAGTCTCTCTTGCCTATTTTGATTCTTAGATTCGAAGAAGGAAACATTTTCCTATTCAGTCTGTGCTTTGCAAGAACTATGTGGGTTTGATCCCCTATTTTACTTATAAATAGGGGTACGTAAACGCATTGTAAGGAATTGAAAAATTTAGAGCTCACAACCGTTAGAGAGAAAACCTCATTTCTCTGCAAACATAATTATAGTGATTTCAAAACCTTGCAATCTCAGCTCCCAGTCTCATACAAACCACCACGCTCCGTCAATACTCACCCTTGTTCGATGTTTTTTCGGCAAACAATCGCAATCTTTGTTAATTTTCAGATTTTTTCATCAACATAATTCAATATTGATAAATGTCATAAAAGTAATTAAATTGATTCGAGAAATGATACACTCGCTTAAATCAGAGTAAGATAAATGGAATTTGTCGAAAAAAGAAAAAGGAATCGGGCAGAGATATAAACATGCGGAGGAATTTGATTTTTTAAAAATATTATACAAAAAGTCAAGGGAAGGGTACAAATTGACTACAGCAAATTATTTAATTTTCCCCAAGTATAGGTTGCAATAACTTATGTGCATCTATGAATGTATATAATTAACTACTATAACTAGTTAGCAGTACCAATGTTAGTTCTCTTTTGAGAACATCTAAGAAGAAGAAACAAAAGAAATTAAGTTTCCAATAGCTTTACCTACCAGTGCCAACAAATATATTAAAATATATTAGATGTATTGGTTCAGAACTTCAGATGGAATAATAATATATCACAAAAACAAATATAAATATGGTGTTAGTACTGAGGTACAGGGCGCATGCAGAATCTCAGTGTGTAGATAGAGAATACTGTTAATTTTTCAATTCTTGGGCCAAGTGATCTTTAAAAAGTTTATGACTCGCGCCCACTCGTAGTATAATGACGAAATCAAATTTTTAAATGAATCTTCGAATAATTCTTTTTTATCATCATAATTTGAAGGCCAGTTGATGTCTACATTATCCTGTTACTATTATAGTTAACATACATAAACATTGTTCTAAAAATCGGTACGATTAATTACCGATTAATCCATGTTTAGTAACTTATTAAATTGATTAAATTTTCGATTATTCAATTAATTATTTCGATTAATATCCGATTTGTCTGATTAATCCAATCCATGTTATGTGCTTTCACCAAGTCCAATTAACGCTTTTTACGATACTTTAGCTATACTGTTATAGGATAAATTATATTAAATTTATTATTTAATTCGACACTTTAAAATTTATGTGTGCGTACATATAATTTTATTCAAATGGATACAACGTGGGTAATGTATGCATGTTCTAGTCGTAGTAGTACAAAAGTTTGGTCAGAGTATATTATATATTTATATAAATATAGTAGAAAAGTCATGAGCCATTTGAACATGCAGCTTTTTAATTTCCTTTACTACTTTTTATTCGTAGCAGTTGCGGCCTGCGGGTGCTGCAGCAAGAATCCAATATTTTCGTGTCGGCTTCTTTTAAAATTCATCTGCTTTTCTCACTATTCTTCTTCATTCCTTGAGATTTTGGAATCAGAGAATTTCATTATGTACAATGCCTCACACAGAGATTTTGACTTTATTCGTTTGAAACTTGTTTAAAATATACCGTTGATAGTATCGTATGCATCGCATGCATACGCTATATAGGACATTGCAAAACAAATTTGCAAAACGGGTCCTGAACGGTCAATTATTGATAATTATTTACTGTATCATTTATCCGCGTTTTTTCTTAAGGATAGAAAAAATCTAAAATTACCGTAAAAAGTTAAAAGTATTGTAAAAAACGCGGATACACTTCTCTAAATTTACAAAAATTTATTGTTATATTTGTGAAAAATCGTTTGTCAGAAAATCCCAATCCAATAATTTTTTTCTCAAAAAGAATGAAACGTCTTTTAGGGAGGAACAATCGTTTGGCAAAAGATTTCACATTTTCACAGTCTATGCTGCATAAAACTATAAACAGAAGTGTGACTAAGTCTAGTAGTCTAGTGATTTTTTTCATAAACGATGATATAAAGATACATGTAATTTGTAAATTTCACCTCCGTCTCTGACTAGTAGTCTAGTAATTTTTTTTCATAAACGATGATATAAAGATATTTGTTAATTTAAAATTTTCATAGCATAATTTTGTTGGGTGCTATAAAATTAATCTCAATTATAAATTATATTTTTAAAACACATTCTGAAAATAGAAAATAACACAAAATACCACCCCATGTTTCTAGTTAGTTTTAAAAATCTTATATACATAAAATGCTAATTTCTTAATTTATATGAAAAGTAATACTCGTACACATTTTATATAATTATTAATTAATTTATTATAATGGAGCAAAACAGAAATTTCTATCATGAACAATATAAATACACGAAGGAAGTATGAATTATAAGTAATTATCATATACAAGGCTTCTTCATATATTTGTTATTTAAAATTATGTTTTTTGTACCACCTAATACGTATATTGTACATATTATTTTGCCTACATTTAATTCAACTAAATTGATCACTAATTTCCATTTAAAAAAATTGGTCACTAATTTAGTCACCAAATTCTAATAATTTCCTATTTTCCTAAAAAAAATTAGTCTGATTCATATATGTGAACATTTTCAGCATAAAAAATTACCTATACATTTGAAATTTACCATACATCAACGGAACAAGATATTTAATATTAAAATTGATTTAGATTATTTTTACTACACCTAAACGAAGGTTGCAAAGATCACTTGAAGACAATTCGAAAGATTATATATTATAATAAAAATAACTAAATGATCAATAATAACACAAAGTAGTATTATGAAATATTTTTCAAAATTTACAAATTATATGTAAAAATAAATGAAGCCTAGATTTGATATTAATTATTATGATGGAAGTATTATTAAATTTTAATATTAGTCCCCAATTGGAATAGAATGGTTATTATACTAGAAAATACTTTGCAACTAATAAAAGCAAGGCTTTGGAAGCTGTCCAATACATTATATGAACATCGATTTTTACTTGAAAACTGCAAAGTAAAATTACATTCATAAGCAAGCGAGCAACCCAATTTGACAGGCCCGTTTTACAATGATATGCTGGGCCTTTGCCGCGCAAAGTACATAGTTTTTTTTTTGAATGGAGGCGAAAAGTACGTAGTTAATCTAGGTCTAGCTATAACTAGTCCATTTCACCAGCCCCTTCTTTAAAAAGCATCTACATAATTTTTAATTTATGAATTACTTACTAAACAAATTAAATAGTGTTATTTCACCCTTAGATTAACAATGAGTTTGTTTGGGGTGTAATACAAACTCAAGATTTTTTTACAAATTCTTGCGGATTAGGGAGTTTGTATTTAATGGTGTTGAGTGTTTTTAAACTTAGAACTGAAACAGAACAATAAGAAATATAAACTAAGCAATTGAAAAACAAGTGTTTAAAAATTGCTAGTGGATTGGTTTTTCCACAGTGAATATTTTTGCTTTCAATTAACCTTGGTCTAAAAACCATATATAAAAGAACACATAAAAAGCACTACAAAAATTTGTATCTTCTAAGGTTTCTTGCTTCTATGTTCTATCTATCTGTTAAACTTGTTACAATGTACTATCAATTGATAAAATTGCAAATTACATTATACAATATTTGCACTAAAATAGAATGTAACTTCTTTCAAAGTCTTCATAGGTCTTGACCTTTTACTGGAAAAGCTTTTGTCTTCTTCATTTCCTTGAAGACTGTGTTGCTTGAAAGACTTCACAGTTCTGACAAACACTGTCTTCCATTGATCTAGACCCATGCAAAGATTCCATCCGATCTTGTCTTTAACTGTTTTAGGAAACCTTTATCAATTGATAATTGCTGTAAAGCTTATCAATCGTTCTTTCTTTGTTTATCCATCGACAGATAGATTATCCCCATTGATCAATTGATGTATCAATAGATATTTGAGTATCCATCGATTGCTCCTTTATCCGTTGATTGTGTTTGACAGATTCATCCGTTGATGAGAATCCATTGATTTGACTTTTGTTGATGACAATTACTTGTTGTGGTTTTTTGTTGAAGAAACACCAAACTCGTTCATCAGGTAATGATGTTGCTTCGCAAATAGTTGCTTAGTGAACATATCAGCCACTAGAGCATAGGAAGGCACATGTTGTGTGACAATATCTCTTGAAGTCATTTTGTCTCTAATATAATGACAATCAATTTCCACATGCTTGGTCCTTTCATGGAACACTGGATTAGCTGCAATTGCTAAATCATCTTGATTATCACACTTAAGAAGAGTAGGAGGCATATTCTGAATTCCCATATCTTTCAACAATACTGACAACCATGTTACTTCACATCAAGCCAATGTCATTAACCTGTACTCAGTGATGTGTTAAAAATACTAATTTTGAAATTATCGCAAGTGCATGATCTCGTTTTAGTATTTTAAGATTCGAACCATAAGAACTAAATTAATTTCGCGATCCTTAAAAATTTAACTTAGGTGAATTAGAGAATTTAATTTCTAGGTGAATTTTGTTTATACTAATAAAAGGAAAAAAAACAAGTAAACTAGTAAACTATATCTAAAAAAATTTAAAGATCCTATTTTAACACTACTAAAATTATATCCAAAACTAAAAAACAAACAAAATTAAACTACTAATGCAGAGAAACTTAAGCTTAAATTACATTCATAAGCAAACGAGCAACCCAATTTGATAGGCCCATTTTGCAATGATATGCTGGGCCTTTGCGGCGCAAAGTACATAGTTTTTTTTTTGAATGGAAGCGCAAAGTACATAGTTAATCTAGATCTAGCTATAACTAGTCCATTTCACCAGCCCCTTCATTAAAAAGCATCTACATAATTTTTAATTTATGAATTACTTATTAAACAAATTAAATAGTGTTATTTCACCCTTAGATTAACAATGAGTTTGTTGGGGGTGGAATACAAACTCAAGAACTTTTTACAAATTCTTGCGAATTAGGGAGTTTGTATTTAATGGTGTTGAGTGTTTTTAAACTTAGAATAGAAACAGAACAATAAGAAATATAAACTAAGCAATTGAAAAACAAGTGTTTAAAAATTACTAGTGGATTGGTTTTTCCACCGGTGAATGTTTTTGCTTTTAATTAACCTTGGTCTAAAAACCAAGCTGCATACAAGTATATAAAAGAACACAGAAAGCACTACACAAATTTGTATCTTCTAAGGTGCTTTTCTTGCTTCTATGTTCTATCTATCTGTTACACTTGTTACAATGTACTACTACATAATATATGGTAGGTCACTACCTGCACATCTATTTCTGTCGATTGATAAAATTGTAAATTACATTTTACAATGTTTACACTAAAATAGAATGTAGCTTCTTTCAAAGTCTTCATAGGTCTTGACCTTTTACTAGAAAAGCTTTTGTCTGCTTCTTTTCCTTGAAGACTGTGTTGCTTGAAAGACTTCACAGTTCTGACAGAAACTATCTTCCATTGATCTAGACCCATGCAAAGATTCCATCCATATTGTCTTTAACGGTTTTGGAAAACCTTTATCAATTGATAATTGTTGTAAAGCTTATCAATCGTTCCTTCTTTGCTTATTCATCGGCAGATAGATTATCCATTGATCAATTGATGTATCAATGGATATTTGAGTATCCATCGATTGCTCTTTTATTCGTTGATTGTGTTTGACAGATTCATCCGTTGATAAGAATCCATTGATTTGACTTTTATTGATGATAATTGTTTGTTGTGGTTTTCTGTTGAAGAAACACCAAGCTCGTTCATCAAGTAATGATGTTACTTGCAGATAGTTGCTTAGTAAACATATTAGCCACTAGAGCATAGGAAGTCACATGTTGTGTGACAATATCTCTTGAAGTCATTTTGTCTCTAATGTAATGACAATCAATTTCCACATCCTTGGTCCTTTCATGGAACACTGGATTAGCTGCAATTGCTTAGCAACTTGATTATCACACTTAAGCAGAGTAGGAGGCATATTCTGAATTCCCATGTCTTTTAACAATGCTGACAACCATGTTACTTCACATCAAGCCAATGTCATTGACCTGTACTCAGCTTCAGCACTTGACCTGGTCACCACAGATTTTTCTTGGTTTTTTAGGATATTGGAGATGCTCTCAGCATGATACATTATCCTGATGTAGACCTTTTAGAGAAACATCAGCTAACCCAATTTGAGTCACAGTATGATGTGAGTTGTGCAACTGAATTACAAGCTAATAAGTTGCCTTGACCTGGATTTCCTGCCAAATATTTCAATAGTCTCTTGGTACCTGCATATGATCGGATTTAAGTTTCTGCATGTTAGGAATCTACATGTAATTTGATGATAACACTAATCTTAGAATCATAGAAATTTTATTTGATGTAACTGATCAATTGATATGAAAGTTATAAATATCAATTGATCAGGAAACCATTTATCAGTTGAAGTTTTTATATGAATCAACTGATAATTTGGATTGTAGCATATGTGTACTTAGTCTATTTCAATCGATAAGGTGTAAGTCAATTGATATTATTCTTATCAATTGATGTTAGAGTTGATTGATATAGATCATCAATTGATGTGTAAATCAAACTGTCAAATTGTAATTATTTGAACACAGGAAATTACACAAGTGAAGGATGATCGATTGATATTGAAGCATCGATGGATATGAGATCAATCGAAGAAGCCAATTCAAATATTGAAGATCATCAACTGATGTGAAGACCCATCGATTGATATATCGATTGATAACATCTATCAATCGATAAGTCATTATTTATCAATCGATGGATATAAAGATCAATCGAAGAAGAACATCAGTTGATGGATTAAAGGAAGGATCAATTGATATGCTTAATAATAAATTATCAATTGATTGAGACAACACAGAAGGACTATCTATTGAAGATCCAAAGGACAAAAGCACACCTATGGAAGATAGTCTACGATGACTGTGAAGACTCAATCTGTAGTTGTCTTTCAAACCTTTTACTAAAATGAAAAAAGGTAAAAAGGAAGGTAGATAGAAACAATCCTAAAATAGGAATTGTAAAAACACACTTGTAATATATAAACAAGTATGGTAGCATTGTTAGAAATAAGAAGAAGTTAGACAATATTTCTTAAATCAACTGTTCAGCCTTATAGCACTTTGTAAGAACAATTGGTTTATTTTCTAACTTTGTAAAAACGAAGCTAGGTTTCTTTTAACCTAGGAACATTGAGCAAAAATATACACTGATGGAAAAACCAATCCATCAGTAATTTTAAATCTCTTTGTTAAGTTTTATTTTCAGTTTTAATTTGTTCGAACATATTCTCTCGAATTCTCAAACATCAGCAACAAATATTAAAATAAGCAAAAAGTTTTAATATTTGTATTCAACCCCCCATTTTACAAATATTGGCATAGTTCTGGGAAATAATAATTGATATCAGAGCGGAGGCTTTCAACATACAGAAAGTTTAAAGATCAATAACAGTCAATATAGGCCAAAAGGATTCAGGTGTGAAAATTCCAGTGCTAGAAAAAGATGAATATTTTGCATGGGAAGTGAAAATGCATCTGCATCTACTCTCTCTTGACCCTTCATAAGTCTACTGCATAGAGAAAGGTCCTCATGTTCCCATGAAGCTAGTCACAGGTGTAAACCCTGATGGAACTCCTGCACTTGACAAGCATGTTCCAAAACTCATCAATGAGTTCACAGAAGAGAATGAAAAAGAAGTACTTAAAGATAATAAGGCCATGAACATTCTATTTAATGGTCTAGGTAAAGATATGTTTGACAATGTGATAAACTGTATTTCATCAAAGGAAGTATGAGATACTCTTCAAACTCTATGTGAAGGAACTGAACAAGTAAGAAAAAATAAGATGCAACTCTTGATTAAAAAATATGAATCATTTCATTTCAAGAGTGGAGAATCCATCAATGACACCTATAGCAGATTTCAGAAGTTGCTAAATGGATTGATGCTATATGGTAGGGTTTATGCAACTGAAGATACAAATCTAAAATTTCTCAGATCTCTTCCAAAGGAATGAAAACCAATGACTGTTTTCATTAGAAAATCTCAAGACTTCAAGGATTATACTCTTGAGAAATTTTATGGTATTCTCAAGACATATGAGTTGGAAATCCAACAAGATGATGAGATTGAGAAGAATCAAAGAAAAGAGAAAACTGTGACTTTGATGGTCAAGGGAAATGAAGAGAAGAACAAAACTAGCTGTGTAGAAGGTTCTGTCATGGTGGCTGATGATGCTGTTGAAGAATCATTCAAAGGAAAAGGAAATGGCAAGTGTGAAGAAATTGAAACATGCTCACATGATGATTTGGATGAGATTGATGAGCACCTTGCATTTCTGCCAAGGAAATTTTCAAAGCTAAAATTCAAGAGGAATCCAAATGCTCAAAGGCCTGGATCCCAATTTTGAAGTAACAATCAAAACAAAAATTTGGTTGATAAATCTAAATTCAAATGCTTTAACTATGGATTGGCTAGTCATTTCTCAAACGAGTACAGAAAGCCAAAACAAGAAAAGGCAAAGTCATATGATGATATTGATTATAAAAAGAAATACTTTGACCTTTTGAAATAAAAAGAAAAGGCTTTTGTTATTGATGAGAAGGACTGAGCTGCTGAGGACAGTGATTCTGAAGAGTTCATCAATCTAGCTCTAATGGCCAACCATGAAGATGAAGAAGTTAGTTCATCATCAAATCAGGTACTAGCTACTAACTTTTCTGAACTTACAAAAGATGAATGCAATAGTACCATTAATGAAATGTCTAATGAATTGTACAATTTACATGTCACTTTAAAATCTCTAAATAAAGAAAACCTCAAGTTGAGAAACACCATTGATGCCTTAACTGAGAGGAATGTTTTTCTTGAAAATGAACTTGTATATTTAAAAAGATTCAAGCAGGAAAGTAAGGATGCTACAGATGAACTAGTGAATAGTTTGAGAAGAGAATAATTGTTAAAAGAACAATTAGCTGAAGAAATTGAAACCATTAACAAATGGAATAGGTCTGCTAAAACTGCCAAACAAATCATTGATGTTCAGGGTTTAGATACTCTAGGAGAATCTCCTAAATCAATAGGCAAGCCATTGGCTGATACTTCAATGGATAAAGATCAATCGACTGCTAATCCCTCATTAACAGATAAGAATTATCAATCGATTGATGCTGAATCAATTGATAACGTCCATCGACAAGTAAACCATCAATGGCTAATAAGAAGAACAACGTTAGCACTCCTATCAAGTTTGTTAAGGAAACAAAAAGTCAAGTTGACTCTAAGGTTGAGAAGATCAATATAGGTAGCTTATCCAAGAAACAATTGAAAGCAAAATTAGAAGAGATAGAACCTGTGGAAATTATCCAACCTATGTCTGAGAAAAAGAAGAAGAATAGGAATGGAAAAGTGGGCATAAATAAGCACAACAATTATACTCCTGATATATATGCACCTAGAAAGGAGTGTGCTAAATGTGGTAGTGTAAATCATTTGTCGATGCAATGCAAGAAAGAAAAGAACCCTTTATCTTTAAATGATTTAAATGCACATTCCATGTCTGCAAATGCCATGCTTACCAATCCTATGCTCATGAATGCCATGTCTTCTAATTTAGTTGCACCTAATGTCCATATGCCTTATGCACATATTCCATACATGTATAATCTTTTCTTTGCATATGCAAATATGAACGAGCCTGGAATGCCATGAAACATGCCTAATTTAGATAATGAAAAGCATGATAATTCTGCCATGAGTTCTAAGGTGTCTAAGCCCCAAAATCCAACTTCCAAAGTTAAATGGATCTAAACCCACCAAAATAAAAGGAACCAAAGTTGGCAACCAAGACTCAGGCTGCAACTAATAAAAGAGGACCCAAGGCAACTTGGGTACCAAAAGTAACTTGATTGTTTTAAATGTGTACAGGGAAACAGGAAAAGAAATCTTTGGTATCTGGATAGTAGATGTTCTAGGCACATGATTGGAGATTTGTCCCTGCTACAAAATTTATGGAAAAGGCTGACCCAAGAGTTACTTTTGGAGATAACAATAAAGGTTTTACTCTAGGATATGGCTCAATTGTAAAATAAATTGTTATCATTGAACCTGTAGCACTGGTTGATGGATTGAAGCATAATTTGCTTAGTATTAGTCAATTGTGTGATAATTGTTATTTGTCCTTAAGTACACTAATTTTGGAGAAGGGGGGTTTGAATACAAACTTAAGAATTATTTAAAATTCTTGCAGATTTAAGTTTGTTCAACAGAAGAGTTTGAGTGTATGAAAAGATTTCTAATTGAACTAAGAATGCAATAATTAAAGTACTGAAAACAAAACAAACAATATTAAAAATTACTAGTGGATTGGTTTTTCACTAGTAAGTTTTTGCTTTCAATTAATCTTGGTAAAAATACCAAGCTGCTTACAAAGTGTTTCTACACAGTAATGCTTACAATCTGTCTCACACTTTTTTTTCTTGCTTTTCTACACTTTGCTACAATGAACTACTAACCACTATATAGTGGTTTTCTTCACTTCTAATTCCTATCGACAGATAACATTATAAAATTACAACTTATAATGTTTACATGAAAATAGAAATTAGCTACTTGAACAATCTTCTTTGGACCTGTTTAGTCCTGAAAGTATCTTTGTCTTGATGCATTCCTTGAAGACTGTGTTGCCTTGAAAGTCTTCACAATCCTGGCAAGACTGTCTTCCAATGATTCAGTTTCTGCACAGTTTCCTTCCTTTTGTCTTTAACTAAATTGGGAAACCTTAATCAACTGATAAATGCTGTTAAGCTTATCAGTTGATTCTTCTTTGCTCATCCATCGATGGATAGGCTATCCATCGATCAATTGATGTATCGATGGATAATCCAGTTATCCATCGACTCTTTATCCATTGATGAACTGCTATCTGTTGATTGCCTTTATCCGTTGATGATTTTCATCCGTTGATGACTTTTTTACATTGAGTAGTGTCTTCATCCATCGACTCCAATATCAGTTGATCACTTCACTTGTGAGAATTCTGACTTATAATATTTACAATTGATCAGCCATTCTTCACATCAGTTGAGAAGCTATAAATTGAAGTCAATAACATCAATCGACTACTTCACAATATCCATCGAGGCAATACAATCAATTGATAAAGAAACATGAATTAAATGTTACAATCCAATTTATCAGTTAATAACCAAGCTTCAACTGATAATTGGTTTCCTAGTCAATGGATATTTATAAGTCACATATCCATTGACTAGTTACAATGAATTTTAAATCCCTATTATAATTCTAAGTAATTTATTATCATCAAAACTCAAAATTCCTAACAATCTCCCCCTATTTATGAATATGTGAAATATGCATAAATTTTCTGTTGATGATAACAAAACTCCTATACAATTTCATTATAGCAGGAATTACAATATTGATAAAAATAATTTGAGATAGAGTGATCAAATACCAGTAATAGATAAATTCTGACAATTTGATGTTGAGTCTGAACCTTCTATCTTCTTCTCCTTCTCCTTCTTGACTCATTCATTTTGTCTTCATTTTTCTTCATTTTTCTATATAAGGATCCCTTCAGAATCTTTTCATCCTCAACCCTGTAATCCAGTTGGCTTGCAAGATGGTTCAATTCCAGATTGGGCAGTTTGTCAATTTTTTGACAAATATCAATGCATTTTTCCCTGCCTTCCCTTTCCTTGTAGATCATCATGTAGAACGGTTCATGAAGTACCTTCCTTCCTTTAGGGTTCCAAATTTTGATTCTGTCATCCCTTTCTTCTTGAATATGTGTCTCCCTTATCTTCTTCATCTTCTCAAGAATGGATTTCCCTAGCTCTTCAGTTAGATAATACTTTCTATTGAGCATGGTGTATATCTTTCTTAAGATGCCATATCCTTGATCTAAGACTTGATTGAATGTGAAAGTTAAATGTGATCCATCTTCATACTCAATGTGAAGAAGATCAACATCCCTCTTCCTTTGACCTTTTACTGCAATCATTCCTTCACTCTTGATTGGCACAAAATTATCAGATTTGGGTTTGAACACTTCTATTTCTTTGGCTTGACCACTCTCAGAAGCTTGACTTTCAAGCTTCACCTCTTTTGGCTTCTCCTCCTTAGCCTCTTTTTCCTCAACAACAAGTTTTCTTTTAGCTCCAGAAGTTTTTGGTTCATCTACAGGCTTGTTTGCTCTTTGTTTCTTTCTTGGCCTCCTTTCACCTTCTTTTCTTCTGGCTTCTCTAATTAGCCTATCCTCCTCATCAAATTTCCTTTGCAGTTGAATAGCTAGTTCTTCTTGTGATTTTTCTTGTTGCTCTCTTTCTTTCACACCAACCACTATTGCTTTGCCCAATAGTTTCTCACCTCCAGTTGTGACATATTTCTCTTTCTTCTTGCCATCTTCAATCAACTTTCCCTTTCCTTTTCTATCACCAGGTTATGAGCTACTTTCATCTACCCTTATTTCTCCTTTCTCCAGAGTGTCTGGCAATGTGGCAATTGGCTCCTGTGCATCAATCTCCTTGTTTTTGCTAGCAATAGAATCAAATTGCTGTACAATTTGTTGAGCCAATGTCTGTTTGGCATCTTTCCTTTGGATGACAGACTCTGTATTCTTGATTACAGCTTCAACTTCATTTCTCCTCTCCTCATACTTCTCCCCCTTTTTGTTATCAACAACTGATTGTGCCATGGAGGCAGAAATAATTGGAGCTTCTAAAAGTTGGTTCAGAAGATTGATTTGGGTGACTTGATTTTTCAGAATTAATTCCATGTTGTGCTCCATAGCAGTCACTCTTTTCTCCAATGCCACTACCTTGTCTTTGGTTGTAAACTCAGTATCTAGCCTTTGCTTAATTCTGGTTAATATTGTAAGGCTGAGTCTTGAGTCAATTGTGGATTCAAAGTGCATCCTTGAACTATCAATTGCCTCCCTGATCTTCTTTAATTCATACTTAGATCCTATGACATGCATTTTCTGAATTTTCAAGTTGCCCCTGTAAAAGTTGAGAATTCTTCTGTGCAAAGGATCCTCTACATTCACTTCAGCCATGGATCTCCTGTAGTGAGAAATAATGGTCTTCTCAGTATCAGCCAAACTTGTTTCATCACTGGCCACATCAGGGTCTAGAATTTCATCATCAGAACTATCTTCAAAGTCTTCAGAATTCACGTGGGATACATCATCAGGTTGACTAGCTAGATGCTCCTTTCCACTCCTGAATTGTTCTTCTGTCTGCACCAATCCCAACATTTGTTCAGCTACTTAATTAGTGGCTGCTGTTAATTCTTGATAATGTGGATCTTCATGGTGAAAGGTTGAATCATCAAGGTTGACTTCAATCTCATCATCCACTTCCATGTGGGCATTTGCAACTCCTGCAGGGACTCCATTTCCTCCATCTCCCCCTGCCTCCAACCCCAACTCCTGGGTGAGTTCTGCTGCAACCTGCTCAGTTTTAGAAGTTGATGCTTCATGAGATGGTGAAATTGTTTTCTCTCTATTCTTTTCTCTCTCACTCTCTTCTCTCTGTTTTTGCATCAGGATCTCATCTTGGATCCTCACCTCTTCCTTACTATCCTCTCCTTTTGCATCACCTGCTAAGGTGGAACTCTCTTTGCTCACACCTTCTCCTTTTGCCACCTTAGAAGAATTTGAGGGCCCCTCATGCACACATTCTCCTTTTACCAAGGTCTGTAAACCTTGCCTCTCACACACCTCACCCACTCCACTCAATCCTAGTAGAGTATTGGTCACTTGAAGTGTTTCATTGGATGATTCATGAATTGGAATTAAGGTGTCAATCGATGGATAAGAAATATCCATCGATGGATGAATCTCCGTTGATGGGAGCTCGTCAATGGATGTAAGGATATCCATCGATGGAAGTGAACTAGTCAATGGATGTTGGAATTTATCAGTTGATTGAATAATATCCATTGACTTGAGAGAATTTTCAGTAGATACCTGATCAACCAAGGTATTACCCTTATTTGGTGATACAGGTGAGAGTGTTGGCTCCACCCTGAGTTGCAAAGAGGGTGAATTTAAAACATTGAAGTTGTCAATCAACAATGCTTCTAAAGAAATAGATTTTGAGGGGGATTGAGGAGAAGAAATAGATAGAGAGTGGGGCTGTGCCTCGGGAAAATTATGAGACACATCAAAAGAAGAAACTGAAGGCTCTACCAAATTTGCATTTGGCTTTGCAAGAATGTGTGTTCCCTGTGCAATATTTTTGTCCTTCTTTCTCCTTTTGTATGGCTGTAGAACTTTGTGTCCCTCACCCCCATCTAATGGTCCTGGTTGAGACCTCTTTTCAATAGTTACACCTTGTTGAGAAGGTGCAACTAGGGATGTGTGTAGATCATTTATTACAGCCTTAATCTGTTGGGAGATTGGGCTGGTGGCTGGCTGGACACTCTCAACCTCTCCTTCCTTATTCTTCTGGCTTTCTTGATGTTGGCCAGTTCTCTCACCCTTATCAACCACCTCACACTCCTCTCAGTTGTTTTTCTTTTCTTAGTTTTTACAACAGTAGTCTTTTGAGAAACTACTGAGGTAGTTTGTTTATATTTGTGTTTGGAAGGTTGTGCAACTTGGATATGAGGGATGGGGCCATTTCCATTTTCCTCCAGTGTTGTAGAAGGCAAAGGTATTGAGATGCCAGAAGAGGTAAAAGAGAAATTGAATTTCTTGAGATATACCTGTACAAAAAGAGGATATGTGAGGCACAACCTTGGGTGTAAGTTGATTCTCACCAAGTCCTTGAAGACCCTCTTGTTCTGTGTCCAGGCCTCCAAAGTTTCCGTTTCTTCATTAATCTCATAATCTCCAATAGAGACATTAATTAACAACATAAAAAATCTAGTAAAATAGATGTTATTTTTCCTAGATGCCTTTTTTCCTAATTTAGCAGTTAATTCATTTAGGAGTAATGTGCTAAGATTAAAGTACTTATCGAATAGGATAGAATAAGCAATTTCTTGCATACTTATGGTAATTGCATCAAAATTACTTATTTTTCCAGAAAATACTTTAATAATAGCATAAAAAAAATAGCTCCATTCCTTTCTAAGATTTTTCCTAACAACTTCACCTAATCCAGTTTCAGCATTAGCATAATTAACAGATTCTAACATGTCCCTAATGTCATTTTCATTGGGTGACTTATCACAGTTATTTTCAGGTAATTCTAAGCATTCAGACAGAGTAGTACTTGTAATGGTGTAAGAATTACCTTTGCAAGTATACGAAATTACCTTCCTATCCTGTGAGACTTCTACAGTGTTCCATAGCTCTTCAATAAACGAACAGACTATTGTTGGTGCTTCACTGAGAGCTTTTGACACTTTGCAGTTTCCCAGAAATCTCATTAATGGATGAAAATCTATGGGAGCATCATCCACAGTTAGACATGCAGTGAAGTTGTTTTGTACATAAGTGAACCCAGTTGAGGAAACAATCTTCTTTTGAGGTTCCATTACTGATTCTTGAGAGATTAGAAAGAACTTGAAAACGGATGAGTGGATTTGACAAATAAAAAGAAACTTGAGAGAGAGAAACAGAGATACAACAATTAGAGATAGAAAATAAAATAGCAATTGAGAATGAAGCAATAATTATTGTTGCTCTTTATATTTTCTGTGATTAAGAAGAATTGAATAGACAATTTTAATTAAGGATATAGCCGTTGTGAGATAAAAAGAAGAAACAAAATTACTATAAATGACACTCGATGATCATCTGTCGACAAATAAGGTAATTAATCAACGGCTATAATTTGATCAACGAATGAATAAAACTGTAGAAATTCTATTACTATCGATGGATAAAATAAAGAATTAATCATTTATCGATCGATAAATAACTACCAGGGTAATTATCTTTCGATAGATTAATATCCATTGATAAGAGTAAAATTTATCTGTTGATCAAATAAGAAAGAATTTATCAATCGATAAACAATTACTGAGGTAATTATCCGTCGATAGATAAATATCCATCGATAGGAATATATTTTATATGTTGATCAAATATATCCATCGATAGCTGTTAAATATCCATTGACAATTAACACAGTTATCAATTGATCACTTTGTTTCAACAGATAATTGTGAACAATGGCTAAAAAAAAAACTTGGCATACATTTCAAGATTGAGTAAAATTAAGCATACCTAACTCACAGACTAATCTATTAAAAGTAGATTCAACTAGAGGTTTGGTAAAAATGTCTGCAAGTTGTTGTTCACTAGGGACAAAATGTAATTGTTGGAAATTACGAAGCTGAATGAATAGTAATCATGATAACTCAACACTAGAACAAGACAGGTAAATAATACTACGCCTATACAGAAATCAGGAAGAAATGAAGACAAGGCAAATACAGTGAATCAAGACATTAGAAGAAGTTTTGAAGTCTACTACAGGTCACTGAAAGAAGTTCATTAATATGTTCATGCCTCAGTGAAGAATAATGGTTAAAGACTTTCAGGGTTTCAGAAGTGTTGAAGATTCAGTATAGAAGTGTCACTAGAAGATTTTAGTGTAAAAGCATTGATTGAAGATAGATAGTGTTCGAAGCATAGGAATCTAGAAGAATTGAAGACATGTTAAAGACGTTGTCTAAGTACCAGAAAAGATTCTAGTGAAAGTACAGTGTTTATTTATAATCAGTGTTCGAAACAATAAAGAACTGCAACACTCTTGTCATTTGAATTAAATGAGATGTGAAGATCAGGATCGGTGTTAGTCGTTTGTGAACCAGACCAGTGCACTAAACGTCAACACGAAAGATAATGGTAATTACATCTATGAAGTAGAACATTGACTAAGTGTGTGGAGTGAAGGAAATGGAAGAAAAGGGTCGAGGATTGAAGCACTTGTAAAGGTTCAAGGGTTCAAAGAAAAACAGCTGAATAGCTCAACAGTCAAATAGCCGAACAGCTCAACAGCCAAACCGCAAGTGACCAAACCGCAAGTAACCAAAATGAAGAAGTGCCAAACTTTGGTGACTAAATGGTAGTTTGACCATTTAACCACCAAAGTGTCAACACGTGAATATGCTGCTTATATTTCTAAGGCATATACTATGCAAGTCAAATTAAACTCAACACCTAGAAATGATTTGAGTGAATGTGATTTATATTCACAAGGACAAGAAACTCGACACCTAGAAATGCCTTGAGAGAATCTGTGTTTTATATTCATGTGAGAAGAATTCGACACCCATCTTTATATGTGACTAAGGAATTCGACACATAGAATTTAAATCACCAAGGCATGTACATGGAAGGAAAAGTCGACACATAGCTTTATAAATTCAACACATAGAATTTATATTCTAAGGCATGTACATTAAAGGGAAAATCGACACCTAGCTTCACATGGGAGAAGAATTCGACACCCACCTATTTGTGTTCAAGGCAATTACACGTGACTGCAGAATTCGACACACATGAATATTTTCTAAGGTAAAGTACAAGGAATCAAAATTCGACACCTAGAATATATCCAAGGGATTCTCAAAGTCAACTCAAGTCAACATACTGGGGGAGAAGAATTCGACACTCACAACAGCAGTTCAATTATTATAAAGCCTACACTATATAAATAAATGAATTTAATTCATTTGGTGTGTGTGTGAAAATATACACAGAAATAAAGAGATACAGAGAGAGACAGAAGCCGGAGAAGAAGAGATACAAAGCTATACACATACCTTCTTCACCGGAGTTTTATAATCTAGCCGGTTCATTATGTTGTAAATTTATAGGGCTATTATAAAACACTCTCTGTTAGATTGATTTCTTTTTTGTTCATTCACAGATCTATACATTGTAATAGGAATCAGTCATATCTCTTTGTAGAAGCAAAGAACTAATTTGTTCTTTGAAAACCAGTTATATTTTTAACTGGGTGTAGCAACCTCAGAGATTATATACGAAAAATATATTCCCCGAAACTAGTCTCCATAATTTACTTGCTAATTTTCTAGAATTTTAATGTTTATTCATAAACACAGAAAATTAGTAAGTCAGCCTCCTAAACACTACAAGAACTCGAACCACTAAGCGAACTCTAAATTATTTATCCGCAAAAGATTCGAAAGAATTTTTTAATTTAGTGAGTATCGTATTCAACCCCCCCTTCTACGATATTTCGGGACCTAACAGTAATTAAACTGTATCATTCATTACATGTTCCCTAATGAAATGATACCTTATGTCAATGTGTTTGGTTCTGGAATGTTGCACAGGATTTTCTGTTATTGCAATGGCACTTGTATTATCACAGAAAATAGGAATCTTGTTCAAGTTGAACCCATAGTCAAACAGTTGATTCTTCATCCATAATATTTGTGCACAACAACTTTCAGTAGCAATGTACTCAGCTTCTGCAGTTGAAATTGATACTGAGTGTTGCTTTTTGCTAAACCATGACACAAGTTTGTTTCCTAGAAATTGACAGGTGCCTGTAGTACTTTTCCTGTCTATTTTGCAACCTGCATAATTTGCATCTGAGTAGCCTATTAGATTAAAACCAGAATCTCTAGGATACCAAATGCCTAAATTTGATGTACCCTTGAGATATCTAAAAATTCTTTTTATAGCCACTAAATGAGATTCTCTAGGATCAGCCTGAAATCTAGCACATAAGCATGTAGAGAACATTATCTCTGGCCTACTAGCAGTTAAATATAAAAGTGAGCCTACCATGCCTCTATAACTTGAAATATCCACCTTAGCTTCCTTAGTGTTTAATTCAAGTTTGGTGGCAGCGGCCATGGGAATTTTTGCAGAAAAACATTCACTTAAGTCAAATTTCTTTAATAAGTCATGAATGTACTTTGTTTGATTTATAAAATTACCATCCTTAACTTGTTTGATTTGCAAACCAAGAAAGTAGGTAAGTTCTCCCATCATGCTCATTTCATATTTGCTCTACATTAATTTGGTAAACTTTTTGCAAAGTCCCTCATTAGTTGAACCAAAAATAATGTCATCCACATATATTTGTACAAGAATAATAGAGCCATTGACATGTCTACTGAATAGAGTTTTATCAACTGTACCTCTTATGAAGTGATTCTCAATGAGGAACTGAGATAAAGTGTCATACCAGGCCCTTGGTGCTTGCTTCAAGCCATAGAGTGCTTTGAGTAGATAGTAGACAAAGTCAGGGAAATTTGGATCTTCAAAGCCAGGAGGTTGTTCCACATAGACTTCCTCTTCTAATGTTCCATTCAAAAATGCACTCTTCACATCCATCTGGTAGAGTTTGAAATTAGCATGTGCAGCATAAGCTAGAAAGATTCTAATTGCTTCTAACCTTGCAACTGGTGAAAATGTTTCATCAAAATCAATTCCTTCTTGTGAGTATCCCTTTGCCACAAGCCTTTCTTTGTTTCTAGTCACAGTACCAGTTTCATCCATTTTGTTTCTGAACACCCATTTTGTACCAATTACTGATCTTCCTTTTGGTTTGGGTACCAGTTTCCACACTTTATTTCTTTCAAATTGATTGAGTTCCTCTTGCATAACTAAAACCCAATCAGGATCCAAAAGAGCATCTTCAACTCTTTTAGGTTCTTCTTGAGATAAGAAGCTGCTATACAGGCACTCATTTTGAGTAGCACTTCTTGTCTTGACACCATCTTCTGTATTTCCAATGATTAGCTCAAATGGATGACTTTTTGTCCATTTTCTTTGAGGAGGCAAATTTTGTCTTGATGATGAAGCTTCATGATCACTAGTATTGTACTCAAATTGATTTGAATTTGTGGACTGATTCTGAAACCCTCCCCCTGAATTGGATACCATAGCTGTAGAGTGTTGATTATCTATTGAAGGATTACCAGTTGATGCATTATCAGTTGATGGAATTCTGTCAACTGATAAATTATCCATTGATGCAGTGTTAGTCCCAAATATCATAGAAGGGGGGTTGAATACGATATTGTCCAATTTTAACTCTAATTCGCGGAATGGTTCTTTATGGACTTTATACAGTTCAAACAGTTATATAATCAAACAGGTGATAAGCAATAACACAACAGTTCGGGGAATATATCTTTTGATTTATATAAACCCTGAGGTGCTCCACAAATCTAATCCGTAGATTAGTTACAATGATCCACTAGTACAGTTACAGTTATAGTTACAAGCTTTAATAAGAACAATCAAAGTAACAACAGCTGATTACAAACTTAATGGCTTCTGTGTTTACTTCTCTTTTCTTTCACCCGATGGTTGTTAACCATCTGTGAATAAGACAAAATAGCTTTATTAACCATTGGTGAATAAGACGAAATAGCTTGACTAGGTTGACTTCTGGATACAGATTCTGTAGTCTTCTTTCCTTAGCCAATTTCAAACCTGATAAGCCCTTAATATATTTTCTTCCACTGCAACCAAGTCTAATAAATATTTCCTTGATTATTCGAACTTGATTTATTCTGAGCTTCATCATATTCCACTTCACTTGTTACTCGTTTCAGTATTTGGCCAATTCTTCTAAATCAGTGATGCAATTCTCAATCTCTTTTGTGTTGACGTTTGGTGCAACTGGTCTGGTTCACAAATGACTAACACGATCTTGATCTTCACATCTTCTTTACAATACAATTGACTTTGTTCCTTGTTGATTAGAAGTGCTTCTAAACTTCACTGGAATCTTCTGTTTTCTCTGTAGCAAAAACCTTCTTCATCTTCCGAACCTTTGAACCACTTCAACTTTATTCTTCATTGAGGCTTGAACATGTTAATGAACTTCTTTCAGTGATCTTCAATGTCTTCAAAGATTCCTCTAATAATTTGGTCTTTTGTATTCAACTTATAAATGATTCGCAGTCGATTCCGTGCTTCATTTTAATATAAGTTACCGACTCTTAGTGTTGAGTTAGTTTCCTCGGTTACATGTTACGTTACGTTACATTATGCTTTACAATCTCCCCCTATTTGATTGTTAGAGTTCGACAAGTAAATCCCTTAAGAGGATAACTCAACTAACTTACAAGAAAAAGTAAATAGAAGACGGTAATCTAATATTAACTACATTCTGGATCACATAATACATTTCCAGATTTCAAAAACAATTACAATGTAGAATGAATATTCCTCTAGCCTGAACTGATATACATTAAGTCATTCTCATTCTCACTGTACAAGACTTGCAAGCTGGTCATTCACTAGATCCAGCGCTTCTTCTTCTAGCATATTTCTTGGCTTGGGATCTGACAAAGCTTCCTGAAGTGTTTGCAAGATAGCTACTCTCCTGATCTGCTTAACCTGTTTGAATATAAATTCAAGAATTTTCGTCTTTCCTTTAACACTCAACCGTTTTGGAACTGCTTTAACCCGATCAGTGTTGTAACATGATTCTGCTCCCAACTTCTCCATGTAAAGCTTAGAGATTTCTGCCAATGCTGATTTGTCTTTATAGTTCGTCGAAGTCTTGATTTGATCAAGTATAAAACCCAGTTCCTTAGAAGTCATGTAAGACATCTTGTGGATATCAACTATTTCAGTTTTTCCTTTAAGGTTCTTGTACCTGATTGCTGGAGGATCCTTTAACACCATTGTCTCTGTCTCCCTGATTACATCAAAATCTGGAAAGACAATTGGAAAATCTGGCTTCTTTGTATACTCGAACACTTTCCCTGGATGGTTAAATCTGAATTCACTCATTGCCTTGACTTTTTCAAAGTCCCAATCTCCTTCTTCTTTTGTATACATAGGCAATTTTGGTTGAGATCCATTTGAAGGATCTATTCTTCTGACCTTGGAAATATCTACAGATTGATTTGATAAGACATTAAGTCTATAAGCATAGATGCACTCTGCAGCTTTCCACTTTTCTTCTGTTCTAAGTCCTTCACTCCTAAGAAGCCCTTCAACATATTTCAGACGCTTCAGAGGATATAGACTCAGTCTTTCATCACTCAAACACAGTGTCTGAACTAATTTGTCTTTGTAGAATATCACTGTATAAGGAGTTGTGTGAACTTCAATTTCTTCTTTGCTCATTTGATCTTCAATCATATCAGTAAGAAGTTCATTCACATGAGATCTCTTGTCCACTCTAATCTTCATGACATACAATTCTGTGAGAGACCTCAACTTGATAAATTTAGAAGAAATGGTCTTAGTAGTCGAATTATTGAATTGAATTTGAATCCGCCATCCATTGATGTTGGTCGTGATGAATATCAATTTAATTGTTTGTTTCAATGCATGAAAGAACTGGTTTATTGATGGATGACTCTTGTGAGCTTCTTGCAATGCTTCCAGAACTTTTTGATCTTTTTGTCCCATGCACTTCCTTCTCTTGATAATACCAACGGCCTTTGTCTCCTTACAATATAGTGGTTGTAGTGTTCTTTTCTGACTTTCTCTTGAGACATTCGTGCAATTTCACATGCCCTTATCCTGGATTTATTTGCATCTAGCAAACCAAACATTTCCACAAAGTCCATTTCAATGAACTGATAAGCGACACCATTTACAAATTCATTAAACAAATCATCTTCCCGAGCTGTAGAAGCAGTATGAGAAGGTTCACATATTTCTCCTTCTTCAAGTGTGAGCCTTACCCTCAGCGGTATATCTTGCCCCCCCTGAGATGTATAAATGTTTGCTTCTTTTTCTACTTCTACCAACTTGCCTTTCCCTTTGTCTTTACTCCCCATATCAGCACCAGATTCTTTTTCTTGCTCTCGCACTATCATCTCCCCCTTAGTTGTGTTATCCTCCGAAACAAGGATTTGAGTAGTTTGAGATTTATACATTTCAAACAAATCTGTAACAAACTTCTTCATATCAGTCTTGAAATTCTGTAAATCCTGCAACATGTTGTATTGAACAGATTTTATTTCCATAACATTGCTGTGAAATTCAGATTTCATTTCGGTGACAGTAGTGTCCAGGGTATAAACCCTTTGACTTAGAGATTGTGTGTGCATTGTGAGGGTATTTATTTGGCTAGTAGGTGTCTCACTGACAGGTTCTGTAGGTGTTTGTCTCTCAATTCTCTCACTCGGTCTTAGGGGTGTGGGTGAAGTATGATCACTCAAGCGTTCTGTTGGTGTTTCACTCACTCTCCTTGACTCCAGCAAGTCTTCTGTACCTGCAGTTAAAATCCTAAATGGCTCATCCGAAGAACTATTGCCAAGTAGTTGCTTCTCATTTCCACTTATAGTGGTAGAGACCTCCTTATTAGGAGCCAAGAATTTTCCTCCTAGGGGGCTTATCACATTGGATCCTGTAATGTTTAGCAATGAAGGACCCGTGACTCCCGCAATAGCCTGTGAAGGCATGACCTGTACAAGATCTACCTACATAGGTTCTGCTACAGTAGTAGCAACATCCATCAATTCCTCATGTGTGTGTGCTCCTTTCAGTGCAACATATAACTTAGTTGGAGGCTCAATTATTGACACTCTTTCAGATGCCCTGGCTGACGGGCGAATTTCAATAGGTTCACCCTGTTGAGAGGATGTCCCCAGAGACTGTGTATTTGCCTTTTTCAGCTCTATGTCCTTTTGAGAGGGCATAGATGGGCTAACAGTTACCTCAGGTTCTTCTAATCTTCTTCTAGTCAGAGGTAGAGCTGTTGGGGTTCCCTCACCTGCCTTATGTGGTGCTTATAAGGCACTATCTCCCTCACTCACGATTTTGCGTTTCAAGGGTAGAAGAGAAGATAACGGTAAGGATTGAGTAGTGTTTGGTTCTGAGGCAGGGGTTAGAATCTGTTGGGTTGCAGATTCATTGCCTTTTCCTAATGCCACAGAGGGCTCAGCAGTAAGTTCCATTTCATTATCTTCATACAAATTGTGCAAATTAGTAAACAGTGAAGATATAGATTCAGTAGGACTACCTGAGTTACTACCTGTTAGAGAGATGGGATGATATGAATCTTGAGTATTAACATTCCCAAATGAATCTCCTCCAGATGTAACTTGTACCTCTTCGGTCACCTGAACATTTTCTTCTTGTGATAACTCCAGTTCAGGGGTAGGCACTTGATCTTCTTCTTGATCTTGTTCAGGGATTTGTATATCTTCTTGTGGTCCAAGAGGGACGTCTCTGTCCATATCAATAACACACCTCCTCATAAATTCTGTCATTAGTACTGGTGAGTTGTTGTGATAGTCATTGTTATTCTGCAAAGTCGTAGCAATCTTGTTCTTCTACTTCACAGGAAAAGAAGTAGGACTACTATAATAGCGTAGTTTTTCCTCGTTAGTAGATACATCATTAATAACAAGCTGTAAGAACCTTGGAAAGAAACACTCCACATTTCAAAGTTGGAGGTTTCTATTATCCGGAAGTCCCATTACGCTTAGAATTTTATGCATTAACAAATGAGCATAGTTTAACCTAAGATTATTAGCAATACCATATCCGATAGCTTGATAAAAATAAGGAATACCATGAGTGCTTGTCTTCTTAAAAGGAAAAACACTGAATAATGGTATGGAAAAAGAAATTCCATGCCTTAGGAAAATGTTGTTTATACATTTCACCCAAGTCACGAACTTCGAAATTGAAGTAGCTGGCAAAAGTACAGAAATCAGCTAATTGTTCGGGTGTAGGATCTTGAACAAAATTATCCTGTGGGAATCGAAGAATACGATTCAAATCATGTTCAGTAACCCTAATTTCCCGATTGCCTAAGTGAAAAGTAAAAGCCAACACTTCACCAACCGAGGAGTCAGTAACAGAGCAGTAACAGTCTCGCAACATATTATGATTTAATAGAACGTCTATCACTAAAGCATACCTGATCCTAGAATATTCGTGTAATATTCGTGCCCAAGCCCGATAATCAGCAGGTAGGGTCTGAATATTATATTCGGCAACTAAATTCGTACGAGTGATACTAAAAATTCCAGCCATTTTTAACAAGTAAGAATTACCAAAATTTTTAACTTTTCTAAAACAAAAATGAACTGAGTTTATTCGTATACGAACCAAAAACACCTAATAATTCAAACTTCTCCAAAAATTCTAAAAATAATATATGATAAACTATGAGAGATTTGAAATACACCAGTATTTTTATTACGATTTTTTGACTTCAAGTTAACCCTAGAAAAATTCCCAAAGTTCGAAAGATTCGTAAATTTTTCGAAACAAAACTAAGCAAAATTAGTATAGAAATGAAGCTAGTTAACAGATCTACACATTCATTGTTTTAGAATTGCAAAATATTACCTAGAACTGTAGATATTTGAAGATAAAAAATCGATTTAGCTCCGATATTACTTAACAGTCGGATGTATGTATATTTTGAGTTGCTGTGCTAAGTATCGGAGAGAGAAAAAACACTATTTATATGGCTAGCATAAGTAAGTATCGGGTAATGCAATGAGAGAGAAAAAAAATTAAAACATTACATCCACCACCCGATGGTTATTAACTATCAGGACTTTTTTTTGCGTTTCGTTTTTTTTTTTCCCGTTTTTTTCCCCATTTTTTTCCCGTTTTTTTTGTTTTTTAAACTATCGGATCATGCAAAGAAAAGAATATAAAATATATATTTGTAACTATCGGGTCATGTATTTAATTAATTAAAATAAAATACTCTTTCCGATAGTTAACAACTATCGATGCATGCATATTTAAATAATAAAACAAAACATAGTTAACCATCGGGACATGCAATCTAATTAATTTTAAAATAAAATAGAATACATTTCCGATAGTCAACAACTATCGATACATGTAAGTTAATTTTAATTAGAAAATTATTAATAATTGAAATATTGATGATTTAAAAATTAAAATAAAACTTGCATTTATCAAATTATTTAAAACATGTAAACATATAAATTCGAATTGTCATAAACTTAATTAAATAGAGATTTCTTAAATTAAAAAAATTAATATTCCTAAAATTGAATTATTAAAATTTTAATTTAGAAATAACTAAAACTTAAAGATAATTCAACTTGAATTACACAAGCATACAATAATAACATATATATTAATATATAATACACAGGTGGTTGATTGGATATTTTTGAAAACCAAAAAAAATTTGTTCCATACTCTATTGCTGTTGTAATTTCCAAAAATTTAAAACCAACTCAATCACAATTCAATTAATAATAACAACATACTAAGTATAATTCAGTCAGATATGCATATTAATACTGAGAATTGTAATTGCTACACATTTTTTCAGTGAGAACCAGTACATTAAATAAACAAGTCTGTACAACCAATTTCTCACTAAAAATCACAACTTGTCTGATATAGAATCTCTCAGCCTGATTTCATGAATTGAAATCAACCAATTAATTCTAAACCACAGACTGTTATGCTTCTTGTTAACTACAAACACACTTATGTAGCAGTTAACTACTTATGCTATATCGAATAATTACCACGAAGCATAACTGGTATACTTATGATAATTAATATTGATATTCATAAGCCCGACATTTTAAGTTAGACTGGAGTTCACAAGTCCTTTGGATATGAAAATTCAATAACTTGTGAATCCATACAACTCATCGCAAACAAAAATTAATTTAAATTTAACATCCCTAATTCACTAACCAGCCTAGAGAAAGTGGATTCGTCTAGTGGTTTCGTGAAGATGTCTGCAAGTTGTTGTTCTGTGGGTACAAAATGCAACTCCACAATTCCATTCATGACATGCTCTCGTATAAAGTGATACCTGATATCAATGTGCTTGGTTCGTGAGTGCTGAACCGGATTGTTGGTTATAGCTATGGCGCTTGTGTTGTCGCAGAATATTGGAATCTTGTTCAACATAAAGCCATGGTCTTGGAGTTGGTTTCTCATCCATAGGATCTGAGCACAACAGCTACCTGCTGCGATATATTCTGCTTCTGCTGTTGAGGTAGACACTGAGTGCTGCTTCTTGCTATACCATGAGACCAATCTTCTTCCCAAGAATTGACAGCTTCCAAAAGTACTCTTCCTGTCAATCTTACAACCTGCAAAATCCGAGTCTGGATAGCCGATTAGGTCAAAACCGGTACCTTTAGGATACCAAATTCCCAAATTTGGAGTACCCTTCAGGTATCTAAAAATTCTTTTGACAGCTATAAGGTGAGACTCTTTTGGGTTAGCTTGGAACCGTGCACATAAGCAAGTTGAAAACATAATATCTGGCCTACTTGCAGTTAAGTAAAGTAGAGATCCAATCATACCTCTATAACTTGTGATGTCGACAGATTTACCTGATTTGTCCTCATCAAGCTTTGTGGCAGTTGGCATTGGAGTCTTGGCGGGGGCTGAATCTTCAAGTCCATACTTCTTTAGAAGATCTCTGATGTACTTTGCCTGACAAATGAAGATCCCATCTTTCTTCTTACTCACTTGTAGTCCAAGGAAGAAAGCAAGCTCGCCCATCATACTCATCTCGTACCTACTCTGCATTAACTTAGCAAATCTCTTGCATAGCTCATCATTAGTAGAACCGAATATAATATCATCAACATACACTTGAACTAATATCAAATTATTTTTGTACATTTATAAAAGAGAGTCTTATCTATAACACCTATGATAAAACCATTTTCAATTAAAAATTCAGATAGTGTTTCATACCATGTTCGAGGTACCTGCTTGAGTCTATAAAGAGCTTTAAAAAGGAAGTACACAAAGTCCATATGATCTTTGTTCCCGAAACCTGGAGGTTGCTCTATATATACTTCTTCTTCCAGCTCCCCATTCAGGAATGCACTCTTCACATCCATTTGATAAACTTTAAAGTCTGAATGTGCTGCGAATGCCAAAAACATCCTGATGGCTTCAAGTCTTGCTACTGGTGCATAGGTCTCGTCATAATCTATTCCTTCTTCTTGAGAATACCCCTTAGCAACCAGTCTGGCCTTGTTCCTCGTAACAATGCCATCTTCATCCAACTTATTCCTGAATACCCATTTAGTGCCAATAACAGATTTGTCTTTAGGTCTGGGTACCAGTTTCCACACTTTCTGCCTATCAAACTGATTGAGTTCATCTTGTATCGCAATCACCCAATCTGGATCTTCTAGAGCATCTTCAACCTTTTTAGGTTCTTCCTCTGATAGAAAACCAGAGTACAAACATTCATTCTCTGTTGCTCTTCTAGTCCTCACACCACTTTCTGGGTCACCAATGATTAATTCAAAGGGATGATCTCTATTCCATACCCTTTGTCTAGGAAGATTAGCCCTTGATGATTGTCCTTCTTCGTAGTTGTGTTGAGAGTGACTAGCTGATCCTTCTTCACCTCCCCCTGAGTTGTTGCCTCCATTGTTTGATGATCCTCCAGTTGAGCTAGCAGGTTCAGAAATAGACTGATGTTCAGATAAAGTCTGTGTCTGTGACTGTGTGGTATTACCAACACTTCCACTGCTTTGCTCTGGATTATCAATATTCGTGTATTCATGACTACCAGATGCAACACCAGGTACGTCTTCATCTCCTAAGTAGTATTCTGATAGATTTTCAATTTTCAAAGATTCAGAATCTTTATCTTTTTGAAGACTTGGGAGTTTGGTGCCGTCAAACGTTACATTAAGGCTTTCAATGACCTTATGAGTTTCAATCACATATACCTTGTACGTCTTAGACTCCAGTGAGTAACCAAGGAAAATTCCTTCATCTGCTTTAGCATCAAACTTGCCCAGATGTTCATCTTTCAATACATAGCATTTTCCACCAAACACATGAAAGTACTTCAGTGATGGCTTTCTGTTGGTCATAATCTCATAGGATGTCTTTTCTAGATCTTTATTAATCAGGGTCCTATTTTGAGTGTAACAAGCTGTGTTGACTGCTTCTGCCCAAAAATATGTAGGTAGCTTTGACTGGCTTAACATTGTCCTTGTTGCTTCAATCAAAGTCCTATTTTTCCTTTCTACCACTCTATTCTGCTGTGGAGTTCTTGGGGCTGAGTATTGTCTTGAAATACCTTGCTCCGTGCAGAATTCATTTAGAACTGTATTTCTGAATTCAGTTCCATTATCTGATCTTATTGTCCGCACAGGCAATCCAGCTTCCACCTCAATCTTTTTAATGTGATCGATTACCATTTGAGGTGCTTCATCCTTAGAATGTAAAAACAACACCCACGTGTACTTGGAGTAGTCGTCGACAATCACTAATGCATATTTCTTCTTTGAAACTGACATGACATTAACCGGTCCAAACAGATCCATATGAATCAAAGGGAGAGGTTCGCTGATGCTTGACATGTCCTTACTTCTATGTGACGCCTTCTTTGACTTACCCTTTTCACATGCTTCACAGAGTCCTTCTTGGTAGAATTCCATCTGTGGTAACCCTCTCACCAATTCTCTTCTAACTAAAGAATTAATTGCCTTAAAGTTCAGGTGAGATAGTTTTCTGTGCCATAACCAACTTAATTCAGAGGATGCTTTACTGTAGAAATAACTTGCTTCTCCTCTGCTTGCAGTGTTTAAGTCAGCTACGAACAAATTTCCTTTTCTTACTCCTTTAAGAGCAAGCTTTTCATCTTTCCTGTTGGTGATCAGACACTTTTCCTTCCTGAAGTCCACATTATATCCTTTATCTGTAAATTGACTGACGCTCAGCAAGTTGTGCTTCAGACCGTCAACAAGAGAGATATTTTCAATGATGACATTTCCAACTTCTAGACTACCATATCCCTTAGTAAATCCTTTGTTGTCATCTCCAAAGGTTACAACTGGGCCGGTCTTCTCAACCACATTGGTCAGCAGGGACTTGTCTCCTGTCATGTGCCTTGAACATCCACTATCCAGAATTCACATGACTTTTTCATTAGTATCTATGCCCTGCAACCACAAAGTGATTAAGGTTTCTTTGGAACCCAAACTTGTTTGGGTCCAAGAAATTTAGAGGTTCTTGCAGATGGTGTAATAGGTTCAGTTTTCACATCTTTAAGTTCTACTTTGACTGAACTCGAATCATGTTCCTTTGCCTTGATAGATTTGTCTTTTGGCTTAGGAGATTGAGTCTCCTTCCTAACTTTAGGAGGACTAGCAGTCTTTGCCCTTACCTTTTTCATATTCATGCTTCTTTCTATGCCTATGCAATTACTAGAAGTAGATGCATTCATCAAATTGAAATAAGCATTCATAATATTAAAAGCACATGGCATACATCCAGTAATACCACAAGGCAAATGAGAACTATTCATGCTAAACATGTTCTGCACAACAGGAATATTAGATTCTACTTTAACCTTATTACATGCATGACTAAGGTGTCCAGCAGAATTGCAATTAGTATACAATTTCCTAGGTGCAGTGGGTGCAGGTGTAGCAGAATTAGCAATTTTAACACCTACTTTCCCATTCCTATTACTCTTTGACATGTTCTTGTTACCACCTAATTCAGTTTTAGCAGATTCAGTTTTAACTGGCTCATTAGGTGTAACTTCTTCTACATTATTTTCCTCAACTTCTTTCTCTTTTAACTTATCCTCAACAAGCATTTCTTGTTTCGATACGATAGTATCTTCGTCTAAGGGTTCTGAGAGTGGGAGCTTAAAGATAGGATTACTACTCTTCTTAATGACAAAAGGAACATTTTCATTTTCTAATAAAACAATACTAGAAGCATTGAAAATTATATTCCTTTTATCCTTCTTGTTTTTCCTTTTATGTTCATCGTAGTCAAAGCCTATACATGTTTTATTATCTAAGCTCTGCTTATCCAATATGTCTTTAGCAATATTAGCTGAGTTCTTAAAAGCTTCCAATTTTAACTCTAGCTCAGAAATCTTAGCCATAAGTGCTGTCTCAACCTCTGCATTACAGTTAACCTTATTATCTAAATATTCATTTCTTTCCTTAAGGTTATTAACTGTGATTCCTACAAGCTCTAGTTGTTCCTTTCCAGATTCTAGCTTTTTAATCTTCGCAACTAGTCTAGCATTTTCTGCTTCAGAAGCTAGCATGCTTGTATGAATGTTAAACATCTCTATACTCAAGTCATTAATAGTATTTTTATATTCAGATAAAGACATATCTACAGTGGTGAGAATAGGTACCTTTGCTGATGATGGAGATTCTTCTGAAGTGTCTGCCATTAATGCAAGATTTCTATATTCTTCTTCTTCAGAATTTGTGTCATCCCAGCTTCTGCCTTCAACAATGTAAGCCTTGCCTTGTTGTTTTGCAACCAAAGAATCCAATCTCTGTTTCAACTTCTCATTCTCCCTTTTCAACTCATCATAGCTTTTCTTCTCGTAGGAACTCTTCTTCTCATAAACCTTCTTGTCTTTTGCTTGTCTCGGTTTCTTACATTCAGTGGCGAAATGCCCTAGTTCATTGCAGTTGTAGCACCGGAACTTACTACGGTCTACAATGTTTGACTTGTAACCACCTCTTGAGTTGGATCCCGAAAATGATCCTGTCTTCTGAAATCTGCTACCAAAACTTTTCTTGTACTTGGGATTCCTTCTGAATCTTATATGCTTGAAACGCCCTGCCAAGTATGCCATAGATTTGTCTTCCATCTCATCAAGCTCTTCCAATGTATAAAAATCATCTTCCTCTTCAGCTTGTGATTCTGTAGCCATTTCAGCTTCAATGATCAATTCTCCACCAATCTTGGTTTCAACAACCTTTGCTTCATAAGTTTTAACTTCATCTGCCACAAGAGTTGTGGTCTTCATTAGTGCTGCAGTCTTACTGTCCACTGAGCCGGAACCATAGATAATCAACCTCTGTTCTTGTTCCATTTCATAAGTCTTCAATTTTCCATATAGCTTTTCAAGGGGCATGACATTGAAGTTGTCCCTTTCTCTAATTGAAGAAACCTTATACTCAACATGATGTGGAAGAGTCAACATAAACTTCCTGTTCGTTTCCCTTAATGGATAGTTCTTCCCCTGGAAACTCAACTCATTTAATAATTTATTATATCGCTCAAAGACTTGAGTGATTGTTTCTCCAGGAGTAGATTTGAACGCTTCATATCTTGATGTAAGTATATCCAACCGGTTCTCTTTTACTTCTTCTGTTCCTTCCATAATCAGTTCGATGGTTTCCCACATGTGCTTTCCAGATATACAATTTAGAATTTGATGGCACATGTCTTCATCCATTGAGTCAACAATAATCAACTGAAGGCCTGTGTCCAATGCAACAATTTCCTTCTCTGTATCAGTGAACTCTGTAGGATCCTTTGGAGTAGGCCTTTGAGGAACTCTTACTCCGTCCACTATAGATTCATGAATCATCTTCATTGGTACAAACAGTCCGTTCTCTAAGATACCCATGTACAACAGATTTGCAGCCTTAATAAACAGGGTCATTTTCTTTTTCCAGAGATTATAATTCGCTCTATCAAACTGAGGAACCTTAATACTTCCTATTTTCTGAGAACTCATGATATTGAACTTTTCAAAATTATTTAAAGTTCAAAAAATTTCTGAGTGAAATATTTTGAAAATTAAAAAATTCGCGAAAAATTCCAGAAGCTTAATACTGAAGTCCGAACAATAGATCCTGATTTATAAACTCAATCAGTAAGCTCTGATACCAATTGTTAGTCCCAAATATCGTAGAAGGGGGGTTGAATACGATATTGTCCAATTTTAACTCTAATTCGAGGAATGGTTCTTTATGGACTTTATACAGTTCGAACAGTTATATAATCAAACAGGTGATAAGCAATAACACAACAGTTCGGGGAATATATCTTTTGATTTATATAAACCCTGAGGTGCTCCACAAATCTAATCCGTAGATTAGTTACAATGATCCACTAGTACAGTTACGGTTACAGTTACAAGCTTTAATAAGAACAATCAAAGTAACAATAGCTGATTACAAACTTAATGGCTTTTGTGTTTACTTCTCTTGAATGCTCTCTGTGTTTCTCTCTTTAGTGCTCTCTGTATTTCTCTATCTGTAAACTGAATGAATGAATAACAAAGACGATGCTTTGCTTCCTTTTTGTGTAGACTTTATCAACTAAGGATACGTGGCTCATTTAGGGCCAAGTAAACTAGTTGCTTATTTACTTCTGTTTTTCCTTAAGTATCGGGAACAATTTACTGAGTAATTGTTTAAGTATCGATGAGTCTGTGGAATAAGTATCAGAGACTTAAAAAAATTCCTGAAATAATATCAATTACTCCAATCTTAGTAACCATCGGAAAGTGGGGTCTTTGCTTTTGTTTCCTTTTCCGATAGTTAATAACTATCGGCTAATAGGACAAAATAAGCCCTTGAATTATTCACCATTTCTTTTCTTTCACCCAATGGTTGTTAACCATCTGTGAATAAGACAAAATAGCTTTATTAACCATTGGTGAATAAGATGAAATAGCTTGACTAGGTTGACTTCTGGATACAGATTCTGTAGTCTTCTTTCCTTAGCCAATTTCAAACCTGATAAGCCCTTAATATATTTTCTTCCACTGCAACCAAGTCTAATAAATATTTCCTTGATTATTCGAACTTGATTTATTCTGAGCTTCATCATATTCCACTTCACTTGTTACTCGTTTCAGTATTTGGCCAATTCTTCTGAATCAGTGATGCAATTCTCAATCTCTTTTGTGCTGACGTTTAGTGCAACTGGTCTAGTTCACAAATGACTAACACGATCTTGATCTTCACATCTTCTTTACAATACAATTGACTTTGTTCCTTGTTGATTAGAAGTGCTTCTAAACTTCACTGGAATCTTCTGTTTTCTCTGTAGCAAAAACCTTCTTCATCTTCCGAACCTTTGAACCACTTCAACTTTATTCTTCACTGAGGCTTGAACATGTTAATGAACTTCTTTCAGAGATCTTCAATGTCTTTAAAGCTTCCTCTAATAATTTGGTCTTTTGTATTCAACTTATAAATGATTCGCAGTCGATTCCGTGCTTCATTTTAATATAAGTTACCGACTCTTAGTGTTGAGTTAGTTTCCTCGGTTACATGTTACGTTACGTTACATTATGCTTTACATGCAGTAACATCAACTGATGTTGGGTTTCTGAGTACTTGTGATTTTACAATTTCTACTTCTTCATCATCATCTACATCATTTGATTCATTCTTAAAATGCGGTGTGTCATGATTTCTTTCATCAAATAGCCCTTGAATCTTCTTATCATCCAAAACTACATGTACAGATTCCATAACAATGTGTAGTCTAAGATTATAGACTCTATAGGCTATGCTTGATAGTGCATACCCAACAAATATAGCTTCATCAGCCTTGGCTTCAAATTTTCCTAGGTTTTCACCTTAATTTCTTAGCACATAGCATTTGCAACCAAAGACATGAAGAAACCCCACTTTTGGCTTTTTGTCTTTCTTGATCAATTGATAAGGTGTCTTTCCTTCAGCTTGATTTACTATGGAGATGTTCTGAGTGTAACATGCTGTGTTAATGGCCTCAGCCTAGAAATATGTTGGTAATTTAGCATCTTCCAACATAGTTCTAGCTGCTTCAATTAATATCCTATTCTTCCTTTCAACTTCCCCATTTTGTTGAGGTGTCCTTGGTGCAGAGAAGGTGTGTATGATTCCTTTAGATTCACAAAACTCCTTCATTGTAAAATTTTTAAATTCTGTTCCATTGTCACTTCTTATTTTCTTTACATCCAATCCAAGACTTTTCTCAACTTCTCTTATGTGCTTGATGATGAGATGACTAGCTTCATCCTTTGAATGCAGAAAATAAGTTCATGAGAATCTTGAAAAGTCATCCACAATGACTAGAGCATACTTCTTATTTGCAATGGACATGATATTTACAGGACCAAACAAATCCATGTGTAATAACTCAAGTGGCTTCTCAATTGATGATTCCAATGTTGACTTGAATGATGCCTTCCTTTGTTTCCCTTTCTGATAGGCATCACAAAGTCCATCCTTGAAAAATTCCATTTGTGGTAAGCCTCTCCCTTGATTTTTCTTGACAAACTGATTCATGGCCTTGAAATTTAAATGAGCTAATTTCCTATGCCATAGCCAACTTTCATTTATACTTGCCTTAGAGAGAAGACAAGTCATTGAATCTGCATTTGTTGAATTGAAGTCAGTTATGTACACATTTCCTTTTTTATTCCCAGTCATAACTAGGCTTCCATCTTCCTTGTTGGAAATTATGCATGCTTTAGTTGTGAAACAAATTTTATTTCCATTGTCACATAGTTGACTTATGCTTAACAAATTATGTCTTAAGCCATCAACTAATGCAACAGGTTCAATGATGACATTATCTTTTGAAATCAAGCCATATCCCATGATGTACCCTTTACTGTCATCTCCAAAAGTTACTCCAGGGCTAACTTTATCCTCAAACTTTGTGAGCAGGGATTTATCTCCAGTCATGTGTCTTGAACACCCACTGTCCAAGTACCAAAGATTTCTTCTTTTTCCCTGCATACAGTCAAAAACAATCAAGTTGATTTTGGTACCCAAGTTGCCTTGGGTCCTTTCTTATTAGTTGCTACCTTTGGCTTGGTTTCCAATTTTTGTACCTTTGGTTTAGGTGGTTTTACTTTCACTTTAACCTTAGGTGTTGGTTTCCTTACCTCAGAATTCTCAGTGCTAATATTTGGAATATTCATGCTTGCAGAATTGGAGAAATTTGGAGCATAAAAGTTGTTAAGCATATTCCATGGCATAGCAGGAATATTCATGTTGGCAAATGCAAGATATGAATTAAACATATAAGGCATTGATGCATATTGAGCATGAACAGCTTGAGAATCAACTAAATGAGGAAAAACATAATTAGAATGCATGTTAGGTATACCAGGCGCAATGGTTGCTGCAGCCATATTGATCTTGCATTTCACAGATAAGTGATTTTCGCTACCACACTTAGCACATATCTTTCTAGGAGCATACTTGTCAGATGTGTAGTTATTGTGCTTGTTTATGCCTACTTTACCATTTCTATTTTTCTTCTTCTTCTCATTTGAATTAATATTGGATTCTATATTATCTAATTTGTCCTTCAGTTGATCTTTAGATAAGAATCCAATATTAGTTTCTTTAACTTTAACTTCAGGTTTAGAGGAGCTACTCTCTTTGACAAATTTAACAGGTCTGTTAAGCTTGGTTTTTAAAACACATTTCTTAGCCGTTGATGATTCCTCAATCGATGGATAATTATCCATTGGAATAACATTATCAATCGATGGATGATTATCCGTTGAATTGACAATATCAATCGATGGATAATTCTTATCAGTTGATTCAGAACTAGCAATCGATTGCTTCTTTTCCAAAGATTGATTTTCATCAAAAGCTATTTTATCAAGAGTTTCAGACAACATGGTGAAAGAGTTTGTTCCATGAATGTCATTCATCTTCTTACTGGCTTTACTAGACCTGTTCTACCTATCAATGGTTATTCGTTCTTCTTCCAATTTTTCCTTCAAATTCTCTATTTCCTTTTTACACTCAACTAGTTCTTTTCTAGCATCTTTGTTTTCCACCTTGAGTCTATCCATTTGCACTAGCTCTCCCTCTAAATAATTGTTTCTTTCAGTGAGAGTTTCTAAGGTGATTTTTAGCCTGGTGTTCTCTTTGTTTAAGGACTTAAGAGTGACATGCAAATTATACAATTCATTTGACATTTCAGTAATTGTGATATTGCATTCATCTTTGGATAACTCAGATAGATTTGTAGAAATTACCTGATTGCTAGAAGAACTTGCTTCCTGATCATCATGGTTGTCCATTAGTACAAGGTTGATGTATTATTCTTCTTCGGAATCATCCTCAGCAGCCCAGTCTTTTTCTTCTGTCACAAAAGCCTTCTCTCTTTGTTTAAGCAAGTCAAAGTACTTCTTCTTATAGTCAATACCATCACTAAACTTTGACTTCTTTTCCATTTTTGGCTTTCTGCATTCATTAGAAAAATGACCAGCCAATCCACAGTTGAAACATTTGAATTGAGTCCTGTCAACAAGATTTTTGCTTTGTTGATTGTCTCTCTTGAACTGAGATCCAGGCCTTTGTATTGGATTCCTCTTGAATTTAAGTTTTTAAAATATTCTTGATAGAAAAGCCAAATGCTCATCTATTTCGTCCATTTCATCCTTTGTGTATGACTTATCATCCTCAACTGTTCTTTTCCTTTTCCAGTTGAAGATTCATCATATCTAACACCACTTGCACTATTGCCATGACCTTCTTTCTTCCCTTCCTTGACAGAAACATCTTCACCAGATTCTGCAACTTGCTTATCCTTGACCACTAAAGTAATGGACTTTTCTCTCTTCTGACTTTTCTCAATTTCCTCATCTTGCTGCAGTTCCAACTCATAGGTTTTCAAGATGCCATACAGCTTATCAAGAGTATATTCTTAAAAGTCAGGAGATTGTCTTATAGAAATAGTCATTGGTTTCCATTCCTCGGGTAAGGACCTCAACAACTTGAGGTTGGTATCTTCAACAACATACACTCTTCCATATAGCTTTAGCTCATCCAATAGCTTTTGAAACCTACTATATGTGTCATTGATTGCTTCACCACTCTTAAAGCGAAAGGCTTCATATTTTTGAATCAAGAGTTGTATCTTGTTCTTTCTCACTTGTTCAGTGCCTTCACATAGAGTTTGAAGAGTGTCCCAGACTTTCTTGGATGTTGTACAGTTGATAACATTGTCGAACATATCCTTGTCAAGACCATTGAATAAAATATTCATAGCCTTTTTATCCTTATGTACTTCCTTCTCATCCTTATATGTGTATTCACTTACAAGTTTTGGAATGAGTTTGTCTGGTGCCTGAGTACCATCTGCATTTACACTTGTAACTATCTTCATAAGCACATGTGGACCTTTCTCTATGCAGTGAACATAGGAAGGATCAATGGATAGCAAATGCAAGTTCATTTTCACTTTCCAGGGAAAGTACTCATCTTTCTCTAGAACTGGAATCTTGACTCCTGTGTCTTTTTGACCCATACTTGATGTACTTTTAGATCTTACCTTTATGTATGTTGAAAGCTAGGCTTTGATACCAATTGTTATTTGCCCTTAAGTACACCAAGTTTGGAGAAGGGGGGGGGGGTTGAATACAAACTTAAGAATTATTTAAAATTCTTGCGGATTTAAGTTTATTCAACAGAAGAGTTTGAGTGTATGAAAAGATTTCTAATTGAACTAAGAATGCAATAATTAAAGGATTGAAAATAAAACAAACAATATTAAAAATTACTAGTGGATTGGTTTTCCACTACTATGTTTTTGCTTTCAATTAATCTTGGTAAAAATACCAAGCTGCTTACGAAGTGTTTCTGCACAGTAATGCTTACAATCTGTCTCACAATTTTTTTTCTTGCTTTTCTACACTTTGCTACAATGAACTACAAACCACTATATAGTGGTTTTCTTCACTTCTAATTCCTATCGATAGATAACATTATAAAATTACAACTTACAATGTTTATATGAAAATAGAAATTAGCTACTTGAACAGTCTTCTTTGGACTTGTCTAGTCCTGAAAGTATCTTTGTCTTGATGCATTCCTTGAAGACTGTGTTGCCTTGAAAGTCTTCACAATCCTGGCAGGACTGTCTTCCAATGATTCAGTTTCTGCACAGTTTCCTTCCTTTTGTCTTTAACTAAATTGGGAAACCTTAATCAACTGATAAATGCTGTTAAGCTTATCAGTTGATTCTTCTTTGCTCATCCATCGATGGATAGGCTATCCATCGATCAATTGATGTATCGATGGATAATCCAGTTATCCATCGACTCTTTATCCATTGATGAACTGTTATCTGTTGATTGCCTTTATCCGTTGATGACTTTTATACATTGAGTAGTGTCTTCATCCATCGATTCCAATATCAGTTGATCACTTCACTTGTGAGAATTCTGACTTAGAATATTTACAATTGATCAGCCATTCTTCACATCAGTTGAGAAGCTATAAATTGAAGTCAATAACATCAATCGACTACTTCATAGTATCCATCGAGGCAATACAATCAATTGATAAAGAAACATGAATTAAATGTTACAATCCAATTTATCAGTTGATAACCAAGCTTCAACTGATAATTGGTTTCCTAGTCAATGGATATTTATAAGTCACATATCCATTGACCAGTTACAATGAATTTTAAATCCCTGTTGTAATTCTAAGTAATTTGTTATCATCAAAACTCATAATTCGTAACATGAATGTATGAATAACAGTCGATTGCCAAAAATGGTAATTTCTGCTTTTCATTTTTCTTCCAACGGTCGATTAAGTTCTATTTTGACTAAGAAATTGATTGGGAACTCAGTAAATAAAAATAGTGAAATTAAAACATCTTTTAATTCCTACTTGTAATTTTACTAACTATTTCTCTGTCTCTGTCTCTCTCTCAATCTACGAACTCAATCCCTAACCCTTTTTTTTCTCTTTGTACTCAAACTTTCTACAACTTCAAAGCTTTTGTTCTACTAAATTTCTACTCTAAGGAATGGCAACTTCATCCAAGAAAGTCTCGCAAGCCGGTTTCATCTATTAACTTAACAATTTTGTGGCTTGCACTGTGGTTGAAGAGGCTCCAAAAGAATTTCATCCTTTAATGCAATTCCTGGAAAGCTGTAAAGTACAAAAGGCATTGAAGGAAGCACCAACAATAATCTGCAATCTGGTGGAAGAGTTTTGGACCTCTGTAGAAGTTATTGATGACTTTTCAAGCATCAAATTTAATTACAAGGGATAAGAGTACATTCTTACTACTTTAATTTTAAATTAATGCTTAGATTTGCCTGTAAATAATACTGATAATGTGCGTAATGAATCAAATATTAGAAACATGCTTAGGGCTGTCAATTATGCAAATCCTAAAATCAATTTAGGATAAGTAGTTAGAAAACATCTTAGGAGAGAATGGTCATATTTCTTTGATGCAATAATAAAATATTTTAGTGGTAAAATTAGTAATTTTAATGCCATAACTTCTAGCATGGAACAAATATCATATAGTGTCTTGTTTGATGAATATCATGATTTATCTTCTATATTGCTATATGAGATTGCTGCTAAGTTAGGTAAGAAACATGATAGGTCTAATCATATATACTATGCTAGATTTATCATGATTTTTATTTACCACTTTGTCAAAGAAATTGATATTTGTAGGGAAACTGAAACCCTTGAGTGTTGGACTCAAAACAAAAGGGTCTTCAAAGAATTGATAAGAATCAATCTTTACAGTAATGTGGAATTGATTTATCCACCTTTTGTTCAGGTATTTATCTCAACCCTAACTTTTTCCAATCCTCAATCTTCTTTGCCTTCTGTGGCCGTGGAGGGTGTTAGCAATGACCCCAACCCTCCTACCCAAGCCACACATCCAATTTCTATATCCAAATCTAAAAATCCAACCTCAACAGGTTCCCAAAAACCTGTTATTGTAAAATCAAAGAAAAGGAAAACACCTAGTGTGGTAGATAGATTAGAGGAGGATATATGTGGTGAGGGAACTGAGGAACATCAAAGATCCTAGAAGGTTAAGGAGAGTGAGGGTGAGCAACCTAAGCCAAGCCACTCCACAGTCTCTCAAAAGACTGTGGATGTTAATATAGAAAATACCACATCTCTATTGGCATCCTCTCAAAAGGATGACAGTATTGAAAATGGCCCACAACCAGGGGCACATAACCAATCTGGGGACATACCATCCAAATTTACAAAACTATGGCAGGAGAGAAAAGAAAGTCATCTTTGCACATGGGGAATCACACACTGCAAAATCACAGGAAACTGTGGTGGAGCTTTCTCAAAGTCAGTTTGATGCATCTCATATAAATGATAAGATGCAGCCCCATTCTCTCTCAATTCCAATCCCTTCTATTCTTCCGTCCCCTTCTCACCAAATTTCTTCAGAAAATGTTCTGATAGATAATCAGACAGTTTCAGATTCTCCTTCTTTATTTTTTAAGAAGAAGCCAACACTCTCTCATGAATTTTCTTCCCAGGAAATTCAGGATTCCATTTCTCATATCATTACAAATATCACTTCTTAAATCATTACCTCAACTATTTCTACTCCATCAATTGATGTTCAGCCATCGACTGATAAGCCATCGATCGATACTCAAGATCAATCGATGGGTATGCATCAATTGATGGATATCCCAACCACTTTAACTGATAATATCTATACATCAATTGATGCTCAATCAATTGATCTTGCACAAACACTCTTAGGTTTGAGTGAGTTGAGTGAGATGCAGGATTGTAGCCTGGAAAAAGGAGATGGAGTGAGTGAGGACATTCATATTTCTTCCAGGAATGTGAGTGAAACACTTGAGGGCCAGACCTTAGAAGGTGCACATGATATAGGTGACTGAGAGGTGAGATTCCAGGATGAGATCCTGATGCAAAATAGAGAGATGAGTGAGAGAGATAAAACAATTCTATTATTTGCACAGGAGTTGGAAAATGAGTTAATGTCAGAGGAGGAAATAGTCAAGGAGATAGGGGGAGTATTAAATGCAGAAGCTAGTGGGAGTGAAATTGATAAGGGAATTGAAGAGGAAGTTGATGTTGGTGACTTGGATCCACATAATTTCATTCATCCTGATCCACAATATCAAGGGTTGGCTACTTCAAGTAACAGGGATGCAGAACAACTATTGGGAATTGAGCATACAGAACAAATGACCAGAAATCTGAAGGAGAGCATTGCCAATACAACAGAAACATGTTATATGGAACCTGGAGAGTTAGAAGATGATTCTGATAATGAGCCATGGATGAGCAGAATTGATGGTTCCTTAGAAGCTGCTGAAACTGAGATTCTTTCTCAATATAAGAGGGCAATGGTGGAAGGAGAAATTGAAGACCCAATCAAAGGAGAATTGTTCATTATATGAGGGAATCATTGAAAATTTAAAAGATCACAGTGACAGGAGTGAAGAGAGAATGATAAATTATCAAGGATTCTATCAATTCTAACAAGGATGCATTGGAGAGAAGGTTGGATGAAAAGCTACCAATTAACACCATGGGTCAAATCAAGGACAAGCTTTTCAAGGAATCCAAGAATTTTACAGCTTTGGAAACTAGAGTGGGGTTTCTAGAAAAGAAGATGGATGATATTATTAAAGGCCAGGGTCTGCATGCTTCCATTCTTCAAAAGTTTCTTGACAGAATGCCTCCTCCTCCTCCAATTGATGATAAAAAAAAAGAGGAGAATACAAAGAAGAAAGATGGTGATGGTGATGGCAAAGGCAGTGGCAGTGGTGGTGTTGGTGGTTCTGGTATGGACAAGTCTAGTGACATTGGTGGTTCTGCAGCAAAAAGGACTAAATATGGAAGCAACAAAGATAATCAATCTTCAAAGACATCTAAGTCATCTAAGTCACCCAAAGATGACTTAGAACAGAAAAAGAAAGAATACAAGTAGTTTGAAGATGATCTAGAAGCTAGAAGGATTTCTAGGGAAAGAGAAACTCAGTCAATGATTGAGAGGGAAAGGAGAAGATTTGAAGACTTAAGGAAGAGCACTGAGTTGGTGACAAAGGCAGCAGAAAGAGGAAACTTGGATGAGTTCATTGCTCAAACAAGAAAAGTAAATAAAAATGCATAGAAGGCTGCCAAAGAAAGTAATTCAAATGTAGAAGCCTTTCTAACAGTTGATCTTGAAGCCCTTGAAGAGAAGAAAAAGGGTAAAGCCATAATGATTGAAGAAGAAAAGAGAAGGAAAGAGCCAGTTGGCCAGAAGCTTCTTCAAGGTGCCATTTCATCAGAATTGTCAGATGCTGCAAAAAGAGAAAAGGAGAATGAAGAAATTGCAAGGTAAATGGAAATGAAATGGAACATGGAAGATCAATTAATGGAGCAACCACTAAGGAAAAAGAGGAGAATAGCCATGGCTAAGAAAAAAGATAATTTCTACTCAAGAAAAGGTGGTTAAGGAAAACCTCTTGGCTAATCAAGAAGAAATCAAGGAGGAGGTTACAATTGAAGGATATAATATGAAAGGAATTCCAGTGATCAGTGAAAAAGGGTTGATAGGATTTAGGACTCACCCTGCAACCTCTAACCAAGAAGAATCAATGAGGTTGGAGTATGAAAATGGAGTGAAAATCTCCTATTTATTGAAGGTAATAATGAAGCAAAACTACAATGTTCTGAAGACCATTCTTCCTCTACTCAACAGAAAGTACAAACTCAACACAACAATTGCTCAAGAAATTCAATAAAAAATTTCAAAGCTAAGGAGATCGAAGGCAGAAGCTGAACTTTATTCACCCCTTAAGCTATGGAAGTCTCAAGTCAAAAAGGTGGTGTTGGAGACAAAATATGCAATGATTTTTACAGATGTAGAGGGCAACACAAAGTTCTTTGATATTTGCAAATATCTGGACAAAATCACAGATGAAGAAATACATTATCTTATGAGGCAACTTGGAGAAATTGACAGAGATGAAGCAATTTTGAGGAGTTCTTTCATGAGGCAATTAAAGGAAAATGCTGAGAAGAGAAGGAAGAAAAACTAATTGGATTATGAAGATGATGAAGACATTGAAGCAGCTTGCAGAAGTTATTCATAAAACTGGTACTTTCAAAATACAAAAGTGTTGTTTAAATTTCTTGATTCTATCCGAATGAAAATAATTAAGAGTTTTATTATCATCAAGTAGATTTATGCCTGTTAATATCACAGACACCAATAGGGGGAAATTATTAGGAATCTACATGTAATTTGATGATAACACTAATCTTAGAATGATAGAAAGTTTATTTGATGTAAATGATCAATTGATATGAAAGTTATAAATATCAATTGATCAGGAAACCATTTATCAGTTGAAGTGTTTATATGAATCAACTGATAATTTGGATTGTAGCATAGGTGTACTTAGTCTATTTCAATCGATAAGGTGTAAGTCAATTGATATTAGTCCTATCAATTGATGTTAGAGTCGATTGATATAGATCATCAATTGATGTGTAAATTAAACTGTCAAATTGTAATTATTTGAAGAAAGGAAATTACACAAGTGAATGATGATCGATTTATATTGAAACATCGATGGATAGGAGATCAATCGAAGAAGCCAAGTCAAATATTGAAGACCATCAACTGATGTGAAGACCCATCAATTGATAACATCTATCAATCGACAAGTCATTATTTATCAATCGATGGATATAAAGATTAATCGAAGAAGAACATCAGTTGATGGATTAAATGAAGGATCAATTGATATGCTTAACATCAAATTATCAATTGATTGAGACAACACAGAAGGACTATCTGTTGAAGATCCAAAGGACAAAAGCACACCTATGGAAGATAGTCTATGATGACTGTGAAGACTCAATCTGTAGTTGTCTTTCAAACCTTTTACTAAAATGGGAAAAGGTAAAAAGGAAGGTAGATAGAAACAATCCTAAAATAGGAATTGTAAAAACACATTTGTAATATATAAACAAGTGTGGTAGCATTGTTAGAAATAAGAAGAAGTTAAACAATATTTCTGAAATCAAACTTTCAGCCTTAGAGCACTTTGTAAGAACAGTTTGTTTATTTTCTAACTTTGTAAAAACGAAGCTAGGTTTCTTTTAACCTAGGAACATTGAGCAAAAATATACACTGATGGAAAAACCAATCCATCAGTAATTTTACATCTTTTTGTTAAGTTTTATTTTCAGTTTTAATTTGTTCGAACATATTCTCTCGAATTCTCAAACATCAGCAACAAATATTAAAATAAGCAAAAAAATTTAATATTTGTATTCAACCCCCCCCCCCTTTTCAAATATAGGCATAGTTCTGGGAAATAACACTGCATGTACTGAGAGTGAGTATAATGTGAACAACATAGACAATGTCAGGTCTAGTTACTGTTAGATAGATTAAATTCCCAAGTAACCTTTGATAAATCATTGCATCCTGCAGTGGTTCACCTTCGTCTGGAGCCAACTTTATATTAGTTTCCATAGGTAGTTTGCTCACTTTTGCTCCAACATGATATTCTTTAAGTAAATCCAACACATATTTTTTCTGTGACACAAAGAATCTTGTTGCATACCTGTGAACTCTCAACCTCAAGAAATCATTGACTTCACATAAGTCCTTCATATGAAATGTCTTTGAGAGTACTATTTTCAGCAACTCTCTATTTGCAATTGAGTCTCCTGCTATCAACAAATCATCAACATAGACTGATATAATTATGATGATTGATTCTATGACTTTTGAGAATAGACTATAGTCAGCGCTAAATTATACAAAATCATCTCCTTTTAGTGTTATAGAAAACTTGCTAAACCAACACCATGGAGCTTGCCTTAAACCATAAAGACTCTTCCTAAGCTTACACACTAGTTTCGGATCTGATTTCATCACCAGTTTCTCCCTCTGAGCTGCATAGTCTATTCTACTGCCTAACCCAGTATAGCCCTGTGGAAACTCCATGTACACTTCTTCATTGGTGACATTCATTTGAACCAAAATCAGCCATGAAAGGAAACAAATGCTAACAGTGTTCTCACAGTAACCATCTTGGCAACAGGGGCAAATGTTTCCCCATAATCAATGCAAATGAGATATTTACATCCCAAGATAACTAACCTACTCTTGAAGTGATCTATTGCAGCATCAGACTTAAATTTGATCTTATAAAGCCACCTAGAGCCAATTACTAGCTTGGAGGTAGAGTAGTAATAATCAATGTGTCATTCCTTTCAAGAGCCTCTAAGTCATAATTCATTGCATCTACCTAGTGTGTATGTTGCACAACTTGTCGAAATGTTACATGATCAGATCTATTAGATAAACTTGTAAAAAAATAAGAGAAATAATGTTCCACAACCTGATCAATTATTGAGGAAACAAAAGATGGCTCAAAATGAACAAAATTTGTATTATAGTTGTCCAACTAGGATGGAGGTTTCATAATTCTAGAAGATCTCCTGACCAATTCATCACTAGTTGAATTCTCTATAGAACTCTCTGCAGAGTCTGGAGTTCTAAAGTGCATGAAATAATCAATTGCAAAGTAATTAGGGGCTTCATTATGAGTTTCATTGGGTAAAGGCAGAGAAACGAGTAAAGGGTTCATGTAGGCAGATTTGGAATTGGATTTAAATGGAAAAATAGTTTCCTTAAAGATAACATCCCTTGATATAAGTACCTGTTTTTCTAAGATATTTAACAATTTATAACCTTTATTGTATGGTGGATAACCTAAGAAAACACATGGAATGCCTCTAGCTGCAAATTTATCAGAACCAGTATGAGTGTTGGAAGCAAAAGATAGACAACCAAAGACTCTCAAATCATCATAAGTAGGAGACTTGTTGTAAATGAGCTCCTAAGGATAAAAGTTATCAAGGACTGAAGAGGGTAATCTGTTGATAATATATATAGAATTCTAGACACAATCTCCTTAGTACTTGAAATCCACTCATGATTGGAATTTTAAAGCCCTGGTCATCTTTAAGATGTACATAAGCCTCCTTTCAATCCTTGCATTTTTTTTAGGGTTGTAAGCACAAGATTTCTGATGTATGATTCTCTTAGTAGCATAGAACAATTTGCATCGATGATCTTGAAATTCCATAGCATTATCAGTCCTTAGAGTTTTAATCTGCAAGGAACAATGTTTTTCAATATAGTTGGAGAAGTTTTGCAGACTACTCAAGAAGTGAGCCTTATGTTGCAACAGATACACCCAGATCATTCGAGTGCAATCATCAACCAGAGTAAAAAATACTTGTATTTGTCTCTGGTTCCAACCTTATAGGGACCTCATATATCATCATGGAGTAATTAAAATTGTGTGAGAGCATGAGATTAGTAAATTTGGCTAGAGGGAAGGTGATACATTTTGGAATAGTTTTGTCCTGAATTTGAGACTTGATGGGGGCACTGAGTTGCAGGTTGGCCAAAGGAGCATGTCCCACCCTATTGTGCCAAATTTCACAATCATTTAATTTTGGTGGCACTGCAGGTATACTTGTGTTACAATAATTTTTCTCAGCTACATCAGATAGATAGTACAAGCCATCCCTTAACACACTGACTCATCTCACTGATTTTGAAGCTAAACTCATGATCACACATTTATCTGGATGAAATATAATTTCACAACCATTGTTCTATGCAAGTTTGTGAATAACAACAAATTATGATTGAACTTAGGTACATACAGAATGCCTAACAGTTTTAAACCATTTTTGAGTTGAGCTTTACCAGTATGAGTAATCAATGCCACGTCACCTATAGGTAATTTGATAGTGCACTGAGGTGGAGCAGGTTTGACGTTTGTAAGCAAAGAAAATCTTGATATTATGTGATATATGCTTCTAAAATGCATAATCGACTCATTCTTGTATTGTTGCACTGTGTTACACACCATCATACTTGTAAAATGATTATTTATCATGTCATATTCATCTTGTTACATACTAGATGGTATCAATTTCATCAATTGATCAAGCCGTTTAGCTGTAATCACAACATTTTATTGCTCAGTAGTACACACTCCTCCTTGTGCAGCATTTACAATTCTGTTATTCCCAGTTCCTTTGTTAGAATTCCATTGGCTAGCATTAGAACCTCATTTATGACTCTGAGATTTATGTTTATTGTGTCATTTGGATAGCCAACCACACTCCAATACTTATCTCTTCCATGTCCCTTCTTTCCACATTCTGAACATGACACATCCTTGAGACCTGTGTTCCCCTTACTATATATGGCAGCTATTGCATGCCTATTACTAGATATACCAAGCTTTAAAGTATCTCTCTGAGATTCTTCATGCTGTATAACAGAGCAGACCATCTCAACAGTAGAAAATTGTGTCATCATCAAAATTTGACTCCTTTGAGGTCCATAATCATCATCTAGTCCGTTTAAGAACTGAAACAACCTAGCCTCATGTTCATTGTTTCTAATCCCTTTAAAAATGTAGTTATTTTAGTAGTAATAGCAGGCAGGGCAGGTAAAACATTCATAGACTTTAATTCTTCCCAAATAGCACTCATTTCCGTGAAATAAACAACTAAAGGTCGATTATGTTGTTGTAATTGAAACAATTCTCTAGGTAACTTATATTTACGTGATCCATTAGTTAATTGAAAAAGTTTTTTAAGAAACTTCTAAACAACACAAGCAGAATCAACAAATAATATAGAGTTCTTAATAGACCCAGAAATGTTGCTATGAAGCTAAGAGATTACCATGTTATTGCACTACCCTAATGTGTTGCCTCCGTTGCATTTGTTACACTCCGTATCTTTGATCGAGTGACAAACCTTAGCTTTCGCTTTGAAGTAATTTAAATCTCCATCGATCGTCGCCAAATTCTATAATCTCCAGAACCTTGCAGTTTCGTTACATTAATGGAGCTTGGTGCATCACTAGGATGAAGAGACAAAGGATTTTTCATATTGAAGAATCGACTACCAGATGCCATTATCATTGTGAATCTTGTACACAATTTGATGAATTTGTGAAATTTCATTAAGATTTACGATCAATTTAAGATCACTTTAAGATCGTTTCAACCAATCTGCACTTCAAACAATGATTTATGAATTTCTATAGAGAATGTAACACTAGTTCTTCAACGATCGATTTGTTATGGCTCTGGTACTATAAAGAAACTAACAACAACTAACAATAAATGAAGAAAGCTCTGCATTGCACCACAAGTTCATATCATACATTGTCTCAAAACTTACTCTGCAATCCATCATTTACACATATATAAGCTAGTGACAGCTGTAGCAACTAAATCTAACTAACTCAGCCATTGTAATGTCCATAATACCCTTACTTATCAACTAGAATTACCACTGTACCCTTGATGTATAATCAGCTTATCAAAACCATATTTTCAACATTACATACAATTTTTTTAAATAATAATTAAGAATTTCAAAAATATAAAATTATAAATTATTAATACAAACTTCATAATTTATTTTTAAATTCATATACAAGGCTACCATAATTATGGAAAATCAAAGTAGCCATGAGATAAGGATCAGAGCGAAGAGAAAATTCTAAAGTGATTACTAATCATCACACTTGAGTTACTTGACTCTAGAAACGTGAATGTAGTTGTTAGGAATTATGTAGTTTGATGATAACTTAGCTATTAGAATAATGATTTTAAGTTTTAAGTTGTAACTGATCAATGAATATGTGTTTTATAAATATCCATTGACTAGGTGGCCAATTATCAGTTGAAGTTCTATTTTCATCAACTGATAATATGGTTTGTTTGCAAAAATATTGTCTAAGTTAATTATCCATTGATAGTCTAAGTTATCGATGAATAATATGTCCCAGAGTCAACTGATACTTGAGTCAACATATATTGTCATCAACTGATGTGTAAAAATAGTCTGTTAATTATAATTATTTGAAGGTAAGAAAAATACACAAGTTAAAGATGATCAACAGATAAATAAAGACTCAATGAATATTCTGAGGCTCAATGGATTCTGAAGAAAGAAGACTATCAATGGATGAAGAAGACCCATCGATGGATACATCAATTGATAAAATAAACATCGATCGATGGATAAAAGTTATCGGTCGATGGATGATCAAAGATCAATTGAATACTTCATACAAATATTAATTGATATACTTAACTGCAAATTATAAATTGATAGTGACAAATCATGAAGACCAATGTCAGGAATCTTGTAGACTAGAAGGCAACACTTGGAAGATAGTAAAATTTGTCTTGACTGTGAAGACTCTGAAGGAACTATCCTTTCTTGGGAGAATGCAGGACACAAAAATTTTCCAGTTTGCATAATGCAGAAAGGAAAAAAAATAGAAGTAGATTTCTAGTTTAGGATCATTTTGTTTTTTTTATCAGTTGACTAAGATTTCTGTAAAGACACTGATAATATATAAACCAATATAGAAGCAAAGTAGAGTATAGGTTTTTAAAATATTCTGCGTACAAGTTTTTCAAGAGCTGTGAAGCAATATTATAAGAACAACTTATAGTTCAAACTTTGTAAAGAAACTGGGTTTTTAGACCTAGATAAATTAGAGCAAAAACACTTCTGGTGGATACATTCAATCCACCACTAATTTTTAAAACATTTGTGTTTTTTAATTTACTTTTTATATTTTGTTTCTAAGTTCTTTATATTATCAGTTGAACAACAAGTTTTAATTAAAAAGAAGAATTTATTATTTGTATTCAACCCCCCCTTCTATAAATAACCTAGTAACTTAGTGGGATTATCTAACTAAAAATTGGTGTTAGAAATGAGTACTATGAAACTTATACAGATGGGGGGGGTGAATGTATAAGTTAAAATCTTTTTGGCTTTGTTTACCTCTTGAAACTTTGTAACATGAGTTTAACCGTGTATGAAAGAGATGTGGAAATATAAACTTAGTTAAAACAAATATAAACTTTCAAACTAATTGTATTAAAATGAAATGCTACAATCCTGAAATTTAAGATGAATCTCAATTTCTTATTCTTGAGAGAAAACAAATATGTTAAAGATAATACTATTCAACTCTCTTAGACTGTGAAGTTGTGCTACTACTTAATAGACAACATGTCTAATATGCACATGCTAACAAACCTAATTCCTATAACTAGAAACAAACAAAAGCATCTTTACATTTTACACAATCTATTTTCAGCTAAGTCCTTTGATTTGACAATCTGTAGCTTCTGCATTTTATCTTTTGTCATTTGTCTTGTTCTCTCTACAAGCTTTCTTGTAGACTCGTCATTATCACTCACAGGAATGACCAATCATGATCATGACAATGCTTCTTTAACTTGTCTATTGCTTCTGCATTTCTCTTTGAAATTAGCTGTTTGAAGTAGTTGATAACTCATATGATTTTCATCTTCTTGATAAGTCATAATGTAGACTTCTCGATCAGTTACTCTGGAACTTCTCCATCAATCCAATTTGAGACTTATCGATTAAACTATACTTTGGACTTCTCGACCACTTCTTCAACTGACTTCTTGACATGATTATTCTGGACTTCTCGAACAGTTGGTTAGCACACTTTTCTATATTCATTCTTCTCACTTCTCTACATAGAGAATTCACGATAGACTTCACTTTTCGATCAGCTGCAATTTCTGGACTTCTCAAATGGTATACTTTAGGCTTTGCTACACAACATTGTTGAGACTTCTCGACCAGTTCAATTATGGACTTATCGAATGATATATTTGCCTTAGACAGATTTTCCAACTTTGAACTCCTTATTGGTTGAGGCCTTATTCTTCCTGATGCATGATCAATCAACTTGAATCTTCTATTAGAACTTTATTGGTGACTATTATTTATAATAAGAATTACAAGAGAAAAACTCGTAACTCCAAATTGGCAAATAGAACAATTAAGTTCATCATCCCTATAAAAGATTCATTATCCCTGTACAAGAAGTACTATAAGTGTTACATTAACAATACAAGTTATTACATACAAAGAGGTAGGCTTGTCTAGATCCAACAATCTCCCCCAATTTGAGAAAAGACATTTTGAACAAATTTAGACAAGATAACAAGACTACCTATTTCACTCATGTAGATGCTGCATAGTAAGCAGTTGTCCTAAAATCAGCTTCCTCTTACTTTTTCTTTTTGATTTCTGCTATGGCATCCAGGCATTCAGATCTTGCAATTATTTCTTCAATTAATATAGATCCCTTCAAGTGATCTGTAGCTTGTTAGGTCCCAAAGTATCGTAAAAGGGGGGTTGAATACGATACTAATAATAAATTAAATTCTTTTCAGAACTTGCGGATAAGTAAATTATTACTTAAGAAAGGGTTTGGCTATTTGTATTGTTTAAGAGGACTGCTTACTAATTTTCTGTGTGTTCGAATAAATCAATTTGGTTCAAGAAAATTAGCAAGTAAAATAAACATGATAAGTTTCAGGGAATATATCTTTTATATATATACCCGTAGGTTGTTACACCCAGTTAAAAATATAACTGGTTCTCGACGAACAAAATGAGTTCTTCGCTACTAACACAAAAATATAAGGCTCACTTCCTATACAAATATTTCTAAATTAGTACAAGCAAAAACTGAGTCCGCATGGAGTGATATCTAGGAGTCCTGAGCATTTTTCATTAAGGAACCGAGTCCTAATATCTAACCAGAAGCAAGGTATGAGTGTGTATAAATTATTCTCTTGCTCCGGCCATTGCGCAACAAAAAATGCTAGGAACATTCTATAACTAAGTCAAGCGGCCCCACTTCAACATTTTTGTTGCGCCTGAATTATTTGTTGCGCTTTATTTATTTTGTTTCGCTAGGAACTTTTTGTGGCGCTTCATTTCATTCATGGTCAAAGTGCAATTTGATCACTGCACTTTGACCCTCTTTTCATTCCTTGACTGAAGTTCACCAACTTCCATTTCTTGTATCAAAGTATTGTACCAATGCACCCTATACCCTGAGCTGTTTCCGTTCTTCGAATATAGTTCAAAAACTTTCACTTTTCGTACCAAGGTTGTGACACTTTACACCCTGCACCCTTTGAGCTGTTTAGCTGTTTAGCTGTAGCCTCTACAAATCACTTTTCGTACCTTAATAAATTACCATTCTTTCCAAGTACGTTCTTCAACTTAATAATTCTTTTATAGGTAATACTCAGATTCCTTTCACAAACCGCTGATGCCTAGTGCAACTGGTCTGGTTCACAGACGACTAACTTCGATCCAGGTCTTCGTATTATTGCCTTACGTACATTGTTAAGTTTGCAGCAATTTCATTGTTTCGAACACTGACTGTCAATAAATACTGTAACATCACTGGAATCTTTTCTAAAAATTCGACAACGTCTCTATTACTACCAAAATCTTGAATACTTCATTCTCTATTCTTCACTAACGCTTGAACATATAAATGAACTTATTTCAGTGAGTATAACTCTAAGGCTGCAACTGTCTTCTTTAACATTGTCTTTACCCTGTCTTCAATTCTTCTAGATTCCTATGCTTCGAACACTGTCTATCTTCAATCAATGCTAATACACTGAAATCTTCTAGTGACACTTTTATACTGAATCTTTAACACTTCTGAAACCCTGAAAGTCTTTATACATTATTCTTCACTGAGGCGTGAACATATTAATAAACTTCTTTCAGTGACCTGTAGTTGACTTCAAAACTTCTTCTAATATCTTGATTCACTGTACTTGCCTTATCTTCATTTCTTCCTGATTTCTGTGTAGATGTAGTATTATTTATATGTCATGTTCTAGTGTTGAGTTATCATGACTTCTGTTCATACAACTTCGTAATATCACCAACAATCTCTCCTATTTGATTGTTAAACTTAGCAAACAAATCTCATAGAGAGGATAACTCAACTAATAACTAGAAAAATTAGTGGTCCAGGACTTGTAAATAGTGCTACTGGTTTTGCTAGATCAGATTCTGCATTTCTAGATTTTTTGTGTAATTGAAATGAAAGATGTTTGTTCCTCTAGCATTGAACTGATATTCATGTAGTATCATCTTCATTCCTCTATGTTTGAGCTATCTCTGCTTCAAAATCCTTCATAGTTTGAACTTAAAGAACTTATCATGAACAGAGCTTCATAAGAATCAAAATTCCTGGGAACGTCTTCGGTAGAACATAGAACATAGCTCAAGTAATGTTCTCCCCCTGAGAAGATTCTTCTTCTTTTTCTTCTTCTCTCATTCAGATGAACAATGGAAGTGTCAACTCTTTTCTGTATATCCCACTTAGATGAGGAATCCTCTACTGACAACTCCTTTCAAGTATAGGATATAGTTCTTGATTCTCCCATAAGGATCAGAAGAATCTTCTTTTTCGCGTCTAAATTCTCTCCCTAAGGATACGAAGATAAGAGTTTCACTTTTTTGTCTACTAAATTCTCCCCCTTAGTTAAGGAATCCTCCAATGGACCATCTTTTGAATGTATTGTCTTCCGATGAAGGTTCTCGTTTATCATTGATTGGGAAAACATAGTAGTTTTTCTTTTAGAAGTAGCAAATAGCAAGGGTAAGTGTATGGTCTATGGTTTCCTCACTTCTACTACATTCTGTTGGTGTTACACTTAAGTGACGAGCACTTTAAAGTGTTTCACTCTTTCTCTCCCTATCTTTCACTCAAGTGTATCTCTCCCTCACTTTCACTGAAGTGTCTCTCTCCCTCACTTTCACTCTACATTCCAAATATAGCCTTCTGTACCTGTAAGTGAAATCTGTCAATTCATTTATATTCTCATCACTGATTTATCATAATGAACTGAATCACTATCAAGTGGAGAATTACCTCTTAGAGACTTAAAATTACAATAGGGACTTAAAATTACTTTGTAAGTAGTCGATGTATATGACTAATAAATATCCATTGACTAGAAAACCAGTTATTAGTTGAAGCTTGTTTATCAACTGATAAACTGGATTGTAACATTTGATTCAAGTTTCATTATCAATTGATTGTATTGCCTCGATGGATGCTATGAAGTAGTCGACTGATATTATTGACTTCAATCTTTAGCTTCTCAACAGATGTGAAGAATGGCTGATCAACTGTTAATATCCCAAGTCAGAATTCTCACAAGTGAAGTGATCAACTGATATTGAAGTCGATGGATGAAGACACTACTCAACGGATGAAGGCTATCAACGGATACCAATCATCAATTGATAAAGAACCATCAATGGATAAGGAGTCGATGGATAACTCAATTATCCATCGACACATCAACTGATCAACAGATATCCTATCCATCGATGGATAAGCAAAGGAGGATCAACTGATAAGCTTAACAGCATTTATCAGTTGATTAAAGTTTCCCTATTTAGCCAAAGCCAAGAATTATGGGAACTGTGCAGAAACTGAATCATTGGAAGACAGTCCTGTCAGGATTGTGAAAACTTTCAAGGCAACACAGCATCCAAGGAATATATCAAGACAAAGATATCTCCAGGACTAGTTAGTTCAAAAAGGAAGGCTGTGAAAAGTAGCTAGTTTCTATTTTCATGTAAACAATATAAATTGTAATATTATATTGTTAGCTGTCGATGGAAAACTAGAGATGTAGTTTTTCTATATAGTAGTTAGAAAAAAACACAGTAGCAAAGTGAAGGCAATAGTTTTCAAGAACTCAAGAAAAGCAAAGTAAAAATAGGCAGAACTTGTAATGCTTTTCTGAGTTCTAAATTCAACTTTGTAAGCAGCTTGGTATTCTTACTAAGATCTATTGAAAGAAAAAACACACTAGTGGAAAATCAATCCATTAGTAATTTTTAACCTTGCTGAGTTTTGTCTTCAATACTTTAATTATCTAGTTCTTAGTTACATAAGTCTTAAATAAACACTCTCTTTGAACAAACTTAAATCCGCAAGAATTTTCACTTAATTCTTAAGTTTGTATTCAACCCCCCTTCTCCAAACTTAGTGTACTTAAGGGCGATTAACAAGCACTGTCTCAGCACTAGACTCAGTAGCTTTTGTTAAATTACTGTCTAGTGGAGCCTCACCTCTTTAAGATGGGTTATCCCAAGATTTTAAAATCTGTTAGGGAATCCTACCTTATTCTATCAAGGGGTTACCTCACACCTTCTCCATAAACGAGAGGTGGATATTCTTTTTCAGGATCTGGAAATGTTCCTTCCAGGAGGGGCGACGTGGTAGGCAATGTAATGAATGACAATTTAGAGCCTACGTTTCCCTCATAACCTGGTGATGGGAATTTTATATAAAATACCCTACTTGACTCATCTGAAGAATTCTTGCCAAGTAGTTGCCTCTCAAGCCCAGATAAATCTGAACAAGATATCTCCCTTTCGGGATACAGAAGATTGACTTCTGTTTGAGGTAGATACCTTGGACAATGTAATGTATGGAAAATTAGAATCCGTATCTCCTCTGAATGCCAATACCTCTCACCGTGCACGCATTTCAATATGTTCCTAGTATTTATCTATTTAGGCTTACCATCATCATGATGCCTATGGTGTGCTTGACTCATTACAAGATGTTCTGGCTGACGAGCGAATTTCAATGGACTCACCCTATTAAAAGAATGATTTCATAGACAGTTTAATTACCTTTTCAGCTCTGCATCCTTTTGAGAATATGCAGATGAGTTTACAGTTACCTCAGTTTATATACTACTTTCCTTCTCTGGAGGTAGAGCTGTGGGTGCACTTCTGACTTCATCCTTATTTGCTGCATCAAGTGCAGTTTCTCCCTAATCAACCTCTAACTAACATGTGTTCCTTATATCTCCAGGGGTTAATATATGGAAGTGGATGAATTAGTGTGTGGTACTATGGCTTGGGTAAGAGATTGATGGGTTTTCAACCTCTTGGCCAGCTTCTAGAGCCACTGAGGGCTAAATAGACAGAGTCAACAAGAAAAGATAATCAGCTTAACATTCCAGACATATTTTTTATCTCTAAGAGAAGAAAAATATAATAAATAATGGTAATAGATTGCATTAAATAGCTTTTCAGTAAAAGAGTTTTGTCGAAACTAAAGATTTATCATTAAGAGCAAGATATGAAATTTCTTTAAGATACATATCCCATAATAAAATGTGGGAAAATGTATCAGAGAAGAAAGGTTCTATCCCTTATGGATTTCCTATAAGAAAAACTTCCCATAATAAAACGCGGAAATTTACACCAAAAAAGAAATTCAACTCTCTTATCAAATTATATCTCGATAAAATAACTCTTTTCCAATAAACCTTAGTATTGTACGTTTAGAAAACAATTTTTTAAACCATCCTTATTAGATAGAGGACAATGATTTTCTGAATTATAATAGAATTATAATTTTCATCATTTTCATCCATCTGATAGTATCCATGGTTTAAAATAAATACATGACAAATAGGGTGGATGTATGTTTAACAATACAGTACAAGGCCTTCAAAGTAACAACCACTGTTTATGTACTATGAATTAATGTGAAACATACATTGAAACAAGTGTTTGAAAATAAATCATTTTACAAATGGTTGATACCTTGAAGTAAAAACAATTTCTCCGAATGAAATTGCATTCACAATAGTGGGTTTAATCACAAAGTTTCTGCCACTTTAAAAGGAAAAATTAAGATTGAAAAAGCTTTGAAGGATAAAAATTTTAAAAATAGCTTTTGAAAGAGGATCAAAGATTTTGAGATTTAAAGAAAGATTATCCTCAAGAAAAGTTGATTCACACCCTAGGTTTTAGAAATCAAAGAGAGACTGTAAATCAAAAGATTTTCTAAAGAGAAGTTTTGAAAAATAATTTTGAAGTTTTCTTCTCTAAAACTGATAAAAAATGAATTTATTGTTGGATAAAATATTTTGGAAAAGAAATATACAAGAATTTCTTTTAAATACATTCAGGTTTAAAATTCAGCCAATGAAAAAAAACTAATAGTAATACTCATGCAATACTAAACAATTACCATAAACATGCATATATATATAAATCAAATAAACATGATAATCATACAGTAGAACAATAAGCATAAAGAAATATTTTTATTATTAGTGATTTTTAGATAAACAATATGTATTATCACTAATACTAAAAATATCACAACTAATTGCAATGAAGCATTAACAAAATATCATTACTTGATATTTATCAATAATTTCAAAATGCAAGAAACTATAATTCTAATATTTTATCAAATCAAAATTATGAAACTAATAAACATTGAATTTCTTCAATCCATAATTTTAATAAGATAAAATAATTGCGCTAAATGCTAAATATTCATGAGGTTGAATATTACCATCTAACTTCCTACACTATATCTGATAATCATCACACAAGCATATTGCAATTATATTCATAACAATTATTAGTGATATTAGTTGAAAAAAATTCACAAGTCCTATAAATATTGACAATTAATACTTGTGATCCCAATTACAACTCCTCACAAATAAAATCATATTTTAGAAATATTTTCTACGTATATAACATATTGAGAATTTTATACACATGACTTAGAGAATACTTCAGCTTTCAATATTAGTGATTTTTGAAATATGCATTAATTACTTAGAACAGAAATTCTAAATAACATCATTAATACCAAAAGTGCCACAATTATTTGTAACAAAATATTAAAAGTATCAGAGTAAAATATCAGAGCAATTAAGTAATATATCACTGATTAATACTCATCAAATATTTAACATATAAATAATTATGCTGCTAACTTAAGCTAGAACATTTAACTAACACATACGCATATAACTTTGTAAGCATGATAATTAAACTAGTAGCAAAAAGTACGAGGTACTGGGTATCAAATAAATTCCCAAGTCCTTTAAATATGGAAAATTTAATACTTGTGAACTCATTTAAGAATTCCTTGCAGATGGGATTTCCAACAAATATGCACATAAATAATATCCCAATTTCACTAACTAACTTAGGTAAAATAAATTCATCAAGTTGTTTAACAAATATCTGCAAGTTATTCTACTAAGAACAACTCAAAAGAAATGATACCTGATGTCCTTGCGCTTGTTCTGTGAGTGGTGTAGAGAGAGTTCAACAAAGTTGTTGGAGTTGAAGAAGTTTCCTTGTCTAGAAGATCAGAGCATCACGTTCACTAGTTGATTTAATTTCCGCCTTGGCTGCAACTGTGTATTGAGTGCTTCTTCTCATTTCAACAAGAAATCAACTTCTTCCACGAAATTGACAGCTTCTAGGAAGTACTCTCATGTCTTTCTTACAACCTGCATCATCTATATCTATATAGCCAATTAGGTTAAACCTAAAATCTTTAGGGTACCTGATTCTAAGAATTGGTAATCCCTTAAGATATCTAACAATTCATATTTTAGCTATAAGAAAAGATTCTCTAGTATCCACTTGGAAACTTGCACATAGGCATATCGAGAATAAAATATATGGTATTTATGCACTTGAATAAGTAATGAGCTGATCATACCTCTATAGCTTGTCACTTTAGTTCATATACCTTATTTGCTCTAATCAAGCTTAGTGGTTTGTTGGCAAGAAGTCTTGGCAGGACTAGAATCTTCCAAATTGCACATCTTCAAAATATCATTGACTTACTTTAATTGTCATCATTCTTTTGAAATACTTATAATTCAAAAAGAATTGCAACTCTTCCAACATGCTCATCTTGTACCTACTCTGCATTTACTTAGCAAAATATCTCTTGCACAAGTTTTGTTAGTAGACCCACATATAGTACAATCATGGTATACTTGCACATACATTGCATTATGTGTATGCCTTGCATTCTAGATATATATATGTATAACTACTCAAATATAAATTCATTTTTAAGTAATTAGCAATTAAAGTGCGATAACATGTCCTTGACGATTTGCTTGAATCCCTAACTCCATTCATAGAGAGCTTGTGAAGAGAATGATATACAAATTTCAATGGATATGGAACTTCAAAGTCTAGGAGTTGTTGTACATCAACTTCAACTTCTGACTCACCATTTAGGAGTACACTTGTTCACATTCATCTGATAGATATCCATGCTTGAATGCTCAACATGTGCTAGGAATATCCTACTGTTAGGTCCTCATCTTGTTAAGCCCTAAAAGGATCAAGTCTCGTCTCTGTTGCTTGTTGTTAGATCTTAAAAGTCCCGAAGATTCTGTTTCCATCATTATCGAAACTTTCTACTTGATAGTAACCTATAACAACCAGTTTGGCTTTGTCCCTCATAACAATGCCAATAACTATCTAGTCTTTGAAAACCCTTATAATACCAAATACACCCTTGTCTTGTGGTCTAGATTCCAGCTTTAATAAATTCTGCCTTAGAACTAATTGAGATCATCTTGCATTGTAATCACTCAATCTGGATCAATCAGTGCTTCTTCACTCTTCTTTGGGCTACCAACTGTTAAAAATTTTTCTTTCCCAAAGAATAACCATTTACTTCGCATAGCACTTCTAGCCTTTACTCCAAAATCCAGATCACTAAGAACTAGACTCCAGGATTGACTTTGACTTTAAAACTTTTGTCTTGGAAGATATGTTCTTGATGTATTCCTTTGATCTTCATTGTGTTGAGTACGACTAGTAGATCCTTATTTTATTTGCTCTCCCTGAGTTGCTACTAGGATGTGTTAAAGATCATTCACCTTTTTCAGTGGATTCTGTTAAAGTTCACGAGTTGTGTAGTTTTACTACCATTTCCACTAATAGGATCTGAATCATCATCATTATCATTGATTCCTTCTGCAACCTCAGTTTCATCATAAATATCTGAATATGACTCTAACAAGATGTCAAACTTCAAGGATTCAGAATAGTCTTTAATTTGAATGCTCGGGAGTTTGGTGTAGTAGGATGAAACATTCAGACATTCAATCAACTTCTGGTTTTCAAGTTCAATCACATATGTCTTGAAAACTTTCGAATTCAATGAGTAGTCAAGGAAAATTGTTCCATGAGCCTTAACTTCAAACTTGCCAAGATAGTCATATAAATCTTCAATAACTACCAATTTCTTCCAAACACACGAAAGAGCTTCAGAGTTTGCTTCTGGTTGGCCATTAACTCATATGATGTCTTTTCATGATATTTGTTGAATAAAGTAGCATGTTGTGTTAATTTCTTTAGCATCAAAGTACATTTATAAGTATAGAATTCATATAGAACTTCATTCACGAAATTCAGTTCCACTATCTGACTTCAAATTTCTCACAGCTTACTCTTCTTTTAACTTGATCTTCCTGATGTGATCAATCACCATATGTGGTACATTATTTGTTGAATGCACGAACGTCACCAAATTGTAATTAGGGTTGTTAGGTCCCGAAAGTATCGTAGAAGGGGGGTTGAATACGATACTCACTAAATTAAAAAATTCTTTCGAATCTTTTGCGGATATATAATTTAGAGTTCGGTTAGTGGTTCGTGTTTAGGAGTGTTTAGGAGACTGGCTTACTAATTTTCTGTGATAGTGATTTAACAGTACAGTTCTAGAAAATTAGCAAGTAATTAAATGAGACAGGTTTCGGGGAATATTACTTTCGTATTAATCCCAGAGGGTTTTGCTACACCAAGTTAAATTAATAACTGGCTTCCAAAGAACAAAATAGTTCTTTGCTTCTACAAAGAGATAAACACTAATTCCTATTACAAAGTATAGATCTGTGTATGAACAAACTAAGAATCAATCTAATAGAGAGTAGCTTTATAATAGCCCTATTGATTTACAATATAATGAACTGGCTAAATTATAAAACTCCGGTGAAGAAGGTATGTGTATAGCTTTGTATCTCTTCTTCTCCGGCTTCTGTCTCTCTCTGTATCTCTTTGCTTCTGTGTGTGTATTTTCACACACACACATCCACACCAAATGAATTAAATTCATTTGATATTTATAGTGTAGACTTTTCAATAATTGAACTGCAGTTGTGAGTGTCGAATTCGTTTCCCCTGTATGTTGAATGAGTTGACTTTGAGAATCCCTTGGATATATTCTCTAGGTGTCGAATTTTGATTCCTTGTATTTTGCCTTAGAAAATATTCCTATGTGTCGAATTCTGCAGCCACATGTAATTGCCTTGAACATAAATCAGTGGGTGTCGAATTCTAAGACCTTGTACAGCTAGGTGTCGAGTTTTACTCCATGGTACATGCCTTGGTAGATTTTAAAGTCTATGTGTCGAATTCTATGCCTTGTATTCACTAGGTGTCGAATTCTTCCCTTGAGCATGCCTTGGACATTTCAATAACCTATGTGTCGAATTTAACTTCACTGTAAGGCTAGGTGTCGAGTTTTTCCCTTGTTGTACTTGCCTTAGTAATTTCAAAGCTAGGTGTCGAATTCTATGCATAGATCTTCTATGTGTCGAATTCTTCACACATGGTTAATACTTGATCAAATTACTAGGTGTCGATTTCTTTACTATGTTAGCCTTGGTGTCGAATTCTTCACCTTGTTTTTCTAGGTGTCGAAATCTTCACTATGTACAATGACTTGGTAAATTCTAACTGCTGTAAAATCTTTATTCACTTTCTTCTGTCAATTCTTCTTGAACTTGAACATGTTAATCAAATTCTTTGTGCTGACACTTAGTGCACTGGTCTGGTTCACAAGTGACTAACACTGTATTGATCTCCACATTCTCAATTAAATCAATTGACATTATTGTTGCAGTTCTTTATTGCTTCGAACACTGACTGTTGATAAACACTGTAACTTCACTAGAATCTTTCCAGGTACTTGGACAACATCTTCATTACTACAATCTTGAATACTTCATCTTCTGTTCTTCACTGACATTTGAACATATAAATGAACTTCTTTCAGTGAGTACAACTTCAAGACTGCAGCTGTCTTCTTTAACCTTTGTCTTCACCTTTCTAGATTCCTATGCTTCACACATTGTCTATCTTCAATCAATGCTATTACACTGAAATTTTCTTGTGGCACTGCTATACTGAATCTTAAACATATCTGAAACCCTGAAAGTCTTTAACCATTATTCTCCACTGAGGCATGAACATATAGATGAACTTCTTTCAGTGACCTGTAGTAGACTCCAAAACTTCTTCTAATGTCTTGATTCACTGTATCTGCCCTGTCTTCATTTCTTGCTGATTCCTGTGTAAGCGTAGTATTATTTACTTGTCCTGTTCTAGTGTTGAGTTATCACGATTACTATTCATACAGCTTCGTAATCTCCAACAATCTCCCCCTATTTGATTGTTAAACCTTAGCAAACAAATCACCTAGGGAGGATAACTCAACTAACAATTAGAAAAAGTAATCGCCCGAGACTTGTAAATAATGCTACTGGTTTTTCTGGATCAGATAATGTATTTCCAGATTTCTTCTGTAACTGAAATGAGAGATGCTTGTTCCTCTGACACTGAACTGATATTCGAATTGAATCATATTCATTTCTGTCTGTTTGAGCTTTCTCTGTTTCAAAATCCTTCATAGTTTGAACTTAAAGAACTTATCACGAACGGAGCTTCATAAGAATCATTATTCCTGGGTATGTCTTCAACCAATACTAAACATAGCTCAAATAATGTTCTCCCCCTAAGAATGTGATTTTCCTTCTTATTCTTCTTCTCTCTTTAGAAAATCAATGGAATAGTCATTTCTGTTCTTCTAACTATAGAATACAGCTTCTTGATTCTCCCATATATCTGTTGTTTCCCCTCAGGATAAGAAGATAAGATTTTCTTCTTCTTGTCTAAAATCTCCCCCTAAGGCTATTAACTTCTTCCAAGGATACGAACCCCTTTTCCCAAGGATCTCTAGGATTGATCTTCCAGGATCCATGAACTTACCTTAAGAATCCAGGATACGAACCCCTTTAAGAGATTAACTCTTAACTCTTCCGAAGGATACGAAGATAAGACTTATTAACTTCACCTTTTTCTCCCTATAAATTCTCCCCCTTAGCTGAGGAATCCTCCAATGGCCCACTTTTGAATGGTTTGTCTTCTAAAGAAGGTTCTCATCTATCGTTGATCGGGAAAAATATAGTAACTTTTCTTTCAGAAGTAGCAAGTAGCAAGGGTAAGTGTTTGGCTTATGGTTTCCTCACTTCTACTACGTTCTGTTGGTGTTTACACTTTAGTATCGAGTATTTTAAGTGTTCCACTCTTTCTCTCCCTATCTCTCACTCAAGTGTATCTCTCCCTCACTTTCACTTAAGTGTTTCTCTCTCTCACTTTCACTCTGCATTCCAAATATAGCCTTCTGTACCTGCAAGTGAAATCCGTCAATTCATATATTCCCAACACCTGATTCATCATAATGAACTGAATCACTATCAAGTGGAGAATTGCCTCGTTGAGGTGTTCTTGATCTATCATGCATAAGCACTGTCTCAGCACCAGACTCAATAGCAACTGTCTAGTAGAGCCTCACCTCTTTGAGATGGGTTATCCCAAGATATTAATATCTTTTTGGGAATCCTGCCTTGTTCTATCAAGGAGTTGCCTCACACCTTATCCGTAAACGGGAGGTGGACATTCCTTTTCAGGATCTGGAAATGTTCCTTCCAGGAGGGGCGACGTAGTAGACAATGTAATGAATGGCAAATTAGAGTCTACGTTTCCCTCATAACCCAATGACGGGTGTTTTGTTAACATGCCTATACCTCACACTGTGCACGCTTTGCAATGTGTCCAATTGTCAGGCCCCTAGTATAACTGTTAGGATTGTTAGGTCCCAAAAATTATATAAGGTTCATAGTATATATCTGTTTAGGCTTACCATCAGCGTGAGTGCCAATGGTGTGCATGACTCATTACAAGATGCTCTGGCTGACGAGCGAATTTCAATGGACTCACCCTGTTGAGAGAATGATTCCAGAGATAGTTTTATTGCCTTTTCAGCTCTGCATCCTTTTGAGAAGATACAAATGAGCTTACAGTTACCTCAGTTATATACTACTTTGCTTCTCTAGAGGTAGAGCTGTGGGTGCACTTCCGACTTCATCCTTATTTGCTGCATCAAGTGCAGTTTCTCCCTTATCAACCTCTAACTAACAAATTTTCCTTATATCTCCAAGGGTTAATATATGGAAGTGGATGAATCAGTGTTTTGGTATTAAGGCCTGGGTAAGAGATTGATGGGTTTTCAACCTCCTGGCCAGCTTCTGTAGCCACTGGGGGCTAAACGGATAAAATCATTTAAATAAGATAAAGAAATAATCACCTTAACATTCCAAAACATATTTTTCATCTCAAGGAGAAAGAAAAATATATGAAGGAATGGTAATGGATTGCATTAAAGCACTTTTAATAAAAGAGTTTTGTCAGAGCGAAAAATTAATCATTTAAGAGCATGACATCAATAGAAATTTTCTTTAAGATACTTATCCCATAATAAAACGCGGGAGTATCGAAGAAAAAGTTTCTATCTTTTATGAATTTCTTATAAGGCAAACTTCCCATAATAAAACGCGGGAATTTACAACAAATAAGAAACTCAACTCTTCTACCAAATTATATCTCAATAAAATGACTCTTTTCCATTTAAACCTAAGCACTGTATGTTTTAAAAACAGTTTTGCAAAACTTCTTTATCAGATAGAAGACAATGATTTTCCGACTCATAATACAATTATGATTTACATCATTTTCGTCTGCCTGATAATATCCCCGACTTAAAATAAAAACATGACAATTGGGGTAGGATGAATGCTTAACATTACAGTACTAGGCCTTCAAAGCAACAACCACTATTTTGGTACTATGAATCAATGTGAAACATACATTGAAACAAGTATTTAAAAATAAATAATTTTACAAGTGATTGATACCTCGAAGTTAAAACAAATTTTCAAAAAAAAAGAGAAAAAATTTTCAAAAAAAGAGAAAAAGCTTTGTTAGATAAAACATTTAAAACAAGCTTTTGGGAGAGGATAAAGTTTCGAGATAAAAGAAAGATTATCCTTAAGAAAAGTTTTTTCAAAAGAGAAGTTTTGAAAAAGAATTCTTAAGTTTTCTTAACTAAAACTGATAGACAAATGAATGTATCTTTGCATAAAACATTTTGAAAAAGAAATAGACAAAAATTTCTTTTAAATACATTCAGGATCGTAAACCAGTAAAAGAAAGAAAACTAAGAAAAAAATTTATTTTAATTTATTTAAATCATGGAACAGATATTTCACTGAATTGTTTTATATCTTCATGATTCAAATAAATCAAAATAAATTAAATACTTATGCTGTACTAAGCAATTGTCAATCACATGCATATATATAAACTATACATGGCAATTATTCAGTAGAACAATAAGCATTGATATATTTTTATTATTAGTGATTTCAGATAAACAACTTGAATTATCACTAATATTAAAAATATCACAATTAATTGCACGCTGATACCAATTATTCGATATTTATCAATAATTTCAAGATGCAAGAAATTGTGCTTCTGTTATTTTATCAAATTAAAATTATGAAACTAATAATCATTGAATTGCTTCAGTCCATAATTTCAATAAGATAAAATAAATTCGCTAAATACTAAAATATTCATTGGATTGAATATTAGCATCTAACTTCCTACGCCATATCTAATAATTGTCACTTTGCACATTGTAAGCGTGCTCATAACAATTATTAATTGATATACGTAAGCTCGAGGTAATAGTTGAAAAGAGATTCACAAGTCCTTTATATAGGGAAAAAGTAATACTTGTGATTCTTTTTACAACTCCTCGCAAACAAACTTATTTTTAGAAATATTTTCTAAGTATATAAAATATTGAGCATTTTATACTCATAACTTAGAAAATACTTCACCTTCTAATATTAGTGAGTTTTGGAATATGCATTAATTATTTAGAACAGAAATTCTAAATACCTTCACTAATATCAAAAGTATCACAATTATTTGTAATAAAACATTTAAGAATATCAGAGCAAAATATCAGAGCAATTAAGCAAGATATCATTGACTAATACTCATCAAATATTTAAAACATACAAATAATTATGCTTCTTACTTATGCTAAGTAATTTAACTACCACTTATGCGTATAACAATGTAAGCATGATAATTAAACTAATAGCAAAAAGTATGAGGATCTGGATTTCAAATAAATTCACAAGTCCTTTGGATAGGGAAAAAGTAATATTTGTGATTCATTTGAGAATTCCTTACAGATGGGATTTTCAACAAATATGCATATTAATAATATCCCAAGTTTACTAACCAACTTAGATAAAATAAATTCATCAAGTTATTTAGCAAAAATCTGCAAGTTATTCGACTAAGAACACTCTCAAAAGAAATGATACCTGGTGTCCATGCGCTTGTTTCTTCAGTGGTGGGAAGAGTTCAACAGAGTTGCTGGAAATTGATAGCTTCTAGGAATGACTTCCCTGTCTTTCTTACAACCTGCATTATCTATATCTATATAGCCAATTAGGTTAAACCTAGTATCTTTAGGGTCCCAGATTTCAAGAATTGGTGATCCCCTAAGATATCTAACAATTCATAACTTAGCTATAAGATAAGATTCTCTAGTATCCACTTGGAAACTTGCACATAGGCATATCGAGAATTAAGGTATACTTGCACATAAATTTGACATTGTGTGTGCCTTGCATTTCTAGAGAGATATATGTGTAACAACTCTAATATGAAATAATTTTTAAGTAATTAACAGTTAGAGTGTCATACCATGTCCTTGACATTTTGCTTGTGTCCTTACCTCCGTCATAGAAAAGCTTGGGAAGAGAATGATATACAAATTGTAATGGATCTGCACCTTCATCTTCTAGCTCACCATTCAGGAGTGCACTTGTTCACATTCATCTGATAGATCTTCATGCTTGAATGCTCCACTTGTGCTGGGGATATCCCATTATTAGGTCCTCATCTTGTTTGGTCCTAATCATTGGGTCCCTGTAGGATCAAGACTCGTCACTGGTGCTTACTGCCTGATCTTGAAAGTCCCGAAGATTCTGTTTCCATCATCGTCGATACCTTCTGCTTTAAAGTCCTGTTGCAACCAGTTTGGCTTTGCCCCTCAAAACAATGCCAATAGTCATCCAGTTTCTGTGAACCCCTACTGTACCAATTTCAGCTTCGACTTTAGTGGTCTATTGTCTGGGTTCCAGCTTCAGTTGTTTTCTGCCTTCATACTGATTGAGATCACCTTGCATTGCAATCACCCAATCTGGATCAATCTGTGCATCTTCAGTATTCTTTGGGATACCAATTGATGAGTGTTACCAATTGTTGATACCAGATATTGATACCAATTGTTGATAATTTCTCTTTCCCAACTGTTGGATCCCTAGAAGTATATGATCGTTTCGATTAGCACTTCTAGCCTTTACACAAGTATCCGGATCACTAAGAACGAGACTCCAGGATAGAATTTGACTTCAAACCTTTTGTCTTGGCAGAAATGTTCTTAATGAAATCCTTTGATCTTCATTGTTGAGTATGACTAGTAGATCCTTCTTCTGTTTGCTCCCCCTGAGTTGCTGTTAGGATGTGTTGAAGATCCTTTACCTTATACAGTGGATTTCCACTAAGGATCTGAATCATCATCGTTGTCATTGATTCCTTCTGCAACCTCAGCTTCAACATCAGTATCTGAATTTGTCAATGATTCAGAATGGTCGTTCGATTGAATTCACGGGAGCTTGGTGTAGTTGGTCGTCACATTCAGACTTTTAATCACTTCTGAGTAGCCGAGGAGAATTGTTCCATGAGCCTTAACTTCTTGTCAAGATACTCAAATAAATCTTCATTAAAAATCAATTCCCTCCAAACACACGAAAGAGCTTCAGTGTTTGCTTCTGGTTGACCATTAACTCAAATGATGTCTTTTCACGATCTTGTTGAATAAAGCAGCATGCTGTGTTAATTGCTTCGGCTTCCAAATACCTTTTCAGTGCAGACTTCATTTAGAACTTCACTCGCGAAATGCAGTTCCAATATCTGACTTCAAAGTTCTCACAGCTTACCAATTGTTTCCAACTTGATCTTCCTTATTTGATCAATCACCATTTGTGACATTTTGTCTGTTGAATGCACGAACATCACCGACTTGTAATTAGGGTAATCAATTTCAATCACCACTAAGCATATGACTTTTCTTCAGTGTGATGTTTTCATTGACTTCCCTATGTGACATACTTCAAAATTTCCTTCTGGATAGAATTCCATATGAAGCAATCCTCTCACCAATTTCATCTTAATCAAAGAATCCATTGCCTTGCTGACTAACAAGTAAGAGAGCTTCCTTTGCCATAGCTAACTCTTCATTGATGAAGCTTTACTGAAAAGTTGACTTCACCTTTGCATCCAAATTCCATGTCAGCTACGAACAAATTTTCTCACTCAGATTAGAGTAAGCTTCCAACCTTCTTGTTTGAGATCAAACACTTCTCCAGAAAACCCTTGACGAAGAATTCCCTAGTGCCCTTTAGATAATGCTTAATTCCTTCCACAAGAAAGATGCTTCCACTGATGACAGTTCTTAAATCATGATAGCCATATCCCTTGTACATCCTTTGCTGTCATCTCCAAAGGTTACCATCGGGGAGGCCTTCTCAACCAACTGTGATGTCAGAGCTTTAATTTATGTCTTTTGTTACATACTCTGCAATCAAGAATGATTAAGCTTCTTGGTACTCAACTTCAATTGAGTCCAGATGGGTTAGAGATATTACTGTCTACAGTGGTAACAACAGCTTCAATATGCATAAAAGCACATGGATAGAAGAACTAACAAATTAATTACTAATTCTGTCTTAATCCATTCTGTCGTTGTCTAACATTTTTAACTATCTCTAATTACCTAAGTCAGTTTTAGATTAATCTTTGAATCTACATGACTTACTGACTATTTAGATAATTCTACCATCTTTTAACCATTTATCCCTAACAAGCAATACATGATCTGATATGACATTTAAGTGCAACTATGTGAGTAAAAGCAAATCATATGAAAATAAGCACATAAATAATTAACAAGTCATTTGTCATTAAGAACAAATAAAATATCTGATCTATGACCTGTTTGTCTATTTAGCAATTTTCACAACATTAGCAGAGGTATTAAATCACAGAAGATTTAAATCAAGTTCGAGCAAATATTTAGGGATACACCTAACCGTCTAGAACACCCTATCTAATTCTAGATATTCATTTTACTGCATATAAAATCAAGTATGAAATGTACTAATTAAACTCATGAATCCTAGCATGCAATCTTATTCTTAGCAATCAATTAAGCATTTAAGTCCTAAGATGCTAACATGCTGTCATGAATATAATACATTTCAAAACCTAATAATCATACAGTTCTGAATTAGATAAACGTATGCTAGTTAGAATGTATACCTACCTGTGAAGTGCTTAGTGATTCATCTCCAGTGTTGGTCATTGATGCCAGATATCTATTTGGTTCATCACTGTTAGAATCATCCTTGCATTTAACTTCACCAACAAATTCTTTCCCTTGCTGCATCCTCACTAATGCTTGAGATTCCTGCTTCAACCTAAAATAGTGTCTGCCATCATTTGCTTGTTCAGGCTTCTTCAAACTGTGGAGCAAACCTAAACTTGTATGTCAAATTAAAACCATCCATGTCTTGCAACCACCTCTTGAACTGATCTTGAAAATCTCCTTTATGGAATCTATAGGTAATGACCTTAGATTAAGAGTTTGGATTCCGTCTGAATCTGATGTCACTGAACTTTCTGTTGCCCTGCAGGCTTGACTTGCAGTCCAGTTCCCAGGTTATTCCAAAGTGTAAGATATAACACATTGACCACTACCTTGAGCTACAACATCTTCAATTCAGCTTCTCAGATCATTTCGTTTCGTTTCTGTTCAGAGGTTCTCAACCTTGACGTCAATCAAATTTGGTTCTTGGGTCACAAATACAGTGGATATGCTAACAACCTGCTTTACCAAATATTATCTACTTCAGCTCTTGTTCCAGTTCATAGGCCTTCAGCACACAAATAGTTCATCTAAAGATAATGTGGTTGTATCCTTAGATTCCCTATGGCTGTAACCCTGTTTTCCAGATGATCTGCAGTGTTAGCACGAACTTCCTGTAATCTCCCTGTAGAAAGAAAACTTCAAAGCTTGCACAGAGATGCCAGGTAGTCCAGTCTGTTCTCCTTCACTACTTTTAAACCACCAAGATTTTTCATTCATAAACCATCAACTCAAATCAACCAAAACTGTACCCAGATTAATTTCTTCTTTTGCAGCTTCCAAAATATTAGTGGGATCCTATGGAGTAAACCTCTGAGGAAATTAGAACCACTATTTCTTCAGTCTGTTCCAGAATTATCTTCATTGGATAACTTTTAGTAAATTTCAGTTGTCTTCAATGCCCTGAAAAATCTTCATCTTCTTCTAGAGAACCCTCAAATTAATATTTAAGAAAAATTTAAATTTACAGAACTTTTAATTTTCTTAGAAAATAAATTAAACAAAAATAAAAATTTACAAACAAATTAATTCTCAAGAATTTCGAATTTTCTTAAAAATTAAAATATTATAAATTAATACTTAAGAAAAATTTAATTTTCAAGAAATTTAAATTTCCTACAAAAATAAATAAATCTATCATAAAAATTAAAGAGTACAACACTTGGGGTACCAAACTATTATTTGATACTGGGTGTCGAAATTGTGTCTTACCGCCTTAGAAAAATTTCAACAAAACCATGGGTGTCGATTTTTCTGACCATCTTCCATGGGTGTCGAATTTTTCTACCCTGTATAGCCATGTGTCGATTTTTTATGCCCTGTAGTATGCCTTAGAATATTTTCCATCATCCAAAGAACCTTGGTGTCGAATTCTACTCCCTTGTATGGGTAGGTGTCGAATTTTCTTCCCTGTAGAATTGACTTAGAAAATTTTCTTTCATCCAAAGACTCTAGGTGTCGAATTCTACTCCCCTGTATGGGTAGGTGTCGAATTTTCTTCCCTGTAGAAATAACTTAGAATCTTTTTGGCATGCTTGCAGGCTATTTGTCGATTTTTGTTGCACTGTATGACTATGTGTCGATTTTCTCAGTCTGTATATCTCTGTGTCGAATTTCTTGGCCTCTTGGAAAAATGACTTGGCTGCATCAGTAATTTGTTTAATAAATTTAAAATTTAAACTTTATTAAATTTATAAAATAAACTAAATAACATTTATAATATAAACAAATAAGAGTTTATGAAATTAATTTTATAGAAATTTACAAAATAAATTTTATTCAAACTTTATAAAATAAACTGATTAAAATTCATAGCATAAACTAATAAAAGTTTATAAGATAAATTTTAATACAAGTTTATAAAATAAATTTGATATAAAATTTATAGAGTAAATTCATTAAAATTTATAACATAAACTAATAACAGTTTATAAAATAAATTTTACAGAGTTTATAGAATAAACTTATTAAAAGTTTAAAAATAAATTGTATTAAACAAAGACTTCTCATATTAAATCCAGACATCTTCTTCAGATAACTTCTTCACCCTGAGCTTCACTGAGATACGGATCTTGATGTTTAACTTCAATCAGTCTGCTCTGATACCAATTGTTAGGTCCCGAAAGTATCGTAGAAGGGGGGTTGAATACGTTACTCACTAAATTAAAAAATTCTTTCGAATCTTTTACGGATATATAATTTAGAGTTCGGTTAGTGGTTCGTGTTTAGGAGTGTTTAGGAGACTGGCTTACTAATTTTCTGTGATAGTGATTTAACAGTACAGTTCTAGAAAATTAGCAAGTAATTAAATGAGACAGGTTTCGGGGAATATTACTTTCGTATTAATCCCAGAGGGTTTTGCTACACCCAGTTAAATTAATAACTGGCTTCCAAAGAACAAAATAGTTCTTTGCTTCTACAAAGAGATAAACACTAATTCCTATTACAAAGTATAGATCTGTGTATGAACAAACTAAGAATCAATCTAACAGAGAGTAGCTTTATAATAGCCCTATTGATTTACAATATAATGAACTGGCTAAATTATAAAACTCCGGTGAAGAAGGTATGTGTATAGCTTTGTATCTCTTCTTCTCCGGCTTCTGTCTCTCTCTGTATCTCTTTGCTTCTGTGTGTGTATTTTCACACACACACATCCACACCAAATGAATTAAATTCATTTGATATTTATAGTGTAGACTTTTCAATAATTGAACTGCAGTTGTGAGTGTCGAATTCGTTTCCCCTGTATGTTGACTGAGTTGACTTTGAGAATCCCTTAGATATATTCTCTAGGTGTCGAATTTTGATTCCTTGTATTTTGCCTTAGAAAATATTCCTATGTGTCGAATTCTGCAGCCACATGTAATTGCCTTGAACATAAATCAGTGGGTGTCGAATTCTAAGACCTTGTACAGCTAGGTGTCGAGTTTTACTCCATGGTACATGCCTTGGTAGATTTTAAAGTCTATGTGTCGAATTCTATGCCTTGTATTCACTAGGTGTCGAATTCTTCCCTTGAGCATGCCTTGGACATTTCAATAACCTATGTGTCGAATTTAACTTCACTGTAAGGCTAGGTGTCGAGTTTTTCCCTTGTTGTACTTGCCTTAGTAATTTCAAAGCTAGGTGTCGAATTCTATGCATAGATCTTCTATGTGTCGAATTCTTCACACATGGTTAATACTTGATCAAATTACTAGGTGTCGATTTCTTTACTATGTTAGCCTTGGTGTCGAATTCTTCACCTTGTTTTTCTAGGTGTCGAAATCTTCACTATGTACAATGACTTGGTAAATTCTAACTGCTGTAAAATCTTTATTCACTTTCTTATGTCAATTCTTCTTGAACTTGAACATGTTAATCAAATTCTTTGTGCTGACACTTAGTGCACTGGTCTGGTTCACAAGTGACTAACACTGTATTGATCTCCACATTCTCAATTAAATCAATTGACATTATTGTTGCAGTTCTTTATTGCTTCGAACACTGACTGTTGATAAACACTGTAACTTCACTAGAATCTTTCCAGGTACTTGGACAACATCTTCATTACTACAATCTTGAATACTTCATCTTCTGTTCTTCACTGACATTTGAACATATAAATGAACTTCTTTCAGTGAGTACAACTTCAAGACTGCAGCTGTCTTCTTTAACCTTTGTCTTCACCTTTCTAGATTCCTATGCTTCACACATTGTCTATCTTCAATCAATGCTATTACACTGAAATTTTCTTGTGGCACTGCTATACTGAATCTTAAACATATCTGAAACCCTGAAAGTCTTTAACCATTATTCTCCACTGAGGCATGAACTTATAGATGAACTTCTTTCAGTGACCTGTAGTAGACTCCAAAACTTCTTCTAATGTTTTGATTCACTGTATCTGCCCTGTCTTCATTTCTTGCTGATTCCTGTGTAAGCGTAGTATTATTTACTTGTCCTGTTCTAGTGTTGAGTTATCACGATTACTATTCATACAACTTCGTAATCTCCAACAAGGGTTGTCATCAACCACCACTAAGCATATTTCTTTTATAACATAACTTGCTTCAGTGTTATGTTTTCATTAACTTCCCTATATGACATACTTCAAAATGTCCTTCAAGATAGAATTCCATATGAAGCAGTCCTCTCACCAATTTCTCCTTTATCAGAGAATCCATTGTCTTGATCAATAAGTGTGAGAGCTTCATATGTCATAGCCAACTCTTTACTGATGAAGCTTTACTAAGATACTCACTTCGCCTTTGCATATAAAATGCATGTCAGCTACGAACAAAATTCCTCACTCTCAGTTGAGTGATATTCCATCTTTCTTACTTGAAATCAAACACTTTCCCTTTTCAATGCTTTTCCAGAAAACCCTTGACAAAGAATTCCCTAGTGCCATGTAGATAGTGCTTAAGTCCGTCGACAAGAAAGATACTTCCAGTGATGACAATACCAAAATCATGATAGCCAAGTCCCTTGTACATCCTTTGTTGTCATCTCCAAAGGTTACCATTGGGCAGACTTTCTCAACCAACTGTGATATTAGAGTTTCAATCTTAATCATATGCCTCGAACAATAAATGTCATGAAATCACATAACTTTTGCCTTTGGTTACATACTCTGCAATCACAAATGATTAAGTTTCTTGGTACTCAACTTCAATTAGGTCCAGATGGGTTAGAGATATTACTTTCAACAATGGTAACAATAGCTTCAACCTTAACATGCACAGACTTATCTTTGACTGATCACTTCTCATTTATAGCAGCCTTGACAAAGTAGTCTTAAGGCTATGCGATTAGTAATTCCAACCTAACTTAAGGTAGACTAACAATCTTTACCCTATTGTGATTCTTATACATGCTTTGCCTAAGATTATGCAATTCCTAAGATATGCATTTTCAAATTTAAACAAACAAGCGTGAAAATAAGAACACAAGATAAACATTCAACTTCAATACATTATAGATAAGAATTATGCAATTCAGGCATGTTATGCATATTAGAAAATCCAGTACTATCTACTTTAACCATTCTATACAAATATGATAGGTGTCAAACAGATTTACAGATATTCAATAATTTTCTAAAAGCACATGAAATAGAAGAACTAACAAATTGATTACTAATTCTTCCTAATCCATTTATGTTGTTGTCTAATATTTTTAACTATATCTAATTATCTAAGTCAGTTTTGGATTAATCCTTGAATCTACAAGTTTTACTGACTACTTAGATAATTCTACTATCTTTTAATATTCTACTCTTTAACAAGCAATACATGATATGATATGACATTTAAGTACAACTATGTGAGTAAAATCAAATCATTTAAAAATAAGCACATAAACAATTTCAAGTAAGAACAAATATAAAATATCTGATCTATGACATGTTTGTCTATTAGAAATTTTCACAATATTAATAGAGGTATTAAATCACTTAATATTTAAATCAAGTTCAAACAATTGTTCAGGGATACACCTAACCGTCTAGAACAACCTATCTAATTCTAGATATTCATTTTAATGCATAGTAGATTAAGTGTAAAATGTACTAATTAAACTCATGGATCTTAGCATGCAATATCTCATTCTTAGCAATCAATTAAGTATTTAAGTCCTAAGATGCTAACATGATGTCATGAATATAATACATTTCAATACATAGTTAGAATGTGTACCTACATTTCTGAATTAGATAAAAGTATACTATTTAGAATGTGTACATGTAAAGTGCTTAGTGATTCATCTCCAGTGTTGGTCATTAATATTGATGTCAAATATCCATGTGGTTCATCACTGTCACTGATAGAATCAGCCTTATATTTAACTTCACCAATAAATCCTTTTCTGTATATCCAAGTGGGATATACAGAAAAGGATTGACACTTCCTTTTTCTTTTAAAGGGAGAAGAAGAAAAAAAAAAGAAGAATCACATTCTCAGTGGAGAACATTACTCGAGTTATATATTCAATGTTCTATTGAAGATGTTCCCAGGAATATTGATTCTTATGAAGCTCTGTTCAAGATTAGTTCTTTAAGTTCAAACTATGAAGGATTTTGAAGCAGAGAGAGCTCAAATAGATAGAAATGAAGATGATACTACTTGAATATCAGTTCAGTGCTAAAGGAATAAACATCTCTCATTTCAGTTACTCAAGAATTCTGAAAATGCAGAATCTGATCCAGAAAAATCAGTAGCATCATTTACAAGTCCCGGACCATTACTTTTTCTAGTTGTTAGTTGAGTTATCCTCTCTATGTGATTTATTTCCTAAGTTTAACAATCAAATATGGGATATTATTAAGGTGACCATCTGTGGATTCCTTGAATGCATATTATTAGCAAAGCTGTAGTTCTTCTCTATTATAAATTAATTAGAGCTATAATACACTTGGATTTGTTTACCGGAGGGTTTTGGTAAATAATTAAGAACTCAATCTTAAGATGTCATATGCCTTGGGCGGAGATTTAACTTTGTGTCTTTGGAACAGAAACCTGCTTCCAGGTCAGCGTATGAGTACGTTGCTCGCCAATGTTTGGGAATCTCCTTCACACCACCATTGTCAATTTTTTGTTCTACATTCAGTTCATGAACTAATATTTAGTCCGTACAAAGATTTGTAATTGCCTTAAATTTTATAATGGACCTCACGTATGCATAAAATTGGTTCTAATGAGAATCGTTTTCCGCAGTATTTTACTATACTAATCTTAGTTCCCTCTTTTTCTCCCTATAAACTCTGCAGACATTTGTTAATAAGTTGCTAGATAGCCTAAAATGTCACACTCATGTAATCATGATATTCAGATAATAAAAAAATTGATATCTAAATATAAGCAACTTTATTTCATTGCACAGTCAACACTCCCAACAAAAATTGTTTGCAAACGGGGGCCATTAACCGAAAATATAAATTAGATATGTTCTATATAAATATCCTATAAACTACTCATCAATTACCATTGCTAACAAGCATATCAGCAACTTCGTGCATCGTATAAATGACAATGTGCATTGAATAGATGACTTTATATATTAGATCTCTGCCTCTCTCTGTCTGTGCATGTTTACCCATTTAAGTACATATAAAAATGACATTATTATAGGCTCATGCATTTCGATTTCTGCATCACACTTGATTGACTAATATGATATATTTCAAAATAAAGTATTTGGAATTCAGGAAGGTTACTGTGAACAATCTATGATCACGAGGGGGTTATTGAAAATATAATGTTCCCAAGTATTTTATGATGTGGGAATAAATATAATTTACTTATCAGATTTTTTATTGTAGTGTAGCAAATAATAATATATATTATTTTAATAAGTATTGATAAATTTGTGATGGTCTTGTAATTTCGTGTCATGGCATGTAACTGATCCTGTTCCACGGCGCAGCACAGTATTGAATTATACTAATGCCTTGCAATGAGTGTCGAATGCTGCAGGGTGTGCTTGTGTCTGCCATCCTCTTCTTTGTTTTTGATTATACGTGTTTTCCTCCCATGATTTTTTGTGTGGGAATAAATTATTAAGGTGCATTTGTTTGTGTGAGACACATTGTTCCTAATCCAGCAGTTTCATCTCATTTCTCCATGCATTTTGTCCCTTTCTTCTAAGCTGAATGGAGCAGTCCGTCCCTCGCAAAAGAGGCAGGCCTCCGATTCCTCGGACTCAGGACATTTTAGAGCTGCTTAGATTGTCACGGCAGAACCATAATGCCATGCGGAGGGCAGGTATTTCTGCTCATTCATGGATTTCAGGTTAATGCAATTAGCTGTTTATAAAAAGAATTGACTCTCTTCTATATCATTGTTTGAGCCGATATGGTTTACCTATAACTATGAATTGGTTGTGCAATTTTGTGGCAGTGACAATAGAGGGCCCCGCTAAAAAACTGGGGTGCCCTAAAATACTTTTCAGGGACGGTTCTTTGGAAGGGGTGAGCTCTTCAGGTGTGATACATGGTGTTGCCATGGAAAAAGGTCAGCCCAACAACTCAAATAAACTATAAGCCCTTAACTGTGTCACTTCCCCATTTTAAGTATTAATTTTTACGAGGGTTAAGTTTCAAACTGTGCCAAATACCATGCTGACAAGGGCTAGAATTGATTTATATCCATCAAATTCCATCTTTGAAAATTTATAGGACCTTCTGCAATAAGTACATATCTGTTTAAAATACCTACATATATAAAATCCAACAATAAAAGTAAGAAATAGCTATATAAATGACCTCATACAAGTTGACTTCAGAAATGATGGAAATTACAGGAGATGCATGTAGGCATAGATGGACAACACAGACTTTACTGGAATACAAATAGCTCAATCTGTTATAGAGGAAAATGAAAATGATTAGGGGCCAAAAACGGGGATTTAAAGGCGAAAAAAGGGAGGAGCAAACCGTGATCCATAATCTGCACGATGATATGCGGATATTAAATGTAATTTCATGGAATCTGATTTGATATTGAGGAAACAAGTCTGCTTATATAACAATATTATATAGGTTTACGTGATAGCTTTACAAACACATAAATCCGATAACATCTTAATGGTTTTCAAAGAGATTTAGGATGAGGGCTTGACTACAGGATTGCGTAATGGGAAAGGTTTCTGCGAACAATTATTCCTTCAATTTCTTATCAAACTTAACAGCTACTACACCCTTTACCTCACAACGGCATAAAGGGGGTTGCAAATTATAGCACTGGAAAATACAAAAACATAGTTTGGTAACATATAAACTATCTTTCAATATTACTGGTTCTTTCATCGTGCACATGTCTGAGCTGCATCACCCCCCATATACCCTCCAAGTCCACTGCGCCACGGGATCTTTTATTGAATTCGACCAGAAATTCGTGTTTCTGTAGTAACCAACATTCTGTTTATTACACATGTCTTCTTCCTCAAAATTATGGTCATGTCAGATAATATAAAAATACACTTCCTGTTGGAAAGAAAAAATTAAAATAACATTAACGGCCATTTGCAATTCCTCCTCATACATATACAATAACTTGAAAGTACAGGGCCCGTATAACAGGCCTCTAATAATTGTAAAAAGATTTTGTCATTTTGGGATTCCGTTGTTCCTGCCTATTCTCATTGACCACTATGATTTTGTATTCAAATTAAGTCATGTTGCGCCCATACTGTAACATTACTGAAACTTAGCTGTTTGGTTCCATAAACATGTTGAGTAGGCCTATTCATCACAACTCAATTAGATATTAACTCATATGTCCTTTTGTAGCTGTATGGTCGTCATAGGCATTGAAACTTAGTTGTTTGGTTCCATAAACATGTTGAATTGGCCTACTCATCACAACTCAATTAGATATCAACTCATATGTCCTATTGCACCTACAGGGTTGTCATAGGCGTTGAAGATGATTCCGGATCAACTACCCTCACACTTTTCAACAAAGAAGCTGAACAGCTGATAGCTGTACCTCTCCCAAAGGTCCTTGCATAAATGGCTGAGGTAATGAGATTAAAACCTACACATTTCAAATTTGTCTTACTTCTATAAATACGAGTACAGACTAAGCTCAAATATTACCCTGCCAGAATGAAACCTCCGCGGAAGTACCTCATGCTGTCAAGAACATTATCGGGAAGATATGTGCTTTCCAAATAAAAGGCAATCAATACAACATTGAAGATATGTGCTTTCCAAATAAAAGGCAATCAATACAACATTGAACATGGGTGCGAGGAATATACCGTCACCCATGTGGTTCAATGCTCGCGTGCTGCAAACAAGAACGAGCTGGGATACTCCAAGCGACAGGTCAAAGAAAAAATAAAAACGTTCATGAACAGCTTTGGAAGAGAACAGGACCAACTGCATATATGCTTATAACTAAATAAAAAAATTATATATATACGAGTAAAGTTATATGGAGACGTCGGAAACCATATATATATATATATACTGCTTGCAAAACATTGTAAAATACGTTGTACGACAATATATTTTTCTTGCGGTACATATATGATCTCCGACATGTTCAACAAAAATGCGGTTTTCATATAATTTATATATGTATTCAATATTTCTTTATTTAGGACATTGTTTTTTAGTTTATCTATATTTTACATACAACCATGCTCCTACAGCGACATAACTACCATGAACATCGATCAAATGTTATTCAGGTTACTCTCTCTCCGGGATTTTGAATGAATGTGAATAATAAATGTTGCATCATATTAATGAACGAGTTATAAGTGGTTATGTATACAGTCCATTTAATTGATTTCGTTTTCCTCCCCAAACCTTCACCCCCTGCATTGAATGCTTCGAGTTACTTGGTATGCTTTACATTTACGAATGTGGCTGCTACACCTAGAGGTTTTAGTAAATCAACTACAATGTCGGTTGATTGTTAAAAAACGCGTTTATTCGTGTAACGTTTTTAGTTACAGTGCCGTGGAAATTTTGTGATGCATAAAGTAGTTAACACCCACATTCATTCTTTTTGCTTCCACAATCCTTATGGTGGACAACCATGGGACCGACCAGGCATAGTCTACCGTCTTAACTGCTCTGCAGCTGCGATAGATCAAGTTTCATGCTACCAATAAATAATGGGAATTGCTCAACATTTTGGTTATATTTCAAAGGTCTATTAATTTTCTTGGTACTCGACCAAAAATCTGGTTTATGAAAGATTAGGAGCTACAAGATCCTTATACTCAGACAATAACTCTGGAATATTGTCTATTACCTTATTCTGCCAGCCCAGGGAAAGATTCTTGCTCTTTATTGTCCTAAAAATATTATTGTTATTAATGTCCACCATAAGGATTGTGGAAGCAAAAAGAAGATTTATTGATGAGAGAATGAGAGAATGAGCTTACTTTGCTCAACTCCTAACTGTTCATGTTAATACGGCCAGAGGATGTTGTCCGTAATGTTTATATTAGTCATGAAAAGAAGTTTACTGTTATGGAAATTAGATTAGATCTGCTGAGGAGGCATGCAATGCAATGGCATTACATCCCATTATCTTTTAGCTATTTCGATAATTAATATCATTCCATATGGTTTGTAACGCATTGTTAGCATTTTACTGACCTCCAACATTGTTAGCACTCTTGCATTCTTGAGAAACATTTGAACTTCACTTTCTTGCCTCCAACTGTTTACAGGCTAGGTCACCTAGTGGCACCGGACTTGCACGAGCTTTCATGCTAGTTAGTATAAAATTGTAACAAGCATAGAATGCAAAAGCATTAAAACAAAGTTTATAAGATATCATCCATGCATTACAATGTTCAACCATTACAAGTGTTCATAAAAACCATTACAACATTAAGATAAACACTAGTATTTACAATTACCAATGAAACCATCACTGATTTCTTCGACAATCAAATTTGTTTCTCCTTTATCAGCAATAATTTATTCAACTCCTCCGTACCTTTGATCTTCTTTTTTAGCAATGACAATCTCCTCATTCAACAAAATAGCATTTCTCTCATTAATATTCATATCAGCAATCAATTTCTCCCCTGAAATGGATTTCAATACAAAATTCCTAATATTCAAATATTAATTTGAGTTTAAAAAATGGATCCAAACTCAAAAGTCTAGATTCGATAAAATTTAAATTCAAAAGTCTGGGTTGCATAAAATCTGAATTCAAAAGTCCGGTTCGATAAAATTCAAGTCGAAATAAATCGAGTATCCATATTATTAAACTTTTTGTCATCCGTATACCCATACAAATACTTTTATATTTTTATATATGTGCTTTTATATATGAACTTTTCTCTTATATTAAAATAAGTATATAAATAAATATTAAATATAGTTAACAATATAACAATATTTTTATGCATAATATTAAATACAATAAAAAAAGTTACTAAAAAAATATAAAACATTAAAGATAAATTAAAATTATAATAATACATTATACTATTTGTTAAAACTATATATAATAAATATATATTTAAAATATTTAAAAAGTGGTTCGTTGTAGAAGATCCGGAGTATAAGTTAGTAAGAATAAAAAGAGAAAAAATACTTTCTATATATATTACTTTATTTACACTATCATTTATTTTAACGTATGATAACTCACTCAAATCACCCTCCTAGTCATCAATCTCAAAATAAAAATAGAGGTAAAATAATTTTAAAAAATAGAGGTAAAATCTATATATAATAAATTAGCATATAACCCGACTGAAGCACGGATTTAATTAAAATTGTTTAATAAATTTAAAAAATATAAAAATATAATCTCATAATATAAGTTTAAATACTTTATATTAAATTTATAATTATTTTAATAAATAAATAGTATAAATTAACATGATTATTAGATTCTAATTATCCTATATCGGCATGGAGTAAATTTATATGGTGTTGTTAAGGATTTCACTTATTAATCGTATCGGACTAGAAGAATGAGTTAATATGATATTAAACTCGAATATTTTTTTTGCTTGACCAGTGTAATGAATTTGTTTAATTTTATATTTTTTTGCTAAATAAAAAACTCATTAAATATGAGAGAACTTCATCATATATTTTTTGTAGTAGAAATTTACATGTAATTTTATAAATAGAGATAAAGATAATAAAATTTAATTTGATAATTCGATTCCTCATTCAAATAATTTTGTTTTTCAATCTTATATTTGATTTCAGAATATTATGAACCAAACCACCCCTAAAAGTATAGATAAATTAATGTGATAGTGTGATTCTAATTATTTGCACGGTACATTTATACAAAACAAATTGATAAGTAAATTTATAAAATTTATTTTTTTATTATAAATTATTAGAAAAATGATTAATATTAATATTTTAATTTTAATTTTATTAAAAATAGGGATGGAAAAAGTTGCGGAAAACCGAACAATTATACACGTTCCGTTTGAAGAAAGGAAGGATCCCAAAGAATCGATCTTTCTTTTAGTTGTTCTAAGAAGAAATATTTGAATATCAATCTCATTGATCTCATAAGTATCATACCAAATCTGGCCTTTGTAGCACCTCCTTTCCTACACCAGAGGTTTTTTGTTCTTGACCTTTTCGGGCTGTATGAGTACAGATCCCCCCTACGCAATGGGGGGTTGATACCTAGTATTGTATTTCCTTTTTATACCTCTGCTAGCAGGCTACCATGAGACAAAAGATCCTCTATACAATGTCATTTTTCCCCTTCCTTGGAAGGGTTACGGATTTGGGAACTCTAGCCAAAACGAATCCTATTTCGGAGCCTTCTATGGTCTCAAACAAGCAAGAAAAGGCACATGCGAGAAAAGCCCCATGCGCTTTGCTTCGCTTTATAGAAGAGACGCGGTCGCACTCACTGAACCGACTTGAATCTGAACTACGATTTTTCGGACTCTGGTACCATACTTGCAAAAGCAACGTTTTAACATAAATACGGGGATTCGCAGATCTTCCAGACGTAGAGCGCGCAGGGCTTTGAACGTTCCTGACACAAGGTGTTCTACCACTGGGTTTTGCACAGAATTATGCCAAGGGATATAATTATTTGAAAAAATTATAAATCATAAATTATAAATAATAAAGAATATGTTAATACTAAAATTTGATAGTTTTGTATTACCGAATATCATTAAAAAGAATTTGAAGTATAATAGAATTTTATTAGAATCATTTGTGTACTTTTATTTTATTATAAATTAGATTTTGTTAACCAGTTCACAAGTAGAAGGGGGGTTGAATACTTGTGAGATCTTTTCGCCTTAGTTTCAATCAATTATAGAAGAATCAAACTTGAACTATTTTAACAAAGATCAAAACTCAGAAAATAAAAATATTAGTGTTTGTATTAAAGAATATTGAATACAAACTCTCCTAGGGTGTACACAAACCCTAGCAGCTTCTCTATGTTTTCACAGCAACTCTCTCTATCTCTTTTTGCGCTCACAAAAGTTCGACACTTATATTAGGTTACATAAAATGTTTATATAGAGAGTTGCCTATTAACTAATAACAGAAAATCAAATTACAATAAGAATAGAATTCATAATTATTAGTTGACAGTTTCCTTTTGAAATTCTCTTTCATTCCCGTAGCATATCTGCAATATAATTGTCTTTATCTTCAAAGACATTCCCTTTCTATTGATCACCTTCCAAATATAGCTTCAGTTTTATAGACTCTGAAAATCCTTCAGACTCTAATGATCTTCGGTCTCTGACAGACTATAGACTCTAATAGCCTATAGACCCTGATCACCTTCCAGACTCTGATTTGCATCCAGACTCTAGTTCTATTGTCTTCTGAAAATCTTCTAAGTACAAAATGAATATTACTAACTAGGCTCTAATTATAAAAGTTCAGAGACTAGAAAGACTTGTTACAAATAAACTATACTAGAACATATTCTAGTATTTTGTATAATTAATGAATCCCAAACGCAGGATCTGTGTATAATTAACGGATGATTATGGAGAATCGGATGTGTACCTTATTAAAGCTTTCCTTATGATGATTATAGAGGTCTATAAGCGATGAATCACAGTAGCCCTTCACAGAAATCTGCTCTCTATCGGTATCCACACGAGCGTCGTATCGTCTAACGATCATCGGAGTTAGGTACTAGCCAGTTTCTGCCTCTTTGTCTCTCTCTGCTGGTAAGGTTTTATTAAAAATGAATTATCTAAACTATTACCCTAAACTATACATCTTTATGTATATATAGGGGAGAGAGGGACTTGGGCCAAAACCCTAATCTGATTGGACCTTTTAAAACCCATTCAGATTTCAAATTTATATTATTATTAAATTCGAATTCTAATATGTATATAATTAATCAAGTCTCACTTAATTAATTAAATAAATAAATTTGAATTAATAATAATAACAGTATTTAAATTCATAATTTAAATAACACTCCGTTTAAACGTTCTTTGTGTGTGACCCTTTAGGTTATTATTACGTTGGCAATAATTTTATTTTCTAATAATAAAATTATAAACAATGAGCGGCATCTAGTAATACATCATTGTTACCCAAGTAATAATAATAATTGGTGATTCAATTAAACCTTTCGTGAATAATGTACAATGTAATATAATCCCTTTAACCTTATATTATAGATCAAACTCGAGGTATGTATTGTGTCATCCTCTTCAACGTTTAATCCGGGTTTCCTTGATCAATGAGTAGACTATTAATCAAATCAACATTTGAGCATGGCCATGCATTTTATAGTCCCACTCAATCAAGAGGCCAATAATATCCCTCCTAAAATAGTAGGGTTAAATCCTATATCTATCATTCATATTTCTCATAAGATTCATAGCATACCCAATGTCCACCTTTATCATTACCCGGTTAAAGGTAACTTTGAGTGTAATCAAAGTATATTAATTCTCGTATAAAAATATAATGATTTCAAGTCAAAGGATCAATACATCATTATCACAGTGATAATTTCTTATGACACTTATTAACATGTAGATTCTCACAGCGGGTCTGTCCAGTGCCAGGTATTGAGACATGCACTTATGTTCTTGACTTTAGTATCACCATACCTATGACCAATGAGATGTGGTCATCAGTCAACTAACATACTATTCTTATTGCATTATTATTGTCCTTAAATAATAATACTCGACTAGGGACATTTAGGAATATAATATTATTCATATAATCACATTTTTAAGTCACAAACTTAAAGATATATAATTCGCATTAATATTCCAAGGACATTTATTATGCTTTCAATTTATAACGCAGTAAATAAAGACATAATAAATATTAATTAAATAATCAAGTAAACATAATCTTTAATTGTTTATCATAAAGTATTGTCTCTAGGGCACCAACACTAACACATCAATGATGACATTCCCAAGTACAATCTTTCCATATCCCAATATTTGTCCTTTATTGCCATCTCCAAATGATACTTCTGGGCCAGCCATCTCCACAAAGTCTGTAAGCAGGGATTTCTTTCCAGTCATGTGTCCTGAGCTTCCACTGTCCAGGATTAGGGTTACTCTCTTTACCCTTGTTCCCTGCATACATATAGCAACTAGTTAGATGTTTTGGGGACCCAAACAATTTTAGATCCTTTACTACTAACGTTGATTGAAACAAGCTTAGTATTTTTCACTTTTGTTTTACCTGTATCATTTGTTCCCCTTGACTCTGATGAAGTCTTAACAGTGTCATACCAACTTTTATCAATAGAAGATTTTAGCTCATAGAAATTATAATACAAATCATTATAGTCCCTACACATATAAATAGAATGAAATATACTACCACAGTGATAACAGGGTTTCTGTGGAATGTAGTGACTTTTCAGAGTCTGTGAAGGAGTAGACTCTGATTTTTTCTCAATTTTTACTTTACAATCTAGAGCTAAATGGTTGTGGTTCCCACATCTGTAACACCTCTTTCTAAGAGCATTAGGATCTTTTTGATAGTTATTGGCCTTCTTTATGTCTTCCTTACCATTCCTATTTCTCCTAATCTTTGTAGACTCTGACAAGTTCTCTAGCATTTCCCTTAACTTAGAGTTAGACAGATACCCAATGTTAATGGTTTTCTTAGGTTTCTTTGCCCCTGATTCATCTGTCTTTTTGTCAATAACAGGGGGATCATTATTAGATGAGTTTGTGGTGTCTTTAGATAAAGCAGTTTTTCCTTCAGAAGTCACAAACTTAACAGGAGTGAAGGTAATCTTGTCCTTAGTCTTATTAACTTGGCTAGCTTCTTCATTGTTTTCATTCTCAACAATAGGTCTTTTGCCTTGACTCTTGTCATAGCCTAGACTAGCAGTTTGACACACATTTTGATTGTTGAGAATTTTATGAACTTTTCTACTAGAGTATGTCCACACTTTGAACTTTTGCCTCTCTTCTTCTAGTTATTTCTTAACAAAGTCATAGGCTTTTAAGACTTCAGTGTAGTTATGCTTGCATTTCTCAGAATCCTTTTTGCATTCTTCCATAAACACTAATTCAGACTCTAAATGGTTATTCCTACTTGTCAAGCTTAAATTTTCTTCTATTAACTTGTCATTGTCATTAGTGAGAGACCTACAGTTTCTCATTATATTTTTAATCTCACTTTGCACAATTTTTATACCATCAGAGTGTAAATTGAGTAAGGATTCAGGAGAGAAGATTGATACCTGAGTCTTAGGAGATGAGATTCTAGTGGGAGACTCTGATTTTTCTGAGGAGACTTCCATCAATGCAAGATTTTCATAATCTATTTCATCCTCTAAGCTTGAATCTGCCCAATCATTTCATGTTGAGAGAAGTGTTATCCCTTTGCCATGACTTCTTGCTTTTCTGCATTCACTAGCAAAGTGCCCTAGTATTCCACAGTTGAAGCACTTGACTTTTGCCTTGTCAAGCTTGATTATGGTGTTCTTGCTCTTCTCAACTTTTTCATCCTCTTTTTTGAATGTTGGTCTCTTGCTAAATTTTTCAGTTCTTTTGTTGAATTTCATTCTTTTAAAATTCTTAGCAAACATGGCCATCATTTGACTCAGATCAATCTCTTCATCAGAATTAGAGTCTGTGTCAGTAGACTCTGACTCAACAACAGTTTTACCCTTCTTCCTTGAATCCTTGATTCTTGCTTCTTTAGGTTCTTCCTATTGTTCTTTCTCAAACTCTATTAAGAGTGCCACAAATTTTGCCTTCATAGACTTCTTATTCTTTCTCTGTTGCATCTCTAAATCATATGTCTTGAGTCTGCCATACAATTCTTCTAGAGTTATTTCATCCAAATCTCTAGTTTCCCTTATTTATGTTGTCTTATTATCCCAATCTTCAGGAAGAGCCCTAAAAAACTTGGTGTTATGGAACAAAATCTAGGATGTAGTTATTGCGATGTATGTCGGAGCTTATCGAGCTTTAATGACTGCACTTGTGTTTCGTAGCTTAGTTCTGCCCTCACAAGATGCCTACGTATCTCAGTATGTGTTGAGAATCAAGCCAGACGTAGTTCTAATAATGAGGGGTTAGGCCCTTTATATAGACATAGAGAGTCTAAGAATTTGAGTAGTTTTAGGAACCTTGATTGGTAAGGTATTTCCTAGAAGGATTCGGGATCCTGGGTAGAAGCAGTTTCCGTGTAGGAATAGGTTTCCTTGCAGTTGGATATAATTAATTAGCTGTATATTTGGCTAATTAATTAATTACGAATTTATTTACTGGTTAGGGTTTCAAGCCTCATTAAATGGGCCTCCCTTTGGACCAAACTAGGTCTAATTAATGCCACATTAATTGTGTCTTTAGAGCCTTCTTTCAGCCCATATCATTTGCCCCCCAACTTCTGTAAAGTGTACAATACTTTGTAGAAGTTAAGATTTGTCGTTGAAGAATTTTTTACAATTCTTTTATTGTACCCACATGTATTTTTTCCCAATTTATAGGAATTTTCCTCTATTTATAGAGAATTTTCTGGAACTTATTGGTACCCACAGGTATTTTTCCTTAATTTATAGGAATTTTCCTCTATTTATAGAGAATTTTCTATAATTTATTCGCCTTTTAAATCATTTTTAATGATTTTTCTGGCATTTTTCAACATTACTTTCGACCAGGATTCCCAGTCGAATTCGACTAGAATCCTGGTCGTATCTTGCTTTAATATAGATCCCTGGTCGACAGGGATTCCTGGTCGGCCAAGGCTCCTTCTTAGTTCCTGGTCGGCCAGGACTCCTAGTCGTATACGACCAGGATTCCTGGTCGGTTGTGGTGCCAACCGTGGCATGTGCTCGTAGGGGATTCCTGGTCGTATTTTCGATCAGGATCCTAGTCGTCTGAGGTGTCATTTAGACACCTACTCGTTGAGGATTCCTGGTCATTTATTCGACCTGGATCCTAGTCGTTTGAGGTGTCATTTTGACACATAGTCGTTGAGGATTCCTGGTCATTTATTCGACCAGGATCCTAGTCGTTTAAGGTGTCATTTTGACACCAAGTCGTTGAGGATTCCTGGTCATTTATTCGACCAGGATCCTAGTCGTTTGAGGTGTCATTTTGATACCAAGTCGTTGAGGATTCCTGGTCATTTATTCGACCAGGATCCTAGTCGGTTGAGGTGTTATTTTGACACCAAGTCGTTGAGGATTCCTGGTCATTTATTCGACCAGGATCCTAGTCGTTTGTGGTGTCATTTTGACACCAAGTCGTTGAGGATTCCTGGTCATTTATTCGACCAGGATCCTAGTCGTTTGAGGTGTCATTTTGACACCAAGTCGTTGAGGATTCCTGGTCATTTATTCGACCAGGATCCTAGTCGGTTGAGGTGTTATTTTGACACCAAGTCTTTGAGGATTCCTGGTCATTTATTCGACCAGGATCCTAGTCGTTTGTGGTGTCATTTTGACACCAAGTCGTTGAGGATTCCTGGTCATTTATTCGACCAGGATCCTAGTCGTTTGAGGTGTCATTTAGACACCTAGTCGTTGAGGATTCCTGGTCATTTATTCGACCATGATCCTAGTCGCCGCTGATTCTTGGTCGATTTTGGCAGCTAAATTGTATCTTGGTCGAATGAGACTCCTGGTCTATTTTCGACCAGGATCCTAATTGATTTAGGTCACATCCCGGTTTCTAGTCGCCAGTGCACATGAATTTTTCATAATGGGCCTTGACCCATTTCTATTTTTTCACGCGTTTCAGTCCTCCTCGATTTTTAGGCCATAGGCTTGCTAGGCCCAACCAGTTTATGGGCCTTATTTTTACCGGCTACAGGAAGTTTAACCGGTTGAGTTACCATTTTTTCGCGGCTATAAATTAGCGAAGTGAGAACTTCATTTTTCACTTCTCACTTTCTTGGCAAAACTCTCTCAAAATCTTACTCTAGAGCTCTTTAGGCAAGGCGATTTCCGGCGAGATTTCCCGATCAATCTTCATGCTCTTCGTCCTTTCAAGCATTCATCTATTGAATATCAATGGCCGACTCCCAGGATGCTGCTCAACAGAGGCTTCTAGCCAGGGCGGCTAAAAGAGGTAACACGGTCGTTATAAACCTTGTTTTTTCATCACTTTCAGATTTGTTGCAAACTATGGGTGATGAATTCCCAACTTTAGCGGAATTAGACGCCTTTAAATATTCAAGTATTTTTTCAAATCAAGCTCACTGTGATAGGTTTACCAAGTTGTATAAATTGCCCCCTGGTCAGAAATTTGTTTTAACTGGACCTGGGGATCGGGCTTGCCATTGGCGGCCCAATAGGTTGTGTATCTTTAGAGATGCCCTCATAGGTGGGCTTAGGTTTCCATTTCACGAGTTTATTGTTAGACTTTTGGCTGAAGTTAGAATCAATCCTTGTCAATTGAGCCCAAACTCGTGGCGGACCCTTTTTTGCTTATTGTTTTATGCCTTAGGAAGAATTTCCCTCTTTCCGTAGCCGTTTTCAGGACAATTTTTCAATTTAAGAATAGTCCAAACTCGATGTTGGGCTGGGTATACATTAACCATAGGCAAGGGGTAAGCCCGATTTTTTGTAACAAATCTTTACCTGACACTAACCCTGATTGGAGGAGGGACTTCCTTTATTTGGAATGGGAAGGAGGAGACTGGGGGACCCTTTTTAGGACCTCCTTTTGCAACGTGAAAGATGGCAACCCGGGCCTAATCCAGTTGACTCCCGAGGAGAAGCTTGTAGTTGCAGAATTGGGCCAAGATAAGGGCCAGACTCACTATAGAAAGCTCCTTGAAGAATTTTCTTTGAAGGCCGTGGGCCTTTCTCGAGTTTCTAATAATGGTACATTTCTTTTCTTGACTTGTCGTTCTTTTTCGATTTTTCTGAGCCTGATTTTTATTTCCTTGTTTGTTTTGCAGCTGCTGAAAACATTAATTTTCATTTGGGCGGGGGTGACCAAGAAACCCACAAGATGCGCAAGGCCCGTGAGGCCCAGGAAGGCCCAATCAAAGAGCCCCACGTCCCTGCATTCCTCCGACATTGTGAGGGGGCCCAAAACAAGGAAAAGGGAAAAAGGCCTCGTGAGGAGGACAAGGATCCAGCCACGGCGGCCTGGAGGCCCAGCTGGGGTATCCGGAAACTGGATACTGTGGTGGGGAGTGTCTTAAACTCCGTTGATTGCTCCCAGAACTCGATCCCCCCGGCCGATAAGGTCAAAATTGTTTTGAAGACGGATATCGAGGAGGCAGAGTCTCTTGGTTCTCAGGCCGTAGCTATGGTAAGGCCTAATCACTTTTTTTGTACTTAGACGATTTTGTGTCTTTCTAGTTTTTGACGCGAATGTGTTGTTTTTTCAACAGGTTAATACCTATTTTCAGACCATGGCTCATCAGGCCAAGACTTGGCGTTTTTCTGAGAAGGCCCAAAGGGCAGGCAAGGTCAAGGCAGAGGCCAAGGTGGCCAATTTGGAGAAAAAATTGCTCGGAAAGGAGTAAGAGCTGCTAGCGGCCCACGCAGAAGTTCAGGAGTTGAAGGCGAACAAGGAGGCCCAGATTGCTAGGTACATGGAGTCGGAAGATTTCTACGCTTTTATGGATAAACACGACGACATGGTTTTCCCGGCTACTTGTGCTCAGGCCTGGGAGAAGTGCCTTGGCACCGTCTTGGCCAAGCAATCTGCTCTCTTTGATCCAGCCGACTTCCCTCGCCCCATGGGCCAGCCCCTGGCATTGACTTCAACTGCTGGAGGGACAGGTTCGGGAGACTTGTCAGGGGGCGAGGCCTTGGATGAGTTTGATCGGGTCTTCGATTCTACTCCTGAGGCTGAGGATAACGCTCAGAAGGAAGCGGAAGAAGAAGAGAAGACCGAGGAGGAAGAGAAGGATGATGACACTGAAGACTTCCCTTAGTTTTATTTTCATGTATTCCTTATATTCCTCGCATTTCCTTTCGCCTTTTTGATTATGTAATCTTGAAGACTTTTTATTTATAAAAAGCCCTTTGTTGTTTGTCTTTTTCTTTTCGTGCCTTAGTATATTTGACAAAATACACTTTATCGAGCATAGAACAAATGAGATGTTAATCGAAGTGCCAAACAAGCTTCTTTTTGTCATAAAAGAACTAATAAAAGTTGCCAAACTAGGCTAAACACACAGGTTTTTGAAGATGCCATAAGGCTGAAATTTTTATTAATAATGCCTTCGAGGCTAAAGTGGGCACAGCCCTTACATAGTGGAAATTATGTCTGGAGCGAAAGGCTCTTATATTCTAATGGTTTGATCGAACCTTATTTCTACTTAATTTCATAAGAACTCATAGTTGAATTCATTAAGTATAATAAACCTTCAGGTTGGAGGCGTGCCAAGTCCTTGGCACCTCAACGTTCTCTAGGGTTTCAAGGATATATGATCCTCCACCCTTAACTTGATTTATCGTGTACGGCCCTTCCCAATTGGGGGCTAACTTGCCTTTGGGGCCTACTCCGGAAGCTTCAGTTTTTCTAAGGACCAAGTCCCCTTGTCTGAAAAACATTTCTTTGACCCTCAGGTTGTAATAGAAAGACGACTTCTTTTGATATTCGATGATTTTCGCGTGAGCTTTGTCCCTGACTTCATCTATCAAGTCTAATGCAAGCTTCATTCCTTCTTCATTTTCCTCGGGCTCAAAGGCCTTGATTCTTGGTGATACATATGATATTTCAACTGGAACCACTGCCTCGGCTCCATAAGCCAGGAAGAATGGAGTTGCATCAGTAATAACTTTATGAGTGGTTCTGTATGCCCAGAGTATTGGCAAAAGCTCGTCCACCCATGTGTTAGCAGAACGCTCGATCCTTTTCTTGAGACCATCAAGGATGATTCGATTGGCTACCTCAGTCTGCCCATTTGCTTGGGGGTGTGCAACAGAAGTGAAGCGTAGATTGATGTCGTTATTAGCACAATATCCCTTGAATTCTTCATTGTTGAATTGTGTGCCATTGTCCGTTACCAGGATTCGTGGTATTCCATACCTACATATGATGTTTTCCCAGAAGAATTGAGCTACTTGCTTTGTGGTTATCTTGGCTAGTGGTTTAGCCTCAATCCATTTAGTGAAGTAATCGATGGCAATGATCAGGAACTTTCTCTGTCCGCTAGCCATTGGAAAGGGCCCAAGGATGTCCATTCCCCACATTGTAAAGGGGATAGGGGAATTGATGGACGTCAACATCTCAGGTGATTGCCTGACAACCGGTGCATGCCTTTAACACTTGTCACATCTTCTCACGTATTCTTTCGAGTCTTTTATCAAGTCAAGCCAGTAAAAGCCAAGGCGGATGATTTTGTGAGCCAAAGCCCTGCCCCCCAAGTGTTGGCCATAAATTCCTTCGTGTACTTCTTTCAAGGCCTCATGGGCTTCGTCTGGCCTTAGGCATTTCAAGTATGGAATAATAAAAGATTTCTTATAGAGAATTCCATCAATGAGAGCGTACCTTAATGTCCTAGTAGTAAGCTTCTTGGCTTCCATGGTATTGGCAGGATTCCATCCAGATTGCAGGTGGGATTTTATTAGATCCATCCAACAACTGCCAATGTTTATCGGGGCTACCAGCTTCACATTGATGCTAAGGGTCTTCAATACTTGGAAGTAAACACTTCCCATATGTTCATCCACTTCTGATGAGGCGAACTTTGATAAGGCATCAACCTTTATATTCTCTTCTCTAGGAACATATTCCATCTGACATTCTTCAAATTGAGTCATTATGACTTTTACTAATCGGAGGTATTTAACCATGACTTTTTCCCTTGCTTCAAACTCCCCATTTACTTGAGATATAACCAGCTTTGAGTCTCCACAGACTTTAAGGTGTTTGGCTTTTGGTGCATTGGCCAAGCTCAGGCCTGCTATTAGAGCTTCGTATTCGGCTTCATTGTTAGTTGTTGGAAAATCAAGCTTAATAGCATACTCAATGATAAATCCTTCGGGACTTTGTAGCACCAAGCCTGCGCCGCTAGATTTTGTTTTTGATGCCCCATCAAAATTGAGCACCCAATATTCTTTAGGAGTCTGCCCTCCTTCTTGTGTTGCTTCCTCGCTGTCCTCACTGTCCTGCCCTCCGACTTCTTGGTCGTCAATAGTACATTCGACCACGAAGTCAGCAAGAGCTTGGGCTTTAATGGCCGTTCGAGGCTTATACTTGATGTCGAATTCTCCTAGCTCAATGGCCCACTTAATCAGCCTTCCACTTTCCTTGGGGCTGTGTATAATGTTTCTCAGGGTTTGATCAGTTAATACTTCGATTTTGTGTGCCTGAAAGTATGATCGTAACTTTCTTGAGGCTATTACCAAGGCCAGTCTAAACTTCTCAATTTTGGAGTAATTAAGTTCCGCTCCATGCAAAACCTTGCTCACATAATAGACTGACTTTTGAATTTTCTCCTCTTCCTTTATAAGGACAACACTCAGGGCCTTTTCTGATATGGCCAAATACAAGTATAAGATGTCCTCGGGGCTAGGCTTGGCCAACAACGGGGCTTTAGCCATATATTTCTTCAGTTCCTCAAAGGCCGTTTGACTTTCTTCTGTCCACACGAAATCTTTAACTTTTTTCAACGTCTTGAAGAAGGGTAAACATTTATCCCCAGACTTCGAGACAAACCTCCCCAGGGCAGCAACTCTTCTTGTCAATTTTTGGACGTCCCTTACTGTTTTTGGAGGTTCCATGTCGAGTATGGCCTTGATTTTGTCAGGATTGGCCTCAATCCCTCTCTTAGAGACCATCATTCCTAGGAATTTTCCAGATCCCACGCCAAAGGCGCACTTTGCAGGGTTAAGCATCATATTGTGGTGCCTTAGCACTTCGAAAGCCTCTCGTAGGTGCTCAATATGATCGGCCTTACCGAGACTTTTGACTAGCATATCGTCAACGTAGACCTCCATGGTTTTAGCCTTTGATAGGTGGCCCCTGCATTCTTTAACCCAAAGGCCATAACGAGATAACAAAGTACACCAAAGTCAGTGATGAAAGATACCTTGGCAATGTCATCCCCGTGCATCCGGATTTGATTGTATCCACTAAAGCCATCCATGAAGCTTAACATCTCATGTCCCGCCATGGCATCTATGAGCGCATCAATCCTCGGGAGGGGGAAGCAATCCTTTGGGCATGCATCATTTAAATCAGTGAAGTCAACGCACATCCTCCACTTTCCATTGGATTTCCTGACCATTACAGGATTAGCAAGCCATTCGGGATATTGAATTTCCTTGATGAATCCATCCTTCAAGAGCATTTCCACCTCTTGCTTTATGGCTTCCTGCCTTTCTGGAGCAAAATTTCTCTTCTTTTGTTTCACCGTTTTCCGCTGTGGATCCACGTTAAGCTTATGAGTGATCAGTTCAGGGTCAATTCCCGGCATATCAGCGGCTGTCCATGCAAATAAGTCTCTGTTTTCTTGCAAGAACTTTGTCAATTTTTCTTTCATAGGCTCTTCTAATGAGGCCCCAATATAGGTGACTTTCTCCGGTTCTTCTGGAACTAAAAGAATTGGAACCAAGTCCTCAGCTGGTTTTCCCCTTCTTTTTTCATCTTCTCTTGAGTCCATGTCCTCTATGGGTAGGACTTGCCCCCCGACTCCGTCGGGTCTCAGGGCTACTACGTAGCAACTTCTTGCCATTCTCTGGTCTCCTTTTTCCTCCACTACGCCGTTTCTGGTAGGGAATTTTATCTTTAATTGATAACTCGAGGCGATAGCCTTAAAAGCATGCAAACCCGTTCTTCCAAGGATTGCATTATATGTAGAAGATGCTTTGATTATCAGAAAAGTTAGCATCTGTGTGATTTCTCGAGGTTCTCTCCCCATTGTCATGGGTAGTTGAATGGTCCCTTCTACTTTTGACTCCACTCCATTAAAACCATATATTGGAATATCCGAAGGGGTTAGTTGGGAATCATTGTACCCCATCTTCACAAAGACATCGTAGAACAAGATATCAACTGATGCTCCATTGTCCACCAGGACTCTTTTTACCTCTGAATTTCCTATCAAAGGGGCAATAACGAGAGGATGATCATGAGGAAATTTTATCCCTTCCAGGTCCGAGTCATCAAAGGATATGACCGCCTCCGTCCTAGCACGCTTAGGTGCTTCTCCTACGACTTGCATAACCTCTCTTACGTATGTTTTCCTTGAATTTCTTGAGCTCCCCGCGGCTGTGGGGCCTCCAAAAATCATGTTAATAACTAGTCCTCTAGGTTGAGGATTCCTATCCCAACCATCGTTATTCTTTCTGTTATCATCGCGTCTATCATGACTTCCATCATTAGTGTACTTAGAAAGCTTTCCTCTTCTAATAAGGAACTCGATTTCATCCTTCAATTGTCTACAGTCATCCGTGTCATGCCCGGTATCCCTATGAAATCGGCAAAATGCGTTCTTGTTCCTCTTTTCAGGATCAGATTTCAGGGGTTTAGGCCATCTTAGATCTCGATCTCTTTCGATATCCAACAGGATTTGACTTCGAGGTGTGTTCAGTCTTGCGTATTCAGCGAATTTTGGTCCAAAACTATTTTTCTTCAGGGGGGATTCAGAATCCTTATCCGTCTTGGGATACTTGTCTCAGGCATCATACTCCTGATCGGCTTTTCTCTTTTTGCTATTGTTCCCATGCGTAGCCACTGATATAGTGGTTTTCTTCATGCTTTCTTCTGCCTTGATATATTTTCCTGCTCTGTCTTTGTTGGAGATTACGAAGCTGTATAAATAGTAATCGTGTTAACTCAACACTAGAACAGGACAAGTAAATAATACTACACCTACACAGAAATCAGGAAGAAATGAAGACAAGGCAGATACAGTGAATCAAGACATTAGAAGAAGTTTTGAAGTCTACTACAGGTCACTGAAAGAAGTTCATTAATATGTTCATGCTTTAGTGAAGAATAATGTGTAAAGACTTTCAGGGTTTCAGAAGTGTTGAAGATTCAGTATAGAAGTGCCACTAGAAGATTTCAGTGTAAAAGCATTGATTGAAGATAGACAGTGTTCGAAGCATAGGAATCTAGAAGAATTGAAGACATGGTAAAGACAAGTGTCTAAGTACCAGAAAAGATTCCAGTGAAATTACAGTGTTTATTGACAGTCAGTGTTCGAAGCAATGAAGTTGCTGCAAACTTAACAATGTAAGTAAAGCAATAATACGAAGACCTGGATCGAAGTTAGTCGTCTGTGAACCAGACCAGTTGCACTAGGCGTCAGCAGTCTGTGAAAGGAATCTGAGTATTAACTACAGAAGAATTGTTAAGTTGAAGAACGTACTTGAAAAGAACGGTTATTTATTAAGGTACGAAAAGTAATTTGTAGAGGCTACAGCCAAACAGCTAAACAGCCAAACAGCTCAGGGTACAGGGTGTAATGCGACAAGACTTTGGTACAAGAAATGGAAGTGGGTGAAGTTAAGTCAAAGAATGAATAGAGGGTCAAAGTGCAGTGACTAAACAGCACTTTGACCATGAATGTTATTCACGCGCAAGAATCATTCATTTCTTAAGGCATGTGTATGTGGCGCCACTTATTCTTATACAGGGAAATCAATGTGTGGGGCGCCACTTATATTTGCTTAGTAAAAATCAAGTGAATGGCGCCACTACACTGCTCTCCTTGTGTAGGCGCAACTCAAGATGGCAGCAAAATTATTCCAAGTAAATGGCGCCACTTGAATCTACACAGGGAAGTCACTCTACAGGCGCCACTCAGCCCTTAGCCAATTAAATTACAGCAGCTACTTTAATTGATTTAAAAGTCTACACAAATAAAAGGAGGTCAGCCACTCATTGGAAGAGTCGTCTTCTTCAACACAAATAATATGTAGAGAGCAGCCATGGCCGGAGCAAGAGAATAATTTATACACACCCATACCTTGTTCCCAGTCAGATATTAGGACCCGGTTCTTTAATGAAAAATGCTCAGGGCTCCTAGATATCACTCCCTACGGACTCAGTTTTTCCTTGTACTAATTTAGATATATTTGTATAGGAACTGAGCCTAATATTTTTGTGTTAGTAGCAAAGAATTAATTTATTCTTTGGAAGCCAGTTAATTTTAACTGGGTGTAGCAAAACCCTCTGGGATTAATACGAGAGTAATATTCCTGGAAACTTGTCTCCATAATTTACCTGCTAATTTTCTTGAACCTAATTGATTTATCCGGACACACAGAAAATTAGTAGGCAGTTCACCTAAACACTACAAATGGCCAAACCCACTCTGAAGCAATAATTTATTTATCCGCAAATTCAGAAAAGAATTTAAATTATTGTGAATATCGTATTCAACCCCCCTTCTACGATATTTCGGGACCTAACAATTGGTATCAGAGCTCGCTGATTGATATACAAATCAGGATCCGTAGTTCAGTGAAGCTCAGGGTGTCAAAGCTGCTTGGACCAAGAATAATTAGAGGACTTTTTAAATAAGTTTAATTATAAACTTTTAATAAGTATATTTTATAAACTATATAAAATTTATTTTATAAACTTTTATTAGTTTATGTTATAAATTTTAATTAGTTTATTTTATAAATCTAATATTAAATTTATTTTATAAACTTTTATAAAATTTGTTTTATAAACTTTTATAAGTTTATATTATAAATTTTAATTAGTTTATTTTACAAACTTAATATTAAATTTATTTTATAAACTTTTATAAAATTTGTTTTATAAAATTTTATTAGTTTACATTATAAATTTTAATTAGTTTATTTTATAAAATTTATAAAAGTTTTACTTTTAAATCTATTTAACGTCGACAGCGTGGTCCATTTAATTCACCTGGCACAGATATATTTTGTTTGGCAGCTGACATCACGCGCCCATGTTTAATCTTGGCCAACAAAGCTTTGTAATCACCTGACTGTATTGCACGCGCTATGATCAATTCTAAATCAGCCAAGGCAATATCACCTCTATTAAAGCCATGTTGCGCCTGTACATGAAACATACGGACCTAGCGCCACTTGAATTCATTTATTTTTCAAGTCTTGAGTTGCGCTCGTACAGGGGTCACCCTGTGTGAGGCGCAACTCAAAATTCTGGCGCCACTCACATACCAAAGTGCATTTGGGTATCTCAAGTTTTGTACCCTTTAATTTTCAATTTTTTATTTTAGATTTATTTATTTTTCCAGAAAATTTAAATTCTTGAAAACTAAAATTTTTCTTAAATATTAATTTACGATATTTTAATTTTTAAGAAAATTCTAAATTCTTGAAAATTAATTTGTTGTATATTTTTATTTTTGATTAATTTATTTTCTAAGATAATTAAAGATTCTGTAAATCTAAATTTTTCTTAAATATTAATTCGAGGGTGCTTAAAGGGTTCGTAGTTGAAGATTTTTCCGGGTATTGAAGACAACAGAGATTGACTGAAGGTTATCCAATGAAGATTATTCTGGAACGGACTGAAGAAATAGTGGTTCTAATTTCCTCAGAGGTTTACTCCATAGGATCCCACTAATATTTTGGAAGCTGCAAAAGAAGAGATTAATTTGGGTACATTTTTTGATTAATTTAAGTTGAATTTTTGGATGAAAATCTTAGGGGTTGAAGTAGTGAAGGAGAACAGACTGGACAACCTGGAATCTCAGTACAAGCCTTAAAGACTATTCTACAGAGAGATTACAGGAAGTTCGTGCTAACACTGCAGATCATCTGGAACACAGGATACAGCCAACAGGGATTTAAGGATACAACCACATTGTCTGTAAAAGTCCTGTATGTGCTGAAGGCCTATGAACTAGAACAAGAGCTGAAGAAGATAATATTTGGTAAAGCAGGTTGTTAGCATATCCACTGTATTTGTGACCCATGAACCAAATTTGATTGAAGTCAAGGTTGAGAACCTCTGAACAGAAATGAAATGATCCTAGAAGCTGAATTGAAGATGTTGTAGCTCGAGGTAGTGGTCAAGGTGTTGCATGTGAATTTGACACTTTGGAATAACTTGAGAACTGGACTGCAAGTCAAGCCTGTAGGGCAAATGGAAGTTCAGTGACATCAGATTCAGACGGAATCCCAATTCTAAATCTAAGGTCCTTACCTATAGATTCCATAAAGGAGATTTTCAAGATCAGTTCAAGAGGCGGTTGCAAGACAGGGATGGTTCATATTTGAAAGACAAGATCAGGGGTTTGCTACACAGTTTGAAGAAGCCTGTACAAGCAAAAGATGACAAACACTATGTTGGGTTAAAGCAGGAATCTCAGGCATTAGTAAGGATGCAGCAAGGGAAAGCACTTGTTGATGAAGTTAAATGCAAAGCTGATTCTATCAGTGACAGTGATGAACCAAATGGATATCTGGCATCAATGACCAACACTGGAGATGAATCACTATGCACTTCACAGGTACACATTCTAACTAGTATACGTTTATCTAATTAAGAACTGCATGATTATTAAGTTTTGAAATGTATTATATTCATGACAGCATGTTAGCATCTTAGGACTTAAATGCTTAATTGATTGCTAAGAATAAGATTGCATGCTAGGATTCATGAGTTTAATTGGTACATTTGATACTTGATTTTATATGCAGTAAAATGAATATCTAGAATTAGATAGGGTGTTCTAGACGGTTAGGTGTATCCTCAAACATTTGCTGGAACTTGAGTTAAATCTTCTGTGATTTAATACCTCTGCTAATGTTGTGAAAATTACTAAATAGACAAACAGGTCATAGATCAGATATTTTATATTTGTTCTTATTGTGATAAATGACTTGTTAAATGTATGTAGAATTTGATATTGCTCATAATGTCTTATTCAAATATTCTGCATATTCTTAAAATTGTTTATGTTTTTATTTTCACATGATTTGTTCTCGCTCACATAGTTGCTCTTAAATGTCATATCATATCATGTATTGCTTGTTAGGGATAGAATAATAAAAGATGGTAGAATTATCTAAGTAGTTAGTAAGCCATGTAGATTCGAAGCTAAATCTAAAACTGACTTAGGTAATTAGAGATAGTTAAAAATGCTAGACAACGACAGAATGGATTAGAAAGAATTAGTAATTAATTTATTAGTTCTTCTATCCATGTGCTTTTAGAAAATTATTGAATATCTGTAAATATGCTTTATATCTGTTACACTTGTGTAGAATGATTAAAGTAGATAGTACTAAATTTTCTAATATGCATAACATGCCTGAATTGCATAATTCTTATCTTTAATGCTTTAAAGCTAAATGTTTACCATGTGTTCTTATTTCCATGCTTGTTTAGTTATTTGAAAATGCATATCTTAGGACTTGCATAATCTTAGACAAAGCATGCATAAGAATCACAATAGGGTAAAGACTGTTAGTCCACCTTAAGTTAGGTTGGAATCACTAATCTCATAGCCTAAAGACTACTTTGTCAAGGCTGCTGTAAATGAGAAGTGATCAGTCAAAGATAAGTTTGTGCATGTTTAGGTTGAAGCTGTTGTTACCTTTGATAATATCTCTAACCCATCTGGACTCAATAAAAGTTGAGTACCAAGAAGCTTGATCATTTGTGATTGCAGAGTATGTTATGAAAGGCAAAAGTTATGTGACTTCGTGACATTTACTGTTCGAGGCACATGATTAAGATTAAAGCTTTGACATCAAAGTTGATTGAGAAGGCCTCCCCGATGGTAACCGTTGGAGATGACAGGAAAGGATGTACAAAGGATATGGCTATCATGTTTTAAGAACTGTCATCAGTGGAAGCATCTTTCTTGTTGAAAGAGTTAAGCACTTTTTAAAGGGCACTAGGGAATTCTTCGTCAAGGGTTTTCTGGAGAAGTGTTTGATCTCAAGCAAGAAGGTTGGAAGCTCGCTCAACTGAGAGTGAGGAAGTTTGTTCGTAGCTGACATGGAATTTGGATGCAAAGGTGAAGTCAACTTTTTAGTAAAACTTCATCAATGAAGAGTTAGCTATGGCAAATGAAGCTCTCACACTTGTCAGTCTACAAGGCAATGGATTCTTTGTTAAAAGATGAAATTGGTGAGAGGACTGCTTCATTTGGAATTCTATTCAGAAGGACATTTTGAAGTGTGTCACATAGGGAAGTCAATGAAAACATCACACTGAAGGAAAGTCATATGCTTAGTGGTGATTGAAATTGATAACCCTAATAACAAATTGGTGATGTTCGTGCATTCAACAGACAAAATGTCACAAATGGTGATTGATCAAATAAGGAAGATCAAGTTGGAAGCAATTGGTAAGCTGTGAGGACTTTGAAGTCAGATATTGGAACTGCATTTCGCGAGTGAAGTTCTAAATGAAGTCTGCACTGAAAAGGTATTTGGAAGCTGAAGCAATTAACACAGCATGCTGCTTTAATCAACAAGATCGTGAAAAGACATCATTTGAGTTAATGGTCAACCAGAAGCAAACACTGAAGCTCTTTCGTGTGTTTGGAGGGAATTGATTTTTAATGAAGATTTATTTGAGTAACTTGACAAGAAGTTAAGGCTCATGGAACAATTCTCCTCGGCTACTCAGAAGTGATTAAAAGTCTGAATGTAATGAATATCTACACCAAGCTCCCAAGCATTCAAGTGAACGACTATTCTGAATCTTTGACAAATTCAGATACTGATGTAGACGCTGAGGTTGCAGAAGGAATTAATGTTTAGCAGCAACTCAGGGGAGCAAATAAAAGAAGGATTTTCTAGCCGTACTCAACAATGAAGATCAAAGGATTTCATTAAGAACATTTCTGCCAAGACAAAAGGTTTGAAGTCAAATTCTATCCTGGAGTCTCGTTCTTAGTGATCCGGATTCTTGTGTAGAGGCTAGAAGTGCTAATCGAAATGATCATATATCTTTCGGGACCAAGTTGGGAAAGAGAAATTGTCAACTTACAATTGGTATCAACAATTGGTATCACCCATCAATTGGTATCCCAGAGAATACTAAAGAAGCACAAATTGATCCAGATTGGGTGATTGCAATGCAAAATGATCTCAATCAGTTAGAAGGCGGAAAACAATGAAGTTGGAACCCAGACCATAGACCACTAAAGTCGAAGCTGAAACTGGTACAGTAGGGGTTCACAGAAACTGGATGACTATTGGCATTGTTATGAGGGGCAAAGCCAAACTGGTTGCTACAGGACTTTAAAGCAGAAGGTATCGATGATGATGGAAACAGAATCTTCGGGACTTTCAAGTTCAAGCAGTAAGCACCAGTGACGATACTTGATCCTTTGGGACTCATCAATGGTGACCTAATAATTTTCATGGACCCAACGATTAGGACCAAACAAGATGAGGGCCTAATAATAGGACATCCCTAGCACATGTGGAGCATTCAAGCATGAAGATCTAACAGATGAATGTGAACAAGTGCACTCCTGAATGGTGAGCTGGAAGATGAAGTTGCAGATCCATTACAATTTGTATATCATTCTCTTCTCAGGCCTTGCTATGACGGAGGTAAGGACTCAAGCAAAACGTCAAGGACATGGTATGACTCTTTAACTGTGAATTACTTAAAAGTGATTTTTTATTAGAGTTGTTATACATATCTCTCTAGAAATGCTAGGCACACATAATGACATATATATATGCAAGTATACCTTAATTCTCGATATGCCTATGTGCAAGTTTCCAAGTGGAATCTAGAGAATCGTATCTTATAGCTAAGTTATGAATTGCTAGATATCTTAGGGGATCACCAATTCTTGGAATCTGGGACCCTTAAGATAATAGGTTTAACCTAATTGGCTATATAGATATAGATAATGCAGGTTGTACGAAAGACAGGGAAGTCTAGAAGCTGTCAATTTCCAGCAACTCTGTTGAACTCTTCACACCACTAGAGGAACAAGCGCATGGACACCAGGTATCATTTCTTTAGAGTTGTCCTTAGTCGAATAACTTGCAGATTTTTGCTAAATGACTTGATGAATTTATTTTATCTAAGTTGGTTAGTAAACTTGGGATATTATTAATATGCATATTTATTGAAAATCCCATCTGCAAGGAATTCTCAAATGAGTTCACAAGTATTACTTTTTCCCGATCCAAAGGACTTGTGAATTTATTTGAAATCCAGATCCTCATACTTTTTGCTATTAGTTTAATTATCATGCTTACATTGTTATATGCATAAGTGGTAGTTAAATTACTTAGCAGAAGTAAGAAGCATAATTATTTGTATGTTTTAAATATTTGCTGAGTATTAGTCAATGGTATCTTGCTTAATTGCTCTGATATTTTGCTCTGATATTCTTAAATATTTTATTACAAATAATTGTGATACTTTTGATATTAGTGATGGTATTTAGAATTTCTGTTCTAAATAATTAATGCATATTTTAAAATATACTAATATTGAAAGACGAGGTATTTTCTAAAAGTTAGGTGTATAAAATTCTCAATGTTTTATATACTTAGAAAATATTTCTAAAAATTGAGTTTATTGCGAGAAGTTGCAATTAGAATCACAAGTATTACTTTTTCCCTATATAAAGGACTTGTGAATTTCTTTTCAACTAAATCCTCGAGCTTACGTATATCATTAGTAATTGTTATGAGTACGCTTACAATGTGCTTCAGTGACAATTATCAGATATGGCGTAGGAAGTTAGATATTAATATTCAATCTAATGAATATTTTAGTATTTAGCGAATTTATTTTATCTTATTAAAATTATGGACTGAAGCAATTCAATGTTTATTAGTTTCATAATTTTGATTTGATAAAATATAAGAAGCATAGTTTCTTGCATTTTGAATTTATTGATAAATATCTCATAATGATATTTTGTTAATATTTCCGTGCAATTAACTGTGATATGCTTATTGTTCTACTGAATAATTGCCATGTATAGTTGATATATATATGCATATGATTGGCAATTGCTTAGTACAACATAAGTATTTAATTTATTTTGGTTTATTTAAATCATGATGATATAAAACAATTCAGTGAAATATCTGTTCCATGATTTAAGTAAATTAAAATAAATAAGAAGCATAATTATTAGTAGTATAAATATTCTCATTTATTACTTTGTGATAATTGAATAATATTTTGTTACAAAATAATTGTGATATATTGATACTAATGGATTTGCTTAGTTTTTATTCTTAGAAACAATTGGTATCAATATATTTAGTTTTCTTTCTTTGACTGGTTTACGATCCAGAATGTATTTAAAAGAAATTTTTGTCTATTTCTTTTTCAAAATGCTTTACTCAAAGATACATTCATTTCTCTATCAGTTTTAGTTAAGAAAACTTAAGAATTCTTTTTCAAAACTTCTCTTTTGAAAAACTTTTCTTAAGGATAATCTTTCTTTTCTCTCGAAATTTTATCCTCTCTCAAAAGCTTGTTTTAAATGTTTTATCTAACAAAGCTTTTTCTCTCTTTTGAAAATTAGTTTTAACTTCGAGGTATCAATCACTTGTAAAATGATTTGTTTTCAAATACTTGTTTCAGTGTATGTTTCACATTGATTCACAATACCAAAACAGTGGTTGTTGCTTTGAAGGCCTAGTACTGTCATGTTAAGCATTCATCCTAACCCCAATTGTCATGTTTTTATTTTAAGTCGGGGACATTATCAGGCAGACGAAAATGATGTAAATCATAATTGCTTTATGAGTCAGAAAATCATTCTCTTCTATCTGATAAGGATGTTTTGCAAAACTGTTTTCAAAACATACAGTGCTTAGGTTTAATGGAAAAGAGTCATTTTTATTGAGATATAATTTGGTAGAAGAGTTGAATTTCTTCTTTGGTATAAATTCCCGCGTTTTATTATGGGAAGTTTGCCTTATAAGAAATTCATAAGTAATAGAAACTTTTTCTCTGATACTCCCGCGTTTTATTATGGGATAAGTATCTTAAAGAAAATTTTTATTGGTGTCATGCTCTTAAATGATAAATTTTTCGATCTGACAAAACACTTTTATTAAAAGTGCTTTTAATGCAATCCATTACCATTCCTTCATATATTTTTCTTTCTCCTTGAGATGAAAAATATGTTTTGGAATGTTAAAGTGATTATCTTTTTATCTTATTTAAATGATTTTATCCGTTTAGCCCCCAGTGGCTACAGAAGCTGGCCAGGAGGTTGAAAACCCATCAATCTCTGACCCAGGCCTTAATACCAAACACTCATTTCATCCACTTCCATATATTAACCCTTGGAGTTATAAGGAACACATGTTTGTTAGAGGTTGATAAGGGAGAAACTGCACTTGTTGCAGCAAATAAGGATGAAGTCGGCAATGCACCCACAGCTCTACCTCCATCGAAGTAAAGGAGTATATAACTGAGGTATCTATAAGCTCATTTGTATCTTCTCAAAAGGATGCAGAGCTGAAAAGGTAATAAAACTGTCTCTGGAATCATTCTCTCAACAGGGTGAGTCCATTGAAATTCGCTCGTCAGCTAGAGCATCTTGTAATGAGTCAAGCACACCACCGGCACTCACGCTGATGGTAAGCCTAAACAGATATATTTTAGGGACACATTGCAAGACGTGCACAGTGTGAGGTATAGGCATGTTAACAAAACACCCGTCATTGGGTTAAGAGGGAAACGTAGACTCTAATTTGCCATTCATTACATTGTCTACTACGTCGCCCCTCCTGGAAGGAACATTTCCAGATCCTGAAAAGGAATGTCCACCTCCCGTTTACGGAGAAGGTGTGAGGCAACTCCTTGATAGAACAAGGTAGGATTCCCAAAAAGATTTTAAAATCTTGGGATAACCCATCTCAATGAGGTGAGGCTCCACTAGACAGTGATTTAGCAATTGCTATTGAGTCTGGTGCTGAGACAGTGCTTATGCATGATAGATCAAGAACATCTCAATGAGGCAATTCTCCACTTGATAGTGATTCAGTTCATTCTGATGAATCAGGTGTTGGGAATATATGAATTCACGGATTTCACTTGCAGGTACAGAAGGCTATATTTGGAATGCAGAGTGAAAGTGAGAGAGAGAAACACTTAAGTGAAAGTGAGGGAGAGATACACTTGAGTGAGAAATAGGGAGAGAAAGAGTGAAACACTTCTAAGTGCCCAACACTTAAGTGTAAACACCAACAGAACGTAGTAGAAGTGAGGAAACCACAAGCCAAACACTTACCCTTGCTACTTGCTACTTCTGAAAGAAAAGTTACTATATTTTTTCCCGATCAACGACAGACGAGAACCTTCTTTGGAAGACAAACCATTCAAAAGTGGACCTAACAATATAGTGATATAGTGTTATCTTCAAAAGTGGGCCATTGGAGGATTCCTCAACTAAGGGGGATAATTTATAGGGAGAAAAAGGTGAAGTTAATCAAGTCTTATCTTCGTATCCTTCGGCAGAGTAAAGAGTTAATTTCCTAAAGGGGTTCGTATCCTGGACTCATAAGGTAAGTTCCTAGATCCTGTTTCCTAAAGGGGTTCGTATCCTGGAAGATCCTTGGGAAAAGGGGTTCGTATCCTTGGGAGAAGTTAATAGCCTTAGGGGGAGATTTTAGACAAGAAGAAGAAAATCTTATCTTCTGATCCTGAGGGGAAATAACAGATATATGGGAGAATCAAGAAGCTGTATTCTATACTTGGAAGAACAGAAATGACTATTCCATTGATTTTCTAAAGGGAGAAGAAGAATAAGAAGGAGAATCACATTCGTAGGGGGAGAACATCATTTGAGCTATGTTCAGTATTGATTGAAGACATACCCAGGAATAATGATTCTTATGAAGCTCTGTTCGTGATAAGTTCTTTAAGTTCACACTATGAAGGATTTTGAAATGGAGAAAGCTCAAACAGACAGAAATGAAGATGATACCACTTGAATATCAGTTCAGTGTCAGAGGAACAAGCATCTCTCATTTCAGTTACAGAAGAAATCTGGAAATGCATTATCTGATCCAGAAAAACCAGTAGCATTATTTACAAGTCTCGGGCGATTACTTTTTCTAGTTGTTAGTTGAGTTATCCTCCCTAAGTGATTTGATTGCTAAGGCTTAACAATCAAATAGGGGGAGATTGTTGGAGATTACGAAGCTGTATAAATAGTAACCGTGTTAACTCAACACTAGAACAGGACAAGTAAATAATACTACACCTACACAGAAATCAGGAAGAAATGAAGACAAGGCAGATACAGTGAATCAAGACATTAGAAGAAGTTTTGAAGTCTACTACAGGTCACTGAAAGAAGTTCATTAATATGTTCATGCTTTAGTGAAGAATAATGTATAAAGACTTTCAGGGTTTCAGAAGTGTTGAAGATTCAGTATAGAAGTGCCACTAGAAGATTTCAGTGTAAAAGCGTTGATTGAAGATAGACAGTGTTCGAAGCATAGGAATCTAGAAGAATTGAAGACATGGTAAAGACAAGTGTCTAAGTACCAGAAAAGATTCCAGTGAAATTACAGTGTTTATTGACAGTCAGTGTTCGAAGCAATGAAGTTGCTGCAAACTTAACAATGTAAGTAAAGCAATAATACGAAGACCTGGATCGAAGTTAGTCGTCTGTGAACCAGACCAGTTGCACTAGGCGTCAGCACTCTGTGAAAGGAATCTGAGTATTAACTACAGAAGAATTGTTAAGTTGAAGAACGTACTTGAAAAGAACGGTTATTTATTAAGGTACGAAAAGTAATTTGTAGAGGCTACAGCCAAACAGCTAAACAGCCAAACAGCTCAGGGTACAGGGTGTAATGCGACAAGACTTTGGTACAAGAAATGGAAGTTGGTGAAGTTAAGTCAAGGAATGAATAGAGGGTTAAAGTGCAGTGAGTAAACAGCACTTTGACCATGAATGTTATTCACGCGCAAGAATCATTCATTTCTTAAGGCATGTGTATGTGGCGCCACTTATTCTTATACAGGGAAATCAATGTGTGGGGCGCCACTTATATTTGCTTAGTAAAAATCAAGTGAATGGCGCCACTACACTGCTCTCCTTGTGTAGGCGCAACTCAAGATGGCAGCAAAATTATTCCAAGTAAATGGCGCCACTTGAATCTACACAGGGAAGTCACTCTACAGGCGCCACTCAGCCCTTAGCCAATTAAATTACAGCAGCTACTTTAATTGATTTAAAAGTCTACACAAATAAAAGGAGGTCAGCCACTCATTGGAAGAGTCGTCTTCTTCAACACAAATAATATGTAGAGAGCAGCCATGGCCGGAGCAAGAGAATAATTTATACACACCCATACCTTGCTCCCGGTCAGATATTAGGACCCGGTTCTTTAATGAAAAATGCTCAGGGCTCCTAGATATCACTCCCTACGGACTCAGTTTTTCCTTGTACTAATTTAGATATATTTGTATAGGAACTGAGCCTAATATTTTTGTGTTAGTAGCAAAGAATTAATTTATTCTTTGGAAGCCAGTTAATTTTAACTGGGTGTAGCAAAACCCTCTGGGATTAATACGAGAGTAATATTCCTGGAAACTTGTCTCCATAATTTACCTGCTAATTTTCTTGAACCTAATTGATTTATCAGGACACACAGAAAATTAGTAGGCAGTTCACCTAAACACTACAAATGGCCAAACCCACTCTGAAGCAATAATTTATTTATCCGCAAATTCAGAAAAGAATTTAAATTATTGTGAATATCGTATTCAACCCCCCTTCTACGATATTTCGGGACCTAACAGTCTTGAAGAAGAAGCATGTTCTCCGGCGGATGTTTAGCTAGAGATCTCTTAAAATAAGGATCAGTTGTCCCCTGTTGTAAGGCTATCATAGCCACTTTCTCATCCAAGTCTGGGACTTTCAAGGCTTCCTTGGTGAAGCGGTTCAGGTAGTCCCTCAGGGATTCGTTCTTTCCTTGTTCCAGATTCATGAGAGAAGCTGAGCTTTTTTCGTGTACTTTCCCGCTTATAAACTGGCTTATAAAGGCCTTACTGAGTTCTTTAAAGGACCCAATGGAGTTGGGAGGTAATCGGCTATACCATCGTTGAGCCATGCCCCCCAGGGTTTGGGGGAAAGCCCTGCACTTCAAAGCATCATTGGTGGGTTGTAATAACAAAGCATTCGAGAAGGTTCTCACGTGATTAGCTGGATCGCCCACCCCATCATAATTCTTGATGGTGGGTATCTTGAATTTACTTGAGATGTGAGCGTTCATGATCGTCTCGGTGAAGGGTGGTGTCGGATCATCAGGATCTCCAAGGGGTAGCAATTCGGTGGGGTCAGCCCTTGCAATTTCCATTCTTTTCCCTCGAGGGGTTCCATCTAGTTCTATGATGTCAGGGGCTTCATACCTCGGGATTGGCCTTCTGCCCCGACGATCTAAGCTTTTCTTTAACTCTTTGAGTTCAGCCTCGTAGGAAGCAATTTTCTGTTCTAGTGTCCTACGGGACTGTGAACGCTGGCTTCCCACGGGTTCCTTACCAGGCCTTCTCCTCCTATGATTAACATCGGTGCCTTCGGAGCTTTCATCATCAGTTGTATAAGGTCCTGAGAAATCATGGATTCCTTCCCTACGCCCATAACTTTGCGGGGGTTCCAACCCTCGGATGTAAAGAGGGGGATAAGCTTGGGGGATGCCAAGCCTAGGTTAGGCGACAGTGCTACTAGGGATAACAACAGTAGAAATTTGTGCGTGTGGAGGAGCAGTAGCAATAAAAGGAGTTTGAGTTACCTGGGATAGAGGATTGGATCCATGGATGATTTCCTCAGGATTGGTAGAATGGACGATTTCACGGAACGGGCCAAGCCTTTGGGTGCTATGACCTTGAGTTCCAGCAGGAATAGTGGTGGTAACGGGTACCTCGGTGGTTTGAGTCTCATCAGGAGGAATCACAGCGATCAGGTCTCCGGTGGTAGGGACGGTGTCTCCATCAGTTCTTCGTGTTCTTGCCATGGTTGATGTTTTCTTCCCACAGACGGCGCCAAATGTTATGGAACAAAATCTAGGATGTAGTTATTGCGATGTATGTCGGAGCTTATCGAGCTTTAATGACTGCACTTGTGTTTCGTAGCTTAGTTCTGCCCTCACAAGATGCCTACGTATCTCAGTATGTGTTGAGAATCAAGCCAGACGTAGTTCTAATAATGAGGGGTTAGGCCCTTTATATAGACATAGAGAGTCTAAGAATTTGAGTTGTTTTAGGAACCTTGATTGGTAAGGTATTTCCTAGAAGGATTCGGGATCCTGGGTAGAAGCAGTTTCCGTGTAGGAATAGGTTTCCTTGCAGTTGGATATAATTAATTAGCTGTATATTTGGCTAATTAATTAATTACGAATTTATTTACTGGTTAGGGTTTCAAGCCTCATTAAATGGGCCTCCATTTTGGACCAAACTAGGTCTAATTAATGCCACATTAATTGTGTCTTTAGAGCCTTCTTTCAGCCCATATCACTTGGTGTTGGTGTCTTCAGAGTCATACACTTTACCAAGTATAGCCATCTCAATCAGAAGTTTTGTAAACCTATCATACATCTCAGTGATAGATTCCCCAGTTTTTACCTCAAAATACTCATACTCCTGAATTAGCAGAGACTTGGCATTCTTCTTGACATCTTTAGTCCCTTCACAGTGCACTTCAAGTTTTATCCACATCTCCTTAGCAGTCTTGCATGATATGACACAGTTTGTGAGAACAAAATCCAAACTGTTAAAGAGAATGTTTTTGACTTTTGTCTCCTTAAGGACATTTTCCTTGTCCTCCTTTGACCACTCAGCCTTTGGTTTTTCAACAAAGTGTTCTTCAATTATTTTACCTTCTTCAGTGGTTTGAGGAACAAGCCTTGAGGGTACATAGGGCCCATCATTAATCATGTCAAGATAGTCAGGGTCTGTAGCTTCCAGAAGGTGCATCATCTTAACCTTTCAGTGGGTGTATTCGTTTCTTTTAAGTATAGGAATCTTAGAATTGTCATCTTTGTTTCCAGACATCTTTGATTGATTTTAAAACGTAGGCTCTGATACCAATTGTTAACCCAGTTTCACAAGTAGAAGGGGGGTTGAATACTTGTGAGATCTTTTCGCCTTAATTTCAATCAATTATGGAATAATCAAACTTGAACTATTTTAACAAAGATCAAAACTCAGAGAATAAAAATATTAGTGTTTGTATTAAAGAATATTGAATACAAACTCTCCTAGGGTGTACACAAACCCTAACAGCTTCTATGTGTTTTCACAGCAACTCTCTCTATCTCTTTTTGCGCTCACAAAAGTTCAACACTTATATTAGGTTACATATAATGTTTATATAGAGAGCTGCCTGTTAACTAATAACAGAAAATCAAATTACAATAGGAATAGAATTCCTAATTATTAGTTGACAGTTTTTTTCTGAAATTCTCTTTCCTTCCCATAGCATATTTGCAATATAATTGTTTTTATTTTCGAAGACTTTCCCTTTCTGTTGATCACCTTCCAAATATAACTTCAATTTTATAGACTTTGAAAATCCTTCAGACTCTGATGATCTTCAGTCTTTGACAGACTATAGACTCTGATAGTCTATAAACCCTGATCACCTTCTAGACTCTGATTTGCATCCAGACTCTGGTTCTATTGTCTTCTGAAAATCTTCTAAGTACAAAATGAATATTGACTACTAGACTCTAATTATAAAAGTTCAGAAACTAGAAAGACTTGTTACAAATAAACTATGTTAGACTATGTTCTAGTATTTTGTACATTATCAAATAAATATATTCCTAACAGATTTAAAGAGTGTGGAGATAATATAATAAAAATAAAAAAACAAATGTTATAATCAAATTGAATTTAAGCAGAGATATGATTGTAGGTACAAAATCAAATAGCTATTTCACGTGATTAGAATTTCAAAGATGAAATCAAATTTGGTATTTTACCGTTAAAAGAAGGTTTTGATAAAGGTATATATACATTATTGTAATGGTGGAGTTCTAATTTAATTCATATTTGATGTGGTTAATTTATATTAAAAAATTTGATATGTAAGTTATATAAAAATATATTTTTAAAATTATAAATTATTAAAAAATGATTAATTGTTATATTTTGATTTTATTAAAAAGAAAGTTTAAAGAATATTAATAGAATGTAACAAAAAAAACTGATATCAAATATGGTTAAGATTGTAGTAGCGAAATCAAATAAAATTTATAAAAAAATGACATTTTAGAAATGAAACCAAATTTCGTAGAGAGATACTATTAAAGTTTAGAGATAAATTAATATAATAGTGTGATTTTAATTAGTCCATATTTACACAGGTACGTTTATATAAAAAAGATTGATACGCAAATTATATAAATATATTTTTTAAATTATAAATTATAAAAAAGTAACTAATAGTTAAATTTTAACTCTATTAACAAATAAGTTCAAAGAGTATTGATATAATATATTGAAAATAAAAAATAAATATTAAAATCAAATAAAATTTAAACATGGATAGAATTATATGATAAAATCATAAATTATGAATAATAAAAAACATGTTAATACTCAAAATTGGTACTTTATATCATCAAATTCAATTAAAAAGAGTTTGAAATATAATAGAAGTTTATTAAAATTATTATAAAGATATATCTAAATTAGTGTGATATTTGGATGCTAATTAGTCAATTTTTGAAATGTAAGTTTATATAAAAAATTTGATAAGCAAACTCTATCAAAATATAGTTTTAAAATTTTGATTTATTAAAAATATAATTGATAATTAAATTTTAATTTTCTTGAAAAAATAGATTTAAAGAATGTTGCTATAATATAATAAAAATAAAAAATTAATATTGAAATTAAATAAAAAATAAAATTACAGGTAAAATTAAATAAAATTTAAATAAAAATATAATTTAATAGGTGTGAAATAAAATTTGGTATTTACAATTAAAAAAGATGTTTTTTCAAGATCTCAAACAAGCCAGAGTTACTTGTTGGAATGAAATTAATTTATTCATGAATATATTTTATTATTTAATAAGGGGATTGTTACCTATAACTGAAAGATAGCGCTTGAATTAATAATTTATTGAAAATAAAGTTTATGTTTGTGTGGTAAATTTTTATATTATTAAAAATTAAATCTAAAAAATGTTGAGATAATATAAAAAATTAAAATCAAATAGAATTTAAATAGAGATAAAATTGTAGGGTAAAAATAAATTATAAAATTAAATAGAGATATAATAGAAATAGGATTGAAGGGTGAAACCAAATTTTGTACACGAAAAGGGTTTTTGATTTGGTTCCGGGTTTCTGGAATGAGGTATGGGTTTAGAATGGATAAATCCTAAGTTTATTTCAATTTTTTCTAATTTCAACCACATACTTCAAACTCATAAGTTATGAGTTTTTGATACCAAGTGGGTATGTGTATCAATTTTCATATTATTATTTTCTTGTTGATATTAACATTATTAATAATCAAAAAATAATAATAAATACAATCAAACATTACTAATAATAAAAAAAATATTTTTTATATAAGAATAAATTTATCTAACTATTAATTCAATAATACTTTAAATTAAATAATGTCATCCTAGAACTAAACCAAACACATGATATCAATAATGAAATTTCATTCACATACCATCCAGATTCCTGATACCAAACAGTTTAGGGGCCAAACTCATACTGTCATGAACCAAACAACCCCTAAATAGTACATGGAAAGGAGTTTTGATTATTAAAAAAGAGTAGGAATAGATTAGTACAAATTTACGAGAGGTCCACATCATTTTGAGCTCAATCCAATTTTGAGAAATGAAGGCCGTATAATCGTATATGGGCCGTATCAAAGTGGGGTCACGTAAAGATAATCTTGTCCCCGAGATTCTTTTCTCAATTATATGTCTTGTGATAGAGATTTGTTCGTCCTTACATACTTGATAAACACATGGGCCAATAGAATATTAAAAATGTGTTTTCAAGTGGGATATTATCTAATTAATTAGGATTAAGGATGGGATTAGCCAATATTATAGTCAAGATTATTTTTAATTAGAAATTGTCAGTGGAGTAGTCGAATGAAGAACTAAAATTATCCAAGAATATTATAATTCTATAGTCATCCCCCAAACTAAGCAAAGAATGAAGGGTCATTAGATAACATTATGACAGTCCCCAACGAAGCACTTTTATATACAATAATGAAGATATTGATTCTTATTACAACTAATAAAAGAAGATGTATTAGTATAAAGAAGATGCACCAACCAGTTGGTAGCCAACTTTTCGGGAATGTTTTATTTATCTTATAGGCAACTAAATATACGTATTTCGAATTTATAGGTTGGTTTGTGTGGAACCCCGGACTGCACCTATACACATTATATACAGCATGACTAGAATCATTATACATAGGCCAAGTCAACATTTCAACCACACCATCAGCATTCTTGCAAAGGAGTAAAGCGTGTGTTTGGTAAAACGTAAAGAAAGGAGAACGAAATTTTACAGTATTTTCCTTATTCTCTTCTATCATGAGTGGACTGAATCCCCTCGTATTTACAATACACCAAAATGACACCTCTGATAAGGATATTAGAAAAATGACAAGAAACATCAACCAGAATAATAGTTTAGAATCAGCAGCTTGTCAAGATGAATATGAAGGAAAGAAAGAAAAACCTTAACAATTTACTGGAAAAGGGAAGGCTTAAGAGAGCTAAGGAAGCACATATAAGGATGACAAACCTAGTGGGAAGACGCATTGCCCCCTCGTAACCTTGGCCATGGGTTCGAATTCCTTCCCCCCCTGCATATACTAAAAAATCTAATGCATTGAAAAAATATATAGTATAAAAAAAAGTGAAACTGCTCATGAGTTCTAAATCCCACCATCAAGAAAATTAAAGTAAACTCAGATTTCCGCAACAAAATTAGGTATACAGAGTGCTCTCACTTCAGTAAAAACTCATCCTGTTTCTCATTCTCAGCACAATAACACTTCAACTGAAGTCCTTTATACCGGAAAACCTTAAAACAACTAATAGTCAAGACAGGTGGTAACAAAAACTAATTCTGTAAAATTTCATGGCCTCCCTAAACATCTACCATATTCTCAACTGTATTATTTTTGTAGCCCATCTCTCCGTTGTATAATTTAATCTGCAAAATGTATGGTGGATATATTTTATACAGCAACTTTTCCAGGAGGCTTGAACTCAGTTTTTCCAGCTATAGCTTTTGGATCTTTCAGCTTCTTCATCTTCCATGCTATCACCAATTGTAGTAGGATTTCTTCCAGTGGTATCAGTCAGCTGTAGTGGACCCTCAGGAGAAGTAGACTTGGAACGAGTCTTGGTTGAGGTTTCACCATTTTCGGAGATCCGTAAGGCTGATCCCAGAGTAAGTGCTGATTCTGCTGATTTGCTTGTTGGGGATCGACGGTCATGAAGTCGGTATTTCTGAAACAAAATGGAAACCATTTTAGCATTTCACAAAAATTTAGAGGATTATAGAAAGACTAATTAGACGGATAGCTTAAACTTACTTGCAAATGACTCTTCACCTCGTCATTTGTAAGGCCATCAACTTGCATTAGCTCTCTAATTTGCTTGGGAGTTGCTACTGAAACAGTTAAGAAGAGAAACAATACATGATGAGTTTATGCGATAATTTTTTAAAAGAAACCCAACCTAATAGATTCCGGAAGAAGTCAATTATTTTAACTAAATATGCTAAACATGAAGATGATAAATAGATAACTTAAACTTTATCTCCAACATCAAGTTTATGGCAAAACAGTTAACAACAAACACAACTAAAATTGAATCTAGAAAACTATAAGTTGACGAGATAAATGTGCTTTACAAATGTATAGCATAAACAGAAACAATGTATAAGCTTCATCTTCAATAAATTCATGTTAAATGTACTTTAGATATTTCCTTTGGAAGAAAAAGATAATGAGGTTCTTGATCGATATAACAAATCCGAATAGTAAAAATTCAACTAAAGATTCTAACCTTGTGCACCTCCAAGTTCTTCCAGAGCAGCAACAAAGCGCCTATGCAACTCTGGTGACCAGCATCGTCTTTGTTTCCTAGAAGACAGGGAGGAGCTAGCCTGTAACTTTGATTGGATATTTGGACTGGAATAAGAAACTGCTATGCTACTACTGGATTTTGAACTCAGAACACTAGACCCCAATTCTAGCCTCGGTTTACTAGTTCCAGGAGTCACAAGCGAAAGCCCAGCAACTGGAAATTCATCCTTATCTTCTACCTTCGCCTCCTTCCTAACTGCAACTACTGGAATAACCGAATATCCCTTGAATGGCATGAATGCACTTGCTTCTGCCCTACCCTTATACGACTGATAGACATCTTTCATCTTTGCATCATTTTCCTGGTCCAATTTCTATGATCAACACAACACAAATTCAATCAGAAAATCTCATACATGTAAGCCATATATTAAACTCGGATACAGTTACCATCTTGCGTAAAATTGTTAATTACCTTGGCGATTTCAACTACTGAATTTGGTTTCCGAGTAGAATCCAAATCAGTATCTTGCTTATTCTGATCATCCGTATTGTTCCAAAGCTGCACAGAGCTCATCCAATTCTTCTTCTCCATTCTTGTCTTGTCATCTTTTTCAGCTTCATCACAACTCTTCTTCAAAGGCATAAATTCCTCAAACACCGGCTCCACATTTCTTCTCCTACACTGAATTAGTTCCTCCTTCAAAGCCACAATCGCTACAACAACAAAACAAAACCATCCAAAATTCTCAATACCAATACAAACACTATAACACACAAACCAGCTATAAATCACCCATTACAATAACACAAATCATCAACCATAGTACTACAAACTAATTGTATCAATACTAAAAATCACCATTTCACATATGCTATATTACTTTATACATAAACCAACACACAGAAACAATTAAAAACAAACACATGAAAACATACACAATATCACTAAATTCACATAATCATCAAACCCCAACAAACAAAAAACCCGAAAAAATCGAAACAAACAAAACCCCATCTCTAAACTAATCAAATTCATCCCTATCAACCCACCTCACTAATCAAACCATCAAAAAATCACTTCTTACCCATCCACAACACAAAAAAACACAACCCCACTTCAAGAAACAATAAAAAAACCACAACCAACACAACCACAACACAAAAAAACACAACCCCACTTCAAGAAACAATCAAACAATCAAATCAAACACTAATAACAAAACAAACTAACCATCACTAATCAGAAGCATACTAATAGGCAGCTCGCGTTTAAAAGCATCAATCTTTCTCATTTCATCTTCCAATCTCTTAATAAAACTATCCAATTTCAACAACTTCTCCGATACGTTACAAATCATTGAAACTTCCCCAAAAAAATCACTGATTGTTTTGGGAACAAAGCTTGGTTTTATATTTAAATTCAGTTCTTGGGTATTCAACACCATTTTTTCGATGATCGCTTAATCAAGATCGAACATAAACACTGAGATCTATGATATTTATGTATGTATATATGTATATATGTATGTATAGGTGTGTGTATAGGGAGGAGAGGAGATGAGGAAAATGCAATTTATTTATAACAAGATTCTATAACACGACGCCGGGTCGTGGCATAAGAATATGTATGTATAGGTGTGTGTATATATGGAGCATATTTTATCTTATAAAAGGAATCTAGCTTTTTAGAATCAAGTAACTTCTCGATTTTTTCTATATTACCTTTTTTCGTAAAAAAATAGACTATTAAAGGTAAGAGACACTTCGATTATCATCTAATTTATAAAATAATAATTTTATGTATTTTTTATTTGATAAGTATTTATTATAATGAAATAAACAAATCTTTAACAAAAAATGATAAACCAAATAGAAAACTAACAAATATTTATCAAATAGAAAAAAGAATGAATAAAGCAAAAAACCAAAGATTTTTGTATTCCTTTCATTTCAATATTATTTATATTATTTTTTATCAAAATTCGAAAGTTTGATGGGTATTAAATTTATTGAAATTCCGATAATTCATCATCACATAGTGATTCAAAAAATTTACTTAATTTAATATTTATATTAATCGTAGCTTGAGACTGGAGTCAATCGAATTGATTTTTTAGTAATTTAACAATTAAATTTCATGATTCGAAGATATTTAGTACTATATAGTAATACTTTACATATTCTTTTAACGAATCATATATTTTTTCATTATTATGTCCATAACCATACTTAATAATTAATATTTATATTCTTATTCCTGTATTTATAACACTATGACTAAATATTTATCTTCAGGGTTTTTATATAAAAATTTAGATATCATTCTAAACGAAAGTGACGACCCAACTTTTACTTAAATAAAGCCCTACTTCCTCTCTGTCCCCGAGGTTCCTTAAATTTAAAATAAGTAATTTATTTTATTTTTATTTTTTACATATTTTCATATTTTTTTAAAGATAAATATTTGTTTTAGAATTTTAAAATCAAATATTATTTTCAAAATAAAAAATAATTTACTTATTTTCAGAAAAAGTACATACATACCTACTTTTTTCCGGAAATAAGTGTTTATTTCCGGAAAATAAGTGTGGCCAAACAACCCTTTATTATTATCATTTTAATTTTAGTAATTAAAATATAGACCAATATACATACATATATAGATATATATATAGATATATAGATATATATATACACTATTAAAGAAAAAAGTAGACAGTTCAATTATTTAAATATTGGATTTGTATATATTAATTGAGAAAACTTCTCCTAAGGATGACCTTAGGTAAGTTCCTAAGGTTATAATGATTTTGTATGTAAAGCTGAGTGTCAAATTTGTAAATATCTTCTCCATCCCATGCATTCACATAAATACCCCTCTTTTATTATTTAGTTTTAGTTTAACCTCAGGTATATTACCTCAGGTCATCCTCAGGAGTTTAAAGCCCATATTAATTATAGTTACAATAATTTTTACTGAAAAAAATGAAGGATGCATCTCACTTGTCGGCATCGATATGATAAAGTAATAAGCATAATTAAAATAATACATAGCTTACCATTGACATTTTGTGAAATGTAAAGTTTAACTATTGAATAACTAAATGCAACACTGATTTAAAAAACTAAATGCAACATATTTTTATTAAATATTTTAAATTATATTCACAAAATACACATTAACACATTTAAAACTATTAATTATATAATTATAAAATCAGGATATCAATTCACAAATAGAAATTAGTTCTAAAAATATATGATAGTTTCAATTTGCCTATTAATGAAGAAGTTCATAATTAACATATCCAAATATCTTAAAAACACATAAATTGGGACAGGTACACTTGATGAACACCTAATTCTACAATTTCTACATATATTCTTATAACATAGTTGTAATGGCTCTACGACGTGATAAAATTTATGTTTGATTTTGTGTGATGCAAGCTGCTAGTCGTGTGTCCATTAGAATTCTGCAAGGGACCATATCACAACCCATTTGTACTCGGAAGTATAATAGATGGTCTGAAATACAGTTTCCCAGCACAGACCTGTAATTTTATGTACTCACATTTAAAAATCAAAATGAAGGAATCAATAAAATTCATTAAGGATTCGTTTTGTTCGTGATATTTAGATATCATGTATGAATTTTGTCCATTCCAAACTCGTACTTGGTATTTGGTTGAAAATTTTAAATCTTAATATTCATATCTCAAACCTATAAGTTATGGATTTTTAATACTTTAGGGGGAGATGGATATGAGCTATGAGAATGATAAATCAAATCAGAATTTATTATTATTATCTTTTTTTATATAAAATTTCATATTAAATTTCATATTAAATTTTTAAAATAAAAATTTTATAATGATATTATATAATGTTTGATAAACAATCGTGATTTATTTTTCATATTAACTACTTATATAATGTTTGGTAAACAATCGTGTTTTATTTTTCATATTAACTACTTGTATATTTTTATTAATTAGAAAATATTAAATTAACAAATTCGTTCAACCACTCAACCAAATACATGATATCATGGATGATACTTCATCCTCGTACCACATTAACGTGATTCCAACATAATACCCCTTCATGAATCAAACAACGCTTAAAAAAGCAATCTTTAATTGTAGAATCCATACCAAAGCCACAACTGCAACCACAATGATGATCTTTTGTTTCCGGTGAGAAACCTTGAATCTTTAGATGGATTATCTGCAAAATAAGAAAATGTGTTAAAGGTGTTATGTTGTGGTGTCTAATTTGTTTGTTGGCATTCATGAACATTGCATAATATATATTGTAGCATAAATATATTTTTTTAGTCGAGAAATTATATTTTTACATTAAAGGCAAACCTCCCACATGCACATTTTTTAGAATAGCATGTTATAGATCTAATTAGTTGTAGAATTGACATAAACAAACATTTCTTACATCTTTAAAATTCACATATTTGTCATCAATGTTGAACAAATCCTTGTGGCCAATAGCTCATCTGAATCGTAATGGATCACCAAGCGCAAATTCATATATTGGTTGAGTTATATATTACCAGAACTTAGATAAAAATCATTCAATCATAATTAAGAAAGTCTTTAGGATGGGTATAAATTTTGAAAGTTTGCCTTAACATTTCTCAATTTAAGTGCAATATCAATGTCATCTATTGTCAATGTTATTCTTCTTGAGTGGTGCATACATTTAATCACCGCATGCGGTTCTAATCTCTTTGTTTACTCGAATATAATTCCAATACCTATGTGGCTACGTGTAAACATGTTATAATAACAAATACAACAGGATTATATGGGTAAAATTTTGAAAGACAAAATTAATGTCTATTGAAACATTCTTATCAACGTAAAATTTTAAAACGCCTAATGCCTAAAAACTATGTCAAACCAGGCATCACAAAACCAAAATAGCTTACTAAGTTAATTTTCTCATATTCTTCATTTAAATCTTTAAGTGAAATGCAGATCATGTTGTAACTCGAGAAATTTACTTCTGATATTTGTCATTTCTTGTATACTCGTATTATCTCACGCATATGGTAGTTCACATCAGGAGCAACAGCAAGTGCCGCATTTGAAATTAAATTATGAAATAAAGCCTCTAGGCTCTACCCGTGTAATGTAACCAAAACGTAAGTGTTAGGACCTCAGCGCTTACCATTGCACCAAAACCCCGGAGTTGTGGTTAGGTGCTACTTAATTCCCTTAAAGGGAACAGCCAGCGCCAACGTGTTCGCTTTTAGGCAAGATTGCTGGACGTACCTAACAATCCCCCCCCCCCCAACAAATTGCCATATTATATCTGTAAATGCCTTCAGGCGCGCACGCCATGGGTTTCGAACACGCGACCTGCTCTAATACCACTTGTTAGGACCTCAGCGCTTACCATTGCACCAAAACCCCGGAGTTTTGTTAGATACGTAAGTACATTAGAACCTCGATAAATGAATACACTTAGGACCAAAAATATATATTCATTTAACGAGATTATTTATTTATCGATAAATGGATATAATATTTATTTATCGATAAATTAATATTAATTCATTTATATAATAAATTTTCAACTTTTTTCTTTATTATATATTTTTATACTCCCTCCATCTCAAAATAATTGTCATGCTTTAACTTTTTAAGTCAAATTAATCAATTTTTGACCGAATATTACACAGAATATGTAACTATGAAAAAATTAAAAATTATATTATTAGAAAATATATCTAATAAACTTTAAAATATATTTTTCAGTTTTTAAAAAATGTAAACGAATAATTTTTAATTTACGGTCAAAATTGGGTCAATTTGACAACATAAATATCAAAGAAAACACTTATTGGGAGATATGAGGCGTGTATATTATGTTCAAATGTACCTAGAACTCACCTCACCGTGGTTTTAACTTTTATGTAAATTTTAATTATATTCATTTTTTTTAAAATTCTAAATTAGTTGTACTATACATACGTGCATGGAATAGATAAAGTGCACAATACCCTATATTACACAAAATTAAGGATAAGATGCATTTTGGTGGAGGTAAGGAACAATCAAATTTAGAGCATTTTTCGAAAATATATGACTTATTAATATGATTAAAAATTATTATTAGATTAAATGTATTCATATATTATATAAATAAAATATATTATTTGAAATATAGTGATTATTCATTTATATTTACATAGGATTTATAATGACTACATTTTTATTTATTCGTTTATGCATTTAACGAGTTTATTCATTAAGCCCATTTGCCCAAATTAGGACCGAAGAAATTTATTCATTTGTCGAGGTTATTCGTTTATCGAACATTCATTTATGGAGTTTATACTGTAGCCGATATCCAAACTTAATGGTTCGAACACTAACACACGCATATAGGAAACAACGTGCTCCAACATTATTTTACTAAGATAAACTCATGATGCATCATGTAAACCTCAAAATACTTTCTAATGTTCTTCTCATATTCATACTTTGATGGATAATGGTTGTCACCGTATGTTATTAGTATTTAATATTTAAAACATTATTGGGGCAAATTAAAATTTTGACTAGATGATATCAGTGTGAAATTTAATTGCTTACAGTATCCGGTGGAATGTTAGGCAACCAAGATCATGTGCATCTCTCCTTGCAACTTATTAAAGTTCAAGTCTCTGCACAAGATAAAACATTAATGTTTTAAACAAGGACTTGATGACACTAAATAGTTGCATACAAAGAAGGGTAAATAGTTAATGGAGGTATTCTTACAATCTCTACAATCGTATTTAACATCTCGGCTCCCATATCAAACCCTACAAGTCAAGTCCTTAACTATAGATAGACCAAAACAAAATCGACAAAATCAAAAATTGTAACACACGAATCTCATAATTAAAAATATTCTAAATAAATTTATTCACCCAACCAAAACCCTAATTTAAAAATAAACCAAAAAGTTACATAAAAAAAATCAGAACAATACTATTTGCTCAAAAAAAAAAGTGAAAAGCAAATTTTATCGACTTAAAGCACTAGCAGACTAAAACGCAAAACTTTAACAACTAAAAAGGAAAATATACTGGATTATTGAAACTCGGACCTAATTTTTAAAATCTCACATAAATACACCGAAATTACAAACAATAATCAATAAATTAGGATTTTTTTCACTAAAGACGCATGCATATGTATATAGACCTTGAATTGAATGTGCTAATGAGAAGTGTCGATCTAGCATTAAAAAGGGATTTTTCGCTCCAACTTGAAGACCGAGTTGGGCTCGAATTGGCCATGAGATTAACGATGTCGAGTAACAGCGATTTGTTAATATAAATGTCCATAGAGAAGGACATGTACCAGGGGTGTAGATGGGTTGATAAAACCGACCAACCTCATCCAAATTGATACTATTTTGACCGATCTAAACTGATATTTCTTAAACCAATATGTATTTGAATTGAAAAGATATCAACCCGATTTAAATGTATTGGGTATGAGTTTTAGTTTTTTTTAAAACGAACCAACCCAACCCAATTAAAAATAGGATAATTTAACAAAATAAACATAAAGGGTACATCAAACATAAAGGGTACATCATCCATCTGTTTGGATTCGGCTCAAAGTTTAAAGACCATTTATTATTTTTTGATTATATATATATATATATATATATATAATAGATGAACAAAGTAGAATATAGAGGAGTTATACTTGAGGTATTACATGAGGTCTGCACTTGTATGTTCTTGAATTATAAACATTACTCATGAAAATGTAAGATCTAACCAGCATTGCACATTAATCGTATAATTGTGTTAGTGATGTCAAATTTCATAAAAAAGAAAAAAAATTACTTTTTATTTTAAATATTTATTAATAATACGTCCAAACCGATCCAATCCAATTTGATTTGATTGGATTATGAATTTATTTTTGTTATATTGGTTTGAAAATTTTTCAAATCGATTAAATTGAATTGAGTTGTAAAATCCTTTCAACCCGCTTAACCAGATCCGTGTACACCCCTAACGTGTACTGAGAGAGATGTGAAAGTAAAATATATTTTTATCAGTTATTCACTCTCAGTTGTAGCAAGTGTAGAACCCAAAATGAAAAATAAGGCCACTTCCGATTATGTTGTATATTGTAATATACATGGATGATTGAATTTTGGCAAAGTCCACATGTCGCAAACTTTAATTAATTAGTAGATGTTTGAGTTGTCGGAATCTCAATTTCTCTGTATGGTACATATCTAGATTCATCCACATTTTTTCATTCTTGACTCAACGATATAGTGATTTGTTAGACTTCACAATATGATGTGTTTTTGAGTTCAGAACATCATATAATTTTTTACTTCACGATATAGTTGTTATCCCAGTTTCACAAGGGATTTAATACTTGTGTGATTTTTTCGCATTAGTTTCGATCAATTACAGAAGAATCGAACTTGAACTATTTTAACAATGATTAAAATTCAGAGAATAAAAATCTCAGTGTTTGTATTAAAGAATATTGAATACAAACTCTCCTAGGGTATACACAAACTCTAGCAGTTTTTCTGTGTTTTCACATCAACTCTCTCTATCTCTATGCTCTCACAAAGTTCGACTATTTAATATTAAGTTACATAGAATGTTTATATAAAGAGCTGTCTATCAACTAATAACAGAAAATTAAATTATAATAGGAATAAAATTCCTAATTATTAGTTGACAGTTTCCTTCTAAAATTCTCTTTCCTTCACATAGCATATCTGTAATATAATTGTCTTTATCTTCGAAACTTTCCCTTTCAGTTGATCACCTTCCAAATATAACTTCAACTTTATAGTCTCTGAAATTCTCCAAACTCTGATGATCTACAGTCTCTGACAGACTATAGAGTCTGATAGTCTATACACTCTGATAGTCTATAGACTCCGATCAACTCCCAAACTCTAATTTGCATCCAGACTCTGGTTATAATTATCTTGAAAATCTTCTAAGTATAAATGACATCTAAAAATGAATGTTGACTATCTAGATTTTGATAATAGACAAGTTCAAAGACTAGAAAGACTTGTTATAGATAAACTATTCTAGATCATGTTCTAGTATTTTGTACATCATCAAATATATATATTCCTAACAATATCCCCCTATTTATGCTTGAAAAAATGTAAGCATAAATCAAGGTTTGATAATGTCAAAACTAAAGAATGAAATAATTAATCTAGAATAGTATACACAGAAAAGAGAAATTTTCTACCTAACAAATCTTCTCAAAGCCTTTGTTGTTTCTTAGAAATGAATTCAGCATGTTTTCTTCAATAACGGTTAGAGCTTCCCCACCAAACTTTTTCAACTTCTTCAACTCATCAGAATCACACTTGATCTGACAGTAAGCTACTCTCAGATCATTTACATTGCTCTCCTACTCCTTCAAATCTTTGAGCAGCAGGACACTTGGTTTTCCATTCATGGGCTGAAATCCAATGTAGTGACCCGCACCTTCTTTAAATTTAATTTCCTTTGCTTCAAGTGGCATGTTCTGGTCATTTCCATTTTCATCAACAAATTTCAAAGTAAATTTACCCATTTGTTTATTTGCCTACCTATGCAAAGTCAGCTTTTTGTCAATTTCCTTGAACCATTTGTGTGTAACATCTTCTTTGTTTCTGTTCACTTCATAAGATATTTTTAAAAGAAACCTGATATACTTTAACTCTTCAGCCTTTTTAATGAAGATGAAGTTTGTTTGACTAATCCATCTAACAGTCCCTCCTTCCAGAAAATATACTAGCATTTCATTTTTCACCTTTTCTGTGGCTCCCTGACCTCCTTGCATCTTTCTTTCAAACACATTATAAACAATCTGAGTAAACACCACTTTGTGCAAGTGTTTTTGTGTGATCTTCTTAAATTGCTTATCTGTCAAGGATTGAGGGTCCTTTGTTAGAGTAGAAGTCCTATCAATATCCGACTCTTCAAAGCCTCCAAGCCCATTCTTCTTCCTGGCTCTCAATTGAAGATTTGATTGACTGCATTGCTAGTAGCTAGGTTCTTGAACTTCTTGACTTTTATTTATATCAGAGTCTGTACTCTGTTTTCTCTTATCAGAGTTTGTCTTAGACCCTGATTTCCCATGTCCACTCCTTGACTGGTGTGTTTGAGATGCAGCCACTCCAGACTTTTTTTGTTGCACACCACCAGGTCCCCTAGGACCATAAGAACCATCTTTATCATCATCACCATCTCTCCTCCTTTTAACTCCCCTTGATTTGCCTTCATCTTTGCAATTTCTATCCTTATGACTCCTTGAACTCCTAACTTCTTTCTTCCCCCCTTTTTGACATCATCACCACCTGTGACAGCCAAAATAATTTGTTCCAGTATTGAGGAGATGTTGGCCTGAGCAGCAATAATAGAATCCACTTTGGTGGTGAAAGAAGTAACATCCTTTTGAAGAGTAGTCTGTTTAGCTTTGAAATCAGCCAAGGAATCCTTGACAGCAGCATCCTTAGAGAGTTGAAGAGAGTGCACAGATTCAATCCTTGTCTTTAGCAGAGATGTGGTGTTGGCAACATTGATCAATTTTGTTTTGATATGAGAAATATCAGTTACCACATTTGTCAATTGGTCAACTACATTTTTCCTTGCTGCCTTTTTATCAGCTATTATATTATTGCTTTCTTGAATGAGAGAAACATCTTGTTCCTCATTAGGATAATGACCATGCTCTTGAAGAAAAGACTTCTTCTGAAAAGCTTTAAGTCTTTCAGATTGATGAATAGCCAGAATGCTCTTAATAGTGTCAACATCAGTAAAACCCTTAGTCTGTGATATTTCCCAAGATTGAGGGAAAACTTGATTAAAATAATTGAAAGATGGATTCATCTCCCCTTCATCTTCAGATACTGAATTATCAATAGCATCAACAGGCTCCATCTTTGTGACAGAAGATGTAGACTCTGGTGGTGGAGTAGACTCTGAAACTACAAAAGGGATTATAAACCCTGACTCCTCCTTAAAGTGATCAGAATCTGTAGACTCTGGAAGCCTATCTTGAATAGGTATGATAAATATTGGTTCTCCTGACTTCAATTTTGTAGTCTCAGGGTGAATATGTGGTGCATCCACCAAAGCCTCCATAACTTTATTTGTTCTCCTAGCTAGAGAATCCACCAAATGAAGTTGTGGTCTCTGTGTGAATGATTTTTTAGAAACTAGAGTTTCCTCCTTCTTGCCAATCTGTAAGATAAGTAAAAATAAATTTTCATCAATCCCCTGCCTCAACTCATTGGATCAACTTTGAGGAAATTCTTGATCCCAATAAGTAAATCTAGGTTCAGGATACCCTAGTCTCTCATTCTCACACTAGGGTTGGGCACCCACTTTCTCATCCTCACTCTGGCTCTCTATAGCCTTTTCTACCTCTCCTTTTGCCTGGACCAGTGCCAGCCTATCATTTTCATGTGTTTCACTCATGTGGGAGGGTGCACTCAAAAATCCTACAGAAGAAGGTGTGAGAGAAGTAAGAGATACTTCAATACCTGAACCACCTTGATGGAGGGGAACCCCTTCAAATGTCTGAAGGCTAGGGGTTTCCACCAAGGGGTGAGCAACAATAGACTCTCAACCCTTACTAGCTTCTTCTTTCTTTGCAGGGTCTGTTGGCTCCAGTATCCCAGTCTCAGGGTCTACGATAGACTCTGACTGCTTCAGTATAACTTTATTAGAAGTCAAAGTCTTAGTGTCACCATCTTTGACTGTTGATTTATGAGACTCCCCTTCAAAATGGATAGACTCTGACAGAATTGATTGTGGATTTTCTTCATGAGCCTCCATCAGAGTCTGTTCTTCCATATCATTGGGTTTCTCATCAGAATTTTGGTGAGTTGGCAAATAGAGCCTATCAGCATGCTCCTCTGTCCCACTGTCACCCAAACTCTGACTATGTGGTTCTTGTGTGGGTGAGACAGACTGAACACCTATTCCACTAGTCACCACTGGTGTACTAGTGCCCTCTTCCAACTTCCTTACAGCACCTTCTTCTTCATGTTGTTCTTCAATAATAAATGAATCCAAATTGTGATGAAAGACCCTTGTATGAATTGCATTAATTGCATTAATTGCCTGGGCATCTGTGAGATTGAAGAGTCCTGCAGTTTCCTTCTCACTTTTTAAAAGTATATGCCCTTAAATTAATCCAATCTACTCTAGTAGGTTGGATAGATGTATTTATTGGCAATTATACCTATATTATGGACAAGATAGTCAACCACCTGTCTTGACAGAGGTTGGAAGTGAGAAATCTATTGAATGGTTGTCCTGTAGATAACTCCATTATCCCAAATTACTTCATAATCAAAGACTGGTTTCTCAATATCAGTCTCTGACTCAGCAACAGACTCTGATTGTCTCCTTTGGAGGGCTTTTGGCTTCTTGACTTTCTTCATTTTTGGTTTTTTAGAGTCTGGCACAACAAGTGCTTTGAGAACTTCACTTGTCCTGCCTTCTATGATCCTAGCTACTTGACTTTGTAATGAAGAGTTGAAGAGGTGGCTGTATAGATTAGTGACTGCATCATGTGCAGATATATGTAGATCCATCTCCATTCTCTTCCATAGGGCATCATATGTTGATAGAAGATCCAAGACTTGTTGTTGTGTCTTGTATAATTCTGGATCTTCAATTGATTCCACCAAAGGATATAGAAAGATAAATACCTCATCAGTTGGAACAATTATTGAGTCTATAAGACTTGAGGCTGCTTCATTTGGCATTCCTTCCCAAAATGTGTCATGATCAGAGTCTGAAGGCAGTCTAGACTCTGACTCAATATTAGACTCTGATTCAAGAACTTGTTATTTTTCAGAGTCTGGCTCTGCAGGAGCCTTGACAGCATCTGTTTCCTGCAAAACAAGGTTAGTAATAACAACAAACATGTGTGTGTGTAGAAGAAACTTTCCTCAAGCTCCTGTATTTCTTAGCAAAAGATTTCTCAGGAGACCCTAATTGAGAATCCCGAGGTGCATCCCTAGGTTTTTCAGAGATTGTTGCCTTTGGAGCGTCTACAGTCTTGGCTTTTAGGCTAGAATCAGGTGCATTATGACCCTCTTTTAGTAAAGAAAGCCCTTCAACAACCTTCTTCTCTAAAGGGTTGAGTTCTTCATCACTTTGCTCATCTATGAGTCTGGTTTTAACCAACTTCCTCTTTTTTTTAAATATTGCCTTTTGAGAGACAACAAAGGTTGGTTTCCTGGATTTAGGCTTTTTAGATTGTTTAGTTGAAGGGGATTTGGGTACTTGGTTAGATGCAGTGGGACTTTCTATAACTTGTTCTTGTACCATTTCACCACCAAAGAAAGAAAAATTATAGATAGAGGGTTTGTAGGTTGAGAGCTTCACCTGCTTTACCTGTGGATACACCATGGCAGGCAGATTGGTTTTCTTCTTCTCATCAATTCTCTTGATGTAAGAGAAAATTCTCCTTTGTTGTTTGTAGTCCTGCACACAGCAATTATTTGCCAACCTAGTTGACATGTCAGGAATGAAGTGATTGAGGATAATCATCAGAAATCTATGATAGTAGACTTTCTTCCTCCCCTCTTGTACATTGTTTAATTTAGCTCCCATTTGAGTGAACAACATATCACCAATGTTAATCATTTTATCAAATAGGAGACTGTGGCCAATTTGATAAGTGATAAAAGTAATAGCATCAAAACCACTACACTTACCAGTAAAACATTTTGCAGTTTGATCAAAGAAAAATGACAATTCTTTTCTCAAATAAGGCCTAGTTAACTTGCTCATGTTGTCAGTGCTAGCAGTGTAACATAATGATTTAAGCATGCTTTTGATTTCAGAATCATCAATAGTTTCATCAAAAGGTTGTTTAACTGGCAGTTTAAACACAGAGTTAATCACATCATCAATAACATCAAAAGTAGTGGAGTCAAAGGTGAAAATGATTTTACCTGGTTGATCCTGAGAAGGATCAACTACCTTTACAGAGCTCCATGCTTGTGAAACAACATCCATGTGAATGACATGAGATGCTTTTAGGATATAGTTGAGCTCACTTTGCTCCAAGAAATCCATCATTGGGTAGTAATCAGCGTCTACCATTTTCTTGTCTCCAAGAGCTGCAACATGATTCGTGGTCATGAATTCAAAATCCTCAAAAGTGAATGCAATTATCTTGGGTCCCCTCATGACAGTTGATTGAGCAGCCATTGAAGTTGTTGAAGTGAAGAAGATGAAAATTCTTGAAGAAAAATTGGTTAGGGTTCTTGAAAAGCTCTTAGAGTATTTTTGCCTTAGAAAATAAATTGCAATAATTGAGTGAGTAAAATGTATGTAAATTTTTTATTTTGTTAACCTTGCATACAATACACACGAGTCTATAGTCTGTATCCAGTAAAAAGAAACCGTTATCGCCTATTTCCAGTCATTTGAACGGTTAAAAAATAATCAGAGTCTATAGGCGCGAATTCTAACTATTTCAGTGTCTAAGAGTCTAAACCTTCAGAGTCTATAGTCTCTCAGAGTCTATAGACCCGTCAGAGTCTAGAAGTTAGACTCTGTCAAGATAAATTACTTCCAAGAATATTGCAAAATTAAATTATAGTTTGGCAAATCATGGACTATAATTAAAGTACATACATTGCTTCTTTTTATGACTGATCACTTATAAATTTAACATACCTAATTCACCTACCAGTCTGAGAAAGGTAGATTCATCAAGTGCTTTTATTAAAATGTCTGTAATCTGTCTGTCAATTGGAACATAATGAAGTACAACAGTACCATTTTCAACATGTTCTCTAATAAAATGATACCTGACATCAATGTGCTTTGTTCTGGAATATTCGACTAAATTTTCTGCAATTTTAATACCACTAGTATTATCACAATACATAAGAATATTTGAAAATGTTAGTCCATAATCAAGTAACTGATTTCTCATCCACAGAATTTGAGCACAGCAACTTCTAGCTGCTATGTATTCAGCCTCATCTGTTAAGGTTGATATTGTCTGTTGTTTCTTGTTAAACCAAGAAATCAACCTATTCCCAAGAAATTGGCATGTAGTGTTTTTCATGTCAACCTTGCATCCTGTATAATCAGAGTTTGAATAGCCAACTAGTGAAAAATCATACTCTCTAGAATACCAAACTCCTAGAGTTTGTGCACCCTTGAGATATCTAAAAATTCTTTTCACAGCAATTAAATGTGATTCTCTAGGGTCTGCTTTAAATCTAGCACACAGGCATGTTACAAACATAATATCTGGTTTACTAGTAGTTAGATAGAGTAATGAGCCAATCATACCTCTATAGCTAGTGTTGTCAACTTTTTTACCCTTTGGGTCAGAGTCTAGCTTCATAGCTGTTGACATGGGAGTTTTGGCAGTTGCACATTTTGCATATCAAATTTCTTCAGTAATTCGTTAACATACTTTGATTGATTGATGAATATTCCATCATCAATCTGTTTGACTTGAAGTCCTAAAAAGAAGTTTAACTCTTTCATCATGCTCATTTCATAATTTGGCTGTATTAACTTGCTAAACTTTTTATAGAGTTTTTCATTAGTAGAACCAAATATAATATCATCAACATAAATTTGGACAAGCAAAATATCACCTTTATGTTTTCTAATAAAGAGAGTTTTGTCAATGGTCCCTCTAATGAAACCATTTTCAAGAAGAAATTTTGATAGAGTTTCATACCATGCTCTAGGTGCTTGATTCAGTTCATAAAGTGCCTTGTCTAACCTGTAAACATGATCAGGAGATTTTGGATCAATAAATCATGGTGGTTGCTCCACATAGACTTCTTCCAATTTTCCATTCAGGAAGGCACTTTTTACATCCATCTGATAAACTTTAAATTTTGAATGGGCTGCAAATGCAAGGAACATTCTAATAGCTTCCAATCTTGCTACTGGTGTAAAGGTTTCATCATAGTCAATTACTTCTTCCTGAGAATAACCCTTTACAACTAGCCTTGTTTTGTTTCTTATTACAGTTCTATTCTCATCAAGTTTGTTCATGAACACCCACTTTGCACCAACAATTGATCTATCTCTGGGTCTTGATACAAGTTTCAACACTTTGTTTCTCTCAAATTCATTTAATTCCTCTTGCAATACAATAATCCAATTAGGGTCTTGCAAAACTTCTTCAATTTTCGTGGGTTCATTCTTTGAGAGAAAATAGCTATAAAGACATTCATTTTGAGTGGTTGTCCTAGTTTGTACCCCACTCTCAGGATCATCAATTATTAAATCAGGAGTGTGATCTCTTGCCCATTTTCTAGTTAGTGAAAGATTGGTTCTGGAATTTAAAGCTCCACATATATCAGTGGCATTTCCTGTATGTGAGTGAAATTCAAATGAAGAGGCTTCCCCCTGAATTGCTTGACTCTGAAAAAGATTCAGAGTTGCCTGATCCAGACCCTGATGAGTTAGACTCTGAAGAAATTGATTATATCTATCTAGACTCTTTCTGGGTAGACCCTGAACTGTTAGACTCTGAGCTGTTTGGAGTTAAATTTTCTGGCTCCCCCTCAGAGTGTGTAGGTTAATGTGTTGTTTCAGAAGTTATTTGAGACTCTTCATCCTCATCATTTTCATCTATCTCGGAACTTTTTAGATTTTCAAATTCCAGTGTTGTAGACTTTAACTCATCCTATAATCCTATAATCTTTTTGTCATCAAATGCAACATGAATAGATTCCATAACAAATCAGGTTCTGAGATTAAAGACTCTGAATGACTTTGTGTTTGGTGCATATCCAATGAAGATTGCTTCATCGTATTGGCTTCAAATTTGCTCAGTCTTTCAGGGTGTACTTTCAGTACAAAGCACTTGCATCCAAATATGTGAAAGTGTTTCACACTTGGATTTTTTTTCTTCACCATTTCATAGGGAGTCTTTTCATGCATATTAATCAATGTACAGTTTTGAGTAAAACATGTTGTACTAACTGCCTCAGCCCAAAAATATACTGGCAGTTTAGACTCTGCCAACATTGTCCTGGCAGCTTCTATGAGTGTTCTTTCTCTCCACAACTCTATTTCATTGAGGTGTTCCTGGTGCAGAAAATTGTTGAGTAATTCCCTTCGATGCACAATATTCTTCCATGATTGAATTCTTGATTTTAGTACCATTGTCACTCCTTAGAACTCTTACTGTCTTCTTTGATTTTGTTTCTATAAAAGTGATATGGTCTATTGTGTGTTGTGAAGCTTCATCCTTTGAGTGAAAAAAAATATATGTGTATCTTGTAAAATCATCTACAATGACAAGAGCATATTTCTTTTTGTTAATTGACATCACATTTACTGGACCAAATAAATCAAAATGTAATAGATAAAAAGGTTCAGAAATGGTGTTTATTGTCTTTCTCTTGAAGGATATTTTCCTTTGATTTCCAAGTTGACATGCTTCACAAAGTCCATCTTGCACAAAGTCAACATGTGGTAGTCCTCTTACAAGACTCTGTTTCATCAACTTGTTGAGTGTTTTAAAGTTGATGTGTGACAGTTTCTTGTGCCATTTCCATCTTTCTTCAGTTGATGCCTTGTTATATAAATATGTGACTTCCTTGTGATTGCAATCCTTTAAGCTGGCTTCATATATGTTACCATGTATGTGCCCTTTGAAAACCAACATATCTGTTTCTCTGTGAGTCACAAGACACTCTTTGTTGTCAAAGCCCATTATGATAACCTTTATCTCCAAGTTGACTTATACTAATCAAGTTGTGTTTCAAGCCATCAACTAGAGCTACTTCATCAATGATGACATTCCCAAGTACAATCTTGACATATCCTAGTATTTTTCCTTTATTGCCATCCCCAGAGGATACTTCTGGGCCAGCCATCTCCACAAAGTCTGTAAGCAGAGATCTTTTTCCTGTCATATGTTCTGAACATCCACTGTCCAGAACTAGGGATACTTTCTTCACCCTGGTTCCCTGCATACAAAAGACAACTTGTTAAATGCTTTGAGGACCCAAATAGTTTTGAATCCTTTTTTACTAACTTTAGGTGAAACAGGCTTATTAACTTTCACTTTAGGGTTACCTGTCTCCTTTGTTGCCTTAGACTCTGGTGGAGTTTTAACAGTGTCATACCAAATCTTATCAATAAAAGATTTTAGCTTATAGAAATAATAATACAAATCATGAAAATCCCTACATATATAGATATAATGAAATATGCTACCACAGTGATAACAGGGTTTCTGTGGATAGTAATGACTTTTCAGAGTCTAAGAAGGAATAGACTCTGATTTCTTCTCAATCTTTGTTTTACAGTCTAGAGCTAAATGGTTATGGTTTTCACATCTATACCATTTCTTTCTAGGAGCATTAGTATCTTTCTGATAGTTATTAGTCTTGTTAATGCCCTCATTACCATTCCTATTTCTCCAAGATTTGCTAGACTCTAGCAGACTGTCTAGTCTTTCCTTCAGCTTAGACTTAGATAGAAAACCTATGTTAATATTTTTTACTAGTTTATGTTTTTCTTGGTCATCAAACTTATTGGTGTTTCTATTGGCCCTAGCGGAATTAGAGTCATTAGAAGTGTTTCATGTTAATTCTGATGAAACAAATTTAACAAGAACAAAGGTTTTTCTATTTTTAGTCTCAGTGGATTTACTAGCTTCTTTATTGTCATTATTCTTAACAACAGGTCTTTTGTCTTGACTCTTTTCGTATCCTAGACCAACAGTTTGACACACATTCTAATTATTGAGAATTTCCTAGACTTTTCTACCAGAGTTTGTCCACACTTTGAAATTAAGCCTTTTTTCCTCTAGTTTTTTCTTAATAAAGTCATAGGCTTTTAAGACTTCAGTGTAGTTGTGCCTGCATTTCTCAGAATCCTTTTTGTATTCTTCCGTAAATACTAACTCAGACTCTTTAGGTTCTACCTGTTGTTCTCTTTTAGACTCCATCAAGAGAGCTACATATTTTGCTTTCACAGACTTCTTGTTCTTTCTCTATTGCATCTCTAGATCATATGTTTTTAGTCTGCCATATAATTATTCCAAGGAGATTTCATCCAAATCCTTTTCTTCTCTTATGGATGTTGTTTTGTTGTCCCGCTCTTCAGGAAGGGCTCTCAGAAACTTGGTATTTGTATCTCCAGAATCATAAACTTTACCAAGTATAACCATCTCATTCAGGAGCTTTATGAACCTATCATACATCTCAGTAATAGATTCCCCGGATTTTACCTCAAAATACTCATACTCCTAAATTAGCAGAGACATTGCATTCTTCTTGACATCTTTAGTCCCTTCACAGTGCACTTCAAGTTTTGTCCACATCTTCTTAGCAGTTTTTCATGATATGACACAATTTGTAAGAATAGATTACAAACTGTTAAAGAGTATGTTTTTGACTTTTGCCTCCTTAAGGACATTCTCTTTGTCCTCCTTTGACCACTCAGCCTTTGGTTTGTTGACAAAGTGTTCTTCAATTATTTTTCCTTCTTCAGTGGTTTGAGGAACAAGCCTTGAAGGCACATAGGGTCCATCATGAATCATGTCAGGATAATCAGGGTCTGTAGCTTCCAGATGATGCAACATCTTAACCTTCCAGTGGGTGTATTCGTTTCTCTTAAGCATAGGAATCTTAGAATTGTCATCTTTGTTTCCAGACATCTTTAATCGATTTTAAACTTTAGGGGGGGAGTTGCCAACACTCAATTCTATACACTCTACTTCTTCCGATACTCAAATTTCTTCTCAACCAATTGTGTCTAACCAAACACAAAAGGTTCTTGATCATCAGGAATTCTTTTCTCCTGGTGATCCAAATTCAAGTGACTTGGTGCATGACACCATGTTCACCACTCAGGAACCACATTTAGATGGTGAGGGAATGCATGCTGAGGCATATCCTAATGACACCATTAAAGCCACAGAGGCTTCAGAAGTTTTTACTTCAGACTCTGTGGTGGCTGAGGATGCAACAACTCCATTTGATATCATTAATGAGTCATTGGAGTACCAGGTATCTTCACAGACATTGGGAAATCCAGGAGACCTCAACACCATGCAAATGACATCTCCTGGACACTCCCCAGCCATTCAAAGACTGTCTCCTAGGGAGAATTCACCTATCCATCCAGTGATTAGGAAATCATCTGATAAATTGGATGAAGAACTAGATATTGAGGGGCCCACTATAACAAGTGGCCCTAGCTCTAAATTTATGACACAATGGATGAAACATGTGCAAAATGACAGGGAGTCAGAACCATCATCTCATGGTGGGTCATTATCAGATGAAAAATTAAGAGAGATCTATGGTGACTAGTTGGATGGATGGTACCACATTGCTCAATAACTTCTCAGATCTCATCTACCCAATAAAAATTATGCAAAAATTATGTTGGAGTATGCCAAAGATCAAGAGGAGATTAAAGTTAAAAATGCTTAAATGGATAAAGAAGAAGAGGCCAATGTAGATATTTGGTTGGATAGCAAGGACACTGCGAGCATAGAAGAGATGCTACAGTAGATGAGACAGAAGTATTTGACAACTCTTGGTTCTTGTGAAAAGACTTTTACTCCATCAGCAATCTATGATGCTATTCATGAAACTGAAAAGGTTCAACTCCAGTTAAATCATTATCTTGCTAGAGATTTGCAGGCTGAGATTCATGATCACAGAACCAGGGTGGAGAGCACTTTAAAAACTATTGAGGAGAAGATAAAATCTGGAGGTATATATGAAAATGTCTCATCTAGGGCTGAGTCTGGCAAGTCATCACTTCTCTACACCAAGATGGATGCAATGGAGAAAGCTTAAAAGGAAATGATTCAAAGCAATACAACAATTCTTGAGAATCAATAGAAAATAAACAATATGGTTCAAGTGTTGTATGCAAACAGGCATGAAGCCAGGCTGTCTGAGGATGTGCCTCTTCATGACTTGGCACCACTTCAAGTGAACATTTATTATTAATACAAGGCTAATGATGAAGCTGTTAAGGCCAAAACAATTGATGACTTGAATGCAAAGGTTGAATCACTCACCTCTACTGTTTCTACAGTTGTGTCAAGTGTGAGCACTCTCAATAAAGAGTTTGACACCTCCAATGCCACTCAAGGCACCACACTTGCTCAAATTTCCACTCAACTAGCATCAATGCAAACTCTTCTCTCAAATTTGGCAAATTGAAATCAAGCTCCAACAGTTCAAGTCTCTTCACAACTAAAGCCTAGTCACTCTTCATTTCTTCCTCAACAACAATAACAAGATATCAACCCTAAGGGGGAGAAAGAAAGGAGGGATAAAATTGAAGTTGAAAGAAAAAAGGCAGTGCTCAAAATCTTGAGGCAGGAAGCAGTAAAGCCTCGTGCTGATATGGAATTCTTACTAACCTTGAAGGCCATCAAGGCATAGGTTAAAGAGCGCCATTAGGAATACAAGAAGTTATTGGAGAAAGCCATTTTTATGGTTACATGAGTCAAATTTGAATACAATGGCAAAATCTGCAAGGAGCCAATAGTGCAGATGGAATGTGGCTATTTCAAAGTTTCACTCAGTACATTTAGACAACTCACTTTCACAGAACTTGATTGCATCTCCAAAGAAATTGAGACTATAACTGAGGAAGATGAAGAACTTAAAAATAGAGTTATTAGACCACTTCTATCACAGTCACTTTCTGAGGCATTCACCAATCCTCAGAAAAGTGTGAGCACTCTCAAGAAGTAGACAAAATAAAAATCAAGAAATGGAGAGCAAACAGAATTTACAAGGTGGAAATAAGAGACAGAAGAGTGTTTGTAACTACTGTTGATGGTGAAGAAAGACCTTTCTATTATGATAACTCAACCTCTACTACACATGACATCAAAAGGGTAATTAGCCTTTATGATAAGAGTTGGATGAAGAACAAATTAAAGATGGTTGCCATTGCTGAGTATCTGGTAATGAAATATAAAGCAAAAATTGACAAGGAAATTTACAAGAAATAGATGATTGAAAAGAAGCTAGGGGAGGATGCTGAAATTGAAAGGAGGTCTGAGGAGTTAAGAAGAATGAGAAAGTGCAGAGTTTTCAAGGATCCTGACAGGGTTGAGATGAAAGTCAGTAGTAGAGTAACTACCAAGGTCAGACTCAAGTTTGTCAAAGACTATCCAGCTCTAACCCTCAAGATTGTGGCTGATGCATTGAAGGATTCTATTCTCATTGAAGAAATCATGGCAAGACTGGAAATTCTTAAGGTCATTGATGAAATTGAAGAAGTAGAAAAGAAGAAAAAGGCTGAATATGAAAAGTTCAAACAAAATCAAAGGTAGGCTTGATATCTTGTTATTAATTTGTAAAACTATCTTTTTCCAAATTGGGAGAGATTGTTGGAACAAATCAAGCCTACTATGTACTAAATGCTTGTCTTGTTTAAGCATTTCTAGATTCTTTATACTAGGGCATGTGACTTATTATATGTCATATATTCTAGCAGTTAGAAGCATGTTTCTACTGTAGTTTCAGAATGTATATAGTGTAAGTTAAAAATAAAGAAAGGTAGAAGATTCAAGATTGATGAATCATGCACCAAATCAAGAAGACTTTGTCAGAATAAGAAGTTACAGATTGAAATTGTTTTAAGTCAAGAAACCAATCGAGAAGTCAGCCTATTAGAGAAGTCAGAAGTGATCAACTGGTAGAGAAGTCATGGAATGAATGATTAGAGAAGTCCAGTAAATCAAGTCGAGAAGTAAGCAAATTGAAGCTATTCGAGAAGTCAAGAATTGAAGATAATCGAAAAGTCAAGAATTATGAGCTAATCGAGAAGTGACTCCAAGAAGTCATTCGAGAAGTCTTGTTACTGAAGTAATTTGAGAAGTGAAAGTAAGGGCAATCAAGACAATCGAGAAGTCAGGAAAATCAAGTCAGTCGAGAAGTCTAGTCTAATCGAGATGTCATCAAATTTATATATGCACTCGAGAAGTCTAAACCAATCGACAAATGATCAAAGCAAATGACTAATCAAGAAGTCTATTGAATACTCGACTGAGCAGTCTACTTCAAGAGTTCTCGAATGATAGCTACACCGAGTATTCGAATGTTTCAAATGAGCTAATTTCAAGGAAACTTGCAGAACAACAAGATAAACTTATTGAATCTTTGTCATTTCAGGATCAGTCAAACCTGAAATGATAGAGACAAGTCTATAATGAAGCTTAGAAGATAAACAAGACAAATGGTAAAAGTGATAAGGTTGGAAGCAAAAGGACTATCATAGTGTGTCTTAGCTAGAAATAGATAGGAGTCAAACGTAAAGTTATTTTTGTCTATTTCTAGTTTTAGATTAACTGATTAGTGAGTGTATGTGCCAAAAGACATGTTGTCTATATAGTATTGTACAACCTCATTAATTAAAAAGGTTTTGAATTTTTGAATTCATACCTTATTTCTCTTCAAAGAACAAGAAGCTGAAATTCACTTTGAATTTCAGATTGTAGCAAACTCAATTCTAATATATATTAGATTGAAAGTTAATTATGTGTTTATTCCATTTTTGCATTCTACTTATATAAACACTTATGAATTACTAAAGCTATACACTCAAACCAAACAGTTCATCACATTGTATAATCAAAAGAAAAAGAATTTGAAGTTATACATTCACCCCCCTCTGTAAACTTCTGTAACTCTAATTCCTAACAGATATTATTGTATATGAGATATAATATATATGTATATGTTAATAATATGATAATATAATTATTCATTTGAATAAGTTTTTTTATGTTATTAGATTTTCTGTAGTATAGTATTAATTGTAATTTATAAATAATTATATAATATATATATATATAATTTAAACCTTACATCAATAAATAATAAATATTACTATATTGCTAATGAGATTTCAAATTTAAGTTAATATTAAAAAATAAAACGATACATAACAATTATCGCCATAATAATTTTTACATCCCACTTTTTTATACTAATATATGACATGTTCTTTATTGAATCAAACATATTACACCATATTAATACTTAATGTGTGTCATGACTCATGACAATTCAACCTGTATAATAACTACACTCTTTTAGAAATATAAATGACTTTTAATTATAAAAATAATTAACAGTAGTCCTAAATTGATTAAATTTAAAATTTTATATTATTTTAATTTTAATTTATTTTATTTTATTTATCAAATAACATGATTCAAAGTATGTGTAGTAACAAAATAAAATTAGACTAAGGTTGAACTCTTAGCCAGAGAACTCAAATATCTTTTTTTTTTAAAACTAATTTCTTCAATTCGATACAAACCAATGAATCAATATGGTTTCTGAGTTCTCAATATAATAATTTCTCTTGCAAGTGTAATTGGTTCTCTGTATAAAATTACTCTAATATCTTATATAATATATTAAATGTTTTTATAGAAAAGATTTGGATAAAAAAACTTCAATCCTCTCTCTCACTAAAAAATTCAGGACCTCCCTACATCTCTCTGTATGTAAAACTCTAATACTATCTCTACTCTAATCTAATAATAATACATAATAATTTATGATATATGATATGTCTCTATATATATCTAATATAAAACGTGTTTTAATGTTTGAAATCAATTATAAAAAGATTTTCTAAACGGAAAAGAATTCTCTCATAAAATTTTGTAACCGTATTTTCTGTCTAGATTACAGGCTGGTGCAGTTAGATTTTGGATGTTGGACCCTCTCAAAATTAAAGATAGTTTTGTAAGCTTCGCGTGGGCTATAAAATCGTCCAATTCTGAAACTCAAAATATGGCCAAAACAATGTATGCATGTAAGTAGCACAATAATTACGAATTTTCTTTTTAATTTAACTCCAAAATAGCTCTTTAAGTTCAAAATTTTATATTACTAAGATATTTAACAGAGTTTGAGTTATAATATGAAGCGAGTTAAGAAAAATTATAGCGGTCACGAATTTTATTAATAATTATAACTTTTAAGTAATTAGTATATAATATTATATAATTATTAAGAATCAATCATTTAAATTTCGGTAGTATTTAGATAAAATATCTCTTACTCTTATTATATATAAGATATAATGATATAATTTTTTAACATAACAAATTTGCACATTCTTATATTTTTCAAATATTTTCTTAAACTTTTATTATTTCTCTTTTAATTTCATCTCGTTCATTCCATTTCTTTCTTCCGAACCAAACGATTGGTCCATATTTAATACATCTTTAATACTTATTTTATGTTTGTTTTCATAATTTTATTAGTTAATTAATTATTTTTATTTTGTTTTGTAGAAAATTAATTAAAATCAGAATTATAGGTGAAAAAAATAGAATACAAGGAAGGAGGTGGAATTACTTGGAAGCAAAACAATTAGAGAAAAAATCGAATGCTTATTGGAGAAGAAAAAGGAATAGAAGGAAATATTTAAAATTTAATTTGTAATCGATATAGAAAACCTACATTATTTTCCCTATATATATGGGTCTCCTCTGTTGTATTTCAAAACCTGAATCTTAGCTTCATATTTCATAATTAGGGGCAGGAGTAAAGTAATTTTATTGTCTTGCTCTTTCAATACAAACAAATTTTTATATCTCAAACACTTTTTCCGTTATTTGCGTGTCTTATATTAGTTGCTTTGTTTTCTTCTTCAAGCATGTCTAGCTAATTCTTTAGCTCTAGGATGAAGGTGAAGTTAGTTGATTATTTTTAGTATTTGTTTGTTCCTATTATTTAATTCTTATAATTTTTCTTGGTGCTTAATTGTTTGATTAACAAAGTGATTTTGATATATTATTGTTACCAAATTTATTTTTCATAGCTTATGCTTGCCCCATGAAGTTTTGATGGGTTATTGTTAGATAATAAATATCATAATATATTATTGGCTTGTTAATTGATATTTGATTTTTGAAGAAAGAGAATTGATTTTTAGGGTAAGTTGGATGTTATTTCCCAGAACTATGCCAATATTTATAGAAGGGGGTTGAATACAAATATTAAAACTTTTTGCTTATTTTAATATTTGTTACTGATGTTTGAGAATTAGAGAGAATATGTTCGAACAAATTGAAACTGAAAATAAAACTTAACAAAGAGATTTAAAATTACTGATGGATTGATTTTTCCATCAGTGTATATTTTTGCTCAATGTTCCTAGGTTAAAAGAAACTAGCTTCGTTTTCACAAGATTAGAAAATAAATCAACTGTTCTTACAAAGTGCTCTAAGGATGAACAGTTGATTTAAAAAATATTGTCTAACTTGTTCTACTTTCTAACAATGCTACCACAATTGTTAATATACTACAAGTGTGTTTTTACAATTCCTATTTTAGGATTGTTTCTCTCTACCTTCCTTTTACCTTTTCCCATTTTAGTAAAAGTTTTGAAGGACAACTACAGATTGAGTCTTCATAGTCTTCATAGACTGTCTTCCATAGGTTTACTTTTGTCCTTTGGATCTTCAACAGATAGTCCTTATGTGTTGCCTCAATCAATTGATAATTTGTTGTTAAGCATATCAATTGATCCTTCCTTTAATCCATCAACTGATATTTTTCTTCGATTGATCTTTATATCCATCGATTGATAAATAATGACTTATTGATTGATAGATGTTATCAATCGATATATCAATCGATGGGTCTTCATATCAGTTGATGGTCTTCAATACTTGACTTGGCTTCTTCGATTGATCTCTATATCCATCGATGCTTCAATATCAATCGATCATCCTTCACTTGTGCAATTTTCTGTCTTCAAATAATTACAATTTGACAGTTTAATTTACACATCAATTGATGATCTATATCAATCGACTCTAACATCAATTGATGAGAATAATATCAATTGATTTACACCTTATCGATTAAAATAGACTAAGTACACCTATGCTACAGTCCAAATTATCAGTTGATTCATATAAACACTTCAACTAATAAATGGTTTCCTGATCAATTGATATTTATAACTTTCATATCAATTGATCAGTTACATCAAATAAAATTTCTATGATTCTAAGATTAATGTTATCATCAAATTACATGTAGATTCCTAATAATATCCCCCTATTTGTGTCTGTGATATGAACAGGCATAAATCTACTTGATGATAACAAAACCCCTAATTATTTTCATTCAGATAAAATCAAGAAATTTAAGTGGCACTTTGAGACTTTGAAAGTACCAGTTTGATGAATAACTTCTGCAAGCTGCTTCAATGTCTTCACCATCTTCATAATCCAATTAGTTTTTCTTCCTTCTCTTCTCAGCATTTTTCTTTAATTGCCTCGTGAAAGAACTCCTCAAAATTGCTACATCTCTGTTAGTTTCTCCAAATTACCTCATAAGTAATGAATTTCTTCATCTGTGATTTTATCCAGATATTTGCAGACATTAAAGAACTTTGTGTTGCCCTCCACATCTGTAAAAATCATTGTATACTTTGGCTCCAACACCACCTTTTTTACTTGGGACTTCCATAGCTTAAGAAGTGAATCAGGTTCAACTTCTGCCTTTGATCTCCTTAGCTTTGAAATTTGTTGTTGAATTTCCTGAACAATTATTGTGTTGAGTTTGTACTTTCCGTTGAGTAGAGGAAGGATGGTCTTCAGAATATTGTAGCTTTGCTTCATTATCACGTTCAATGAACAAGTGATTTTCACTCCATTTTCATATTCCAACATCATAGATTCTTCTTGGTTAGAGGTTGCAGGGTAAGTCCTTACTCAAATCAGCCCTTTCTCACTAATTACTGGTATCGCTTTCAAATCATATCCTTCAATTGTTACCTCCTCCTTGATTTCTTCTTGTTTACCCTGGAGGTTTTCCTGGACCACTCTTTCTTGAATAGAACTTGACCTTTTCTTAGCCATAGCTATTTTCCTCTTTTTCCTCAACGGTTGCTCCATTAATTGATCTTCCATGTTCCATTCTATTTCCATTTGCCTTGCTATTTCTTCATTCTCCTTTTCTCTTCTTACAGCGTCTGACAATCCTGATGAAATGGCTCCTTGAAGAAGCTTCTGGCCAACTGGCTCTTTCCTTCTCTTTTCTTCTTCAATCATTATGGATTTACCCTTTTTCTTCTCTTCAAGGGCTTCAAGATCAATTGTTAGCAAGGCTTCTGCATTTGAGTTGCTTTCTTTGGCAGCCATTTGTGCATCTTCATTCACTTTTCTTGTTTGAGCAATGAACTCATCCAAGTTTCCTCTTTCTGCTGCCTCTATCACCAACTCAGTGCTTTTCTTCAAATCCTCAATCCTTTTCCTTTCCCTCTCAATCATAGACTGAGTTTCTCTTTCCCTGGAAATCCTTCGAGCTTCTAGATCATCTTCAAACTTCTTGAATTCTTTTTTTTTCTGTTCTAAGTCATCTTTGGGTGACTTAGATGACTTAGATGTCTTTGAAGATTGATTATCCATGTTGCTTCCATATTTGGTCCTTTTAGCTGCAGAACCTCCAATGCCACTACACTTGTCCATACCAGAACTACCAACACCACCATTGCCATTGCCTTTGCCATCATCACTATCACCATCTTTCTTCTTTGTATTATCCTCCTTTTTATTATCATCAAATGGAGGAGGTGGTGGCATTCTGTCAACAAACTTCTAAAGAATGGAAGCATGCAGACTCTGGCCTTTAATAATATCATCCATCTTCTTTTCTAGAGACCCAACTCTAGTTTCCAAAGCTGCAAAATTCTTGGATTCCTTGATTTGACCCATAGTGTTAATTGGTAGCTTCTCATCCAACCTTCTCTCCAATGCATCCTTGTTAGAATTGATAGAATCCTTGATAATCTACAATTCTCTCTTCACTCCTATCACTGTGATCTTTTGAATTTTCAGTGATTCCCTCATATAGTGAGCAATTCTCCTTTGATTGGGATCTTTAATTTTTCCTTCCACCATTGCCCTCTTATATTGAGAAAGAATCTCATGTTCAGCAGCTTCTAAGGAACCATCAATTGTGCTCATCCATGGATCCTCATCAGAATCATCTTCCAACTCCTCAGGTACCATATAACATGTTTCTGTTGTATTGGCAATGCTCTCCTTCAGATTCCTGGTCCTTTATTCTGCATGCTCTATTCCCAATAGTTGTTATGCATCATTGTTACTTGAAGCAGCCAACTCTTGATATTGTGGATTAGGATGAATGAAATTCTGTGGATTCAAGTCACCAACATCAACTTCCTCTTAAATTTCCTTATCAAATCCACTCCCACTAGCTTCTGCATTTGATACTCCCCCAATCTCCTTGACACCTTCCTCCTCAGACATCAACTCATTTTCCAATTCCTGTGTAAATAGTAAAATTGTTTTATCTCTCAAACTCATCTCTCTATTTTGCATCAGGATCTCATCCTGGAATCTCACCTCTCCCTCACTCATATCTGTGCACCTTCTAAGGTGGGGCCCTCAAGTGTTTCACTCACATTCCTAGAAGAAATAGGAATGACATCACTCACTCCCTCTCTTTTTATCAAGCTACAATCCTGCCTCTCACTCAACTCACTCATTTCTAAAAGTGTTTGAGCAACATCAATTGATTGAGCATCAATTGATGTGTAGATATTATCAGTTGAAGTGTTTGGGATATCCATCGATTGATGCATACCCATCGATTGATCTTGAGTATCGATCAATGGCTTATCAGTCGATGGTTGAATATCAATTGATGAAGGAACATCAATTGATGGAGTAGAAACAGTTGAGGTATTGATATGAGATGTGATATTTAAAATGATATGAGATATGGAATCCTGAATTTCCTGGGAAGAAAATTCAGGAGAGAGTGTTGGCTTCTCCTTGAAAAATAAAGAAGGAGAATCTGAAAATGTATTATTATCTATCAGAACATTTTCTGAAGAAATTTGGTGAGAAGTGGAAGGAAGAATAGAAGGGATTGGAATTGAGAGAGAATGGGGCTGCATCTCATCATTTATATGATATGCATCAAATTGAGTTTGAGAAAGCTTCACCATAGTTTCATGTGGTTTTGCAGTGTGTGATTCCCCATGTGCAAAGGTAACTTTCTTTTCTCTCCTGCCATAGGTTTTAGTAAATTTGGATGGTGTGTCCCCAATTTGGTTCTGTGCCCCTGGTTGTGGGCTATTTTCAATATTGTCATCCTTTTGAGAGGATGACAATAGAGATGTGGTAATTATCATATTAACATCCACAGTCTTTTGAAAGGCTGTGGAGTGGCTTGGCTGAGGTTGCACGCCCTCACTCTCGTTATCCTTCTGGGTTCTTTTATGTTCCTCAGTTCCCTCACCACCTACATCCTCATCCAATCTATCTACCACAACATGTATTTTTCTTTTCTTTGATTTTACAACAACAGGTTTTTGGGAACCTGTTGAGGTTGGATTTTTAGATTTGCGTTTAGAAATTGGATGTGTAGCTTGGGTAGGAGGATTGGGGTCATTAATATCACTCTTCATAGCCATAGAAAGCAAAGAATATTGGGGATTGGAAGAGATTAGGGTTGAGATAAATACCTTAACAAAAGGTGGATAAATCAATTCCACATTACTGTGAAGATTGATTCTTACCAAGTCTTTCAAGACCCTTTTGTTTTGAGTCCAACACTCAAGGGTTTCAGTTTTCCTGCAAATCTCAATTTCTTTGACAAAGTGGTTGATAAAAATCATTATAAATCTAGCATAGTATATGTGATTAGACCTATCATGCTTCTTACTTAACTTAGCAACAATCTCAAATAGCAGTATAGAAGATAAATTATGATATTCATCAAACAGAACACTATATGTTATTTGTTGCATGCTAGAAGTTATGGCATCAAAATTATTGATTTTACCACTAAAACATTTTATTATTGCATCAAAGAAATAAGACCATTATCTCCTAAGATGCTTTCTAACTACTTGTCCTAAATTGATGTCAAGATTTGCATAATTGACAGCCCTAAGCATGTTTCTAATATTTGATTCACTAGGCACATTATCAGCATTATTAATAAGCAAATCTAAACATTCATTTAAGATTAAAGTAGTAAGATTGTACTCTTGTCCCTTGCAATTGAATTTGATGCTTGAAAAATCATCAGCAACTTCTGCAGAGGTCCAAAACTCTTCCACCAGATTGCAGATTATTGTTGGTGCTTCTTTCAATGCCTTTTGCACTTTACAGCTTTCCAGGAATTTCATTTAAAGGATGAAATTCTGTTGGAGCCTCCTCAACCATAGTGCAGTCCACAAAATTGTTAAGCTCGTAGATGAAACCAGCTTGCGAGACTTTCTTGGATGAAGATGCCATTCCTTAGAGTAAAAATTTAGTAGAGAAAAAGTTTTGAAGTTGTTAGAAGTTTTGAGTACAGAGAGAAAAAGAGTTAGGGATTGAGTTCGTAGATTGAGAGAGAAAGAGACAGAGAGATCGTTAGTAAAATTGCAAGTAAGAATTAACAGTTGTTTTAATCTCACTATTTATATTTACTGAGTTCCCAATCAATTTTTTACTCAAAATAGAACTTAATCGACCGTTGGAAGAAAAATGAAAAGCAGAAATTACCATTTTTGGCAATCGACTATTATACATACATGAGTATGTATTAATCAATTGATAAAATAAGTAACCAACGACTAGATTTTGTACAAGTCGATTAATTACATGGACCCCTTTACATTCCAGGTCATCGATTGGTAATTACTTATCCATCGACAGGTACTGTTATCCATCGATAAATAAATATATCATCAATTGATATATTTATCTGTCGATAGCTACAAAGATCCATCAATAAGTAAATATATCATCAATTGATATATTTATCTGTCGATATTTACAAAGATCTATCAATAAGTAAATATATCATCAATTGATATATTTATCTGTCGATAGCTACAAATATCCATTGATATATAAAATGTTTATCAGTTGATTATGGAAGAATCAATAGATTAACATATTCAATGGCTAAAATTAATATAAATACATAACTTGTCAAACATTCAATAGATTAAACATAGTTAAGCATACCTAAATCACAGACCAATCTATTGAAAGTAGATTCATCTAATGGTTTGGTGAAAATGTCTGCAAGTTATCTTTTACTAGGGACAAAATGTAATTCAATTGTACCATTCATTACATGTTCCCTAATGAAGTTATACCTTATGTCAATGTGCTTGGTTCTAGAATGTTGGACAGGATTTTCTGTTATTGCAATGGCACTTGTGTTGTCACGGAAAATAGGAATTTTGTTCATGTTGAACCTATAGTCAAATAGTTGATTCCTCACTTATAAAATTTGTGCACAGAAACTTCCAGCTGCAATGTATTCAGCTTTTGTAGTAGATGTAGACACTGAATTTTGTTTCTTGCTAAACCATGATACAAGCTTATTTCCTAGAAATTGACAGATACCTGTAGTACTTTTTCTGTCAATTCTGCAAGCTGCATAGTCTGCATCTGAATAACCAATTACATCAAATCCAGAATCTCTAGGGTACCAAATTCCAAGATTCGGAGTTCCTTTGAGATATTTGAATATTCTTTTCATTGCAATCAAATGAGATTCTCTAGGATCAGCCTGAAACCTAGCACAAAGACATGTAGCAAACATTATGTCTGGCCTACTTGAAGTTAACTAAAGTAATGAGCCAACCATGCCTCTATAACTTGAAATGTCCACTTTAGCTTCCTTAGTATTCATTTCAAGTTTAGTTGAAGTGGCCATGGGAGTTTTTGCAGAAGAACATTCATTTAAATCAAATCTCTTTAATAAATCTAAAATATATTTGGTTTGATTTATGAAAATACCATCTTTGACTTGTTTGAATTGCAAACCAAGAAAATAGGTAAGTTTTCCCATCATGCTCATTTCATATTTACTCTGCATCAACTTAGCAAACTTTTGACAAAGTTTTTCATTAGTTGAGCCAAAAATAATGTCATCTACATAGATTTGAACAAGAATCATAGATCCAGTAACATTTCTATGAAAGAGAGTTTTATCAACAGTACCTCTTGTGAAATGATTCTCAATCAAGAATTTAGACAATGTGTCATACCAGGCTCTAGGTGCTTATTTCAATCCATAAAGTGCCTTGAGAAGTAGTATACAAATACAGGATGAACAGGATCAATGAAACTAGGAGGTTGTTCTACATATATTTCTTCTTCTAGTTCTCCATTGAGAAAAGCACTTTTCACATCCATTTGATACATCTTGAAATTTGCATGAGTAGCATATGCTAGAAAAATTCCGATTGCTTCTAACCTTGCAACAAGTGCAAATGTTTCATCAAAATCCATGCCTTCTTCTTGTGAATATTCCTTTACCACTAATCTTGCTTTATTCCCTTTCACTGTACCAGATTCATCCATTTTGTTTCTGAACACCCATTCTGTACCAATAACAGACTTGTTCTTTGGTTTGGGAACCAACTTCCATACCTTGTTTCTTTCAAACTGATTCAACTCTTCTTGCATAGCAATTATCCAATCAGTATCATTCAAGAATTCTTCAATCCTTTTTTGTTCTTCTTGAGACAGGAAGCTACTATACAAGCATTCATTTTGAGTTTCACTTCTAGTTTTGACACCATCATTTGCATTTCCAATAATCAACTCAAAGGGATGACTTTTTGTCTATTTCCTTTGTGGTGGTAAATTTGTCCTTAATGATGATGCTTCATGATCATTGGAATTGTTATGATCATTGTGACATGATTGATCATTTGAGAACCCTCTCCCTGAGATGGACACTCTTCTTGAAGACTGTTGTGTAGAGTTTCTATCCATCGAATGATTATCAATTGATGTATTATCAGTTGATTGATAATTGTCAACTGATAAGTTATCTGTTGATGCATTGACATCAATTGATGGGAATATTCTAGGTACTTGATTTCTTGAAATTTCAACATCATCATCACTATCTTCACTATTGCTTGTAGATTCATTTTTAAAGTACAATAGGTCATGAAATCCTTCATCAAGCAACCCAGGAATCTTCTTGTCGTCAAAGACTACATGCATAGATTCCATAACAATGTGCAATCTTAGATTGTAGACTCTGTATGCTTTGGTTGTTATTCAATATCCAACAAATATAGCTTCATCAGCCTTGACTTCAAATTTTCCCAGATTTTTACCTTGATTTCTCAGTACAAAGTATTTGCAGCCAAAGACATGAAGGAAATTAATTGTTGGCTTCTTGTCTTTCTTCATCAACTGATATGGTGTTTTGCCTTGAATTTGATTGACCATGGAAATATTTTGAAAGTAGCAAGCAGTATTAATTGCTTCTGCCCAGAAATATGTAGGTAGTTTTGCTTCTTCTAACATAATTCTCGCAGCTTCAATCAAGGTCCTATTTTTCCTTTCCACTACTCTATTTTTGTGTGGAGTCCTTGGTGCAGAGAAATGACGAGTGATACCTTTTTCTTCATAGAATTCTTTCATTGTTGCATTCTTGAATTCAGTACCATTATCACTTCTGATTGATAATGAATTTGCTTGCACCATCCTTAGAATGTAAGAAATATACCCATGTATATCTTGTGAAGTCATCCACAAAGACTAATGCATATTTATTTTTGGCAATAGACATGATGTTGACTGGACCAAATAAATCCATGTGTATCAATTCCAAAGGCTTGTCAATTGATGATTCAGACTTTGACTTGAATGATGTTTTTCTTTGTTTTCCCTTTTGACAGGCATCACAAAGTCCATCCTTGGTGAATTCCATCTGTGAAATACCTCTAACCAGATTCTTTCTAACCAATTGATTCATGGCTTTGAAATTCAAATGGGCTAACTTCTTGTGCCAAATCCAACTTTCATCTGTATTGGCTTTGCTAAGTAGGCATGTCATTGAGTTTGCCTTTACAGAGTTGAAATCAGCCACATAGACATTTCCTTTTCTTTCACCAGTTAAGAGAATTTCACCAGATTCTTTGTTGGCTATGATGCATGATCCAGTTGAAAAATATACACCATTTCCATTATCACACAGTTGACTAATGCTGAGCAAATTGTGCTTCAATCCATCAACCAGTGCTACAGGTTCAATGATAACATTTTCTTTTACAATTGAGCCATATCCCAAAGTAAAACCTTTGTTGTTATCTCCAAAAGTAACTCCTGGGCCAGCATTTTCCACAAACTTTTTGAGCAGGGACAAATCCCCAGTCATGTGCCTAGAACATCCACTGTCCAGATACCAGAGATTTCTTCTCCTGTTTCCCTGCACACATTTAAAATAATCAAGTTGCTTTTGGTACCCAAGTTGCCTTGGGTCCTCTTTTATTAGTTACAGCCTGAGCCTTGGTTGCCAACTTTGATTCCTTTTATTTTGGAGGGTTTAGATCCACTTTAACTTTAGGAGTTGGCTTTTAGGGTTTAGACACCTTGGAACTCATGACAGAATTTCTATGTATTTCATTATCTAAGTTAGGCATGTTCCATGACATTCCAGGCATGTTCATATTTGCATATGCAAATAAAGTATTATACATGTATGGAACTTGTGCATAAGGCATATGGACATTTGGTGAAACTAAATTAGAAGACATGGAATTCATGAGCATAAGATTGGTAAGTATGGCATTTGCAGACATGGCATGTGCATTTAAATCATTTGAAGATATAGAGTTCTTTTCTTTCTTACATTGCATAGACAAATGATTTACACTACCACATTTAGCACACACCTTTCTAGGTGCATACATATCAGGAGTGTAGTTGTTGTTCTTATTTATGCCTACTTTTCCATTCCTATTCTTCTTCTTTTTCTCAGACTTAGGTTGGATAATTTCCACAGGTACTATCTCTTCTAATTTTTATTTTAATTGTTTCTTGGATAAGCTACCTATGTTGATTTTCTCAACCTCAGCCTTAACTTGATTTTTGGTTTCCTTAACAAACTTGATAGAAGTGCTAAATTTGTTCTTCTTATTAGCCATTGATGATTTACTTGTCAATGGATGTTATCGATTGATTCAGCATCAATCGATTGATAATCCTTATCAGTTGATGATGGATTAGCAGTCAATTGATCTTTATCCATTGAAGTATCAGTCAATGGCTTGCCTATTGATTTAGGGGGTTCTCCTAGAGTATCTACACCTTGAACATCAATGATTTGTTTGGCAGTTTTAGCAGACCTATTCCATTTGTTAGTGGTTTCAATTTCTTCAGCTAATTGTTCTTTCAACAATTCTTTTCTTCTTAAACTATTTACTAGTTCATCTTTAGCATCCTTACTTTCCTTCTTGAATCTTTCTAAACACATAAGTTCATTTTCAAGAAAAACATTCCTCTAAGTTAAAGCATCAATGGTGTTTCTCAACTAGAGGTTTTCTTTGTTTAGAGATTTTAAAGTGACATACAAATTGTACAATTCATTAGACATTTCATTAATGGTACTATTGCATTCATCTTTTGTAAGTTCAGAAAAGTTAATAGCTAGTACCTGATTTGATGATGAACTAGCTTCTTCATCTTCATGGTTGGCCATTAGAGATTGATAAACTCTTTAAAATCACTGTCCTCAGCAGCCCAATCCTTCTCATCAGTAATAAAATTCTTTTTGTTTCAAAAGGTCAAAGTATTTCTTTTTGTAATCAATATCAATATAAGACTTTGCCTTTTCTTGTTTTGGATTTCTGCACTCATTTGAGAAATGACCAGCCAATCCATAGTTAAAGCATTTGAATTTAGATCTATCAACCAAATTTTTGTTTTGATTGTTACTTCTAAACTGGGATCCAGGCCTTTGAGCATTTAGATTCCTCTTGAATTTAAGCTTTGAAAACGTCATTGACAGAAATGCAAGATGCTCATCAATCTCATCCAAATCATCATGTGAGCATGTTTTAATTTCTTCACACTTGCCCTTACCTTTACCTTTGAATGATTCTTCAACAACATCATCAGCCACCATGAAAGATCCTTCTACACAGCCTGCTTCCTTCTTCTCTTCATTTCCCTTGACTATCAAAGCCACAGTTTTATATTTTCTTTGATTTTTCTCAATCTCCTCATCTTGTTGGATTTCCAACTCATATGTCTTGAGAATACCATAAAGTTTCTCAAGAGTATAATCTTTGAAGTCTTGAGATTGTCTAATGGAAATAGTCATTAATTTCTATTCTTTTAGAAGAGATCTAAGAAATTTTAGATTTGTATCCTCAGTTGCATAAACCCTACCATCTAGCTTTAGTCCATTTAACAACTTCTGAAATCTGCTATAGGTATCATTGATAGATTCTCCACTCTTGAAATGAAATGATTTATATTATTGAATCAAGAGTTACATCTTGTTTTTCCTTAATTGTTCAGTTCCTTCACATAGAGTTTGAAGAGTATCTCATACTTCTTTTGATGAAGTACAGTTTATCACATTGTCAAACATATCTTTATCTAGACCATTAAACAGAATGTTCATGGCCTTCTTGTCTTTAAGTACTTTTTTTCATCCACTTCTGTGAACTCAGTGATGAGTTTGGGAACATGTTTGTCAAATGCAGGAGTTCCACCAAGGTTTACATATGTAACTAGCTTCATGGGAACATGATGACCTTTCTCTATGCAGTGAACATAGGAAGGGTCAAGAGAGAGTAGATGCAGATGCATTTTCACCTTTCATGCAAAATATTCATCTTTTTCTAGCACTGGAATTTTCACACCTAAATCTTTTTGGCCCATATTACATGTTCTTGATCTGTAAACTTTCTGTATGTTGAAAGCCTTACTCTGATACCAATTTTTATTTCCCAGAACTATGACAATATTTGTAGAAGTGGGGGGGGGGGGGGTTAATACAAATATTAAAACTTTTTGCTTATTTTAATATTTGTTACTGATGTTTGAGAATTAGAGAGAATATGTTTGAAAAAATTAATACTGAAAATAAAACTTAACAAAGAGATTGAAAATTACTGATGGATTGGTTTTTCCATCAGTGTATATTTTTTCTCAATGTTTCTAGATTAAAAGAAACTAGCTTCGTTTTTACAAGGTTAAAAAATAAATCAACTGTTCTTACAAAGTGCTCTAAGGCTGAACAGTTGATTTAAGAAATATTGTCTAACTTGTTCTACTTTCTAACAATGTTATCACACTTGTTTATATACTAAAAGCATTTTTTTACAATTCATATTTTAGGATTGTTTCTATCTACCTTCCTTTTACCTTTTTTTCATTTTAGTAAAAGGTTTGAAAGACAGCTACAGATTGAGTCTTCACAGTCATCATAGACTGTCTTCCATAGGTGTGCTTTTGTCTTTTAGATCTTCAATAGATAGTCTTTCTATGTTGTCTCAATCAATTAATAATTTGTCGTTAAGCATATCAATTGATCCTTCCTTTAATCCATCAACTGATGTTCTTCTTCGATTGATCTTTATATCCATCGATTGATAAATAATGACTTGTCGATTGATAGATGTTATCAATCGATGGGTCTTTACATTAGTTAATGATATTCAATACTTGACTTGGCTTCTTCGATTGATCTTTATATCCATCGATGCTTTAATATCAATTAATCATAATTAATCATCCTTCACTTGTACAATTTTCTGTCTTTAAATAATTACAATTTGACAGTTTAATTTACACATCAGTCGATGATCTATATCAATTGACTCTAACATCAATTGATGAGAATAATATCAATTGATTTACACCTTATCGATTAAAATAGACTAAGTACATCTATGCTACAGTATAAATTATCAGTTGATTCATATAAATACTTCAACTGATAAATGGTTTCCTGATCAATTGATATTTATAACTTTCATATCAATTGATCAGTTACATCAAATAAAATTTCTATGATTCTAAAATTAATGTTATCATCAAATTACATGTAGATTCCTAACATTGGATATTAATTGTAATTGATTGATGGATTCAGATTTCTAGGTTTTCCATATTTATTTGATCTTATTTGCTTATTAGGTTAAAAATTCTCCTCTCACAACTATTTGTCTAGCCTGCCTGATTTATTTATTAGGGTTTGAAAGTTTCATAGTCTCTGAGGATCAACCTGTGATTGCTACAACTAACCACTGTGCACTTGCAGTATTTTTACACATCAAGTTTTTGACGCCGCTGCCGGGGACTATTGGTAATTTTCACTCCTTAGTATTTAAATCTTCGGATTAGTTTCTTGTTTTTCTTTGTGTTTTTTTAGGGATTTGTGAAGAGGAGAAAAGTTTGGACAAGTGGATCTTTAGAAGGCCTCGTTGTCTCCTTAAAAATTTTTGGAAAGCACTTTTCGGTATTCCGTATCACCTCTCTAAATTTTGTTTTTTCTCTCACAAATATTAAAAAAATCTAAAAAAATAAATATTCAAATAAATCCAAAAAAAATTAGTTAGTTATTTGTCTTGTTAAAAACCAATTTTTTGCATCATTCACATATCACATAAGAACACATCATCTAGATTTTCTTTATTGTATTTTATTTCTTTCCATCTTATGATTGTGGTGATTGCTGAAGGAAAGAGGTACGTACAATTTAGATTAATTCACGTAGTGTAGTGCATCCATAGTTATTTATTTTCTCGTTCTTTGTGTGTTGCATTTATTTAATCAATCTTAAGGGTGCCACCCAATTACAAGATAAGGTAAGGGATTTCATCACCCTTTCATTGGCCCACAAATCACTAATACATTCATCTTGCATTCCCCTTACCTTAACAAAATCAAGTAGACGTTGGCCCCTAGGATTTCGCGCTCACTGAGGAAGAGAACCTAAGAAGAAATAAATCTCTATATATTCTTACTTTTGGTGTCTAGGAAAGCCGACGCTTACCTGGCCAATTTGGATTGGTGTCTAGAAGCGAGGTTATTTAATTGCGCGCTTTGCATTCGAAAGATTGCAAAGAAGGCCCCCTTGCAGCCTGGTCAATCGGTTTGAATATTTTTAGATTTGTGACTCTTAGTATTATTTTAAAGTTAGGAGCATGTCTAGATTTTCTCTAAGTTAACATAGAAATAGGATTTTTCTTCTGCATTTTTTTGGGTGTTTACTTCTATCTCTTTTCTGCTACGTGCTTACTTGACTCTCTTGTGTATGCAAAGTTTTTGGGTTCGTGACACTACATCTAGATTAGTGAGACAAGAAAACCTTTCATCACCTAAAATAGTAAGACAACTTGATTTCTCTTCACCTAGTAAAATTGAGTCACAAGAAGTAGAAGCCCCATTAGTAATCATGTATATTCCTCTTAGAGACCGTTGTTACCCCGCTCATTCCGCCCAACCCTCATGCATAGTCCTACCAACAGTAAATGGTAATAATTTTGAAATCAAATCTCACCACATTAGCATGTTACCTAGGTTTACTGGGGTAGAGGGAGAGGATCCATATCTTTTCATCCGAGAGTTTGAGGAAGTTTGTGCCCTACAGAAAATTCAGCAATTGATTGATGACTCCATTAAATTGAGACTTATCAACTTTGCTCTTAAAGAAAATGCTAAAAAATGGTTATATAGTCTACCCATTAATTCAATTTCAACTTGGGAGGGATTTGTAGGCATATTTCTAAAAAAATATTTTCCAAACCATAAGGCTAACAAACTTAGGAATGAAATCAACCAATTTCAACAAAATCAAAATGAGTCTTTTTGAAATATTTTGATAGATTTAAAAGTCTATTCTTCCAGTGTCCTCATCATGGTATAGAATAATGGAGACTTTATAAAATTCTTTATGAAGCCTTAGATAGTCCAACCACTTCGTTGTTAGAGTCAATGTGTCAAGGTAAGTTCATGGATAAAAATGAGGAAGAAGCTTGGCAATTTTTTAAGGAGCTAGCTGAAAAAACAATGTTGTGGGAGTCAACTAGGGAACCAAGTCAAGAAATCGAAAAACCTAACTCATCTAAGGGCATACATGTAGTTAGTAATTCTATTGCAACTGAAGCTAAATTAGCTACACTCACAAGAAGATTAGAAGCCTTAAAAACCAATAACGTGTCTTCACAAGTGTCTATCTGTGCAAACTATAACTCATCTAATCATGTGATAGAAAATTACCCTAAAATTCAAAAAGCTAATGCCATGTTTCAAGCGAGAGTTATGAATGATCCCTTTTCACCCACATACAACCCTGGTTGGAAAAATCACCCATAATTCTCATGGAACCAAGGTCAATACAACCAGTATAACCAACCCTCTCAACCTGCTTTTCAAAATCCCAATCCTGGTCCATTTCTAACCCAAAATCCTAATTCTTTTCCAGCTCAAAACTTTGACCCATATCCAAATTCTGTTTCAGTCCCTTTGAATCCTCTTGGTCTTAATGAAACTGAAAAGAAATTGAATTCTTTGGAAGAAAGTATTGAGGCGTTATTGAAATTCCAAGCTAATCTAACTCAATCTCAATAGGCTTTCATGCAAAATATGACCCAAGATAGGCAATTATTAACTTCCAACACTCAAGCCATTTCTAAGCTAGAGGTTCAAGTTAGTCAGTTAGACAACACAATCAGTGAGAGAGAGAGAAATCAATTTCCTAGTCAACCTGAGTTTAATCCAAAATTTCATCCAAACCAAAAATCTCATGAAAATGTGAATTTCATCATCTCTCTTAGGTCTGGTAATCAATTCAACAATCATGTTGGTCTCAATACTCAAGAGGAAGAAAAACTCACTTCTGAACCAAATCCTTTACTTTTAAATCCTAGTCTTGACCAATCCTTGTCTCCCAAGAATTCTGAAGTAGTAGTGAAATATAGTGAACCTTCCAAATCTGATGAACCACCTTCAAAACCCATCTCTGAAAAAGCCTTCAAGCCAAAAGCCCCATTTCCTCAAAGGCTTACTTCAAACAAATAATCTCCTCAGTTAGATAAGATTTTAGAAGTCTTTAAACAAGTCGAGATCAACTTTCCTCTTTTAGATGCAATTCAACAAGTTCCCTCTTATGCTAAGTGTTTAAAAGATTTGTGTACTCATTAAAAGACCACTCATGTTCCTAAGAAAACTTTCCTAACATCTCTTGTTAGTTCTATCATATCGCATCAAATCCATGTGAAGTATAAGGATCCTGGTTGTCCTACAATCTCTTGTGTCATAGGTGATACTTTCATTGACAAAGCTTTACTTGATCTAGGAGCTAGTGTGAACCTTCTTCCACTATCTATCTATCAAACTTTGGGTTTAGGTGAGTTTAAAAAGACTAATGTCACTCTTCAGTTAGCTGATCGTTCTATCAAAACTCTTAAGGCCATAGTGGAGGATGTGTTAATTAAGGTTGGTGATTTTGTTGTTCTCGAGACCGAACCTGTCAAAAATTTCAAAAATCAAATTCCTATCATTTTAGGATGACCTTTTCTTTCTACTTCCAATGCTTTGATTAACTGTAGGAATGGTTCGATGAAACTCACTTTTGGGAATATGACTCTAGATCTTAATATCTTTAATGTAGGAAGTCACTCCAATGATCTTTATGACCCACATGTAGGAGTTAATTTCATTACTGACGTTGTGTCTTGGTCGAATCTTGAGGATAGTTTGATTGACTCTTTTCTTGAACATGATGTTGTGTTAGAGTATGAGAGTAATAGAGAACTTCATGAGCTATATCAAAATTTCACTTCTTATGAGATGATAGATGAGTTGAATGTCATTTGTTCTAAACATGAAACTCAATTGGAGGATATTTCTTTTGAGCCTAGGACCATTGTTAACACTTCTATAGGTGAGCCACCCCCATTTGATTCAAAACCATTTCTATTCACATTTGGTCAGTCATTTATAGGTTTCAATGAAACTCATCATGCTTTTATTTCTAATGACTTAGTCCATGATCACAAATATCAAGTAATCAATATGCTTAAACAATTTAAAGAAGCGTCTAATTGGTCTATGGATTATGTTAGTGATATGAGTTTTATCTTATTGCAAGAGCGTATATTTCTAGTGGATAATGTTATTCTTGAGAATGTGTTTCAACTGTGTGTTTACTCTACGATGAAAGAAGTTTTTCCCTGATGTGGTGTTGGTTAGTAAGCTTTCTTCTTGATTGTCTCCCATAGTCAAGTATAGGTATGGGGGAGTAACTATGTGTGTGTGTGTGTGTGGTATAGGTAATTCTATATCTCCGCCATTTCTTTATCAGGTATTCTCGTCCTTTTACTTTGTCATTTCTCTCTTATTTGCATACATTAAAGACAATGCATGATTTAAGTATGGGGGAGGGTTTTAGTAGTGCTATTAAAAAAAATCAAAAATCTAAAAAAAATCAAAAAAATTAGAAAATCCAAAAAATAGAGATATTTTAGCTAAGTTTTCCACTCTTGTACTTTGATGCTAGTTGGTGTTAACAGTTTTTAAAAAATTATATATATGTAATGCCTTGAAACGATTTGAACGTAGTTGAGTAAGGTTTTCTTCATGAAACTTGTGTCGAACAAATTTTTGCTTAAAAGCCCAAGACGACACTTATTGCACAAGGTATTTGTTGGAAAGATTGTTTAGGGAAGTTTTCGATACCTGCGAGAGAGCCCGCATGTTAAAACAATGTTGAATCAAATTTTTGCGGAAAAAAGAAAAAAAAGTGTGTGAATAAACTACTTCAATACCCAAAATTCCTCACAAATAAATACAAATTTGATATGATGGGCAAAATAGATTGACTAGTCTTGTTTTGTGACATTTGTTACTCGAGTTATTAAGTCCGTATGGGTATTTTGAAACCTAGTATCCTAAAACCAACTGATTTGGAAGTCATTGGCCCAAAACTCGGTATATGGATAACATAAAAAGCCTAAAAAAACAGACATCGTATAGTCACCAAACACAACATAAGATTCTTGTTATCAATTCCCTGGTTCCACCGGCAGACAGAATGGAATAAAGTTCTCATCAGTTCGAGAAAGGGCCCATTTTATAGCTGGAAATGGATAAAATTAGTTTAGGCAGGTGACAATGAGTACAGTCATGGTCCCCGTAAAAGACAAATTCAAAGCACCTAGAATTTACGCACGATTGATTAAATGAAAAATACTAGGAGCTCTAAATTAATTTTCTCAAAACTTTTTAAAATATTAATTTTTTTATTAACTCTAAAAATAGTGCTATGTAAGATGTGTTTCTTACATTCATATATTTCTATACGAGGATTAATATACTTTGACTACATTAAAAGTTACCTTTGACCGGGTGATGATAAAAGTGGACATCGGGTATATCATGAGTCGTATGAGAAATATGAATGATAGATAAAGGATTTAACCCTCCTATAATTAGGAGAGATATTATTGGCCTCTTGATTGAGTGAGACTATAAAATGCATGGCCGTGCTCAAATAATGATTTGTTTTCATAGTCTACTCATGGATCAAGTAAACCCGGATTAAATATTGAAGAGGATGACTAAATACATGCCTCGAGTTTAATCTATAATATATATGGTTAAAGGGATTATATTACACTGAAACATTAATCACGAAAGGTTTTATCGAATCATGATTTAATTATTATTTAATTGGGTAGCAATGATGTATTACTAGATACCGCTCATTGTTTATAATTTTATTGGAGAATAAAATTATTGCTAATTAAATAATAGCCTATAGGGTCACACACATAGAGTACTTAAAGGAATAATTAATTTAAATTATAGATTTAAATTAATTGATGATTATTTGAATTTTATTATATTAATTAAGTGAGACTTAATTAATTGAAATAATATAAATTCGAATTTTAATTCTGCCATTAATAATTAAGTGTGACTTAGTTATTAATTAAATAATAAAATTCGGTTTTATTATTTAATCCTAAACCTACATGGGTTAGGCTTTGCTGTTATGGGTTGCTATTATGGGCCTATTAACCAACCATTATAAATAGATAATGTAGGGTTAATAAGGATTACGTTTTTTAGAAAAAACAAAACCCTAGCAGCAGCAAAGGCAGAGAGAAAAGGCAGAATTCGAAATCATCAAAGGAGGCTAGTACATCCATTCCGTAATCAAGATCGTGAGACGTTCTTGAAGGTGCTCGTGTGGATACCATAGAGGTGTTTTCGAGAGGAAGACACAAGTCGTGAAAGCTAGGATCTCCGTTGAGTTCGTGAAAGTCAAGACCAAGTAAAGGTATGATTCCATTTCACAATAATCAGTCCGCTTATACATGATCCTGCGTTTAGGGTTCCGAAATTTTCGTTATATTTACGTTTACTCCGCTGCGTTTTATGCCTCGGAACCCAACAATAATAATGAGCCTATCATACCTCTGTAGCTTGTGATGTCAACTTTCTTACCAGTTTCATCTTTGTCAAGCTTGGTGGCTGTTGGCATTGGGGTTTTTGCCGGTGTAGAATCTTCTAGACTGTATTTTCTCAGAAGATACCTTACGTACTTTGATTGGCAAATAAAAATCTCATCTTCCTTTTGCTTTACTTGCAATCCAAGAAAGAATAACAGTTCACCCATCATACTCATTTCATACCTGCTCTGCATTAACTTAGCAAATCTTTTGCACAAGTTTTCGTTAGTAGAACCAAATATAATATCGTCAACATAAACTTGGACAAATTTCATGTCTTTTTCATGCAATTTATAAAAGAGAGTTTTATCTATGACACCTCTAATGAAACCATTTTCAAGTAAAAACACAGAGAGAGTGTCATACCATGTCATCGGTGCTTGCTTGAGTCCATAGAGGGCTTTGAATAGAAAATACACAAAATCAGCAAATTCTGGATTTTCAAAGCCAGGGGGCTGATCAACATATACTTCCTCTTCTAGCTCTTCATTCAGAAATGCACTCTTCACATCCATTTGATAGACTTTAAAATTGGAATGTGCTGCGAATGCCAGAAATATCCTGATGGCTTCAAGTCTTGCAACTGGTGCGTAGGTCTCGTCATAATCAATTCCCTCTTCCTGAGAGTAACCCTTAGCAACCAGTCTGGCTTTGTTCCTTGTAACAATGCCATCACCGTCTAACTTGTTCATGTATACCCATTTCGTGTCAATTACAGATCTATCTTTAGGCCTGGGTACCAGTGTCCAGACTTCTTGTCTCTCGAACTGATTGAGGTCTTCTTGCATGGCAAGAACCCAATCTGGATCAGTTAGAGCATCTTCAATTTTCTTTGGTTCTTCTTGAGATAGAAAAACTGAAAATAGACATTCATTTGAAGTTGCACTTCTGGTTCTGACTCCAACATCTGGCAGTCCTTTCTTCTGGAATCTTCATGTAGTAGCCACTTTAAAATCTTCTGTATCTTCTGAATTCTTTTGAATTACTACTTCATTTATTTATACTGACCCTTGAACAAACAAATGAACTTCTTCCAGTGTTGAGTAGTAGCTTCAACTGAGTACTTCTGATACTAGGATTCTTTGTGACTAGTTGACTGTCTTTGTCTTGATTCCTGTTTGATATTTATTATTTACTACTATTTCTTATCTGAGTTGAGTTGTCATCTGAGTTGAGTTGTCATCTAATTATTACAAATAGGCCTAGTCATATGCCTTTCAGATTGAAATAAACTAAGTACACCTATGCTACAATCCAAATTATCAGTTGATTCATATAAACACTTCAACTGATAAATGGTTTCCTAATCAATTGATATTTATAACTTTCATATCAATTGATCAGTTACATCAAATAAAATTTCTATGATTCTAAGATTAATGTTATCATCAAATTACATGTAGATTCCTAACATAATATATATGTATATGTTAATAATTTGATAATATAATTATTCATTTGAATAACTTTTTTTATGTTATTAGATTTTCAGTAGTATAGTATTAATTGTAATTTATAAATAATTATATAATATATATAATTTAAACCTTACATCAATAAATAATAAATATTACTATGTTGCTAATGAGATTTCAAATTTAAGTTAATATTAAAAAATAAAATGATACATAACAATTATTGTCATAATAATTTTTACATCCCACTTTTTTATACTAATATATGACAGGTTCTTTATTGAATCAAACATATTACTCCATATTAATACTTAATGTGTGTCATGACTCATGACAATTCAACCTGTATAATAACACTCTTTTAAAAATATAAATGACTTTTAATTATAAAAATAATTAACAGTAATCTTCAATTATTAAAAATTAATTCAATATAATTTTCTCATATATAAATTGATTAAATTTAAAAATTTATTAATATTTATTATTTTATATTATTTTAATTTTATATTATTTTAATTTATTTTATTTATCAAATAACATGATTCAAAGTATGTGTAGTAACAAAATAAAATTAGACTAAGGTTGAACTCTTAGCCGGAGAACTCAAATAATTATTATTTTTAAAAACCTAATTTCTTCAATTCGATATAAACCAATGAATTAATAAGGTTTCTGAGTTCTCAATATAATAATTTCTCATGTAAGTGTAACTGGTTCTCTGTATAAAACTACTCTAATATCTTATATAATATATTAAATATTTTTATAGAAAAGATTTGGATAAGAAAAACTTCAATCATCTTTCTCACTAAAAAATTCATGACCTCCCTCCATCTCTATGTATGTAAAACCCTGATACTATCTCTACTTTAATCTAATAATAATACATAATAATGTCTGATATATGATATGTCTCTATATAAATCTAATATAAAACGTGTTTTAATGTTTGAAATCAATTATAAAAAGGTTTCCTAAACGGAAAAGAATTCTCCCATAAAAATTCGTAACTGTCTTTTATGTCTAGATTATGGGCTGTTGTAGTTAGATTTTGGATGTTCTCTCAAAATTAAAGATAATTTTGTAAGCTTCGTATGGGCTGTAAAATCGTGAAATTCTGACTTTTGAAACTCAAAATATGGTCGAAACAATGGATGCATGTAAGTAGCACAATAATTATGATTTTTTTTTTAATTTAACTCCAAAATAACTTTTTAAGTTCAAATTTATATATTACTAAGATATCTAATAGAGTTTGAGTTATAATATGAAGCGAGTTAAGAAAAATTATAGTGGTCAGGATTCTTAATAATAATTATAACTTTTAAATAATCAGTATATAATATTATATAGTTATTAAGAATCGATTATTTAATTTTTGATAGTATTTGAATAAGATTTTTCTTACTCTTATTATATATAGGATATAATGATATAATTTTTTAACATAACAAATTTGCAAATGCTTATTTTTTTTCAAATATTTTTTCAAATTTTTATTATTTCTCTTTTAATTTCATCTCATTCTATTTCTTTCTTCCTAACCAAACACAACATAAGATTCTTGTTATCAATTCCCAGGTTCCACCGGCAGACAAAGAGTATTAGAGGACGCGTGTTCGGACTTGATCGTCAAAATGAAATAAAGTTCTCATCAGTTCGAGAAAGGGCCCATTTTATAGCTGGAAATGGATAAAATTAGTTGAGGCAGGTGACAATGAGCACAGTCATGGTCCCCGTAAAAGACAAATTCAAAGCACCTAGAATTTACGCACGATTATTTAAATGAAAAACACTAGGAGCTCTAAATTAATTTTCTGAAAACTTTTTTAAATATTTTTTTTATTAACTCTAAAAATAATGCTATGTAAGATGTGTTTCTTACATTCATATCACAAAAACTAATGAAAACATGTTATATTCGAATAAAAATTTGATACCCATTTCGATAACACAAAATTTAACATCCTTTTCATTTCCCCCCCTATGTTAATAGTTTCTTTAAAAAATTTAAATTTTTATTATTCCCTCCGTACTCATTTATATGAGCATTTTTAAAAATTACATATATTAAGAAAAATTAGTTGAATAAAATATCCTTATTAATACTTAATTATTATCTTAAAAAATGAGAATTTAATTAAATATTAAATGAGTCAAGTTTTGAAAATAATAAATATAAGGAATAGTTTTATAATATTATCTATAGAAATAAAAATGAATGTATATTCCGAACAAAATTTATTTTGAAAACGAACATATGTAAAAAGGGACAAAAATACTACTGTAACTTCTTTTTTTGGTTATATCGGGTGTCTGTAGTACAATAATTCGAACTAATTTGAATAGATGACTATTATGGTTTTGTGGAAATTCCAACTCCGAGGAATAGGAGTAACTTAATTTTTTTTAATGAGTAATTTATTGTTCCATGCATTTCAACGCGCTCTGAGCCTCTGAGCGACCACACGGGTCCCAAAAATGTAGGGCCTCAATTTGTATAGTTTTATATATTTTTATTGATATTTGTAATAAAAATATTATGATTTATTAATAAAGTTGAGAAATATTGATAATATTATAATAAATATCAAATTTGTTAGATTTTATTTTTTATTTACAATATTTTTCAGTAGTTTATTTTACTTAAAAAATATAATTTAATGATTTTAATGTACATTGAAATACCTAAAGGGCCCAATTTCTAAAATACAGGTTCTCGAAAATGTTTACTACGCCTCTGCATAGGGCACATTTTAAAAATAAAATACAGCAGTAATAACATAGGGCACGCAAATATTGAATGAGAGGTGCTAAAAAAGAGAATAAAGAAGGCACTTTCAAGTTTCAAATAAAAAATTCACAAGATTCAATTGTGAATGAATCATTGAAATTTTGGTTTCAGAGAGAAAGGTACAAGAACCTATTTTCACTCACAGAATAGCATCTCCCACGTGATTGATAACTATATATTTATATTATTCATGGGCATTCTATGTGACCATTCAATCAATTTTTTTTGTCCTTTGTTTCTGATTTTATTTAATTATTTTTCTTCTATTGAAAGATGGAATCTTTTGTGTATAGTACGAGTAACATATTTTTTTAATTAATTAATATTTTTGAATCTTTCGTAAAACAACTAAAATCTCTCATTTAATTTTCAATCAGACAATCAGATCGCAAAATTTTAAGTACTAATATAGTTTTTTATTACCTTTTTTATATATTCAACGTAGTGTAGTTAGAGTATCTTCAATGATTATATTGAATAACAGGTAAAATGGTTAGCTAAATTATAATTATGTAAAATTTTATTAAATCTGTAAGAGACTTTACTCCAATAGTATTAGTCATAATAATTAGCTATATTCAAAAATAATATTATATATAAAATTATATAATTTATAGTTTAACAAATATAATTTAGATAAGGTAAAAAGCTGACGTGAATATTTTAGATAATACCTAGAAACTCCGTAGATAAAATAAAGGATATTTATAATTTTTACTAACAGATGTTATAGTTGGAGTGATATATTTTTTTTAGCTAATATGCATATAATGGTGTCGACTAGACTTTTTAGCTAGCACGTGGTGCTGGTAGGAGATGCTCAACCAATCATTTTTAACATAATCAGGGTGGAACCGGGTGCGGAGGGAACCTGACTCGTTCACTTTCCTATTATATAAAAATTCTGGGGTTTTTAAAAAAATATCAAAGGGTAAACTTTTTTTTACAAAAATATTGACTTTTTAAAAATATTTTACAAAAATACGATTTTTTTAAAAGAAATTGCAAATATATATTTTTTAAAAAAAATTGTAAAAATACGGTTTTGCAACCGGAATCAAGCGAAATCAACCACAAATGTAACTTTAAAATTTAGTCAAAATAATTATTTTTTCGTTGCATAATACGTTGTTTAACAAGTTGCATGATTAAAATTAAAATACAACTAAAAATAACTTTTTCTATTTTTTTAAAAAATAGAAAAATAAGTTGCATCTGGTTGCAAACCATATTTTTGTAAAACAAATCAGAAGATCATAAAATTGCAAAAAAACATTAAAAAGTAGTATTTTTGATAATTTTTTAAAAAATTTTAACATAAAAATTTGAAAAAATATAAAATAATTTGTATTGCTCCCTTTAAATAGTATCAAAATTTTCAAGTTAGTAGTAATAATTGATTTAAAATTAAGATTATGAGAATAAGTTTCCGTAATCGAATAAAAGATAAATTTGTAAAAAAAATTTGGGATATTCTCTATGATACCATTATAGAATTGATTTTTACCAATGGTACCATCACATTTTTAACTTCTATTCATGGTACCCTCGAACTTATGAATTGCTATTATAAACACCTATAAACCTACAATACTGGTACAAAAATGATGTTTAACAATAATTTTTACCATATTAAATAATATACAATAATATATTAATAATAGTAACTCAAATAAATATATTAGTAACATTTAAGGAAAAAGTAAAAACTTAAAAAAATTCTCATTGAAACAATCATAAAAACTGACTTTTACAATGTTACTCTTAACAATTGGTATTTTCTTAACATTTGCATAATAGAAGTGTATCGTGAATAGCAATCCATAAATTCAAGAGTACCATGAATATAAGTCAAAAATGCCATGGTAGCATTGGTAAAAATCAATTCTACAATGATATAATAGAGAATATCCCAAAAAAATTCAATAAAAAAAATGAGTGATAGTTTTGTAATACTAATATCACCCCTTATATACAAAACAATATTGATATTATATTATATTTTATTATAAACTCATGTAATTGTCTAAGGTGATTCACAGGACCATCAAGCCCATTTTAAAATAAGATAATAATCATTTTATTATAATCAATTTTATTCAAAATCATCGGTTATTAGTATATTAGTGGTACCAAAAATCAATTTTGTAAAAGACGACAATTAATTTGATTAATTGGTTGACGGACAGGTCATGTCTTAATTAAGCGTAATTCGGAATAAAAGATATTTTTTTAAAAAACATTTGCCAAATATGAGGGCGAGACGGAAAAAACTGTTTCAAACAATAAAAATCGGTCAAAATTAATAGTTAAAAAAATTAATAACCAGTATATATCATAAATATATGATATTGTTTTTTTATAAATCTTAACATCTAAATACTAGTATGAACTAATGAAATGTGGCATTTTTTTTGTAAATTTTATGACAATTTGACAGTATTTAAATATAATTATATCTTAAAATGTATGTTATGATTATTATTGAATAAAATATTAATTTATATTTTAATTATTTTAACTTGAAAATTGGGGGACCACCAAAGATCTAATATGTGTGTGTGTGTGTATGTATATTGGTAGGGTTAATTTTTTATAATTTATCAGTTGATATTGTAGTAGAAAATGTATTTTCACTTTTAACAATAAATTTTTTATTTAAATTATTCTTACCATAGTAAAGTTTATCTATATAATTAATGTATAATTAATATGTTTGTAAACAAATAGTAAAAAACTAATAATTATAGAAATATCTAAGTCACTACCCTATTATAGAAGTTCTAAATATGTTATACAACTTGAAATTACAATATGATCAAACTTCTATCTGCAGGAATACATAGAAATATTTAAGTCACTATCCTATTATAGAAGTTCTAAATATGTTATAGCAAGACAAATAATTACATAGAATATGCTTGATTTGGTCCAACAAAGACGACGATTAATTTGATTAATTGGTTGACGGACAGGTTATGTCTTAATTAAGCGGAATTCAGATTAAAAGATATTTTTAAAAAAAACATTTGCCAAATATCGGGGCCGAGACGGAAAAAATAGTTTCAAACAATAAAAATCGGTCAAAATTAATAGTTACAAAAATTAATAACCAGTATATATCATAAATATATGATATTGTTTTTTTTATAAATCTTAACATCTAAATACTAGTATGAACTAATGAAATGTGGCATTTTTTTGTAAATTTTATGACAATTTGACAGTATTTAAATATAATTATATCTTAAAATGTATGTTATGATTATTATTGAATAAAATATTAATTTATATTTTAAGTATTTTAACTTGAAAATTGGGGGACCACCAAAAATCTAATACAGATGTGTGTGTGTGTGTGTATTGGCAGGGTTAATTTTTTTTTTTTTTAATTTATCAGTTGATAATTTTTTATAATTTATCAGTTGATATTGCAGTAGAAAAATGTATTTTCACTTTTAACAATAAATTTTTTTATTTAAATTATTCTTACCGTAGTAAAGTTTATCTATATAATTAATGTATAATTAATATTTTGTAAACAAATAGTAAAAAATGAATAAAGAAATATATTTAAAGTTGTATTATTAATATTTTATTTAATTTGAAAAATAATAAAATTATATATATAATATTAAACAACTATATAAAAATTTTCACAAAAAATTATACGATGTAAAATACACTGCATAATTAATACGAAAACGAATGCTAGTTTCTGTAATTGTTGGCCTTTTAAAGGCTCCTTTTGTCATTTTGGATATCTATAATTCTTTTCGTGTACATTAGTTTGATTCGATGAATGAAATTATTGAGAAAATACCAAGCAAGTTGCAAGATTGAAACTACCATCGTTTTTTGCAATTTACATTTTCATAGAAGCCTCTCTTTACAATCACGTGTGCACCACAAAACTGGAAAATATTACTTGTCGATTTCTAATTCAAACAGTACATAATTAATGAATTTTAATATTTAAACATTTAATATTTAATTAAAAAATGAAAAGTAATAAAGTCAAAAGATTTTAATACAAAAATTAGATTGACAAAGCGAATTAGCAAATGATACGAAAGAAAGTAGCGGTAGTAGTGGGAATCAATTCGCCGCATAAACAACGGCGATGCTTTATGGCCGTTCGTATACAACTATACAAGTGGGGTCATTCTTACCTTTCAAAGATTCTTTTTGATTTAATTTATCTTGTTTGCGGTGTTTTTTTTTATTTTTATTTTTGAAGAAAACTGATTTCATTAAATCGGATAATCAAACATAATAGTCTCCAACAACAAGTCTGGAGGAGACGTGAAAAGATTGTAGCAATTGATTAAGCAAGGTATTCTTGCCAACTCATGGGCAACCTTGTTAACATGCCTTTTAACAAAAGACACCACAAAACTATGATTTCCTTCAAGCCGTTCCAAGCAGCTGCTAAGAACATGTCCGACTTCCAATTGATTATCCTCCCTGTGCTTCAGAGCTTTGACAGTGAGCAATGAATCGGTTTCGAACGTGACTTTCTGAAGACCTTTATCTGCAATCCACGAAAGAGCTTCACACATTCCTATCGACTCAGCTTCATACACTGATTCAGGACTAGTGAGCCTCATGTTTTTGCCTTCAATGAACGTCCCTTTGTGGTCTCTAAGTACCATTCCTATATAGAATGACTCTGCACCTTCTTGAAATGATGCATCCACATTTATTTTAAAACTATTTTCTTCCGGTGGCTGCCATTTCCCCACCTCCTTCTGCTTCGTTCCTCCTTCTGGACCAGCACGAGCCTTTTTGTTTGCCATCGCTTTCTTCCAATCCCCTACTATCTTAGTACTCCAATCCACTGCGAGGGCTGGTGAGACTGTCTTGCCTTCCCATACCATTTTATTTCGCCAATACCATATACCCCATAAAACACTGGAGATCTTGCTAACTTCCTCAGCTGTTCCCTCGTTAATTTTCTGAATAAGCCAGTCAGGTGCATAGAAAACCTCCTGCATATTAAAGCTTAGACCTGCATAATCCCAGCATTGTGAAGCAAATTGACAGTCAAAAAAGATGTGAAGTAAATGCTCAATGTCTCTGTTGCACATCGGGCAAATAGTGGGCAGGGACACACCCTTAAACTTCAATCTATTCCTAACTGGCACGTTATTACGACAAAATCTCCATAAGAAAACTTTTATCTTATGGGGAATGGCCAACCTCCAGAGCCTGTTCCAACCTTCACTTTGAGTCACAGTAGTACTACTCGATGATTGATTATGCCAGAGTTTGTATCCCGACTTCACATCATAGTGCCCATTTCGAGAATGTGTCCAAGCTACACGGTCCCTGACTTCCCTTTGAGGTAACGAAATAGCCAAAATAGCTCTTGCATCTTCCTCATTAAAACGTGCTTGGACCAAGTTGACATTCCACTATTTTGTCCCAGGAGTAAGCAGACTAGCTACCAATTCGTTTCTTCTTTCGTAGCTGTGACTATTTTCAACCATGAAATCACTTTTTCGACGCAACCAGAGGTCCTGACATGCCACAATGTCTTCACCATTTCCTATAATCCACCTGAAACCTTTAAACAGGGTCTCTTTTGCAGCGTGAATACCTGTCCATATGAAGCTTGGGCTTGTGCCTTTTGAGGCTCTTAACACTTGCGAATCAGCAAAATATCGAGCCTTATATACTCGGGAGACTAGAGCCTGTGGTTGATTCAAAAACTTCCAGCAATGTTTGCCCAAAAGGGATATGTTAAATCCGTGTAAATTCCTAAATCCAAGCCCACCTTTAAATTTCGGAGAGCTCATAGCCTCCCAAGATAGCCACTTTACCCCCTTATTGTCAGCACTACCAGAGCTCCACCAGAAGTTATTAAGCATCCTTTCAATTTCCTGACACAACGACCTCGGTAACAAGAAGCACGACATACAGTAAGAGGGTATCGATTGTGCAACATTTTTTATCAGAACCAGTTTCCCCGCTCTAGAAATAGGCTTAGATTTCCACCCTTGAATCCTCTGCCAATTCTTGTCTTTTATAAACCCAAAAACTTTCTTCTTCGACCTTCCCACCAACGATGGTAACCCCAAGTATTTACTATTCTCCAGAGCTGCAGATACTCCTAGGATCCCCTTCAACTCCTCTTGCTTGTCTCTTCTCACATTTGAACTAAAAAATACCCCTGATTTTTGAAAGTTGACAGATTGACCTGACCACTTCTCATAATTGTTAAGCAGCTCCTTTATTACCCCGGTTTCCTCCTTATTTGCTTTAAAAAACAGGAAGCTGTCATCCGCAAATAAGAGGTGTGTTATCACTGGAGCCGTGGGACTGATTTGACAGCCATGTATCATGCCAGACTCAGCAGCACTGTCAAGAGAATTAAAGAGGCCTTTCACACAAAGCAAGAATAAATAGCTGTCAACCGAAAAAGTAGCATCTAGACTTAGTCATAGTTCGTTTGAGTAATAGTAGGAGAGTCACCAGTTAGTGGGAGTCATGGAGTGTTTTTAGGAACTTATCTGGTAAACGTTGTACCAAATCGTCACTACGAGAAAAAAAGATTCATACAAGGGTTTTTCCCCATTGTCTAAAGACCACAAATCCCGTTTTCTTTTAAGATGCCGTCTGAAATACATCTCAGACAACGATACACAATTGTTATGCAAAACAAAGTCAGACAACATAGACGCGTTTAACTGCATTGTCCAAGAGCTAAAAAAAACAACGCTATTAAAAAAATATGTTGTCATAAGTGGTCTATAACAAGTGTTTATCAGTTTCTTCATGTTGTAAGAAAGACATTACGACAATGTTTTTATTTGATTATATAACTTAAAAATTCGTTTATTTGGTGTTTACACAACTCTATTTATCATAAATGTCTTGTACTAGTTCCCTTTACTTAAAACTTTGTTTGTAAATCATTGTTGGTAATCGATTTAAATAACAGTTTGAGATTTTACAAATGTTGTATTTCGTGATAGCAGACTATGGTTTATGTTCTTCACCCTATTGTTCCTATCTTATTCATACAACACAAAATATACAGATTATTGTCTATAGATATTTTTAACAATTGTTTCTTAAATGTGACAGTATTGTCTAATGATAAATAAAACAATATTTATATTAAAATATTAAAATAGAGTTAATACAATAGTTGCAACTAACCAATATTCATCAAATTACAAATCACACATCTACAAAAATTAGGTCCTCAAACAGAGCATCACCTATCATTCACTGAACTCCATTTTTACATAATAATAATATAAAACAACTACCTCTTCCCATAACTTGGACTCCTGTGACGTCTAGGACTGACACTTCGACGGCGTCCACTTCCCAAGCCTCTTGAACCAATGAGCAAGCGGCACTCTCTGGCGAAGTAACCAGGCTCTCCACATACTTTCGGGAGAAAGGAGCTCTGCAGAAAGGCACAATGGGCTGAGTGGGCTCCTTGGACTTCCATTCAATTGGTATGACCTGTACATGCCATATGCCATGAGGAAATACTCCATTGGTATAACAAAAATTTAGTTATGGGGGCTAAAGTATAACAAAAATTATAAGTTAATATATCTCTTTAATTGTTTTTCCTTTTGTCGGGGCTAAAAAAAATTTGTAGCAAGTACTTAAATTTTGTGGAGATCCCACCAATCCCTATATGGCTATATAGCTCTGCCACTATGTAAAAGAATAATTGTTCGACATCTTAATGTCTTCAGGCCTTCAGTAATATCATGCCTCCTAAATCATCAATACTTGAAAGTTTAGATATTACATATTAACAGAAATGATTCATGAAGCAATACTTAATGTATTTATGTTATACACAAACAGGTCTCCGTAGTCATATTTACCTATCAATTGCTTGGAGAAACCGCAAAACGTTTACACTCTGCTTCTCGTCCAGGAACTGTAATAAAGAGTAATGAAATTAAACTTAAATAAATAAAAAAAAATGTGATTGGATGACACCATAGAACAAAATAGATCATTTAACATCTTGCTAAAGCCAATAAATAGTTACTTTCTTATGTCATGAGACAGTAATAAAAGAAGGTACAAGGCCTAAATCTTGAGAATCATGGAGTTACTACAATAGATTATGTAAAGAAGATAACGAATGTATATTACTGTAATATGCATCACATAAAAAGGTATACTGAATGTATAGTACTCTAATTTGATCTTGTCATAGTTTCTCAGTCATCTCAATAAGATTATTTAATACAATTAGAAATACAAGTAGAACTTTATAAAATAAATGTGGAGTCCAGCCTTGGAATCTGACAAAGTGAAACCATTCAGTTCTTATTCATTCTGCATTCAGATTAATCACTGAGCCAATGTTAAGAACTCAACCAAACAACAAAAACCATGCCATATTCCAATCTTGATAAACAGAGGTGGATATTCTTGACAACAATTTACAAATTAACTTTGACCAACAGATCCTAGGAACTCCTTGAACAGATCAAATCGTACACACACACACACACACACACACACATACACACACACACACACACACATATATATATATAAATTAAACCCCTAAGTACTCAATCCCTAATTCTAAAGCTCTAAATCAAAAATAAAAAACTCTCAATTAAAAGCCTTGAATATGGAAATATATATAAATTTATTTGTACCTTAGTTAATCGAAGCACCAAAATTGAAGCCCTAGATTACAAGAGAGTGTTTCAGCATGATTTTGGCTGTCCAATATCTTTTGTCTGAGTAGATCAGTCCAATATCTTTTTTAAGAGTTAAAAAGTCTAATTTTATTAATCAATTTTGATTTTTGTACTCTTTTCTTAAAAAATATAATTATATTATGCATATGTATAAATGTGTATGGTTACTTTTTAATAGGAAGTTATTTTTGTAGTTAATACAAGAGTATGAGTATGTGTTTTATGTTTAAAAGTGAGGAGGTAGTGCATATAATTTTTGTAATCTATATCATTAGCTCGATATTAATTTAAAATTATTTTTTTGACGATCCAACCGTACGGATGTTAAGATCTATCCATTTTAATTATATATAAATTTTTTTAAAAAATATATATTTATTTTGTATGCTATTTTAAGAAAACTAGTGAAGATCATAAATTTTGACTTATAGTAAAAAAGTAATTTTTGTCTTGTAATGTGTAACAGATAACAGTGTTTAAACACATGTGTGTTATATGAGTGAAAATGAAACAATGGTTATACATGTGATACCGATTTAAGAGAATCTATTGTATGAAATAGGCTCACACAAGGCTTTGGGGAAAAACCCGTTCTGTGTAAATGGTGTAGACAACACTTTATGGGGAGGAAACGGTTGTATAATTAATTGTCTAAATAATACTCTAAAACTATATATATCTTTTGTGCCACGTGACACATTAATGAAGTAACACGTGTCTTATTAGTATACAAAATTATATGCTTCAGATAATGGTTTTAATGTTACGTTGTTTGAAGTATGATTAATTGTACAATATTGAAAACACTTGTCTAAGTCAAACAACGGTTTTATGATCCGTTGTGTGCAATATAATAAAACAAGTATTGTTACAAACGGTTGTCTGAAATCTCTCTAATTCAATACTTCACACAATAGTTTTGTAAATGGTCGTTAAACTGTTGTAATGAATCCGGTTCACACAACATTATTTTAGTGATGAAAATAAATGCTTGTCTGTTTATTTCGGCCAACACTTTTTCCGGTAACCGTTGTCTGATAGGTGTTGTCTGAAACTGTTTTTCTTGTAGTGAGTTTAATATTTAATTTCTCTTTGTATTCATTTTTCAAGTATGCAATAGAATCAACAGTTTGTTTTTTATTAGTTTCAAACTATTCTCAGTAAATATATGTGTGTATTAGCTTTGGATCCTATAAAGTTTGCTTCCTACTAGGTACAAAATAATTAATTCTACTGTAACTCTTAGTTTCCTAATAAAGGCTAGCCCCATAAGTATTCATGAAATCTTATTCATCATCTACTTTGTTAAAATCATAGCGATTATAAGCTATTTATAAGGTTCTGGATTCCCAGTTCTTATCTGCTTTAGTAATTGTGAAAAGTTACATTCAGTTGCAACTTACAACAATTTGCCAAAGTTGAAAAAACAAGTAATTTACTTACTTGTGAAGCCACAACACGATTATCATCAGCTGTTAACAGAACTCTTATAGCATCATAAATACTAGAAATAGTCTCATTCTTCTGTTCTTTCAATACTTTGATCATTAGCTCATCAATTTTCAGGTCCATAAATAATTCCTAAATGACTTTATTACCGGTTGCAGCTGCAGCAACAACTGAAAAACCACTACTCAATACTGCAACAATATCAGTACCATCATTTAGAACGCACATCACAATTTCAGGTCCTTCACTACTTCGAAATATTTCAGTACATTGAAGATCTGCAGAAGAAAGATTTAAATGTCAACTTGTTGTTGATATGACAACAGAGATCTAGTCTAAATAAGATTAAATTGCATGTGGTATTGCTTATAAGATTTTATTGTATTCATCACGTGACTCATTTTTTATGCAAATAAATTTTCATAATCACGTCTCAAAATATTATGGAAGTATGACAAGTACATTAAAGTTATAAACTCCCTTGAAATCATTTTAAATAAACATAGAAGACGCTTGTTACCATTTTAATCAGATTTATAGTCAAACACAAAATGGTAACAAGCTTAACTATCTTGTTCACAGACACGAAGAGACATCCATACATCCTCAATACACTATTTAACTATCGTATCCACTTGAAACTAAAATCCATAATTTGTTGTTTACATGCTCTCTACAACAACTTTGATCAATAACGCAAAACAATAAATAACCTAATTTTTTAAAAATTTCTAATCATCCAAAATATTATAATTACCGACAATGCAATAATAATAGCAAAAAAACTTCACAATATACGAAAATACAATACCATGAAGTAGTGAAGCCAACACATTCAAAACCGAAACAAGACCTCTTCCGCAACCACGAGGAACTTTGGAACAAATCAAACACATTAATTCTAAACCTCCATTTCTAGTTGCAATTGTTGCATTACTCGATCCCTCAACACAACACAGTTCATCAAATCGATTCAACAATCGAATAACATCGTCGTCAAACTCACAGTCATTCATAATTTTACAATTATCGAAATCAAATTTCAACTATTTCAACTTATCCAAACACTCAATCACTGGATTACTCTATCCTGAAACACAAGTAACAATATCTACATCATATAAACAAATACACAATTATACTCAGATTAGTTCAAATACACAATTATACTCAGATCAGTTCAAAACTATCATATATATATATATGTGTGTGTGATAATGTCTTCGGTCCTCTGGTGGTCCGGACAGTCCCTCGCCATGATGAGGTTGCAAGATGTGAGCGGTGTCCTATGGGTGTTGGTCCTGCAAAACAATGCCTAGACGGGTGTGTAGGGGTCATCAAGCACCTCCGGCGTAAGAATCAATATGGTTTATTGGGAGGAAATAGCCGAAGCATGTATCTGTGTTTGAAGCTCTGGTGATAGAGTTTAATGTATGTATGTGTTTAATGTCTGAAATATTTAGATAATATCAGTCTATGTCTGAGTGTGAGAGTATAATGAATGTCCTGGTTTTCCTCTTTATGACAAAATATATATATATATATATATATATATATATATATATATATATATATATATATATATATATATATATATATACCTGTTTGTGAAAAGATGATACCACTTTTACCTGCCAGATATATGGATTACCCGGTCGGGTGCCGCGTATCCCTTTTCACTGTTAATCCTTTCTTACTATTGTCCTTCGAGCGACCATAGTGTTGTCCTTTGAGCGGCCACAATACTATCCTTTGTCCTTTATTTTTACATCTCCTATGTTGTCCTTGATTGGTTAAAGCAGTAAACTGTTATGTTTATCTTTTGTCCTTAGAATTTTGAGGCCATGCTTCTGCCTCCTGCCAACTTTTGTCTTTTTCATATTACTTTCGGCCGTTGTCCAATATACAATGTTTGTGTTCGGGTGTTTTTGGACTCCGGAAATTAGGGGTACTATCATTGCCCCCTACTCCTATCAGTTACTTTAGTGGGTGACGGGAGTATGATGTGTTGCTAGCTCATGCTGAGTTTTCCTCTATAAATGGCCCTTGGCTCTTTCATTGACCCTACATCTTTCACAACTCTTTCTTATCCTTGATACATAATCTTAGTGTGAGAAAACATGGACAGACATTTGGGCAACTGTTTCTGTGAACTGTGTCCGGTGACCAAAACCCGTTAGTATGGAATAGACGCCAGGTGCCGCTTTGAGGATATCTTCAACAGGCCTGTTATTACCTCATATGGTTGGATGAGCCTCAGAATAACCGGGCCCAAGAGGTCATTACTGAGCTCATCCACCAGAAACAATCGTTGCTCATGCATCGGTCGAGAGTGGCGTGTGTGGGATTTAGAGCGCAGGGCTGAGGTGAAACGCGAGCTGGAGGATGTGCAGACCGAAGTGGCGAGCCTTCAGGCAAAGGTGCAGGGGATCCTGGAGCAGGTGGGCTTGGAGGAGCCATTGGAGAGCGATGATGACTTCGACTACCGAGCTCTCTGTGGTGCTCTTGGGAGGGGGTAGTTATGAAATGTTTTAATTTTATTTTTTGTGTGTCGTGTAGGTATTTGTTGGCCATATCTATGTATGTGGTAAAATTCCTCCCTTTTGGATGCCCGGGTATGGGTTGTAATCCTTAACCGGGGATTCAAAGTTTGTTGTAATTTTGTTGATTCAATGAAAGGGTACTAGCATGTACTCACGTGTTGTGTTACGTATTTTGTGTTGTAGTTATATTGCGGTTCATTGCTTGACCATTGGTAACGGGTCTGGGTTCCCGCTAGCAAGGATTTTAAAAAGAGAGATGAAACTGAATTTAAATTATGACTGATAGTAATTGAAATTTGGTGCCCCCAGAAATTGAGATAAATATGGGAATATTTATAGGAATTTTTCTGAGAATGAAATTGAAATTGGTGCCCCCATCCATTGGTAGCGGGTGATTCCCGCTAGCAATGACTCAATTGAACTAAAATATGACTGAGAAAAATGAAATTTGGTGCCCCCCAAAAATTGAAATAAATATGGGAGTATTTATAAGAATTTTTCTAAGAACGAAATTGAAATTGGTGCCCCCCATCCATTGATAGCGGGTGGTTCCCGCTAGCAATGACTCAATTGAATTGAAATATGACTGGGAAAAATGAAATTTGGTGCCCTCCAGAAATTAAAATAAATATTGGAACATTTATATGAATTTGTCTGAGAACGAAATTGAAATTGATGCCCACTAGTCATTGGTAGCGGGTGGTTCCCCCCAGCAATGACTTAATTGAATTAAAATGTGACTGAGAAAATTGAAATTTGGTGCATCCCAGAAATTGAAATAAATATGGGAATATTTGTAGGAATTTTTCTGAGAATGAAATTGAAATTGATGCCCCCCAGCCATTGGTAGCGGGTGGTTCCCTCTAGCAATGACTCAATTGAATTGAAATAAGACTGAGAACCCTGAAATTTGGTGCCCCCCCCAGAAATTGAAATAAATATTGGAATATTTGTAGGAATTTTTCTGAGAATGAAATTGAAATTGTTGCCCCCCAGCCATTGGTAGCGGGTGAATTCCCGTTAGCAATGACTTTAAAATGAAATTAGAATTGAAATTGGACTGATAAGAACTAAAATTTGGTGCCCCCCAGAATTTGAAATGAATATGGGAATAAGATTGAAATTTATCCAAGGATAAAATTGAAATTGTTGCCCCTCAGCCATTGATAACAGGTGAATTCCCGTTAGCAATGACATAAAATGAAATCAGAATTGAAACTGGACTGATAAAACTGAAATTTGGTGCCCCTAGAAATTAAAATGAATATAGGAATATAATTGAAATTTATCCGAGAATTGAAATTGTTACCCCCCAACCATTGGTAGCGGGTGAATTCCCGTTAGCAATGACTTAAAGATGAAATTAGAATTGAAATTGGACTGATAAGAACTAAAATTTGGTACCTCCAAAAAATTGAAATGAATATGGGAATATGATTGAAATTTATCCGAGAATGAAATTGAAATTGGTGTTGGTATGGTGGGGATCAAGAGAAAAAAGCATAATACCTTTTTGTTGGGATATGTAAATAATAAAGAAGTTGGTTCGTGCCTTATTTCGAGAAATTGTGAGTGGGTGAATGTTACTTGAATAATGCCAATAGAGGTGATTGTGTAGGGGTTGATTTGTAAAATATTATATTACATAACTGAATTTTTCTAGGTAATTTAGTAGTACGAGGTATGTGGGCTTTTTGTAATTTTCTGGATATGTGGGAGCCCAACCAAGACATAAAATGAAATGGCTCCAAAAGTAAATAATAATGTTGTCAAAATTTATTTAAACACTAAAAATGTGTAAAACAAATTTGTGATAGACTTATTACCGTAGATATGATTGAAACTTGTGCTCTCCATTCATGGCACCTCTATCAATGCCTTGAGACTCTTCATTTTTGACTGGTGACCATCCACTTGCCCATTTCCACCTATAAAAGGCCATCCTTATTCATTTGCGTTCATCACTTATCCTTTTCTTTTTCCGAGTTAAGACCTGAAGATGGATGACAATGGCGATAAGCGTGATGGGTCAATACAGAAGTCTCTTGCCATGCGCGAGGAGATAATGAGGAATCTAGGCTCCGTTTGGGAGAGCTGTTGAAAACTGTTGTGCTGTGAGAAAAAATGTTAGTGGAAAAAGTGCTGTAAGGAAAATCAGATGACTGTTTGGTAATTTTTTTTGATTTATGCATATTTTGAGATATAATATATAAAAATAATATTTTTAAGAAGGTTTGACGATGAAATTGATAGCTACTTCCTGTAAAAGCTGAAAGAAGCTTTTTCCAAAAGCATGGGGGGACATGCTTTTGCTAATAGCAGCTTTTAGACTAAAAGCATTTTTCTAGACAACAACTTTTAGGATTTACCAAACACCATTCTGACAGCTTTTCAACAAAAAGCTACTGTAGCTGTCTATAACAGCAATACCAAACGGGGACCTAATTGGGTTCCAAGCATTTTGTTGATGAGTTTCATCGACAGCAGACGGCTGCGAGGCTTCTGCAGGAAGCTCAAGCAGTCAAGGAAGAAGAAGAAAGAAAGTGGTGGGGTGATGGTGATGATGGTGGAGAAAATATTGGTGGGGTCGTCCCTTCAAAGCCGCCACGTGGCGGTGGCGATGAAGGGGATGGTGCTGCCCCACCAAAAATTTAAAATTGTAATAAATATTGTGCCCCCCTTTTATTATTAATAAAATAATAATATTTAAGAGTTTCTGGGCGTCTCCTTTTATTTTTCGTAATTTTGTTTTGCTGATTTTCTGATGAAAATGAGTGTGTACATTTGTGTGGTAGTTTACTTTGATGTGTACATGTGTGTGTATATCTGCTTGATTGTGTAATTTGTGTGTCTGAAAGGTTTGATATGATTGTGATTGTGTAAGGGGAGGCCTATAAAAATGGCTGTAATATCTGACACAAGGAGAGAGAAGAATAAAATAAGGTAAAAGAAGAAAAAGCAACTGCCAACTTTTCCTTAAAAGTTGCACCTTAATCGAAAAGGTTTCCAAACTCTACCAAAACTGTTCATATGACTGATGTTTTCTTAATATAAAAAACCAACTTCATTCTTTATCACCAGCATAACTGGTTCCAGGGAAAAAGTTGGTCTTAAAGTTTCAGAGTACTTCGACGAAAATAGTCCACACACTAGAACAAACATTAACGACTATCAATCTCTTTATCTTCAAGTAAGTATTTCGAACGTTTTCGTGTATTGTGTTTCATAATGTATCGTGTGTATGAGCGTTTGTGTGAGTTTGGGCTCGGTGAATATGTGGCTGTCAAAGTGTATTTTTCTATGTGTATCATGTATGTATCGCATATGTTATGACTTGGAAAAAGAAACAAAAGAACTTTTGTGTCACTTTTTGATTTTGTTAACGATGTGTTTTTAGGAACAAAACCCTAACTTTTGGAAGCGATTTTAATCGCAAGAACGTATGTGTATTGTATTTTTTATCGACTTTGGTTAGTTCTTGGTTGTGAGGTTTGAATTTTTCGAGGGAGGGAGAAAGTTTGTAATGACGTCATAAGGTATGATGTAGGTGTGACAATAGGGTCGGGTGTTTTTATGTATGCGAGGTGTTTGTCTAAATGTAAAATAGGGAGAAATAGTACCAGTTTATATGTGTGTTGGAATTTGCCTTGTTTCCTGCTATAATTTGCCCGGAGATATGTCTCATCTTTCCCCGCTAAACGGCCATGATTTATTATGTTATGCAGGCATCATGACTGCCACTTCTAGTCAAGCTCGGGTTTGGGATAGTTTCTTAAAGATCGATGGAGGATGTTTGTCCCATTTTGCTTCCTGTTGTTCGTGCTACCCATCGATTGGAGGATTATTTTGTAAGTTATGAGGGACAGTACGATGAGACGAATGTCCTACCCGTTCCCTTCAATGATACCCAGATGTTGACCACCTTCAGCAAATTTTCATCCATTCAACACATGAGCACTTTCCAATGGGTGAAACGTCAAGACATCATATCAAGGGCTTTTCAGATAGGTGAGCCATTTGATTGGAGAACCCCGTATCCCCACGAGAGGTTGTATTTTGATGTACCCGTAGAAACTTTCAAGGCTGGGTTTTGGCTGAAACCTAACCGTTTCTTGACCGCTCTGTTCAAACAGGTTTTCAAGTATCCAATTGCTCAATTTTCTCCCAATGCTATCATGCTGATTTTGTGGTTTATCGCCACTTGCTACACTCATAAAGATGAGCCTACATTTGGGTTGTTAGGAATATATTCATTTGATGATGTACAAAATTCTATAATAGGATTTAGCATAGTTTATTTGTAATAAGTCTTTCTAGTCTCTGAAATTTATAATCAGAGTCTAGATAGTCAACATATTTGTACTTACAAGATTTTCTGTAGAAAGTGAAACCAGAGTCTAGATGAAGATCAGAGTCTAGAAGGTGATCAAAGTCTATAGACTATCGGAGTCTACAATCTGTCAGAGTCTACAAATGATCAGAGTCTATAGTCTATCAGATTCTATAATCTAGCAGAGTCTGAAGATTTCAGAGTCTATAAAGTTAAAGCTAAATTTGGAAGATGATCACAGGAATGAGAAGTCTTCAAAGATAAAGACAAATATATTGCAGATATGCTATGGGAATGAAAGAGAAATTCAGAAGGAAACTGTCAACTAATAATTAGGAATTCTATTCCTATTATAATTTGATTTTATGTTATTAGTTGACAAACAAATCTCTATATAAACACTCTATGAAACCTATTGTAATATGAGAATTTAGTGAGAGCATAGAGATAAGGAGAGTTGCTGTGAGAAACACATAGAAGCTGCTAGGGTTTGTGTATACCTTGGGAGAGTTTGTATTTAACCATCAATAATACAAACAATATTCATTCATATCTTTGTGTTTGATCTTTGTTCTTAATTCAAATCTTTAATTCATACTGAGTTGATTTTAATCAGGCAAAAAAGTACACAAGTATTCAACCCCCCCTTCTACTTGTGTAACTGGGAAAACAATTGGTATCAGAGCCTAACGTTTAAAATCGATCAAAGATGTCTGGAAACAAAGATGGCAATTCTTAGATTTCTATGCTTAAAAGAAACGAGTTCACCCACTGGAAGTTTAAGATGCTGGACCATCAGGAAGCTACAGACCCTGACTATCTTGACATGATTTGTGAATGACTCTATGTGCGCTCAAGGCTTGTTCTTCAAACCACTGAAGATGGAAAAATAGTTGAAGAACACTTTGTTGAAAAACTAAAGGCTGAGTAGACAAAGGAGGCCAAAGTCAAAAACATTCTTTTTAACAGTTTGGATTATGTTCTTACAAACTGTGTTATATAATGCAAAACTGCTAAGGAGATGTGGACAAAACTTGAAGTGCATTGTGAAGGGACTAAAGATGTCAAGAAGAATGCTAGATCTCTGCTAATTCGGGAGTATGAGTACTTTGAGGCAAAATCTGGGGAATCTATTACTGAGATGTATGATAGGTTTACAAAACTCCTGATTGAGATGGCTATACTTGGTAAGGTTTATGATTCTGAAGATACAAACACCAAGTTTCTGAGAGCACTTTCTGAAGAGTGGGACAACAAAACAACAACCATAAGGGAAGGTAGAGATTTGAATGAAATAACTCTAGAAGAATTGTATGGCAGACTTAAGACATATGATTTAGAGATGCAATAGAGAAAAAACAAGAAAATAGTGAATACAAAATCTGTGGCACTCTTAATGGAGTCTGTGAAAGAACAATATGAAGAACCCACAGATGCAAGAATCAAGGATTCAAGGAAGAAGGGTAAAACTATTGTGGAGTCAGAGTCTATTGACACAGACTCTGATTCAGATGAAGAAATTGATCTAAGTCAAATGATGGCTATCTTTGCTAAAAATTTCAAAAGAATGAAATTTAACAAAAGAACTGGTAAATTTTGCAAGAAACCATCATTCAAGAAGGAAGATGAAAAAGTTGAGAAGAGCAAGAGCACTATAATCAAGCTTGACAAAGAAAAGTTCAAGTGTTTCAACTGTGGAATATTGAGGCACTTTGCTAGTGAATGCAGAAAATTAAAAAGTCAAGGCAAAGGGAAAACACTTCTCTCAACAGGAAAAGATTGGGCAGATTCAAGCTCAGAGGATGAAATTGATTATAAAAATCTAGCATTGATGGCTTCCTCTTCAAGAAAATCAGAATCTCCCAAAGAACCTTCATCTCCTAGGAGTCAGGTATCAATCTTCTCTCCTGAATCCTTACTTAATTTAGACTCTGATGTTATAAAAATTGTGCAAAGTGAGATTAAGAATATAATGACAAACTGTAGGTCTCTCACTAGTGAAAGTGATAGGTTAAGAGAAGAAAATTTAACCTTGACAAGCAGGAATAACATTTAGAGTCTGAGTTAGAATTAATGGAATAACACAAAAAGGATTCTGAGAAATGTAGGCACAACTACACTGAAGTCTTGAAAGCCTATGAATTTTTTAAGAAAGAACTAGAGGAAGAAAGACTTAAGTTCAGAGTATGGACAGACTCTAGTAGAAAAGTTTAGGAAATTCTCAACAACCAAAAGGTGTGTAAAACTGCTGGCCTAGGCTATGACAATAGTCAAGGCAAAAGACCTATTATTGAGAAAGATAACAATGTAGAAGCTAGTAGAATTAATAAGACTAAGGATAAAAGTACCTTTACTCCTGTTAAGATTGTGACTTCTAAATTAAAGATTGATTTGCCTAAAGAAACCACAAACTCATTTGTCAATGATTCCCCTGTTGCTAATAAAAAGATAAATAAATCAGGAGCAGAGAAATCCAGGAAAAACATTAACATTGGGTACCTGTCTAAGTCTAAGTTAAAGGAAAGGCTAGAGAACTTATCAGAGTCTACCAAGACTAGAAGAAATAGAAATTGTAAGGAAGGCATCAATAAGACCAATAATTATCAAAAGGATCCTAATGCTCCTAGAAAGAAGTATTACAGATGTGGCAACCACAACCATTTAACTCTAGATTGTAAAGCAAAAAGTGAAAAGAAATTAGAGTCTATTCATTCTCAGACTCTGAAAAGTCACTTGTTAGGTCCAAAATCATCATAGAAGGGGGGGGGGGGGGTTGAATATGATGTGGTAGATTTTCATTTAATTATGGATTAAGTGTTTGTGTTCTTGAGATATAAAAATGGTAGTTAATGAAACAAAAAGATTCGGGGAAATAAAAATGTATTATTAAATCCCTGAGGTGCTACACTTCTAATCAAATGATTAGCTTCAATGGGTTCAATCAAAGTTACAATAGAAATACAGTTGAGTGATATAAATGTGTGTCTTTAATGGAGCTCCCGTCTGTATCTCTTTTGTTGATGATGAATGAATAATATTTCTGTCCATTTTGATTTAACCCATATATAATTTGTAGACTTATTGGAAATTGATTTCCAACAATGTACAAGTCCTTTGTTGCGCCTGCAAGAGTGATGAAGGTGTGTAGGCGCCACAAAGAAGTATGTTGCGCCTTGCATGTTTGTTGCGCCTCTTTATCAAGTTAGTTGCACCTATACAGTGGTTGCAATGTATAGACGCCACTAACTGCCTTAGAAATATTACCCATGTGTTTTGTTGCGCCATGTTGCTCTTTTGTTGCGCCTGCACACCAGTTGTAGTGTGTAGGCGCCACAAAGCTTCCTTAGAACTTATGTTGCGCCTTTAACATTGTTTTGTTGCGCCTGCACTCCCATTCCCTTGTGCAGGCGCCACAAACACTTCACTTAGACTTCCCTTAGCATTTTAACTTGGTTTGTAGCGCCTAGGTCTCTTTTTGTTGCGCCTTGCACTGTGGTTACCCTGTAGAGGTGCCATTAGCCCTTGCCTTAGAAGATTTTACCATTTAAATAATGTCTTGAATTCTTGAGGTAATTACCACTTGGTTTTCTTTCTTCTGGCTTGATCAACTGATTTTCTTCTGATAAATCAAGACAATTCTTTTCTTGTTGTGCTGACGCTTAGTGCACTGGTCTGGTTCACAAACGACTAACACTGAATTAAATTCCCTTGACTTCTGTTCTGTTTCAGCTGACTAACTTTGGACTGTTTCATTGCTTCTGATCACTGAAGCCCTTTGACAACTATACTTGAATCATTGCACTGCCTTTAGTCTGAAATCTACTGAACACTTATTTGTTGCTGAGGCCCGAACATATTAATGAACTTCTCTCGCTGTTGTTTAGTGAGCTTTACATCTTGAATGCTCTGCAATGATGTAGGTATGATTTCTATTTGCTTGTCCTTTTGGATTCCGGTGATGCATATTAGTATTATTTATCTATCTTTGTTTCTTAGTTGAGCTATCGTTATTACTATTACATACTACGTTACATTATGCCTTACAATCTCCCCCTATTTGTTTGTTAGAGTTCGGCAAGCAAATCCCGTGAGAGGATAACTCAACTGATACTTACAAGAAAAAGTAAAGTGCAGAAAGACAGTAAATAATATTAAATACATTCTGGATTAGATTTTACATTTCCAGATTTCTTGTGTACAATAGAAGTTTGTTCCTCTAGCTTGAACAGATAATTCTATGATCTCCTGCTTCTTTGTACTGAGTCTTGTCTGTTCTTAGATCTTGTTTCAGAGTAATGCTTTCTCAGCTCCTCTTCCTTCTGCTCCAACCTTGCCTTCACTAAATCTCTAGCTTCTACTTCAAGAGTATTGACTGGAGGTGATTCTTCTAACTTCTTCAAAACTTCAGTGAGTAAAGCGGTTGAGTTTGTCTTGGAGATTGACTCGAAGGCAGAGATTGCCTCTTTGAAAACACGAACACTGTTATCCTCTTTAGAAAACCTTTGACTCTGTCAGTGTCATGCATCGACTCTTCTGCCAGCTTCTCCCTTAGAACATCTTCAATTATCCTCAAGGCCTTTTTGTCTGACTTGACATTTGATCTCTTTACTCTTGAAAGGAATTTTCGGATAATTTTAGAATTGTTTCTCCTCAATTTTGATAGCTCTTTCTTTTTATCCACTCCATTCTTCTTGAAAAGAAAATATTTAGTTCCATTCGGCTCCGTCTGAATGCAAGGTTCAGAATCTCTTATAGCTTCAAGTACTTCAGTGCCATCCTCTCTTCTTATATACACTGGATCTTTGTAATATCTGGTTGTCTCCATTAGATATCTTCCAGAAGTTTTAATTTCTTTGTTCAGCCTGAAAGCGTAGATTAACTCAACATCTCTTAGCTCTTCGTTTGTTCTATTCTTCTTGCTTCTGAGTCTCCTTTCTACATATTGCATAAACATTGCATTACTTGAGTCCAGACATTCATCAGACAAAATTAGATTATGAAGTGTTGTTGCTTTGTAGTACTTGACCACCGGAGGCTTCTCAAATGCTTCGACACCGATCTCTACAATTTTCTTCTCAATCATATCTCTCAGTATCTCATTTGTTTTATGCCCTCCAAAGATGATTTTCCTCTTCAGCACATACAGCTCCACAATGTTCATCTTTTCAAAACTCTTTGTTGACAATACCTTTGACCCCAGTGTTGTAGAATTTATGAACATTTTCCACCCAAACTTGGATGCACTTGCCGACACGCTTGTAATCTCTTCTGATAGCATAGCATAGAATTCGTGAACATCTTCAAATCTTTCTCTCATGGTTCTGAAGAGATCAAGTACTTCTATGTCTTTCTTTTGAGTAAGAGTTAACTCTTTCTTCTTCAGAAGACTCCTTGTTTCATCCCAATCAGGACCAACTTTTGCTTCAATGTCCTTGATTCTATTTCTTCTCTCTTTTGCGTGCTGTACTCTTTTCCATTTTCTCTTCATCAGTTCTTGAGCTTGAACTATACCTTGAGTCATAACTTCATCTACACCAACTAGAAGACAGTCATTATCAAAGGCATATTCTTCAGCAAACTCCTCCTCAACATCTATTCCAGCTGCTTTTGCAGTTTCCTCTATTTCAATCTCTGTTGGAATCTCCAGCGGCACATAGGGCTCAAATATTTCTCCTTCTTCAAGTTGCCTGGCTCCGGGTCTATAGAAAATATCTGACTCCCCCTTAGCTGTATACTCCAATATCATTTCAGCTCCAACTTCTTTTTCTTGTCCTATTCTCTCCCCCTCAGTTGGGTTATCCTCCCTTCTGACCGGAGTAATTTGAGTTGTTGAAGTTGAACGAGTAGAAATAGGAACTTTCTGAGCTAGCAGTTGTTTAACCAAATCTTTGATTTCTTTGATTTCCGTTCTCGGCTGATCCTGCACCTCCAAGATCTTTCTTATTGAGTAGTGAATTTCAGTTACCTGGGCCTCCAGATTTAGAATCCTTTGGCTATGTGCAATGTGTGGGGTGTTTATTTGGGTAGTGGGTGTCTCACTCCTCACTGTTTCTGTGTTTGCACGACCCTCAACACTCACACTCGGGAAATCAGGGTCAGGGAACATAAAATCATCAAGGTTAAGTATTTCACTCATTTCCATAAAAGCACTGTGATCTTCTGTACCTGCATTACAATCCCTATCCCTTCTATGGGTAGGTTGCCTCTCCGCCGGACCACTTTGGGTGGGGAGAACTCCTTTTTCAGGAACTGGGGGGTTGAGACCCAGTGTGGTAACCACTATGGATTCTGTAATGATTGGCACAGTTGAAGAATCCGTGATGCCAGCTGAAGCCATTGAAGGCCTTACCTGCTCAGAGAAACCCTGAACAAGTTCTACTACCGAAGCAGCAGATACTCTATTAATAGAGTCCACATCCCTTCTATGGGTGTGTTGTCCCTCCGCCTGACCTGTAAAGGTGGGGAGGACCTCCAGAGTAGGAGCTGGAATTTGAATCTCCAGGGGGGTCACCACCTCAGGCAATGTAGTGATTGACAAATGAGAGCCTGTGGTGCCCCGTGACGCCTGTGAAGGCCCTTCCACTTGAAGTGGTGATGCTGTTGACACAGCTACTCCTTGAATGAAGACCTCTTCCCTTCTATGGGAGAGTTGCCTTTCCACTTCACCCACTTGGGGAGGGAAAACATCGTGAATATGATCTGGAGATGTTAAGTCCAGGGGGGTCACCACATTTAACAATGTAATGAATGGCTCTTGAGAGTCAGTGATGCCCCCTTCTGTCTATGAAGACAGGTTCTGAATTGGATCAACCAAAACAGTATTAGCTACTGAAGTAGTGGTAATTGTTTTCATCTCTGTTTCTGTTCCCTTACCTTTCAGGATTTTGTAAATTTAAGAATTTAGACCACGTAGGAAAAGAAAGGTTTCAGAGATTGGAGAATCAGATTCTTGACTCACAGATGCCCTAGGTTTAAAATTCATTTTACGTAGTTTTCGAGAGGGCAGAGCTGTAGGGGATATTTCAATAATTTCCTGATTCGGTAGGGACTCCCTATCATCTACATCAATGGTTCTTTTTCTTGTTTTGGGAGATGAAGGGAGTGTTTGTTGATCTGTGGCAGTGGTTAGAACTGGTTGGGCTGGACCAAGTTCATTTCCAGCTTCGATGGCCACTGAGAGCTCTTGTGTGTGCATTGCCGTTTCAGGCTCAGTAGGAGATAGTGTGACAAAATGTTCTGTTAGAAAAGCAGAAAAGTCAAAGTCAAGAAGGGTACCTTCATCCATTTTTTCATCAGAAATGATAGGGATGTACACCTCTGTGGTCTGATCTTTTTCCACTATGTCCTCAAAGTTGTCTCAGTAGCAGATGAAAGTATGGAAGATGGATCAGGATAAATCGAATCGGAATTGGGACAAACATCTCCAACCGAATTGGCGCTGGAATAAAGATCAAAGTTTCTCTCACAGCAGCAGTCCATCTCGCGTCAGCAGCGCATCTTGCATCAGGAAAAGCGGGAAAATCTTTCGTTCACGACACCGAATGTCCCTCTCAAGGTGTAGCGCTCAGCCTTCTCATTCGACACTCCCTTTTGGACAATATTTTATGTATGAGTGGGAAAGCCCTGGACCATATTGTCCCCCTCTGTTGGATTTTCAGGGTTATTCCTTTCTTCTTCTTCTTGAATTGGTTCTTGTTCATGTTCAGAACCAGCTTCTTCCATACTTTCATCTTCGTTTTCAGTGCCTGGTTCTTCTTCAGATGCTTCTTTGCTTCCTGAATCAATTGATGTTTCAGCTTCATTCTCCTTTTGAGATGATTGTTCTTCTGAATTTTCATGTGCTGATTCATCAATTTCAGATACATGGTCTTCTTCAGAGGTTGTCTCTCTTTCTGCTTCAAATGCAGCTTCTTCTTCTTCTTCTTCATCAACCTGTCTAAGAAGAGCAAGGTAATCTCTGATAGGGTCAGTCAGTGGAGCAGGAGTATACCTGTTTGGATAGTCAGCCTCATTCCGTAGCAGTAAGATTGTCTTGAACTGTAAAGAGGGTGACTCTTCCAACTCACTGTTCTGAAAGGATTGTAGTTGATCAGCAGTCAGTACTTGGTTCATCACCAGCTATAGAAATCTTGGATACAGACATAAATTCTCCATTTTTGCCTGATTATATAGGATCTCCTTCATGATCATCTTCCCAAAATTGATTCTTGATCCAGAAGCCACTGCATATCCAATTACTTTATTGAAGTTTGTAATACCATGGAAGCCACCTGTCTTTGGTGCAAAGCCATGAGACAGGATGTTGAAAAATAGGTTCCATTCTTTGGGTAGGTGATTCTTGTAAATCTCTTTTGGAAGATTATTGTTCACTCTGGTGCAGTGCAGGAACATGAAGAAATTGTTCAGATCTGCTTAAGATGGATCAACTTCAAAATCTTCAGTTGGCAAATGAAGTGCTTGATTAATGTCATTCTCTGTTATTCGCACTTTTTGCCGCTTGATTGTGCAAGTGAAAGCTGATATTCCACCTGCAGATGTGTCTTTAAAAGACTTGTACACCTGTCTCAGAAGATTTCTATTTAAAGGAACATCAGTAGTTAGTGCATAACGGACTATAGACTGTTCTTTTAAAAAATCTAGCCCAGTTACCTAACTCCCCTGCTTCAGTCCAATTATCTACTAGGATAGATAAATAATTAGTCTTTTTAATCTCAAAATGACCTGCCATTTAATTAAAAATGAAAGATAATTTTTACGAATTAAAATTACCAATTAAAATTGAATTTATCAAGAATAATGGACTAAAACCCTAATATTTAAAATTACTTGGATTTTTTTAAAGAAAATAAATAATTGACTCCTAATAATTTTAGGCACACTATTAATTTATTTACAATTTTTAATCGATTTTAAAACAGCCAAACCCTAGCCAATCAGTTCGTGTTTTTGAAGAATGAAGATTTCTAGAACCTTAACCAAAATTAATGGGACCACCTTCAAATGAAAGATACGATTGTGGGTTCCACAAAACTGGTTTAAGATTAAAATTTGGACAAGAATTGGCTTAGTTGTGTTTGATTAAAAATTGTAGATATGTGGAATTTTCTTGCGCTCAAGAAGTCTTTACACAGTGTATGGGATGTATGTATCGCCACTAAAATAGAATGAAACAAAAAATGTTAAACTGCTATTTATAGACTCCTCGTACTTAGACAAATTTTGATCAAGTGCTTTTGTTGCGCCTGCACAATGCTTGCACTGTGTAGGCGCCACAAACCATACTAGCCAACAAAATTTGACTAAGTTCTTTTGTTGCGCCTTCACAGTGTTATCACTGTGTAGGCGCCACAAAAATGTGCTAGCGCCACAAACTGAAACAAAATCTAACTGGTTTGTTGCGCCTCTACAGTGGTGACACTGTGTTGGCGCAACAAAACCAAGGCGCCACTTGATTTTTCATGCAAAGTATTCTAAGTACCTGAGATTAGTTATGTTGCGCCTACACAGTGCTTGCACTGTGTAGGCGCCACTAAAAAGAAAACTGTGTAGGCGCCACTAAAAAGAAAAAGCGCCACAAAGAACTTGGTTAAAAATTCAAGTGTTCCTAGATTTTGCTACAAGTAAAATAAATAACATTTATGAATAATTTGTATAATTAATCAATAATAATTAGTCACTCACAAATATTATTTCACAAAATATTTATTAATAACACTAATAACATTAATTGTTAAAATTATTATCATAAATAAATTATGTTTCGTATTATTTTACTTTTATTTTAAATAAGAGAATAAATATAAATATTCATCCTTTTTATTTAAAATAATTTAAAATAATATTTAAAATATATAAGTGCCAAGAATTTATCAATTAAATACAAGCACTTAAATATTTTCTAAGATCAAAATTAAATAAATAACGGTATAATTAACATGTATGCACAAAATATTTATCTAATTTCAAAACCCTAAGACCTGGAAAATAATTTAGTAGATAAATTCACAAGTTCTAAAAATATTGAAATTAATCAACTAATGAATTTATCGGCTTCAAATTGCAGTTTTTGATTACTAGCTTATTAGTTAGTGGAATTTAACATCCCAAGTTCACAAACCAGTCTAGTGAAAGTGATTTCATCCAGTGTTTTAGTGAAGATGTCTGCAATTTGTTGCTCTGTAGGTACAAAATGTAATTCTACAGTACCATTCATGATATGCTCTATAATGAAATGATACCTGATATCAATGTGCTTGGTCCTTGAGTGTTGAACAAGATTGTTTGTGATGGCTATGGCACTTGTGTTGTCACAGAATATTGGAATTTTGTTCAGCAACAGTCCATAGTCTTGAAGTTGGTTCCTTATCCACAGAATTTGTGCACAGCAACTTCCAGCAGCAACATATTCAGCTTCAGCTGTTGACATTGCAACTGAGTGCTGCTTCTTGCTATACCAGGACACCAATCTTCTACCAAGGAATTGACAACTCCCTGATGTACTTTTTCTATCAATCCTACAGCCTGCATAATCAGAATCTGTATAGCCAATAAGGTCAAAACCTGTATCTTTAGGGTACTAAATTCCCATATTTAGACTTCCCTTAAGATACCTAAAAATCCGTTTAACAGCTATAAGATGTGATTCTTTAGGGTTAGACTGGAACCTAGCACACAAGCATGTAGAAAACATAATATCTGGCCTACTTGCAGTTAAGTAGAGTAATGAGCCAATCATACCTCTGTAGCTTGTGATGTCTACCTTTTTACCAGGTTCATATTGATCAAGCTTAGTGACAGTTGCCATAGGGGTTTTAGCTGTTGATGCATCTTCAAGACCATACTTCTTCAAAAGATCTTTGATGTACTTGGTCTGGCAAATGAAGATTCCATCTTTCCTTCGGCTTACTTGGAGTCCAAGGAAGTAATTTAGCTCTCCCATCATGCTCATTTCATACCTACTCTGTATTAGCTTAGCAAATCTACTACACAACTGATCATTAGTAGAACCAAATATAATGTCATTCACATATACCTGTACTAATATCATATCATTTTTATGCATTTTATGAAACAGAGTCTTATCTATGACAACTCTAGTGAAACCATTTTCAAGTAGGAATATAGATAGAGTGCCATACCATGTCTGAGGTGCCTGCTTTAAGCCATAGAGTGCCTTGAAGAGAAAGTATACAAAATCTGCAAATTCTGGATCTTCAAACCCTGGGGGTTGTTCCACATACACTTCTTCCTCAAGCTCTCCATTCAGGAATGCACTCCTCACATCCATTTGATATACATTGAAATTGGAGTGTGCTGAGAATGCCAGAAACATCCTGATAGCTTCAAGTCTTGCCACTGGTGCATATGTTTCATCATAATCTATTCCTTCTTCTTGGGAATAACCTTTAGCAACCAGTCTGGCTTTGTTCCTCGTAACAATGCCATCTTTATCCAGTTTATTTTTGAATACCCACTTTGTGCTAATTATAGACTTGTTCTTTGGCCTGGGTACCAGCTTCAAGACTTTTTGTCTGTCAAATTGATTGAATTCTTCTTGCATAGCAATGACCCAATCTGGATCTTCTAGTGCTTCTTCCACTTTCTTTGGCTCTATCTCAGATAGAAAACCAGATAATAAACACTCATTTTGAGAAGAACGTCTAGTTTGAACTCCAGCACCTGGATCTCCTAGAATCAACTCAAAGGGGTGATCTCTACTCCACACCCTATGTCTAGGTAGATTTGCCCTTGAAGATTCAGCTTGATTAACATTGAAGTGTTGGGTCCTGCTAGTTGATCCTTCAGTTGCTCCCCCTGAGCTGCTGCTTGGTTGAGAATGAGATTCTCTGCCACTACTAGTAATTTCTGTGAATCTTCCACTGTTTTCACTACTAGGGTCAGAATCAACATTGTGGTTATTATCATTTGGTGCCTGATTTTCTGTTACAGCTTCAGGTTCTATTTCACTTTCATCCGAGTTCATATTTTCAAACTGCAGAGTTTCAGTGTCGTTTGTTCTTTGTAGACTTGGGAGCTTGAGATCATCGAAAGTTACATTCCTGCTTTCAATGACCTTCTTGTGTTCAATCATATAAACCCTGTATGCCTTAGATTCCAGAGAGTAGCCAAGAAATATGCCTTCATGAGCCTTGGATTCGAATTTTCCTAGGTGCTCATCATCTTTCAATACAAAGCACTTTGCTCTAAACACATGAAAGTATTTTAGTGTTGGTTTCTTGTTTGCCATTATCTCGTACGGAGTCTTGTCATGTTCTTTGTTGATCAGGGTACGATTCTGAGTGTAGCAAGCCGTGTTGACTGCTTCAGCCCAAAAGTATAAAGGTAACTTAGCTTCATTCAGCATTGTTCTTGCTGCTTCAACCAAAGTCTTATTCTTCCTTTCTACTACTCCATTTTGTTGTGGAGTTCTGAGCGCTGAGTATTGTCTTGAGATACCTTTCTCAACATAGAATTCATTTAGGGTTACATTCCTGAATTCTGTTCCATTGTCAAACCTGATTTTTCTGACAGGTAAACCAGCATCCACCTCTATCTTCTTTATGTGATCAATGATTATTTGAGGGGTTTCATCCTTTGAGGCTAGAAACAACACCCACGTGTACTTAGAGTAGTCATCTATAATTACCAGTGCATATCTCTTCCTTGACATAGACATGACATTTACTGGGCCAAATAAATCCATATGTAAAAGTTGTAGTGGTTCAGTAATGTCTGAAGAGTCTTTGCTTCGGTGAGATGCTTTCTTTGACTTACCTTTTTCACATGCTTCACATAAACCTTCTTGACAGAATTCCATCTCAGGTAATCCTCTTACCAATTCCCTCTTAACTAAAGAGTTCATTGCCTTAAAGTTCAGGTGTGAAAGTTTCTTGTGCCATAACCAACTGTCATCTGTTAAAGCTTTGCTGTAAAATCATTGAGCTTCGCCTTTGCTTGCAGAGAATAAGTCAGCTACAAAGAGATTTCCCTTTCTCACTCCTTGAAGATCAAGCTTTGTATCTTTCCTGTTTTGGATTTCACATCTTTCTTTCTCAAAAGTTACTTTGAAGCCCTTGTCAGTGAACTGACTGATACTTAGAAGGTTGTGCTTTAATCCATCCACAAGAGAGATATTTTCTATGATAACATTTCCAAATTCCAGATTTCCATATCCCGTTGTGAATCCCTTGCTGTTATCTCCAAAGGTCACTATTGGGCCAGCTTTTTCAATCACATCTGATAGCAGGGCTCTATCACCAGTCATATGCCTAGAACAACCGCTGTCGAGAATCCACATGACACGCTTGTTCTTTGCTATACCCTGCATCCATAGATTGATTAATTTTTCTTTGGTACCCAAACTTGAGGCTTAGTTGAATAAACAAATTTAGCTGCAGAAACTTTTTGGTCCTTGTCTTTTTCATCGACTGTGCCCTTGTCCTTTGATTTAGCCTTGACAGGTGTGTCTTTAGGCTTAGGAACAGAGGCTTCCTTCCTAGACTTAGGAGGACTTGCAGTCTTTGCCCTAACATGCTTTCTATTCATATTCACATCTGTATTCTTGCATGTACTAGATGAAGTATTCATTAAGTTTATGTATGCAGACATGATGTTGAAAGCACATGGCATGCATCTTACTTTACCACATGGTTGATGAGGGATAGACATGGCAGGCATACTAGAAGTTTCTTCTTTTACTACTTTTATCTTTTTGCATGCATGCGTAAGATGACCAGTAGAATTACACTTATTGCAAACTTTTCTAATAGCTTTGGGAGAATAGGCATAATCATTTTTCTTGTTAACACCTATTTTGCTATTTCTGTTAGCTTTCATTTTTTCATTCTTGTTACCTAAATCACTTTTAATCTGATCCTTAGGATCTACAATTTTTATAGATTTTTTAGGCAACTCCTTTTTATTCCCTTCCTCTTTCTTCTTTTGATCCTCAACAAGGATTTCTTCTTTCATTAAGATCTGTTCTTGATCTAGGGGTTCGATTACAAACTTCTTATGTAGGGGCTTAGTGACATTTTTCAACACATGTGGAGTGTCTTGCTTCACAGGACTTTCCTCAGCAATTGATTCTACATGCATCTTTCCTGCCTTTTTATCATAGTCAAAACCTATTCCAGTTTTCTGACCTATGACCTGTTTATCTATTGCCTCATTTACAAGATTAGTAGATTTCTTATAAGCTTGAAGTTTTAATTCTAACTCATAAATTTTATTCCTAAGAGTAGTTTCTACTTCCTGGTTGCACTTATCTCTATTATGAAGGTATTCTATTTTCTGTTTCAGATCTTCTATATTAACACAGGCAAGCTCTAGTTCTTCATTTCTAGCTTCTAGCATTTTATTCTTTAGAACTAGTTTAGTATTTTCTTCTTCAGATGCTAGCATGCTTGTATGTATGTTAAACATTTCTATACTAAGATCTTCTACAGTTTTCTTATATTCAGATTTAGACATGTCAACGGAGGAGAGGAATGATACCTTCTATGATTGAGGGGATGCCTCTGAAGAGTCTTCCATTAAAGCAATATTTCCATAAATTTCTTCTTCATCGTTGTCTGAATCATCCCAGCTCTTTCCTTCAGCTATATAAGCTCTGCCCTGATGCTTCTTTACCAGTGCATCATATTTCTGCTTGAGTTCATCACATGACTCCTTTCTTTCTTTCACTTGCTTCGGCTTCCGGCATTCTGATGCAAAATGCCCGGGTTCATCACAGTTGTAGCACTTGAACTTACAGCGATCTACCATTCCCGTCTTATAACCTCCTTTGCTGTAAGACCCTGAAGACGATCTACCTCGGTTGCTGTTTCTGAAAATGGAACCACTGTAACTGGAGTTACTCTTGTATTTGTACTTAGGGTTCCTCCTAAACCTGAGGTTCTTGAACTTCCCTGCCATATAGGCCATCATTTTATTTTCCAATTGTTCAAGTTCTTCCATTGAGTAGAAGTCGTCTTCATTACCTGGTTGAGTGTTATCTGTAAATTCAGCTTCCAGAATTTCTTCTTTCTCAACAATAGATTTCACTGTGCTGGTCTCTGTGACAGCAAAATCCTTGGCTACAAGAGGTGTTGTCTTCAACAGTGCTGTATTCTTACTGTCCACTGTACTTGTACCATAAATGATCTGTCTTTGCTCTTGCTCCATTTCGTGAGTCTTGAGCTTCCCATATAAAATTTCAATGGACATGTCATTTATGTCACTCATTTCTCTGATGGAAGAGATTTTGTGTTCCAGGTGTGCTGGCAGTGTAAACATGAATTTTCTGTTGATCTCTCTACGTGAGTAGGCCTTCCCATGCAGTGAGAAGTCATTTAATAATTTGTTGTATCTCTCAAAGACTTGAGTGATACTTTCTCCTGGTAGTGACTTGAAAGCTTCATGTTGGGAAGTAAGAATATCAAGCCTGTTCTCATTCACTTATGATGTACCTTCCATTAGCAGATCAATTGTATCCCACATCTGTTTGGCACTTGTGTAGTTAATCACTTGATTTAACATTGTTGTGTCCAAAGAATCCATCAGGATGCATTGTAGGTGATTGTCCCATGCAACTCTCTCTTTATCAGTGTCAGTAAACTCTGAAGGTTCCTTTGGGGTAAATCCTTGCGGAATCCGTTCGCCATCTTCTGAAACTATTTCCGGTGAGCTTCTGAGGTACATAGGGTCCATTTTCCAAAATTCCCAAGTATTGAGAATTTAAAGTTTTAATGAAAACGGATATCTTCTTCTTCCATAAGATGTATTCATTTTTGTCAAAGGCTGGGATTTTAATGCTGCTGAGTTTTTGGGTATTCATGGTTATAAGAATTTTAAATCTTAAGAAATAATTAATTTTTTAAAAATTAAAATCAATTCGAATAAAAATTAAATTTCGAGAAATAAAATTTTAATATGAATTCTTGATGATTGATAGTCTTCTTAAAATTAGTGAACTTTAAATTTTTGAAAAATTCGAAATTGAATTCTCTTTAAAAATAAAGAAATTTCAATATAAATTTTTCTATATCTAAAAATGCACTTTTTCGAAAAAATATTTTTGGATCTTGATTTGTAACTTCAATCAACAAGCTTTGATACCAATTGTTAGGTCCAAAATCATCATAGAAGGGGGGGGGGTTGAATATGATGTGGTAGATTTTCGTTTAATTGCGGATTGAGTGTTTGTGTTCTTGAGATATAAAAATGGTAGTTAATGAAACACAAAGATTCAGGGAAATAACAATGTATTATTAAATCCCTGAGGTGCTACACTTCTAATCAAATGATTAGCTTCAATGGGTTCGATCAAATTTACAATAGAAATACAGTTGAGTGATATAAATGTGTGTCTTTAATGGAGCTCCCGTCTGTATCTCTTTTGTTGATGATGAATGAATAATATTTCTGTCCATTTTGATTTAACCCATATATAATTTGTAGACTTATTGGAAATTGATTTCCAACAATGTACAAGTCCTTTGTTGCGCCTACAAGAGTGGTGAAGGTGTGTAGGCGCCACAAAGAAGTATGTTGCGCCTTGCATGTTTGTTGCGCCTCTTTATCAAATTAGTTGCACCTATACAGTGGTTGTAGTGTATAGGCGCCACTAACTGCCTTAAAAATATTACCCATGTGTTTTGTTGCGCCATGTTGCTCTTTTGTTGCGCCTGCACACCAGTTGTAGTGTGTAGGCGCCACAAAGCTTCCTTAGAACTTATGTTGCGCCTTTAACATTGTTTTGTTGCGCCTGCACTCCCATTCCCTTGTGCAGGCGCCACAAACACTTCACTTAGACTTCCCTTAGCATTTTAAGTTGGTTTGTTGCGCCTAGGTCTCTTTTTGTTGTGCCTTGCACTGTGGTTACCCTGTAGAGGCGCCATTAACCCTTGCCATAGAAAATTTTACCATTTAAATAATGTCTTGAATTCTTGAGGTAATTACCACTTGGTTTTCTTTCTTCTGGCTTGATCAACTGATTTTCTTCTGATAAATCAAGACAATTCTTTTCTTGTTGTGCTGACGCTTAGTGCACTGGTCTGGTTCACAAACGACTAACACTGAATTAAATTCCCTTGACTTCTGTTCTGTTTCAGCTGGCTAACTTTGGACTATTTCATTGCTTCTGATCACTGAAGCCCTTTGACAACTATACTTGAATCATTGCACTGCCTTTAGTCTGAAATCTACTGAACACTTATTTGTTGTTGAGGCCTGAACATTTTAATGAACTTCTCTCGCTGTTGTTCAGTGAACTTTACATCTTGAATGCTCTGCAATGATGTATGTATGATTTCTATTTGCTTGTCCTTCTGGATTCCTATGCTGCATATTAGTATTATTTATCTATCTTTGTTTCTTAGTTGAGTTATCGTTATTACTATTACATACTACGTTACCTTATGCTTTACATCACTACATTCCACAGAAGCCTTGTTATCACTATGGTAGCATATTTCATTCTATTTATATGTGTAGAGACTATCATGATTTGTATTACAATTTTTATGAGCTAAAATCTTCAATTGATAAAAGTTGGTATGACACTTTTAAGACTCTACTAGAGTCTAAAGCAACAAAGGAGACATGTAAAACAAAAGTGAAGAATACTAAGCCTGTTTCACCCAAAGTTAGTAGAAAAGGATCCAAAATTGTTTTGATCCCCAAAACATTTAACTAGTTGCTTTATGTATGCAAGGAACTAGGGAAAAGAGAGTAACCCTAATCCTAGACAGTGGATGCTCAGGACACATGAATGGAAAGAAATCCCTGCTTACAGACTTTGTGGAGATGGCTGGTCCAGAAGTATCCTTTAGAGATGACAACAAAGGACAAACACTGAGATATGACAATATTATACTTGGGAATGCCATCATTGATGAAGTAGCTCTAGTTGAAGGCTTGAAACACAACTTAATAAGCATAAGTCAACTTGGAGATAAAAGTTACCATACTGGCTTTGACAACAAAGAGTGCCTTGTGACTCATAAATAAACAGGTACTTTGGTTTTCAAAGGGCACAGACATGGTAACATATATGAAGCCAGCTTGGAGGATTGCAATGAAGTCACATGTCTATACAACAAGGCCTCAACTGAAGAAAGCTGGAAATGGCACAAGAAACTGTCACACATTAACTTCAAAACACTCAATAAGTTGGTGAAACAGAATCTTGTGAGAGGACTACTACAGGTTGATTTTGTGCAAGATGGACTTTGTGAAGCATGTCAACTTGGAAAGCAAAGGAAAACATCCTTCAATAGCAAGACAATAAACACAATTTCTAAACCCTTTTATTTACTACACTTTGATTTATTTGGTCCAGTAAATGTCATGTCATTTAACAAAAACAAATATGCCCTGGTCATTGTAGATGATTTTACAAGATTCACATGGGTCTTCTTTCTGCATTCAAAGGATGAAGCTCTACAACACATAATAGACCATATAACTTTTCTGGAAAAAAAATCAAAGAAAATAGTTAGAGTTCTAAGAAGTGACAATGGTATTAAATTCAAGAATTCAATCATGGAGGAATATTGTGCATAAAAGGGAATTACTCAACAATTTTCTGCACCAGGAACACCTCAACAAAATGGAGTTATGGAGAGAAAGAATAGAACAATCATAGAAGCTGCTAGAACAATGTTGGCAGAATCTAAGCTATCAGTATATTTTTGGGCTGAGGCAGTCAATACAACATGTTTCACTCAAAACTGTACAGTGATTAATATGCATGGAAAAACTCCCTATGGAATGGTAAAGGACAAGAAGCCAAGTGTGAAACACTTTCACATATTTGGATGCAAGTGCTTTGTACTAAAAGTACATCTTGAAAATCTAAGCAAATTTGAAGCCAAGGTTGATGAAGCAATTTTTCTTGGATATGCATCAAATACAATGGCATTTAGGGTGTTTAATCTCAGAACCAGAATTGTTATGGAATCTATTCATGTTGCATTTGATGACATAAAGATTACAGAATTGCAGGAAGAATCAGAGTCTAAAACACTAGAATTTGAAAATTTGAAAAGTTCTGAGAAGGATGAAGATGACGAGGATGAAGAATCTCAAATAACTCCGGAAACAACACAAGAACCTGCACACTCTGAGGGGGAGCCAAAAAATTCAACTCCAAATAATTCAGAGTCTACTCAGACAGAGTCTACCCAGATAGAGTCTAGACAGACAGAATCAAGTCTTTCAGAGTGTAACTCATCAGGGTCTAGATCAGGCAACTCTGAATCCTTTTCAGAGGCAAACAATTCAGGGGGAGCCTCTTCATTTGAATTTCACTCACACATAAGAAATGCCAATGATTTAGGGGGAGCTTCAAGTTCAAGAATCAATCTTCCACCAGCTAGAAAATGGTCAAGGGATCACACTCCTGATTTGGTAATTGGTGATCCTGAGAGTGGTGTACCAACTAACACAGCCACTCAAAATGAATGTTTTTATAGCTATTTTCTCTCAAAGAATGAACCCAAGAAAATTGAGGAAGCTTTACAAGACCCTGATTGGATTATTGCAATGCAAGAGGAATTGAATGAATTTGAGAAAAATAAAGTGTGGAAACTAGTACCATGACCTAAAAATAGATCAATTGTTGGTGCAAAATGGGTATTCAGAAACAAACTTGATGATAATGGAACTGTGATTAGAAATAAAGAACAGCTAGTTACAAAAGGATACTCTCAGGAGGAAGGAATTGACTATGATGAAACTTTTGCACCAGTAGCAAGTTTTGGAAACTATCAGAATGTTTCTTGCATTTGCAGCTCATTCAAGATTCAAGGTGTATCAAATGGATGTGAAAAGTGCCTTCTTGAATGGAAAATAGGAAGAAGAAGTCTATGTGGAGCAACCACCTAGATTTGTTGATCCAAAGTTTCCTGATCATGTTTACAGGTTAGACAAGGCACTATATGGATTGAAGCAAGCACCTAGAGCATGGTATGAAACTCTATCAAAATTTCTTCTTAAAAATGGATTCATAAGAGGTACTATTGAGAAAATTCTCTTAATTAAAAAACATAAAGGTGATATTTTGCTTGTCTAAATTTATGTTAATGATATTATATTTGGTTCTACTAATGAAAAACTCTGTGAAAAGTTTAGCAAATTAATGCAGTCAAATTATGAAATGAGCATGATAAGAGAGTTGAACTTCTTTTTGGGACTTTAAGTCAAACATAATGATGATGGAATTTTCATCAATCAATCAAAGTATGTGAAAGAACTATTGAAGAAGTTTGATATGCAAGACTGTGCAACTGCCGAAACTCCCATGTCAACAACCATTAAGCTAGACTCTGACCCAAAGGATAAGAAAGTTAACAACACTAGCTATAGAGGTATGATTGGCTCATTGTTATATTTCACTGCAAGTAGACCAGATATAATATTTACAACATGCCTGTGTGCTAGATTTCAGGCTGACCCTAGAGAATCACATTTGTTAGCTGTGAAAAGTGTTGTTTGCCCTTAAGTACACTAAGTTTGGAGGAGGGGGGGGGGGGGGTTGAATACAAACTTAAGAATTAAATCAAATTTTTGCGGATTTAAGTTTGTTCAAAGAAAGTGTTTTAGTGTATATAGAAAACTGATGGAACGAAGAACTTAATAGGTAAAATATTGAAAACAAAACAAACAATATTAAAAATTACTAGTGGATTGGTTTTCCACTAGTATGTTTTTGCTTTCAATTAATCTTGGTAAAAATACCAAGCTGCTTACAAAGTGAATTTTTGAACTTAGAAAAGCACTACAAAATACTGCCTATTCTTCTACTGTGCTCTTCTTGAGTTCTTGATATTTTTCACACACTTTGCTTCTGTGAACTACTAACCACTATATAGTAGTTTTCTTCACTACTAATTCCTATCGACAGATAGCATTATAAAATTACAACTTATAATGTTTACATGAAAATAGAAATTAGCTACTTGCACAGTCTTCTTTTGGACATGTCTAGTCCTGAAAGTATCTTTGTCTTGATGCATTCCTCGAAGACTGTGTTGCCTTGAAAGTCTTCACAATCCTGACATGACTGTCTTCCATTGATTCAGTTTCTGCACAGTTTCCATACCTCTTGTCTTTAACTAAATTGGGAAACCTTAATCAACTGATAAATGTTGTTAAGCTTATCAGTTGATTCTTCTTTGCTTATCCATCGATGGATAGGATATCTGTTGATCAGTTGATGTGTCGATGGATATTTGAGTTATCCATCGACTCCCTATCCATTGATGGTCCATTATCCGTTGACTGCCTTTATCTGTTGATGACTTGTATCCGTTGATAACTTTTATCCGTTGAGTAGTGTCTTCATCCATCGACTCCAATATCAGTTGATCACTTCACTTGTGAGAATTCTGACTTAGAATATTTACAATTGATCAGCCATTCTTCACATCAGTTGAGAAGCTATAAATTGAAGTCAATAACATCAGTCGACTACTTCACAGCATCCATCGAGGCAATACAATCAATTGATAATGAAACATGAATCAGATGCTACAATCCAGTTTATCAGTTGATAAACAAGCTTCAACTGATAATTGGTTTCCTAGTCAATGGATATTTATAAGTCATATCAATCGACTAGTTACAATGAAATTTTAAATCCCTATTGTAATTCTAAGTAATTTGTTATCATCAAAACTCATAATTCCTAACAATCTCCCCCTATTTATAAATATGTGAAATATGCATAAATTTTCTGTTGATGATAACAAAACTCTTAAACATTTTCATTCTAGCAAGAATTACAATATTGACAAAAAATAATTTGAGACAGAGTAATCAAATACCAGTAAAAGATGAATTCTGATAATTTTGATGTTTGAGATTGAATCTTTTATCTTCTTCTTCTTCCCCTTGACTCATTCATCTTGTCTTCATTTTCTTTCATCTTCCTGAATAGGGATCCCTTCAGAATCTTCTCATCCTCAACCATGTAGTCCAATTGGCTTGCTAGATGATTCAATTCCAGATTAGGCAGTTTGTCTATTTCTTGACAAATATCAATGCATTTTTCTCTGCCTTCCCTGTCCTTGTATATCATCAAGTAGAATGGTTCATGAAGTACCTTTCTTCCTTCAGGGTTCCAAATTTTGATTCTGTCATCCCTTTCTTCTTGAACAGGTGTCTCCCTCATCTTCTCAAGAATGGCCTTTCCTAGCTCTTCAGTTAGATAATACTTCCTGTTAAGCATAGTGTAGATTTTCCTTAAGATGCCATATCCTTGATACAAGACTTGATTGAATGTGATCCATCTTCATACTCAATGTGAAGAAGATCAACATCCTCTTCCTTTGTCCTTTTGCTGCAATCATGCCTTCAACTTTTATTGGCATACAGTTCTCAGATTTGTGTTTGAACACTTCTATTTCTTTGGCTTGATTACTCCCAGAAGCTTGACTTTCAAGCTTCACCTCTTTTGGCTTCTCCTCCTTAGCCTCTTTTTCTTCAACAAGTTTTCTCTTAACTCCAGAAGTTTTTGTTCATCTACAGGCTTATTTGCTCTTTGTTTCATTCTTGGCCTCCTTTCACCTTCTTTTCTTCTAGCTTCTCTTATTAGCCTATCCTCCTCATCAAATTTCCTTTGTAGTTGAATAACTAATTCTTCTTGTGACTTTTCTTGCTGTTCTTTTTCTTTCACACCAATCACTATTGCTTTTCCCAATAGTTTCTCACCTCCACTTGTGACAGTTTCCTCTTTCTTCTTGCCATCTTCAATCAACTTTCCCTTTCCTTTTCTATCACCAGGTTGTGAGCTACTTGAATCCACCCTTATTTCTCCTTTCTTTACTGCTTCAAGAATTTCTGGTAATAGGGCAATTGGCTCTTGTGCATCAATATCCTTGTTTTTGCTGGCAATTGAATCAAATTGCCTTACAATATTTTGAGCCAATTCCTTCTTTGGATCTTTAGACTTGATCACAGCTTCACTTCTTTTGTCCTTAACTCCTCATGCTTCTCATTCTTCTCCCCCTTTTTGTTATCATCAACTGGCTCTTGTTCTAATGAATGAGAAATGAGAGGGGTTTCCAAGATTCTGCTCAGGAGTTTGATTTGAGTTACTTGATTCTTCATGATTTGCTCCATGTTGTGCTCCATAGCAGTCACTCTTTTCTCCAATGCCACTACCTTGTCTTTGGCTGTAGACTCGGTATCTAGCCTTTGCTTGATTCTGGTTAACATTGTAAGGCTGAGTCTTGAATCAATTATGGAGTCAAAGTGCATCCTTGAGCTATCAACTTCCTCCCTTATCTTCTTTAATTCATACTTGGAGCCCGTGACATGCATTTTCTGAATTTTCAAGTTGTCTCTGTAAAAGTTCAGAATTCTTCTGTGTAAAGGATCCTCCACATTCACTTCAGCCATTGATCTCCTGTAGTGAGAAATTATGGCCCTTTCTGTGTCACCCAAACTTGTTTCATCACTGGCCACATTTGGGTCTAGAAGTTCATCATCAGAACTGTCTTCAAAGTCTTCAGGATTCATGTGGGATACATCATCAGGTTGACTAGCTAGATGCTCCTTTCCACTCTTGAATTGTTCTTCTGTCTGCACCAATCCCAACATTTGTTCAGCTACTTGATTAGTGGCTGCTGCTAGTTCTTGATAGTGTGGATCTTCATGGTGAAAGGTTGAAGCATCAAGGTTGACTTCAATCTCATCATCCACTTCCATGTGGACATCTGCAACTTCTGCAGGGACTCCATTTCCTCCATCTCCCCCTGACTCCAACCCCAACTCCTGGGTGAGTTCTGCTACAACCTGCTCAGTTTTAGAAGTTGATGCTTCATGAGATGGTGAAATTGATTTCTCTATATTCTTTTCTCTCTCACTCTCTTCTCTCTGTTTTTGCATCAGGATCTCATCCTGGATTCTCACATCTCCCTTACTATCCTCTCCTTTTGCATCACCTGCTAAGGGGAACTCTCTTTGCTCATACCCTCTCTTTTTGCCACCTCAGAAGAATTTGAGGGCCCCTCATTCACACACTCTCCTTTTGCCAAGGTATGGAAACCTTGCCTCTCACACACCTCACCCACTCCACTCAATCCTAGTAGAGTATTGGCCACTTGAAGTGTTTCATTGGATGATTCATGAATTGGAATTAAGGTGTCAATCGATGGATAAGAAATATCCATCGATGGATCAATATCCGTTGATGGGAGCTCACCGATGGATGTAAGGATATCCATCGATGAAAGTGAACTAGTCAATGGATGTTGGAAATTATCAGTTGATTGAATACTATCCATTGACCTGAGAGAATTTTCAGTATTTGATCAAGGATAACCGTTGAAGGATAAAAAGAGTTGTTGTTAATTACCCTAAATGGCAATCGATGGATGTCTTCATCTGTTGACAAATAAAGTAATCATCCAACGGCTATAATTTGATCAACGGATGAATAAAACTATAGAAATTCTATTACCATCAATGGATAAAATAAAGAATTAATCATTTATCGATCGAAAAATAACTACCAGGGTAATTATCTGTCGATAGATAAATATCCATTGATAGGAATAAAATTTATCTGTTGATCAAATAAGAAAGAATTTATCAATCGATAAACAATTACTGAGGTAATTATCTGTCGATAGATAAATATCCATCGATAGGAATATATTTTATCTATTGATCAAATATATCCATCGATAACTGAAAAATATCCATTGATAATTAACACATTTATCAATTGATTACTTGGTTTCAACAGATAATTGTGAACAATGGCTACAAATAAAAAACTTGGCATACATTTTAAGATTGAGTAAAATTAAGCATACCTAACTCACAGACTAATCTATTAAAAGTAGATTCATCTAGAGGTTTGGTAAAAATGTCTGCAAGTTGTTATTCACTAGGGACAAAATGTAATTCAACTGTACCATTCATTACATGTTCCCTAATGAAATGATACCTTATGTCAATGAGTTTGGTTCTGGAATGTTGCACAGAATTTTCTGTTATTGCAATGGCACTTGTACTGTCACAGAAAATAGGAATCTTGTTCAAGTTGAACCCATAGTCAAATAGTTGATTCTTCATCCATAATATTTGTGCACAGCAACTTCCAGCAGCAATGTACTCAGCTCTGCAGTTGAAGTTGATACCGAGTGTTGCTTTTTGCTAAACCATGACACAAGTTTGTTTCGTAGAAATTGACAGGTGCCTGTAGTACTTTTCCTGTCTATTTTGCAACCTGCATAATCTGCATCTGAGTAGCCTATTAGATTAAAACCAGAATCTCTAGGATACCAAATACCTAAATTTGATGTACCCTTAAGATATCTAAAAATTCTTTTAATAGCCACAAAATGAGATTCTCTAGGATCAGCCTGAAATCTAGCACATAAGCACGTAGAGAACATTATATCTGGCCTACTAGCAGTTAAATATAAAAGTGAGCCTACCATGCCTCTATAACTTGAAATATCCACCTTAGCTTCCTTAGTGTTTAATTCAAGTTCGGTGGCAGTGGCCATGGGAGTCTTTGCAGAAGAACATTCACTTAAGTCAAATTTCTTTAATAAGTCATGAAAGTACTTTGTTTGATTTATAAAAATACCATCCTTAACTTGTTTGACTTGCAACCCAAGAAAGTAGGTAAGCTCTCTCATCATGCTCATTTCATATTTACTCTGCATTAATTTGGCAAACTTTTTGCAAAGTCCCTCATTAGTTGAGCCAAAAATAATGTCATCCACATATATTTGTACAAGAATAATAGAGCCATTGACATTTCTACTGAATAGAGTTTTATCAACAGTACCTCTTGTGAAGTGATTCTCAATGAGGAACTGAGATAAAGTGTCATACCAGGCCCTTGGAGCTTGCTTCAAGCCATAGAGTGCTTTGAGTAGATAGTAGACAAAGTCAGGGAAATTTAGATCTTCAAAGCCAGGAGGTTGTTCCACATAGACTTTCTCTTCTAATACTCCATTCAAAAATGCACTCTTCACATCCATCTGGTAGACTTTGAAAATAGCATGTGCAACATAAGCTAGAAAGATTCTGATTGCTTCTAAGCTTGCAACTGGTGCAAATGTTTCATCAAAATCAATTCTTTCTTCTTGTGAATATCCCTTTTCCACAAGCCTTGCTTTGTTTCTAGTCACAGTACCAGTTTCATCCATTTTGTTTCTGAATACCCATTTTGTACCAATTACTGATCTATCTTTTGGTTTGAGCACCAGCTTCCACACTTTATTTCTTTCAAATTGATTGAGTTCTTCTTGCATAGCCAAAACCCAATCAGGATCCATAAGAGCATCTCCAATTCTTTTAGGTTCTTCTTGATATAGAAAACTGCTATACAGACACTCATTTTGAGTAGCACTTCTTGTCTTGACACCATATTCTGCATTTCGAATGATTAGTTCAAATCGCTTTTTGTCCATTTTCTTTGAGGAGGCAAATTTTGCCTTGATGATGAAGCTTCATGATCATTTGTATTGAACTCAAATTGATTTGAATTTGTGGATTGATTCTGAAACCCTCCCCCTAAATTGGATACCCTAGATGTAGAGTGTTGATTATCCATTGAAGAGTTATCAGTTGATGCATTATCAGTTGATGGATTTCTGTCAACTGATAAATTATCTATTGATGCAGTAACATCAACTGATATTGGGTTTCTGAGAACTTGAGGTTTTATAATTTCATCTTCTTCATCATCATCTACAACATTTGATTCATTCTCAAAGTGCAGTATGTCATGATTTCCTTCATCAAACAAGCCTTGAATCTTTTTATCATCAAATACTACATGTATAGATTCCATAACAATGTATAGTCTAAGATTATAGACTCTATAGGCTATGCTTGATAGTGCATACCCAACAAATATAGCTTCATCAGCTTTGGCTTCAAATTTTCCTAGGTTTTCACCTTGATTTCTTAGCACATAGCACTTGCAGCCAAAGACATGAAGAAACCCCACTTTTGGCTGTCTTCCCTTGAGCTTGATTTACTATGGAGATGTTTTGAGTGTAACATGCTGTGTTAATGGCCTCAGCCCATAAGTATTTTGGTAATTTAGCATCCTCCAACATAGTTCTAGCTGCTTCAATCAATGTCCTATTTTTCCTTTCAACTACCCCATTTTGTTGGGGTGTCCTTGGTGCAGAGAAGGTGTGTATGATTCCTTTAGATTCACATAACTCCTTCATTGTGGAATTTTTGAATTCTGTCCCATTATCACTCCTTATCTTCTTTACATCCAATTCAAGATTTTTCTCAACTTCTCTTATGTGCTTGATGATGAGATGACTAGCTTCATCCTTTGAATGCAGAAAATAAGTCCATGAGAACCTTGAAAAATCATCCACAATGACTAGAGCATACTTCTTCTTTGCAATGGACATGATATTTATAGGACCAAACAAATCCATGTGTAATAACTCAAGTGGCTTCTCAATTGATGATTCCAATTTTGACTTGAATAATGCCTTCCTTTGTTTTCCTTTCTGACAGGCATCACATAGTCCATCCTTGACAAATTCCATTTGTGGTAAGCCTCTCAGTTGATTTTTCTTGACCAACAGATTCATGGCTTTGAAATTCAAGTGAACTAATTTCTTATGCCACAGCTAACTTTCATTTGTACTTGCCTTAGAGAGAAGACAAGTCATTGAATCTGCACTTGTTGAGTTGAAGTCAGCTATGTACACATTTCCTTTTCTATTCCCAGTCATAACCAGGCTTCCATCTTCCTTGTTGGAAATTATGCATGCTTCTGTTATGAAACAAACTTTATTTCCATTGTCACATAGTTGACTTATGCTTAACAAATTATGTCTTAAGCCATCAACTAATGCAACAGGTTCAATGATGACATTCTCTTTTTAAATCAAGCCATATCCCATGGTGTACCCTTTGCTGTCATCTCCAAAAGTTACTCCAGGGTCAGTTTTCTCCTCAAACTTTGTGAGCAGGGATTTATCTCCAGTCATGTGTCTTGAACACCCACTGTCCAAGTACCAAAGATTTCTTCTTTTTCCCTGCACACAGTCAAAAACAATCAAGTTGATTTTGATACCCAAGTTGCCTTGGGTCCTTTCTTATTAGTTGTTATCTTTGGCTTGGTTTCCAATTTTTGTACCTTTGGTTTAGGTGGTTTTACTTCCACTTCAACCTTAGGTGTTGGTTTCCTTGCCTCAAAATTCTCAGTGCTAATATTTGGAATATTCATGCTTGCAGAATTGGAGAAATTTGGTGCATGAAAATTGTGAAGCATATTCCATGGCATAGCAGGCATATTCATGTTGGCAAATACAAGATATGGATTAAACATATAAGGCATTGATGCATATTGAGCATGAATAGCATGAGAATCAACTAAATGAGGAAAAATAAAATTAGAATGCATGTTGGGTATAACAGACACATTGGTTGTTGCAGGCATATTGATTTTGCATTGCACAGATAAGTGATTTTTGCTACCACATTTAGCACATATCTTCCTAGGAGCATATTTGTCAGGTGTGTAGTTATTGTGCTTGTTTATGCCAACTTTACCATTTCTGTTTTTCTTCTTCTTCTCATTTGGCTGAATATTAGACTCTATCTTTTCCAATTTTTCCTTCAATTGATCTTTAGATAAGAATCCTATATTAGCCTTTTCAACTTTGACTTGAGATTTAGAGGAGCTACTTTCTTTGACAAATTTAACAGGTCTGTTAAGCTTGGTTTTTAAAACACACTTCTTAGCAGTTGATGATTCCTCAATCGATGGATAATTATCCGTTGGAATAACATTATCAATCGATGGATGATTATCCGTTGAATTGACATTATCAATCGATGGATAATTCTTATCAATTGATTCAGAATTATCAATCGATTGCTTCTTTTCCAAAGATTAATTTTCATCAATGGCTAATTTCTCAAGAGTTTTAGACAGCATGGTGAAAGAATTTGTTCCATGAATGTCATTCATCTTCTTACTAGCTTTACTTGACCTGTTCCATTTGTCAATGGTTCTTAGTTCTTCTTCCAATTTTTCCTTCAAATTTTCTATTTCCTTTTTACTATCAACTAGTTCTTTTCTAGCATCTTTGTTCTCTACCTTGAGTCTGTCCATTTGCACTAGCTCACTATCTAGAAATTTTTTTCTTTTAGTGAGAGTTTCTAAGGTTATTTTGAGCCTAGTGTTCTCTTTGTTTAAGGACTTAAGAGTGACATGCAAATTATACAATTCATTTGACATTTCAGCAATTGTAATATTGCATTCATCTTTGGATAACTCGGATAGATTTGTAGAAATTACCTGATTGCGAGAAGAACTAGCTTCCTGGTCATCGTGATTAGCCATTAGTGCAAGGTTGATGTATTCTTCTTCTTCAGAATCCTCCTCAGCAGCCCAGTCTTTTTCTTCTGTCATAAAAGCCTTCTCTCTTTGTTTAAGCAAGTCAAAGTACTTCTTCTTATAGTCAATACCATCACTAAACTTTGACTTCTTTTCTATTTTAGGCTTTCTGCATTCATTAGAAAAATGACCAGCCGATCCACAGTTGAAACATCTGAATTGAGTCCTGTCAACAAGATTTTTGCTTTGTTGATTGTCTCTCTTGAACTGAGATCCAGGCCTTTGCATTGAATTCCTCTTGAATTTAAGTTTTGAAAATTTTCTTGATAGAAAAGCCAAATGCTCATCTATTTCATCCATTTCATCCTTGGTGTATGACTCATCATCCTCAACTGTTTCTTTTCCTTTCCCAGATGAAGATTCATCATATCTAACACCATTTGCACAATTGCCATGACCTTCTTTCTTCCCTTCTTTGACAACAGCATCTTCACCTGATTCTGCAACTTGCTTATCCTTGACCACCAAAGCAATGGACTTTTCTCTCTTCTGACTTTTCTCAATTTCCTCATCTTGCTGTAGTTCCAACTCATAGGTTTTCAAGATGCCATACAGCTTATCAAGAGTATATTCTTTAAAGTCAGGAGATTGTCTTATAGAAACAGTCATTGGTTTCCATTCCTAGGGTAAAGACCTCAAGAATTTGAGGTTGGTGTCCTCAACAGGATACACTCTTCCATATAGTTTAAGCTCATTCAACAGCTTTTGAAACCTACTATATGTATCATTGATTGCTTCACCACTCTTGAAGTGAAAGGCCTTATATTTTTGAATCAAGAGTTGCATCTTGTTCTTTCTTACTTGCTCAGTGCCTTCACAAAGGGTTTGAAGAGTATCCTAGACTTCTTTGGAGGTTGTACAATTGATAACATTGTCAAACATATCCTTGTCAAGACCATTAAACAAAATTTTCATAGCCTTTTTATCCTTGTGTACTTCCTTCTCATCTTCATCTGTATATTCACTCACAGGTTTAGGAATGAGTTTGTCTGGTGCCTGAGTACCATCTGCATTTACACTTGTAACTATTTTTATAGGCATATGTGGACCTTTCTCTATGCAGTGAACATAGGAAGGATCAATGGATAACAGATGCAAGTGCATTTTCACTTTCTAGGGAAAATACTCATCTTTCTCTAGAACTGGAATCTTTACTCCTATGTCTTTTTGACCCATATTTGATGTACTTTTAGATCTTAACTTTCTGTATGTTGAAAGCTAGGCTCTGATACCAATTGTTATTTTCCATTGAGTACAAGAATTTTGTAGAAGAGGGGGTTGAATACAAACTTAAGAATTAAATCAAATTCTTGCGGATTTAAGTTTGTTCAAAGAAAGTGTTTTAGTGTATATAGAAAACTGATGGAACGAAGAACTTAATAGGTAAAATATTGAAAACAAAACAAACAATATTAAAAATTACTAGTGGATTGGTTTTCCACTAGTATGTTTTTGCTTTCAATTAATCTTGGTAAAAATACCAAGCTTCTTACAAAGTGAATTTTTGAACTTAGAAAAGCACTACAAAATACTGCCTATTCTTCTACTGTGCTCTTCTTGAGTTCTTGATATTTTTCACACACTTTGCTTCTGTGAACTACTAACCACTATATAGTAGTTTTCTTCACTACTAATTCCTATCGACAGATAGCATTATAAAATTACAACTTATAATGTTTACATGAAAATAGAAATTAGCTACTTGCACAGTCTTCTTTTGGACCTGTCTAGTCCTGAAAGTATCTTTGTCTTGATGCATTCCTCGAAGACTGTGTTGCCTTGAAAGTTTTCACAATCCTGACATGACTGTCTTCCATTGATTCAGTTTCTGCACAATTCCCATACCTTTTGTCTTTAACTAAATTGGGAAACCTTAATCAACTGATAAATGCTGTTAAGCTTATCAGTTGATTCTTCTTTGCTTATCCATCGATGGATAGGATATCTGTTGATCAGTTGATGTGTCGATGGATATTTGAGTTATCCATCGACTCCCTATCCATTGATGGTCCATTATCCGTTGACTGCCTTTATCTGTTGATGACTTGTATCCGTTGATAACTTTTATCCGTTGAGTAGTGTCTTCATCCATCGACTCCAATATCAGTTGATCACTTCACTTGTGAGAATTCTGACTTAGAATATTTACAATTGATCAGCCATTCTTCACATCAGTTGAGAAGCTATAAATTGAAGTCAATAACATCAGTCGACTACTTCACAGCATCCATCGAGGCAATACAATCAATTGATAATGAAACATGAATCAGATGCTACAATCCAGTTTATCAGTTGATAAACAAGCTTCAACTGATAACTGGTTTCCTAGTCAATGGATATTTATAAGTCATATCCATCGACTAGTTATAATGAAATTTTAAATCCCTATTGTAATTCTAAGTAATTTGTTATCATCAAAACTCATAATTCTTAACAAAAAGAATTTTCAGATATCTCAAGGGTGCACAAACACTTGGACTTTGGTATCCTAGAGAGTCAGATTTTCACTAATTGGTTATTCAGACTCTGACTATGCAGGATGCAAAGTGGACATGAAAAGCACAACATGTCAATGCCAATTTCTTGGCAACAGATTAATTTCTTGGTTTAGCAAGAAACAACAGACTGTATCAACCTCAACAACTGAGGCTGAATACATAGCAGCTGGAAGTTGCTGTGCTCAAATTCTGTGGATGAGAAATCAGTTACTTGATTATGGACTAACATTATCAAATATTCCTATGTATTGTGATAATACTAGTGCTATTAAAATTGCAAAGAATCCAGTCCAACATTCCAGAACATAGCACATTGATGTCAGGTAACATTTTATTAGAGAACATGTTGAAAATGTTACTGTGGCACTTCACTATATTCCAACTGACAGACAGGTTGTAGACATTTTAACAAAACCACTTGATGAGTTTAACTTTCTCAGTCTGGTAGGTGAATTGGGTATGTTAAATATGTAAGTAATCTATCATAAATAGAAGCAAGGTATGTACTTTAAATGCAGTCCTTGTTTTATCAAACTATACTTTGTTATTGCAAAAATTTTTAGGCTCTTATCTTGACATATTCTAACTCCTAGACTCTGACGAGTCTGTAGACTCTGCTAGGTCCCGAAGTATCATAGAAGGGGGGTTGAATACGATACTCACAATAATTTAAATTCTTTTCGGAATTTGCGGATAAATAAATTATTGCTTCAGAGTGGGTTTGGCAATTTATAGTGTTTAGGTGAACTGCCTACTAATTTTCTGTGTGTCCGGATAAATCAATTAGGTTCAAGAAAATTAGCAAGTAAAATAAATGGGACAAGATTCAGGGAATATATCTTTTATATATATACCCAGAGGTTGCTACACCCAGTTAAAAATATAATTGGCTTCCAAAGAACAAATTAGTTCTTTGCTACTAACACAAAAATATAAGGCTCAATTCCTATACAAATTTATCTAAATTAGTTCAAGGAAAAACTGAGTTCATAGGGAGTGATATCTAGGATCCCTGAGCATATTTCATTAAAGAACCGGGTCCTAATATCTGACCGGAAGCAAGGTATGGGTGAGTATAAATTATTCTCTTGCTCCGGCCATGGCAGTGGCTCTCTACATTTTTGTATTAAAGAAGACGACCCTCCAATGAGTGGCTGCCCTCTTTTTTTTTGTCTGTGTAGACTTTTAAATCAATAAAGTAGGCTGTTGTGCTTGATTGGATGAGGGCTTAGTGGCGCCAATACAGTTGATGCCTTGTATTGAATTTAGTGGCTTCTTGAATAATGAAAGTGGCGCCACTACATGGAGCATAGAGGAGGAGCAAAATAAAATTTGATTAATATTTCTAAGTCAAGTTACGCAGCTTGTAAGTGACGCTTGATTGGTCAAAGTGCAGTTTAGCCACTGCACTTTGACAACTGCACTTTGACACACTTTCTGTTCTCTTCCTGAAGTTCACAAACTTCCACTTTCTGTATCAAAGTCTTGTCACATTACACCCTATACCCTGAGCTATTTCTATTCTTCGATTGTAGTTCATAAAATTTCACTTTTCGTACCAAGGTTGTGACACTTTGCACCATGCACCCTTTGAGCTGTTTAGCTGTTTGATTGTAGCCTCTACAAATCATTTTTCGTACCTTAATAAATAACCGTTCTTTCCAAGTACGTTCTTCAACGTAACAATTCTTCTATAGTTAATAATCAGATTCCTTTCACAAACTGCTGACGCCTAATGCAACTGGTCTGGTTCACAGACGACTAACTTTGATCCAGGTCTTCCTATTATAACCTTACGTACATTGTTAAGTTTGTAGCAACTTCATTGCTTCGAACACTAACTGTCAATAAATATTGTAACTTCATTGGAATCTTTTCTGGTACTTAGACAACATCTCCATTACTACCACAATCTTGAATACTTCATTCTCTGTTCTTCACTGACGCTTGAACACACAAATGAACTTCTTTCAGTGAGTATAGCTTCAAGACTGCAGCTGTCTTCTTTAACCTTTGTCTTTACCTTGTCATTAATCCTTCTAAATTCCTATGCTTCGAACACTGTCTATCTTCAATCAATGCCTTTACACTGAAATCTTCTAGTGGCACTTCTATACTGAATCTTCAACACTTCTGAAACCCTGAAAGTCTTCAACCATTATTCTTCACTGAGGCATGAACATATTAATGTACTTCTCTCAATGACCTGTAGTAGACTTCAAAACTTCTTCTAATCTCTTGATTCACTGTATCTGCTTTGTCTTCATTTCTTCCTAATTTCTGTATAGGCGTAGTATTATTTACTTGTCCTGTTCTAGTGTTGAGTTATCATGATTACTATTCATACATTTTCGTAATCTCACCAATAATCTCCCCCTATTTGATTGTTAAACTTAGCAAACAAATTTCATAGAGAGGATAACTCAACTAACAACTTGAAAAAGTAATGGTCCAAGACCTGTAAATAATTCTACTGGTTTTTCTGGATCAGATTATGCATTTCCAGAATTCTTGAGTAACTGAAAACAAAGATGTTTGTTCCTCTAGCACTGAACTGATATTCATATAGTATCATCTTCATTTCTATCTGTTTGAGTTCTCTCTGCTTCAAAATCCTTCATAGTTTGAACTTAAAGAATTTATCATGAACAAAGCTTCATAAGAATTCAAATTCCTGGGAACGTCTTCTGTTGAACATAGAACATAGGTCAAATAATGTTCTCCCCCTAAGAATGTGATTCTTCTTCTTTTTCTTCTTTTCCCTTTAGATAATCAATGGAAGTGTCAATTATTTTCTGTACATCCCACTTGGATGAGGAATCCTCTACTGACAACTCCTTTCAAGTATAGGATACAATTCCTTGATTCTCCCATATTCTGTTGTTTCCCATAAGGATCAGAAGATAAGATTTTCTTCTTTTTCTTGTCTAAATTCTCCCCCTAAGGATATTAACTTCTCCCATAAGGATACGAATATAAGACCTTCTCCTTTTTCTGCTTTTTCTTGTATACTAAATTCTCCCCTTAGTTGAGGAATCCTCCAATGACCCATCTTTTGAATGGCTTGTCTTCCAACGAAGGTTCTCATATGACATTGATTGGGAAAACAAAGTAGCTTTTCTTTCAGAAGTAGCAAGGGTAAGTGTGTGGTCTATGGTTTCCTCACTTCTACTATGTTATGTTAGTGTTTATACTTAAGTGTCGAGCACTTTGAAGTATTTTACTCTCTCTCTCCCTATTTCTCACTCAAGTGTATCTCTCCATCACTTTCACTTAAGTGTTTCTCTATCTCACTTTCACTATGCATTTCAAATATAGCATTTTGTACCTGCAAGTGAAATCTGTCAATTCATATATTCCCAACACCTAATTAATCAGAATGAACTGAATCACTATCAAGTGGAGAATTGCCTCGTAGAGGTGTTCTTGATCTATCATGCATAAGCACTGTCTCAGCACCAGACTCAATAGCAATTGCTAAATCACTGTCTAGTGGAGCCTCACCTCTTTGAGATGAGTTATCCCAAGATTTTAAAATCTGTTAGGGAATCCTGCCTTTTCTATCAAGGAGTTGCCTCACACCTTCTCCGTAAACGGGAGGTGGACATTTCTTTTCAGGATTTGGAAATGTTCCTTCTAGGAGGGTCAACTTAGTAGACAATGTAATGAATGGCAATTGAGAGCCTACGTTTCCCTCGTAACTCGGTGACGAGAATTTTGTATAAAATACCCTACATGACTCATCTGAAGAATTCTTGCCAAGCAGTTGCCTCTCAAGCCCAGATTAATCTGAACAAGAGATCTCCCTTTCGGGATGCAGAAGATTAACTTTTGTTTGAGTTAGATACCTTGGACAATGTAATGTATGGCTAATTAGAGTCCGTATCTCCTCTGAATGCCTATACCTCTCACTGTGCACGCCTTGCAATGTGTTCCTAGAATTTATCTATTTAGGCTTACCATCAGTGTGAGTGTCGGTGGTGTGCTTGACTCATTACAAGATGCTCTGGCTGATGAACGAATTTCAATGGACTCACCCTATTGAGAGAATGATTCAAGAGATAGTTTAATTGCCTTTTCAGCTCTGCATCCTTTTGAGAAGATGCAGATGAGCTTACAGTTACCTCAGTTATATACTTCTTTTCTTCTCCGCATGTAGAGTTGTGGGTGCTCTTCCGACTTCATCCTTATTTGCTGCATCAAGTGAAGTTTCTCCCTTATCAACCTCTAACTTACATGAGTTCCTTATATCTCTAAGGGTTAATATATGGAAGTGGATGAATTAGTGTTTGGTACTAAGGCCTGGGTAAGAGATTGATGGGTTTTCAACCTCTTGGCCAGCTTCTATAGCCTCTTGGGGCTAATCGAAAAGAATCAATCAAGATTAAAAGATAATCACTTTAATATTTCAAAACATACTTTTCATCTCAAAGAGAAGGAAAAATATAAGAAAGAATGGTAAACGATTGCATTAAAGCACTTTTAGTAAAAGAGTTTTGTCGAAACTAAAGATTTATCATTAAGAGCATGATACAAAATTTTCTTTTAGATACATATCCCATAATAAAACGCGGGACAGTGTATCAGAGAAAATATTTATCCCTTATGAATTTCTTCTAAGGCAAACTTCCCATAATAAAATGCGGGAATTTATACCAAAGAAGAAATTCAACTCTCCAACCAAATTATATCTTAATAAAATGACTCTTTTCCTTTAAAACCTTTGCACTGTAAGTTTTGAAAACAGTTTTGCAAAACATCCTTATCAGATAGAGGACTATGATTTTCCGACTCATAATGCAATTATGATGTACATCATTTTCGTCCATCTGATAGTATCCCTGACTTGAAAGAAATACTAACATTACAGTACAAGGTCTTCAAAACAACCACCACTATTTAGGTAATATGAATCAATGTGAAACATACATTGAAATAAGTATTTGAAAACAAATTATTTTACAAGTGATTGGTACCTCGAAGTTAAAACAATTTCTCCGAATAAAATAGCAGTCACAAAGTTTTTACCACTTTAAAAGAAAAAATTAAGAGAGAAAATGGTTTTGAAAATATAGCATTTAAAACCAACTTTTGAGAGAGGATAAAAGATTTAGAGATTTAGAGAAAGATTATCCTCAAGAAAAATTTGATTCACACCCTAGGATTTAGAAATCAAAGTAGGGCTGTAAATCAAAAGATTTTCAAAAGAGAAGTTTTGAAAAAGAATTTTGATATTTTCTTTTCTAAAACTGATAGAAAAATGAATGTATCTTTGAATAAGACATTTTGAAAAAGAAATACACAAGAAGTTCTTTTTAATACATTCAGGTTAAAACTCAGTCAAAGAAAGAAAACTAATAATAATACTCATGCAATACTAAATAGTTACCACAAACATGCATATATAAATCAGATAACATGTGGCAATTATTCAGTAGAACAATACGCATTTAGACATATTTTTATTATTAGTGATTTCAGATAAGTAACAAATATTATCACTAATATTAAAAATATCACAATTAATTGAACGGAAATATTAACAAAATATCATTACTTGATATTTATCAATAATTTCAAAATGCAAGAAATTATGCTTCTAATATTTTATCAAATTAAAATTATGAAACCAATAAACATTGAATTGCTTCAATCCATAATTTTAATAAGATAAAATAAATTCGCTAAATACTAAAATATTCATTAAATTGAATATTAGCATCTAACTTCCTACGCTATATCGAATAATTGTCACTCAAGCATATTACAATTATACTCATAACAATTATTATCGATATACGTAAGCTCGAGAAAATAGTTGAAAAGAAATTCACAAGTCCTTTAAATATTGACATTTAATACTTGTGATCCTAATTACAACTCCTCGCAAACAAAATCAAATGTAGAAATATTTTCTAAGTATATAAAATTTTGAGAATTTTATACACATAACTTAGAAAATACTTCGTCTTCCAATATTAGTGAGTTTTGAAATATGCATTAATTACTTAGAACAGACATTCTAAATACTGTTACTAATATCAAAAGTATCACAATTATTTGTAATAAAATATTTAAAAATATCAGAGCAAAATATCAGAGCAATTAAGCAAGATATCATTGACTAATACTCATCAAATATTTAACACACAAATAATTATGCTTCTAACTTATGCTAAATAATTTAACTACCACTTATGCATATTACATAGTAAGCATGATAATTAAACTAATAGCAAAAAGTATGAGGTACTGGATTTAAAAATAAATTCACAAGTCCTTTAAATATGAAAATTTTAATACTTGTGAACTCATTTGAGAATTTATTGCAGATGGGATTTCCAACAAATATGCATATAAATAATATCACAAGTTCACTAACCAACTTAGATAAAATGAATTCATCAAGTTGTTTAACAAATATCTGCAAGTTATTCTACTAAGGACAATCTCGAAAGAAATGATACCTGATGTCCTTGTGCTTGTTCCATGAGTGGTGTAGAGAGTATCCAACAGAGTTGTTGGAGTTGACAGCTTCTAGGAATGACTTCTCTGTCTTTCTTACAACCTGTATCATCTATATATATATAGCCAATTAGGTTAAACTTATTATCTTCAGGTACCTGATTATTAGAATTGGAGATCCTCTAAGATATCTAACAATTCATAGCTTAGCTATAAGATAAGATTCTCTAGTATCCACTTGGAAACTTGCACATAGGCATATCGAGAATAAAATATATGGTCTTTATGCACTTGAATAAGTTATGAGCTGATCATACCTCTATAACTTGTCACTTCGGTTCATATACCTGATTTGCCCTGATCAAACTTAGTGGTCTGTTGGCAAGAAGTCTTGGCAGATCTAGAATCTTCTAAATTGTGCATCTTCAAAAGCTCCTTGACTTACTTTAATTGCCATCTTCTTTTGAATTAATTGTAATCCAAAAAGAATTGCAACTCTTCCAACATGCTCATATTGAACCTACTCTGCATTAACTTAGAAAATATCTCTTGCCAAATTTTCATTAGTAGACCCACATATAATATGATCATGGTATACTTGCACATATATTACATTGTTTGTGTGGCATATATTCTAGAGAGATATATGTGTATAACTACTCTAATATAAAATCATTATAAATAATTAGTAGTTAGAGTATCATACCATGTCCTTGATGATTTGCTTCAATCCCTAACTTTATTCATAGAGAGTTTGTGAATAGGATGATATACAAATTCCAATGATCTGCAACTTCAAAGTCCAGGAAATGTTATACATCAACTTCAACTTCTAACTCACCATTCAGGAGTGCCCTTATTCACATTCATCTGATAGATCTTCATGCTTGAATGCTCAACATGTGCTAGGAATATCCTATTGTTAGGTCATCAACTTGTTCAGCCCTAATAGGATCAAGTCTCGTCACTGGTGCTTACTGTTTGATCTTGAAAGTCCCGAAGATTCTGTTTCCATCATCATTGATACCTTCTACTTGATAATAACCTGTAGCAACCAGTTTGGCTTTGTCACTCATAACAATGCCAATGGTTATCCAGTCTCTGAAAACCCTTACTGTACCAATTTCAGCTTCGTCTTGTGGTCTGGGTTCCAGCTTCAGTAGTTTCTGCCTTCAAACTGATTGAGATCATCTTGCATTGCAATCACCCAATCTAGATCAATCAGTGTGCATCTTCAGTATTCTTTAGGATTCCAAATGTTATGTCCCGAAAAATATATGTTCATCTTGATTAACACTTCTAGCCTTTACTCAATAATCCAGTTTACTAAGAACAAGAGTCCAGGATTGACTTTGACTTCAAACCTTTTATCTTGGCAGATATGTTCTTGATATATTCCTTTGATCTTCATTGTGTTGAGTATGACTAGTAGATCCTTCTTTTATTTTACTCCCCATAAGTTGCTGCTAGGATGTGTTGAAGATCATTCACCTTATTAAGTGGATTCTGTTAAAGTTCACGAGTTGTGTAGTTTCACTACCATTTCCACTAATAGGATCTGAATCATCATCATTATCATTGTTTCCTTCTACAACCTCAGTTTCATCATCAGTATCTGAATTTGACTATGACGGGATGTCAAACTTCAAAGATTCAGAATAGTCTTTCATTTGAATGCTTGGGAGCTTAGTGTAGTAGGTCGGTACATTCAGACTTTCAATAACCTTCTGGTTTTACATCATTTATGCCTTGAAAGCTTTCGACTTCAATGAGTAGCCGAGGAAAATTGTTCCATGAGCCTTAACTTCAAACTTGCCACGATACTAATCTAAATCTTCAATAAATATCAATTTCCTCCAAACACACGAAAGAGCTTTAGTGTTTGGTTCTGGTTGGCCATTAACTCATTTGATGTCTTTTCACGATCTTGTTGTTGATTAAAGCAGCATGCTGTGTTAATTGCTTCAGCTTCAAAGTACCTTTTTCAGTGCAGAATCTTATAGAACGTCATTCGCGAAATTCAGTTGCATTATCTGACTTCAAAGTTCTCACAGCTTACTTTGCTTCCAACTTGATCTTTATGATGTGATCAATCACCATCTATGACATTTTGTCTATTGAATGAATGAACATCACCAACTTGTAACTAGGGTTGTCATCAACCACCACTAAGCATATTTCTACCATGACATAATTTTCTTCAGTGTGATGTTTTCATTGACTTCCCTATATGACATACTTCAAAATGTTCTTCTGGATAGAATTCCATTAGAAGCAATCCTCTCACCAATTTCATCTTCACCGGAGAATCCATTGTCTTGATCAACAAGTGTGAAGGCTTCTTTTACCATAGCTAACTCTTTACTGATGAAGCTTTACTGAAAAGAGACTCGCTTCATCTTTACATACAAAATCCATGTTAGCTACGAACAAACTTCCTCACTCCTAGTTGAGTGAGCTTCCATCTTTCTTGCTTCAAATCAAACACTTTTCCTTTTCAATGCTTTTTCAGAAAACCCTTGACAAAGAATTCCCTAGTTCCCTGTAGATAGTGCTTAAGTCCTTCCATAAGAAAGATGCTTCCATTGATGATAATTCCAAAATTCATTATAGCCAAATCCCTTGTACATCATTTGCTGTCATCTCCAAAGGTTACCTTTGGGTAGGCTTTGTCAACCAACTGTGATGTCAAAGCTCCAATCTTAATCATATGCTTCGTACAACAAATGTCACGAAATCATATAACTTTTCCTCTTGTTACATACTCTGTAATCACAAATGATTAAGCTTCTTGGTACTCAACTTCAATTGAGTCTAGATGGAATAGAGATATTATTGTTTATAGTGGTAACAACAACTTCAATATGCGTACAAGCACATGGATAGAAGAACTAACAAATTAATTACTAATTATGTCTAATCCATTTCTGTTGTTGTCTAATATTTTTAACTATCTCTAATTACCCAAGTCAGTTTTAGATTAATCCTCGAATCAACAAATGTTACTGACTACTTAGATAATTCTACCATCTTTTATTATTCTATCCCTAACAAGCAATACATGATATGATATGATATTTAAGTGCAACTATGTGAGTGCGAGCAAATCATGTGAAAATAAGCACATAAACAATTTAAGAATATGCAGAATATTTGAATAAAACATTATAAGCAATATTAAATTCCACATATACTTATCAAGTCATTAATAAGAGAAAATATAAAATATCTGATCTCTGACCTGTTTGTCTATTTAGCAATTTTTACAACATTAACAGGGTATTAAATCACAGAAGATTTAACTCAAGTTCCAGCAAATGTTCAGGGATACACCTAACCGTCTAGAACACCCTATCTAATTCTAGATATTCATTTTACTACATAGATAATTAAGTATGAAATGTACTAATTTAAACTCATGAATCCTAGCATGCAATCTTATTCTTAGCAATTAACCATTTAAGTTCTAAGATGCTAACATGCTGACATGAATATAATAAATTTCAATACCTAATAATCATGCAGTTTTGAATTAGATAAATGAATACTAGTTAGAATGTGTACATGTGAAGTGCTTAGTGATTCATCTCCAGTGTTGGTCATTGATGCTAGATGTCCATTTGGTTCATCAGTGTCACTGATAGAATCAGCTTTGCATTTAACTTCACCACCATATGCTTTCCCTTGCTGCATCCTCACTAATTCTTGAGATTCCTGCTACAACCCAACATAGTGTCTATCATCTTTTACTTGTACAGGCTTCTTCAAACTGTGTAGCAAAATCCTGATCTTGTCTTTCAAATATAAACCATCCCTTTCTTGCAACCGCCTCTTGAACTGTTCTTGAAAATCTCCTTTATGGAATCTATAGGTAATGACCTTAGATTAAGAATTGGGATTCCGTCTGAATCTGATGTCACTGAACTTCCTGTTGCCCTGCAGGCTTGACTTGTAGTCCAGTTCTCAAGTTATTCCAAAGTGTCAAATTCACATGCAACACCTTGACCACTACCTCGAGCTACATCATCTTCAATTCAGCTTCTAGGATCATTTCGTTTTTGTTCAGAGGTTCTCAACCTTGACGTCAATCAAATTTGGTTCCTGGGTCACAAATACAGTGGATATGCTAACAACATGCTTTATCAAATATTATCTTCTTTAGCTCTTGTTCTAGTTCATAGGCCTTCAGCACATACAGGTCTTTTACAAACAATGTGGTTGTATCCTTAGATCCCTGTTGGCTGTAATCCTGTATTCCAGATGATCTGCAATGTCAGCACGAACTTCCTGTAATCTCCCTGTAGAATAATTTTTAAAGCTTGTACTAAGATTCCAGGTAGTCCAGTCTCTTCTCCTTCACTACTTTTAACCCCTAAGATTTTTCATCCAAAAATACAACTCAAATTAACCAAAAACTGTACCCAATTAATTTCTTCTTTTGCAGCTTCTAAAATATTAGTGGGATCCTATGGAGTAAACCTCTGAGGAAATTAGTACCACTGTTTCTTCAACCTGTTCCAGAATTAACTTCATTGGATAACCTTCAGTCAATTTTAATTGTCTTCAATACCCGGAAAAATCTTCAACTACAAACCCCTTGAGCACCCTCAAATTAATATTTAAGAAAAATTTAGATTGACAAAATTTTTAATTTTCTTAGAAAATAAATTAATCAAAAATAAAAATATACAATAAATTAATTTTCAAGAATTTCGAATTTTCATAAAAATTAAAATATCGTAAATTAATATTTAAGAAAAAATTTAGTTTTCAAGAATTTTAAATTTTCTAAAAAAATAAATAAATTTAAAATAAAAAATAAAGGGTATAAAACTTGGGGTACCAAAATGCAATTGTTGATAAATTACGCCAGCACATGTGAGTTAAGTGGCGCTAATACACTGCAGTCCTTGTAACAGCGCAAGATAATTCCTTTGCTTTTGCTTTCTTGAATCTAAGTTGCGCTAGTGGACTAACTTATTTTTTTCGTGGCGCCTGCAGAGCGAAGACTTAGGAGAGGCGCAACAAAAAAAAATCATGTACCTCGCGCATGTACAAGCTGCTCAATCATATGATTGGTCGTGAGTAACCAATTTGAATTCAAATGGTACAAGTTAGTCGAGTGACTAAAAAAATGGCCAGGTATTAATGTTAAATAAATATAAATTTTAAACTTTATTAAATTTATAAAATAAACTAACTAAAATTTATTATATAAACTAATAAAAGTTTATAAAATAAATTTTATAAAAGTTTATAATATAAATTTAATATTAGGTTTATAAAATAAACTAATTTAAATTTATAATACAAACTAATAAAAGTTTATAAAATAAATTTTATAAAAGTTTATAAAATAAAATTAATATTAAGTTTATAAAATAAACTAATTAAAATTTATAATATAAATTAATAAAAGTTTATAAAATAAATTTCATAAAGTTTATAAAATAAACTTAATAAAAGTTTATAATTAAACTTATTTAAAAAGCCTATTTTTCTGAGTCAAAGCAGGTTCGGCACGGTGAGCTTCATTGAGTTACAGATCCTGATTGTATATCAATCAGCGAGCTCTGATACCAATTGTTAGGTCCCGAAATATCGTAGAAGGGGGGTTGAATACGATACACATAATAATTTAAATTCTTTTTGGAATTTGCGGATAAATAAATTATTGCTTCAGAGTGGGTTTGGCCATTTGTAGTGTTTAGGTGAGCTGCCTACTAATTTTTTGTGTGTCCGGATAAATCAATTAGGTTCAAGAAAATTAGCAAGTAAAATAAACGGGACAAGATTCGGGGAATATATCTTTTATACATATACCCGGAGGTTGCTACACTCAGTTAAAAATATAACTGGTTTCCAAAGAACAAATTAGTTCTTTGCTACTAACATAAAAATATAAGACTCAGTTCCTATACAAATATATCTAAATTAGTTCAAGAAAAAACTGAGTTCGTAGGGAGTGATATCTAGGAGCCCTGAACATTTTTCATTAAAGAATCGGGTCCTAATATCTGACCGAAAGCAAGGTATGGGTGTGTATAAATTATTCTCTTGCTCCGGCCATGTCAGTGGCTCTCTACATTTTTGTATTAAAGAAGACGACCCTCCAATGAGTGGCTGCCTTTTTTTTTTGTCTGGGTAGACTTTTAAATCAATAAAATAGGCTGTTGTGCTTGATTGGATGAGGGTTTAATGGCGCCAATACAGTTGATGCCCTGTATTGAATTTAGTGGCGCCCTGAATAATGGAAGTGACGCCACTACATGGAGCATAGAGGAGGCGCAACATAAACTTTGATTAATATTTCTAAGGAAAGTTACGTGTAAGAGGTGCTTGATTGGTCAAAGTGCAGTTTAGCCACTGTACTTTGACACACTTTCTATTATCTGCCTGAAGTTCACAAACTTCCACGTTTTGAATTAAAGTCTTGTAACACTACACCTTGTACCCTGAGTTTTTTTTGTTCTTCGACTGTAGTTCAGAAACTTTCACTTTTAGTACCAAGGTTGTGACACTTTGCACCCTGCACCCTTTGAGCTGTTTAGCTGTTTGACTGTAGGCTCTACAAATCGCTTTTCGTACCTTAATAAATAATCGTTCTTTCCAAATACGTTCTTCAACTTAACAATTCTTCTATAGTTAAAACTCAGATTCCTTTCACAAACTGCTGACGCCTAGTGCAACTGGTCTGGTTCACAGACGATTAACTTTGATCCAAGTCTTCGTATTATAGCCTTATGTACATTGTTAAGTTTACAGAAACTTCATTGCTTCGAACACTGACTGTCAATAAACATTGTAACTTCACTGCAATCTTTTCTGGTACTTAGACAACATCTCCATTTCTACCACAATCTTGAATACTTCATTCTCTGTTCTTCACTGACGCTTGAACATACAAATGAACTTCTTTCAGTGAGTATAGCTTCAAGACTGCAGCTGTCTTCTTTAATCTTTGTCTTTACCTTGTCATTAATCCTTCTAGATTCTTGTGCTTCAAACACTATCTATCTTCAATCAATTCCTTTACACTGAAATCATCTAGTGGCACTTCTATATTGAATCTTCAACACTTCTGAAACCCTGAAAGTCTTCAACCATTATTTTTCACTAAGGCATGAAATCATCTGTAGACTTCAAAACTTCTTCTAATCTCTTGATTCACTATATCTGCCTTGTCTTCATTTATTATAGATAGTATTATTTACTTGTTATGTTCTAGTGTTGAGTTATCATGATTACTATTCATACAACTTCGTAATCTCACCAACAGACTCTGACGAGCCTGTAGACTCTGACGAGCTTGTAGACTCTGAGAATAATAGCGCCTTGACTCTGAAATGGTTAAAATTCGCGCATGCAGACTCTGATTCCGTTTAAACCGTTCAAATGACTTGAAATAGGTGGTAACAGTTATTTTTGACTAGAGACAGGCTGTAGACTCGTGTGTATTGTATGCAACTTAAACAAAATAGAAAATTCTCATACATTTTACTCACTTATTTATTGCAAATTATTTTCTAAGGCAGAAATATTTACAGAGCTTTTCACGAACCCTAGCTAAATTTCTCAAGAATTTTTATCTCTTTCGACTCAACAATTTCAATGGCTGCTATTTCCACTGTCGTGAGGAGACCCAAAGCAATTGCATTCACTTTTGGAGATTTCAATTTCATGACCACTAATCATGTGACAGCCCTAGGAGATAAGAAAGGGGTAGATGCCGACTATTGTTATGTGATGGACTTCTTGGAGCAGAGTGAGCTCAACTACATTCTGAAAGCATCCTCAGTGATTCATATGGATGCTGTATCTCAGGCATGGAGTTCGGCCATAGTAGTTGATCCTTCTCAGGATCAACTAGGTAAAATTATGTTTACCTTTAGTGACTTTACTTTTGATGTCACTGCTGATGTGATTAACATTGTGTTTAAACTGCCTACTAAATAACCTTTTGATGAAACTGTTTCTGATTCTGATATTAAGAGCGTGTTTAAATCACTAGGTTATTCTGGTAATTTAGAAAACATGAGTAAGTTAACTAGGCCATATTTAAGGAAATAATGGTTTGTTTTCTTTGATCAAATTGCTAAGTGCTTTACTGGTAAATGTAGTGGGTTTGATGCTATTACTGCTATTACTTATCAAATTGGTTATAGTCTCTTATTTGACAAGGTGATGAACATTGGTGATATGTTGCTCACTCAAATGGGAGCTAAATTAAACAATGTACAAGAGGGGAGGAAGAAAGTCTACTATCATAGATTTCTAATGACTCTCCTCAACCACTTCATTCCTGACATGTCAACTAGGTTGGCAGATGATTGTTGTGTGCAGGCCTATAAGCAACAAAGAAGGATATTATCTGACATCAAGAGAATTTATGACAAAAAGAAGAGTCTACCTTCCATGACTTATCCACAAGTAATGCAGGTAAAACTCTCAAACTACAAACCTTCTACCTACAATGCTTCATTTTTTGGTGGTGAAATGGTACATGAACAAATTATAGAGAGTCCCCCTGCACCTACTCAAGTAACCAAATCCCCTTTCACTAATCAATCTCCAAAATTAAGTTCTAAAAAGAAACCAACCTCTAGTGTCTCTCTACAGGCACCAATTGTAAAGAGGAGGATACTGGTTCAATCAAGGCTTATAGATGAGCCAAGTGATGATGAGCTCAACCCTTTGGAGAAACAAGTATTTGAAGGACTCTCTTTGCTAAAAGAGGGTCATGATACACTTGGTTCTAACATTGAAGCCAAGTCTGTAGACTCTCAAAAGGCTCTAGACTCTGAAAAACCTAGGGAAGCACCTCAGGACTCTAAAATTGAGTCTCCTGAGAAATCTTTTGGTAAGTAGTACAAGAGGTTGATGAAGTCTTATTTTGCACACACACAAGCCTATAATTATTACTAACCAGGTTTTGCAGGAAACAGATGCTTCCAAGACTCCTGCAGAGCCAGACTCTAAAATAAAGAAAACTCCTGAACCAGAGTCTAATATTGAGTCAGAGTCTAGACTGCCTTTAGACTCTGATTATGACACATTTTGGGAAGAAATGCCATTGGATATAGCCTCATGTCTCATTGATCAAATCATTACTCCAACAGATGAGGTACTGTTATTCCTATATCCTTTGGTAGAATCACTAGAAGATCCTTCACTCTACAAGAAATAATAACAAGTCTTGGATCTTATTTCAACTTATGAGGCCCAAAGGAAGAAAATGAAAGTGGAGCTACATTTGTCTGCACAGGATGCAGTCACCAATCTTTACAGCTACCTTTTCAATTCTTCATTATAATATCACGCTACAGGGCTCATAGAAGGCAAAACTAATGAAGTTCTCAAAGCACTTGGTATGCCATACTCTGAATAGCAAAACACAAAAAAGCCTAAAAATCTTAAGGTCCATAAAAGGAGAGAATCAGAGTATGTTGCTGAGTTAGAAACTGAGGTTGAACAACCAGTTTTTGACTATAAAGTAATTTGGGATAAAGGGATTACCTACATGACAACAATTGATCGGATTTCTTCTATTCAGCCTCTTCCAAGGAAGGTGGTTGATTTTCTTATCCACAATGTAGGGAATGTGACCAACAAGTATATCTATCCAACCTATCAAAGTAGATTGGATCAAATCAAGGGCTCATATTATCAGAAAATTGTAAGGGAACTGCAAGATTCCTTTCACATGATTCATGCCCAGGCCATCAATGCAATCCATGCAAGGACTTTTCTAAATGACAACTTGGATGCATTTACCATGGTAGAACCACAAGAGGCAGCAGGTATTGCAAGGAAGTTGGAGGATGGGACTAGTGCACCAGTGGCGGCTAGTGAGAAATATGCTCAGTCTGCCTCACCCGTATAAGAACCATCTAGTCAGAGGTTGGGTGATAGTGGGGCAGGGGAGCATGCTGTTAGGCCCTCTTTGGCAACTCAACAATTTACTGATGAGAACCCCAGTGATATGGGAGGACAGACTCTGATGAAGGCTCATGAAGAATCTCACCAATCTATTCTATCAGAGTCTATCCACCTTGAGGGGGAGTCTCAAGCACCAACAGTCAAAGATGGTGACACTCAGACTCTGGCTTCTAATGAAGTCATACTGAAGCAGTCAGAGTCTAGAGTAAACCATGAGACTGGAATACTGGAGCCAACAGACTCTGGAAAGAAAGAAGGAGCTAGCAAGGGTTCAGAGTCTGTTATTGCTCACCCCTTGGTGGAAATCCCTAGCCTTCAGACATTTGAAGGGGTTCCCCTCCATCAAGGTGGTTCAGGTATTGAAGCAAATCTTACTTCTCTCACACCCTCTTCTATAGGACTTTTGAGTGCACCTATCCAAATGAGTGAAAATATAATTATGAGGCTGGAACTGGTCCAGGCAAAAGGAGAGGTAGACAAGGCTGTAGAGAGCCTGAGTGAGTTTGAGAAAGTGGGTGCCCAACCCTACTGTGAGCATGAGAGATTATGGTATCCTGAACCTAGCTTTACTTATTGGGATCAAGATTTTCCAAAGAGTTGGTCCAATGAGTTGAGGTAGGGGATGGATGACAATTCTTTTCTACTAATAATGCAGATTGGAAAAAAGAAGGAGGCTTTAGCTGCTCAGAAATCATTCACACAGAGACCACATCATCATTTATTAGATTCTCTAGCAAGGAGAGCAGACAGAGTCATGGAGGCTTTGGTGGATACAACTACCATCCAACCTGAGACTGTAGAATTGAAGTCAGATGCTCCAATTCTTATCATGCCTATAAGGGCTAGGCTTCCAGAGTCTACAGACTCTGATCACTCTAAGGAGGAGTCAGGGTCTATAGTCCCTTTTGCAGTTTCAGAGTCTATTCAACCACCAGAGTCTACACCTCTAGTTACCAAGATTGAGCCTCTTAATGATGATATGCAGAAGGATTCTGAGGATGATGGACCAGTTAATCCATCTTTTATTTACTTTGATCAGTTTTTTCCTCAATCATGGGAATCTGCACAAGTCAAAGGCATTCATGATCAAGCAACTTTTGAGTGCATCTTGGCCATTCACCAGTCTAAGAGACTAAAGGCTTTTCAGAAGAAGTCCTTTCTACAGGAACATGGTCACTATCTTGCTGAATATGCTGATGATTCTCTAATTGAAGAAGACAATGCTATGGCTACAGATATGAAGGCTGAAACAGAAAATATGACTGCACAATTGGTTGGTGTAGTCAAGGACATCTCTCATATTCAAACCAAACTTACTGGTGTTGATAATAATACTTCTCTTCTCAAAACTCAGTTTGACAGTATTCATTCCCTTCAATTATCCAAAGAGGTCACTTTCAAGGATGTTATTGCTGATATCACTGCAAATCAATCCAAACTTCAAACCACAGTCTCTGATCTAACCACCAAGGTTGATTCAGTAATTGCAGCACATACCAACATCTCCACAGTACTTGAACATATTCTTTTGGATATCACAAGTGGTGGTGATGTCAAAAAGGGGGAGAAAACAGTTGGTGATTCCTCCAGGAGTAATAAGGATGATGCATGCAAGGAGGCTAAAAAGGGAGTTAAAAGGAGGAGATATGGTGATGATGATAAAGCTGGTAATAGTTATCACGGTCCAAGGGGTCCTGGTGGCGTGTCACAAAAGCAGTCTGGAGTGGTTATATTATCAAAATCTCAAACACACCGGTCAGAACTGGACATGAGAAATCAGAGTCTAGGACAGACTCTGATAAGCAAAGGAAAAAGTCAGACTCTAATAAAGCTCAAGAACCTACATACTGGCAATGCAGTCAATCTAATCTCCAACTAAGAGCTAAAAAGAAGACAAGACTTGGAGGTTTTGAAGAATCTAAAATTGATAGAACATCAACTCTAACCAGGGATCTTCAATCCTCGACAGATAGGCAGTTTGAGAAGATTACACAAAAACACTTGAACAAAGTGGTATCTGCTCAAATTATTTATAATATTTTTGAAAAGGAGGTGTCAAGAGGTCAGGGAGGTACGTAAAAGGTGCAAAATGAGATGCTTGTATACTTTTTGGAAGGAAGATTTGTCAGATGGATTAGTTAATCAAACTTTATCTTTTTCAAATAGGCTGAGGAACTACAGTATATTAGATTTCTCTTACAAATTACTTATGAAGTGAATAAAAGTAAAGAGGTTGTCACCCACAAATGGTTCAAAGAGATTGACAGGAAGCTGACTCTACACAGATAGGCAAATCGATAAATGAGCAAATTTTCTTTAAAATATATTGATGCTGAAGGAAATGATCAAGACATGCCAGTAGAAGAAAAGCAAATTAAATTCCATGAAGGTGTGGGTCATTACTTTGGATTTCAACCTATGAGTGAAAAAATTAGTATTTTGATGTTGAAAGATCAAAAGAAACAAGAAAACAATGAAAATGATCTGAGAGCAACCTATTGTCAAATTAAATGCTCTAATGAAGAAATGAAGAAACTGGAGAAGTTTGTTGGTGAAGCTGTTGTTATTGTGGAGGAGAATATGCTGAAATCTTTTCTGAAAAATAATCCAGCCTTTGAGAAGATCAAGTGAGATGTAATTCTTTTTCCTTATACATGTTTATACTGTTCTAGATTAATTGTTTCATTCTTTAGTTTGGACATCATCAAACCTTGATTTATGCTTGCATTTTATAAAGGGTAAATAAGGGGAGATTTTTAGGAATATATTCATTTAATGATGTACAGAATGCTAGAACATGATTTAGCATAGTTTATTTGTAATAATTCTTTCTAGTCTCTGAAATTTATAATCAGAGTCTAGATAGTCAACATACTTATACTTAGAAGATTTTCTGTAGAAAGTGAAACTATAGTCTAGATGAAGATCAGAATCTAGAAAGTGATCCTAGTCTATAGACTATCGGAGTCTACAATCTGTCAGAGTCTACAAATGATCAGAGTCTATAGTCTATCAGAGTCTATAGTCTGGCAGAGTCTGAAGATTTCAGAGTCTATAAAGTTAAAGCTAAATTTGGAAGATGATCACAGGAATGGGAAGTCTTCGAAGATAAAGACAAATATATTGCAGATATGCTATGGGAAGGAAAGAGAAATTCAGAAGGAAACTGTCAACTAATAATTAGGAATTCTATTCCTATTATAATTTGATTTTCTGTTATTAGTTGATAGGCAGCTCTCTATATAAACACTCTATGAAACCTATTATAATATGAGAATTTAGTGAGAGCATAGAGATATAGAGAGTTGCTGTGAGAAACACAGAGAAGCTGTTAGGGTTTGTATATACCTTATGAGAGTTTGTATTTAATAATCAATAATACAAACATTATTCATTCATATCTTTGTGTTTAATATTTATTCTTAATTCAAATCTTTAATTCATACTGAGTTGATTTTAATCAGGCAGAAAAAGCACACAAGTATTCAACACCCCCCTTCTACTTATGTAACTAGGAAAACATGGGCCATTCTTTGCCATGTTTACGTTGAAAGTGTCGCATGAAGCCGTTTTATGAACTGGTTTTCTGTCACAAGGACACCGCTCTAGGTAGTGCCTTAGGTGACTTCAAGTCGGTGACTCTTCCTTCGAGTATGAAGGACTGATATAAGGAATTTATCATGGTGAAAGGTGGTGATTGGGCATTCATGCCGAACATTGCGATTAACGTCCAAGTGAGTCAATCCCTGAAGAGGGACTTGACTGCCCAGGATATTACAATCTTGACAAACTTCTGTAGGACGTTTGTTACCCCCGCTGACTCGTGAACATTTTTACAAAGATGGGGACCTAATTCAATGTGGTTGTAAGTGTCTTCTCGTTACTCTCGTGGCGTTCCCTATTCACATTTCATGTGACTGTCATTTTGATTGATTTCACTATTTATTTATGCAATATTTCCTCCTTCTTACAACCGTCCTGAGTTTGACTACGGGAGCGAGGAAGATAAAGTTGTGATCAAGAAGTTCATGAAGTCCTTGCCACTAGCCCCTCCTGGTCGTAAATGGAAAGAAGCAAGAAGATTGTTCTCGATGACAACCCTGAAGACAAAGCTTCTATGGGTGAAGAGGAGGGTGTTGAGGAGCATGATGAAAGTGTGTTGGAGCGTGATTGTAGTGACTCCGAGTTAATGACTGGTGATAGTCTGAGTCCTGAGATAAGAACATTTCCTGGTGCGAGTGGTAAAGAAGATGATGAAGCTGATAGTGATGAGCTTCCGCTGCAGGAAGTAGTGGAAAGGAGGAAAGGAAAAATGCCCATTGGTATAATCGCCGCCGATGATGTCCCTCCGATGGTTAGTAGCCCCGGGAAGGTTGATGAGAAAGCTACTATTGTTGGGTCCCAGAATGTTGGGATGAAGAAGGGATCGAAAAGAGTTCCGGGGACCGATGAAGTGATTGATGACATGACTAATCCTGTTCTGACCATATTTGAGCAAATCCCCTTGATAGAGGAATCATCACTGGGCAGCGATGAACCGTATGAACTCCCATACACCCATATGCACATAGATGTGGATCTTACTGATGAAATGGATCCTTTGGTAGAGGAGTTGGAGGTAACGAATGGTCACCCCATTGATGCTAGTACGGACGAGGGGATGCAAAAGAAAGTTACCGAAGAAGTTCCTTCTGATAAGAATGAAACCACTGTTGGTGTTAAGAGGGCTGGTGAAGTGTTGGAAGATGATGTTGCTAAAAGAGCCCACCAAGAGAAGAATGTAGCCGGGTCGAGTGGGGGTGTTTTGAATGTGATGACCAAGGCCCGTATCAAACATTTGAGACGCCGGGGTAGGAAAAATCCTCATGGTAAGGAAGGTCGGGGGCATTACCTATGATGCATGTTCTGGAGATGACGAAGTTGGGCATGGTGAAGCCCTGAGGCCTGGGGTAGGTTATCTGATTTTTCAAGATCCTAAAAGCTTGGCCCAACACTTTCTAATGGAAGATGATCGTGAAAATCTCAAATTTCTTAGTGAGGAACAAAAAATGGACATGTTCGAGAAACTTTGTGCTTGGGTACTGTCTTTATCTCTCTTTTATCGTACTTTATTTGTTCGGCAGTGTGTTCGTAGCTTGATATTTGTTGTATCATCGTTCTTTTCTTCCAGGTTTTGAGATATGGCCTGAATTTGGCAGAGGATGCCATAGCAGGAAGAGCAGAGAGACAGAAGCTTTTGATAAGATTCTGTTCATTGGAAGTGAAGTAAAAGAGCTTGAATGTGAAGGTAAAAGCCTTGGAGGAGATGGGCAAATCTTACGATATAGCCAAAACCCAGTTGGAAAGGTTGGTAGACGAAGCTTTTGAAAAGAACCGTAGTTTATTGCAGAACTACGAAGCAGCTGAACAGAAGGTTGATGATTTAACCCATGAAGTGGGTATCATGAGAACTTCCTATGGCCGGATAAATCTAGAATTGGGCGAGGCCAAGAATGAGCTGGCTGACCTCAGATTCTACTTATCGCTTTCTAAGAAGGCGTCGAATTCTTTGGAGACACATCTGAAAGAAAAAGAGGAAGCCTTGTCTGCCCTGCAAGTGAAACTGGATGTTGTGCCCAAAGAGGAAGACATGATAGCACAATTCAAATCAAGCCTTAATATGCAAGCCCTGAAAGATGCCGTTGTGGAGGAATACAAGAATGGTCATGCCACTGGAGTTGTGCATGCTTCTGCTTTTGAAGGATTCAAGGCAAGCAAAGAATATGCATTGGCGTTAGAGGGAGCCGGCCGGGCAAGCACTTCTCTTACTGATTTGAAGAAATTCGTTGAGGAAAAGATATCTCCCATGATTTCGTTGGTGGTTGAAAGTTGTCTGAAATTTTTTAAGGATGGTCTCCAACGTCCCCAGAATGACTTTAGTACTTTCTTCCAGGAATGGCAGGCTAAAATGAAGGCCGAGCAGGCTCAAGAACGGGCAGCCAAGACGGGTGCAAGTGGCTCCTCCAAATCAGCTTCTGCGTGAGTATTTTGTTGCCATATGTGGTTGATATTTGAATTATGTTTCCAGAGAATTATTACCTAACTTTTGTTTATGCGACAATGATAAATGTTTTCTTTGATCCACCTAGTGTTGGTGGGAATGTTTGTGACTGTTTTAAGTGTGATGTCTACTATGTTTATCTATTTTCCGTTTAGCAATTTTTCACCTTGTGACCAAATTGCTTTCCCGACTTAGATGTATGAGATATCAAAATTGTGCCTGAGGTGTTTCATATGAAACTATATTATTTCGATGTCTGAGATGGTTCATATGAAACTATGTTACTTTGTTGTCTGCAATGTTTCATATGAAACCAATGTTACTTTGGTGTCTGATATGTTTCACATGAAGCTATGTTACTTTGATGTCTAAGGTGCTTCATATGAAACTATGTTACTTTGGTGTCTGAGATGTTTCACATGAAGCTATGTTACTTTGTTGTCTGAGGTGCTTCATATGAAACTATGTTACTTTGGTGTCTAAGATGTTTCATATGAAGCTATATTACTTTGTTGTCTGAGGTGCTTCATATGAAACCAATGTTCCCGTTTCTCGTAGGGATTTCATGTGTGTGAGGCAAAAAGCTTCAAGTTTTTCATTGATAAAATCTTGAAAGTACATGGGCGGGTGGAATTTGCTTTGTCCCGCTCTTGATACAAAAGTTTCTATTCAGACTCAAGGTATAAATTTCTTCAGCTTGACCGCATGCCATATGTTATTGACTTCTACCCCATTTAGTCGCTCTAGTTTGTAGGATCCCGGACGTAGGACATGCTTGACCCTGTAAGGGCCTTCCCACTTGGGCATGAGTTTTCCCGTAAGCTTGGGATTGGAGGCTTCAGGGGCTCTTAAAACATATTTTCCTTCATCAAATTCTCTTATTTTAGTCTTACGAGCAAAGTATTCCCTCGTTCGCTCTTTGTATTTATCCATGACCAACACCGCATTATCACGGATTTCATCTATCAAGTCCAGATTGGTGTGTAATCCTTGCGAATTGGCCTCTTCATCAAAGTTGAGTACCCGGAAAAAGGGTGAGCCTACCTCTACGGGTAGTAATGCTTCTATACTAAAAGTGAGTTTGAAAGGGGTCTCTTTGGTTCCGTCTTTGGAGGTGGTACGGTATGCCCATAAGACGTTGGGTAACTCTTCAGGCCACTTCTTCTTGAAGACCTGTAACCTTTTTTCCAGTCCTCAGACTATGATCCTGTTGGTCACCTCAACTTGTCCGTTGCTTTGAGGGTGATACATTGAGGCTTTCTTGTGCTTAATTCCCCGATCAAACAAATATTTGGTGAATTTTGATCCCACAAACTGAGTGCCATTATCGGATATCATCACCCGGGGTATCCCGAAGTGGGTGATAATGTGCTCATCCATGAACTTTATCGCATCCTCTTGAGTGATGTCCTTGAGGGCTTTAGCTTCCACCCATTTTGTCATGTAGTCTATGACTACCATGATATACTGCAGCTCGTTCTTCGCCTTAGGGAAAGGGCCCATTATGTCTATTCCCTACATCGTGAACGAGATCGGGGATATGATAGAGGATGGTAAGGCGGGTGCTTTCCGGGGGATGTTTCCATACAATTGACACTTGGTGCACTTCTTAACAAATTCCTTGCAGTCTTGTGCCAGTGTAGGCCATAAGTATCCTTGCCTTAATATCTTGTGAGCCAATGCCTTGCCAACCATATGATCACCGCATATGCCTTCATGTACCTCTCTCATACAATAAAGAGCCTCATCGGGATCAATGCATTTTAACACTGGTGAGTCGAAAGATCTCTTGTATAATGTATTATTTTGGATGAAGAACTTAGCCGCCTAGGCTTTGAGTTACTTGGCCTCTGTGGCCTTTTCGGGCAGTGTCCCATCCTTGAGGTAATCAATTATGGGGGTCATTCAAGTCAGACCTAAAGAATCAATCTCCACGATCTGGTGCCCCTCCGTAATGGGTACCTTCAACTCTTTAAAATACACTGATGTTCCTAGCTCTTCTCTGTTCCCTTCAATGAGTTTGGATAACCCGTCAACAATCGAATTATCCTCCCTATCAATTTGTGTCAATGTGTGCTCTTTGAAACTGCCTAGCAACGATTTCACCAAAGCCTGGTATTATGCTAAAGTGGTGTCCTTAGTGGTATAGTCGTCTGTATTTTGTCTGACGATGATTTGTGAATCACTGTATATTTCTATGTTGGACACTTGCAAGCTCCTTGCCAAGTTTAGGCCACCTATGAGCGCCTCATATTCTGCCTAGTTGTTGATCGCCTTAAAGGCGAATCTGATAGCCTGGCTGACTCTGAAACCTTTTGGACTAGTTAGGATTAGGCCGGCCCCGCTCCGACTGATGGTGGACAAACCATCCATGTATAATTTCCATGCCTTGGAGAGGATTTCAGTACCAGGAGACACGTCCGGGTTGTTTTCCTTTTCTTGCTTTTCTTCTTTAAATGAGCACTCGACTATGAAATCCGATAAGGCCTATGCTTTAATGCTCCATCTTTGCTCGTATATCAAAGAAAACTGGGTCAACTCTATTGCCCATTTTATTAGTCATCTTGACAAATCTGGTTTATGCAGGATTTTCTTCAGTGGTTGGTTTGTGATTACTTTGATATCCCTCCCCTGGAAGTAATGTCTCAGTTTTCGACTGACTACTACCAAGGCAAGAGCGAACTTTTATGTGGGCGGGTAACGGGTCTCTACGTTTTTAAGCACTTGGATCACATAGTAGATTGATTGTTTCCCGTTCCCATCTTCCTTAACTAATAATGCTCCAACTGTTGCGTCAGTGGTGGAGAGGTACAAAGATAATGGTTGTGTAGGCTCTGCAATTTCCAATAGTGGTGGGGAGGATAGATATACCTTAATATTATCAAAGGCCTTTTGGCAGTTAGGAGTCCACTCTACGGTTTTTGCCTTAGCCGCTCCTCTCAGGGTATCAAAGAATGGTAAGCATCTTTCTGCCAATTTGGATATGAACCTCCTTAACGCTGCCAAATGCCTTGTGATTTTTTGTACCTCTTTGATGGTGCGGGGTGGTTTCATGTCTAGGACTGCTTGTATTTTTTCAGGGTTTGCTTCAATCCCTCTTTGACAGACCAGGAATCCGAGAAATTTCTCTGCTTCTACTCCGAATGTGCACTTGTCCGAGTTTAGCTTCATGTTATGTGCCCGTAGTCTTTCAAAGAATTCTTTTAAGTCTCCTAGCTGAGTGTCCAGTAGCTTGGACTTGCCAATCATATCATCCACATAGACCTCCATATTTTTGCCCAACTATTTTGCAAATAGTTTGTTCATCATTCGTTGGTACGTGGCACCTGCGTTAATCATCCCGAATGGCATGACCTTATAGCAATATACTCCTCGATGGGTGATGAACGATGTCTTTTCCCTATCATCCGAGGCCAACTTGATTTGGTTGTATCCCGAAAATGCGTCCATGAAACTCAACATTAGATGCCCTGCCGTTGCATCAATTATCTGATCGATGCTTGAGAGCGGGTACGGGTCTTTCGGGCATGCCGCGTTTAAATCCGTATAGTCCACACATACCTGCCATTTGCCGTTGTTCTTCCGCACTAATACCATATTTGCAACCCATTTTGGGTAAGTGACTTCACAAATGAGATCAGCATCCAGCATTTTGTCAATATCATCGTCAATGGCCTCTTGTCTTTCCGGGGCGAAGTTTCTCCTTTTCTGTATCTTTGGAGTTTCTTCCGGGTACACTCCTAGCTTATGCATTGCCACTGATTCATCTAATCCGGGCATTTCGATTAGACTACATGAAAACACGTCTGCATAGTCCCTTAACAATTTAGTAAGGCCCTCTTTAAAGACTGAGTCTAACCCGGCCCCGATACTGATCTTTTTCTTCCCTTCTCCCGAAATGACTTCGACTTTTTCTGTAACCATGGCGGGGGTGACTGCCGGTTTCTTTTACTTTTTCAAACATTGTTTTAGTGCATTGTCAATTCTGACTTCGTCTTCTTCCATTTGTTTAGAAGACAATTCCACCACTTGGACCTGTCGGGTCCTTTTACGCTGACCTTGTTGGTGTTCTATATGTCTTTTCTTCTTTTCTTTCTTAGGCACATCTTAAGTTACTAGGGTCCGATTGTGCCAAAGTGAGGGCTAACCCGTAACAATAACAGGAAGCTTTGGAGTTTCCCTTAATTACACCAACTCCCCTCTCCGTGGGGAATTTCATTTTTAAGTGAGTGGTGGACGTGAATGCCCTTAGGCGTGTCAATATAGGACGTCCCAGGATCATATTATATGATGAAGCAGTATTGATCACATAAAGTTTGATTGAATGGGTTACTTGGGGGGGACTTGTCCCGAAGATGACAGGCAATCTAACGATCCCCGTTATTGGTACTGCATTGTGTCCAAATCCATAGAGTGGCGCTTCCTTCGGGAATTCCTCTAGCTTGACGTCCTATAATTTGAGTCGTTCCCAGCAGTGCATAAACAAGATATCTACGGATGACCCATTGTCTATTAGTACTTTCTTGATGATGTTTTCCCCGGTCTCTATGCTGACCACTAAAACTTCTGTGTGGTTAAGGTCTACTCCTTCCAAGTCGGCGTCGGTGAATGTGATGGCATGGTTCTTACCTTCCGGGACTTGGTCTATAGTCATGATTTCTTTTCCCGTAGAGGCTCTAAGTGGTGAACGGGTACCTCTAATTACTACATTGATCACATTTTTACCTTTGTTTGCCCAGAAAGATAATCTATTACAGAAGGGGGGTTAAATGTAATTTTAACAACCCAAGCCCACAACTTAACGCATACCGGACCCAATAACCCACCACAGGTCAGCCCAAAAGAGCTAGTAATTTTGTATACATTAGTTGTTAACTTGTCCTTATAAAGGGCCCAAACATACTCAATCTATTCGATGTGGGATGTTACAAACACCGCACCTTATTGGGTCGACGTCCTCGTCCAGCCCATAGACAAACTTACGGAACCCGGGCAGTGCCTTAGCACTTCCGGCCGGGTATGGCTTTGATACCATTTATAATAACCCAAGCCCACAACTTAATGCATACCGGACCCAACAACCCACCACAGGTCAGCCCAAAAGAGCTAGCAATTTGGTATACATTAGTTCTTAACTTGTCCTTATAAAGGGCCCAAACATACTCAATCTATTCGATGTGGGATGTTATAGTAATAGTACCTAATAATCGATCAAGAACACAAGTATGGAAAAATAAACACTATTTTATTTTAAAGTTAATGAATGGAATACAAAACTCTCTCAAGAAATTTTTTGTTCTCAAGAACTGCTATGTTATGAAAAATAAGACTTGAAAGATACAATTATGTTAACCTATTTCTGTGTTTATATAGACACAGTTACAATTCAATTACAAAACATATTATGAAAAGAATAGCTTTAAATAAGGCAATAGACTTGTATTAGGATTCCTTCTTCACTATCCTAATCATATTCTGATTTGTCTTGCTTCTTCACAACCTCTGATTGATAAACTCTGTCGGTTGCTTATTCTCTGATTTGAGCATTCTCTGTTAGAGTAAACTCTGATTGAGTATTCTCTGATAGAGTAAACTCTGACCGACAGCTTCATAAACTCTGATGACGTCAGCAGTGTAAACTCTGATCTTTATTCTCTGACAGCATTAGTGTTTGTATCCTAACAATCTCCCCCAATTTATGCTTTATGAAGTAAAACATAAATTTTACTTATGATGTCAGAAATATGAAGACAAATGCATCAGAGTTTGAATCTTCGTTCTTGAATCAAATTCTTCTGTAAGAAAAGTCTTCCTTGAGAAAATTATCCAACAGCTTCTTCTCAGCATTCATTAGTAATTCAACCAGCTTTTCCTTCAATTCTTTCATTTTCTTAGAAGAATCATCAATTTGTTGTATAGTAGCTCTCAGATTTTATATTGAAGTTCTTTCCATCCTTTCATCCAAAGGAATACAACAGGCCTTCTTACTATCAGGATTTAAAATAAGTGTAGGAATGCCTAACACCATCTTGACCCTTGCATCTCCCTTTATCATTGCTTTCTCTGTGTCATCTTCAAGAACATATCCTGGTCTGTATTCTTTAGATTTTATCGTCAATAACCTTTCATTATTCTTTTTTTCATTTATCACTCCTTCAAGGATCTTTATCCATCTGGAAGTGATTTCATTTTCATCATTGAGAAGATATAAAACATGTTCAAGTTGTTTTGATGATTTGTGAATTAAGTCCTCTTCAGCAATTTTTAAAACTCTTCTATCTTCCAAGAAATAAAGCAGCTTCTCCTTGGCTTGAGCACCATAAAAAATGTCCTTTACTATGTTGACAGATAACAATTTGTCCATATGATTTTGTGACAACTCTTCCTCAGGCTTGTCTTTCAATGAAAAAGGATATCTGAAAATGTTGGATTCAAAGACTTTGGCTTGTGAATCTCTAATACCACCCTTATTTTTACCAAGTCTGGCATTGAGAGTCAGAGTTTGAGTTTCAGTCTACAGAAGATCAGACTTCTTCTTTCTGGTCAGAGATTGTTGTTGCTCTTCTTCCTCATTATCAAAACTTGAACCACCTGGGAGAAATGTTGTTCCTGACATAGTGAGAGGAGATTTTGGTTTTGCTGGAGCTTTTTATTGAATTCTTGAAGTTGACCTTGTTTGGATTGAAGGAGTTGATTTTGCTTGAGTGATTGACTTAGGAATATCAAGAGTTTTAGCTTGGACAGACATAGATGTAATCTTCATTTGCTGAGTAGATGTCTTCCTTTGAGTTTGAGCTTTCTTCACATATTTTCTCTTTTTCTGGACTTGAGCATTATCAGTACCAGATTTCTTTAGTTCTTCCTCTACAGCAACTGGATCCATTCCTGGATTTTCTTCTTCAAACAACTTTCTTGCTAGTTCTGCATCTTTTAGATTTTACTCCTCAATCTTCTCAAGCTTCTCTTCTTCTTCAAGCCTTTTAGCTAATTCTAAGTCAGTATCCATCAGATTTTGCTTGTCAGAGTTTATCTTCTTATCAGAAATTATCCCAGAGTTTGTTGTTATCAGAGTTTGAGAGGTAGTCAGAGTTTGTCCAATCAGAATTTGCTGCTTCAAAGTTTGCTTCCCATCCTTATGACTCCCTTGATCTTCATCATCAGGTTTGTCAGATTTTTGTATAGTATCCTCCTTGCATTTGTCTGTAACCTTCTCCCCCTTTCTGACATCATTCCCTTTTCTAACTGTAAGAATTTCAATAATTGTGTGTAGCATACTCTGCATAGAATTGATAGAAGTGGAAAGATTATCAACTTTTTCTTCCAATGCTTCCTGTTTTGCTGAAACATTCTTGAGTTTTAATTCCAGAGCATGTTGAGATGTTGTAATAGCAGTTTGAACAGAAGAAGAAGTTTTGTGTACAGATTCTTTTAGATCACAAACTTCATTTTGAAGTCTCTTGGATAATACAGTAGTAGCTTTCAATATAGTCTTCATCTCTTCAGAGTTTAATTCCTTGTCTGCCTTGTTGGTCAATTCATGAACATATGGCCATGAGATTGCTTCATTTGAAAATTTCCAAGACATGTCCCAGACCTTTTGTCTGTGAGAGGAGATAAGATCTTCATTAGAGCCCTGCTTTGGAACTGAAATCCCTCTTGACACCTTCTGCATCTAGAGTAGCTTCAATTTCACCCTTCCAAGTCCACTATCCATGGGAACATTTCCAGAAAAATCAGTTATTTGAGCAGTTCCTTCATTATCTTCAGACTAGATATGAACAATTATTGGACCAGAAATTGTGTGATCAATTCTTGGTGAATCTTCATCAATCTCTTCTAAATAGCCTTGATTCTCAAAGGCCAAATGTTATGTTCCTTGACTTCCTTCAATTCCAGGAAATTTTGTTTCATCAAAGGTGACATTTACACTCTCCTCCACAGTCTTGTGATCAATGATATAGACTATGTATGTAGTCCTGTCAATACCATACCCCATAAAGATTCCTTCAAGTGCTTTAGTGTCAAATTTTCCTTTGATCTCTGTTGAATCTTTCATGTAGTAGCACTTGCTTCCAAAGACATGAAAATAATTGACAGTAGGTTTCCTTCCTGTGAGCAATTCATAGGGTGTCTTTCCATAGGCCTTGTTGACTACAGTCATGTGTTGAGTATAATAGGTTGTATTGATTGCTTTACCCCAGAAATAAATAGGAAGTTTTGCTTCACTCAACATTGTTCTTGCAGCCTCAATTATAGTTATGTTCTTTCTTTCCACAACACCGTTTTGTTGAGGTGTCCTTGGTGCAGAGAATTGTTGAGTGATGCCATTGTCTTTCCATAAATCATTCATGACACTGTTTTTGAACTCAGTACCATTGTCACTTCTCAAGGTCTGCACTTTGTACTTGGAATTCTTGTCAAGAACCCTTACCAAATCAATAATCTCTTGTGCAGCTCCATCCTTTGATGGTAGAAATCTTACCTAAATGTATCTTGAGAAATCATCAACCATCACTAAGGCATATATTTTTCTTTCCAGTGATTGCACATTCACAGGACCAAATAAGTCCATGTGAATTAGTTGAAATGCTTCATTAACTGAACCACTAGGAGTGCTTTTGTGAGTAGCTCTCTTTTGCTTCCCTTTCTGGCAATCCTCACACAATCCTTCTTGACAGAATTCAAGTTGAGGAAGCCCTTTCACTAACTCTCTCTTCATTAGATAATTCATGGCTTTAAAGTTCAAGTGGGAAAGCTTCTTGTGCCACAGCCAACTTTCAGTTGATGAAGCCTTACTGTAAAAACAGTAGACTTTGTCTTTTCTTACTTAATCCAAGTCAGCTATAAAGAGGCTTCCTTTTCTAACTCCTTGAAGAACTTCTTCTCCTGTCTTCTTGTTGACAATGGAGCATCTGTCTTGATCAAAACTAACTTTAAATCCTCTTTCATAAAATTGAGTGACACTCAATAAATTATGCTCTAAACCATTTACTAGAGCAATCTTCTCAATCTTCAAATTACCAATTTCTAGAATGTCATATCCCATTATGAAACCAATGTTGTTGTCACCAAAGTGTACATAATGGTTAACCATTTCCTTGAACTGTGATAGCAGGGCTTTATCACTTGTCATGTGTCCTAAGCATCCACTGTCAATGATCCACATGATTCTTTTATTTTTCCTGTTGCCTTGCAAAGTAAATATTTCAAGTTGCTTTTGGTACCCAACTTTTATTGGGTCCATTTGTCTTAACTAATTCACAGTTTGAAATTGGATCAGTTGTAATTCTTTCTTTTGCTTTTAGCATGACTCTTGTAGGTACCCATTCAGTTTTGATTATAGGTTTGATAGCTTTGTTCTTGGGTGACTTGTCCATCCTAACTTTGAAGGAATTTACGGAGGTACGGAAGCATGATATTACAATTTTTTACCGTAAACTCATATATATGATCGCATATTATCATATAAATCGAGATGGAATCGAAACCATACCTTTAAAGCGATCCAAGTGTGTGAACAAGAGATCCTAGCAGCTACTTCTCAGAGTGTGAAGTACTCTACCTGTATCCACCAAGAATTCTTCCTTTGATGAAGATCTTCAAATAATTTCTAAAACCCTTTTAGAGAGAAAAGAGAGAGAGAGAGAGATGGAGGCTTGTGTTTTCTCCAAAACCTAGAAGTGTGTTTAGAATGATGCATCTCATTCTATTTATAGGACCATCCTAGGGTTTTTCCATAAATAATATATCAATATATATTATTATATTAAACCCCATATTTTAATAAAATGCTTTAATAATAATTAAAACTATTTTAATCATTATTTCCTTTTCTAAACTATTTAGAAAATAATTCTCTCTCTCATAATTTAAATCTTTTCATCAAAGAAAATATTCTTTTATGGTGTGACCATGTAGGTTCAATATTAAGGCGGTAGTAGAAATAAATAATAATAAACTTTTTATTTATTATTTATATGAATTCTAATAATTCATTAAATATAATTAACTGATTAATTATATTTATTCTACATCGTGAGTGATGCTTCTCAACATATCGCGACTATCCGGATAATATGAATTCACTGCCAAGAACCTGTCAGTGACTAGTTACCGCACAATCAATTCCTTCCACCCTACAATATCCCGATTAAATACAAGGCATGGAACTCGTGTCAAGCCTATTAAATTTAATCATATGTTTTCTTATTCATAGTGCAAAGTTCATATTAATGCAAATTAGAAACTCCTTTCTAATTTCATTCACTCTGGCCAGAGATTCCAGAACTCGCATACTAAGAATAACATAGGATATTCTCTTCCCATACTGGAAGGGGTGGATCCTCTATTGACGTTAACTATCTTCATACACAAATCCCTATGCCCGGAATAGACCTAATGGATGTCCTTGAGACTAAGGACTAAACCAAAACATAGTTCATTATATACAAGATAACTTTAACGATCTCAAGTCTAAGGATACTTGCGCAACTATCACTTAGTGAACAACTATTGACACATGAGTAAACTCCATTAGTTGTTCAATTTATCGAGTCACGTTCAGTGAACTTATTCCTTAATAAGCACCTACATACTAGCTATAGTGTCACCACACAAATGCCTATGAGAACAGACATCCTCCTTAAAGGAGCAAGCATAGTATGTACCAATCTTTGCGGATTCACTAACTTCCAATTAGTTATCCTATGATCAGGAACTGTTTAAGTCAAGAGTCATCATCTTCTAGATCTCACTATTATAATCTCATTATAATTCTAGAAGCTTCACTCTAAACTATGGAACATCTTATTTAAGACACTTTAAACAGATAAAGCCCGTAATAAAACAAATAAGTCTTTTATTAATATTAATGAAATCAAATAAGAATACAAGAAAGTTCTTCCTAACTCATCATACATGATTGGATTTAGGACAAACACTTTCAATCTCCCACTTGGACTAAAGCCAATTACCCTGGTAAGTAATACCCATCTTCCTTTTATGACGATCAAAAAGAATCTGAGACAACGGCTTTGTAAGTGGGTCTGCTATGTTGTTATGTGTGTCAACTCTCTCTATTTTGACATCTCCCCTTTCTATGATCTCCCTAATCAAATGAAAGCGCCGCAAAACATGTTTGGAATTTTTATGAGACCTAGGTTCCTTGGCTTGTGCTATTGCTGCATTGTTATCACAATACAATACAATAGGCTCCTCAACACTAGGAACAACTCCCAACTCAGAAACAAATTTCCTCATCCAAACGGCTTCTTTTGCAGCCTCACTTGCAGCTATATACTCTGCTTCCGCTGTGGAGTCAGCCGTTGTAGACTGTTTGGAACTCTTCCAACTAATCGCACCACCATTCAGAGTAAACACGTACCCTGACATAGATTTGCTATCATCACATTCTGATTGAAAACTAGAGTCGGTATAACCTTCTATTATCAATTCAGAACCACCACCAAAAACAAGAAAAATATCCTTAGTCCTTCGCAAGTACTTAAGGATGTTCTTTACTGCTTTCCAGTGATCTTCACCTGGATCGGACTGATATCTGCTCGTCACACTGATTGAATGAGCAACATCAGGCCTAGTACATATCATCGCGTACATGATAGATCCTATTGCTGAAGCATAAGGAATCTTACTCATACGCTCTCTTTCCTCAGCTGTCTTAGGAGACATTTTTTCGGAAAGGGACACTCCATGGCTCATCGGCATGAGACCTCTCTTGGAGTTTTCCATGCTAAATCTTTTAAGCACTTTCTCGATGTATGTACCCTGGGTAAGACCTATCATTCTTCTAGATCTATCTCTATAGATCTTTATACCGAGAATGTAGGATGCTTCTCCCAAGTCCTTCATAGTGAAGTTCTTTGATAGCCACACTTTGACTGATTGAAGCATCGGTATATCATTTCCTATAAGAAGTATGTCATCCACATACAACACAAGAAATGTTACCGCGCTCCCACTAACCTTCTTGTAGATACATGGTTCATCTATGTTTTTGATAAAACCAAACTCTTTGATTGTCTCATCAAAACGGATGTTCCATCTACGAGAAGCTTGCCTCAATCCATATATGGTTCGTAGCAGCTTGCACACTAGGTGTTCATTCCCTTTGGAAATAAAACCCTCTGGCTGTGTCATATACACTTCCTCTTCAAGTTTCCCATTGAGGAAGGCCGTTTTCACGTCCATTTGCCAGATCTCATAGTCATAGTAAGCTGCAATCGCAAGCAAAATCCGAATTGATTTAAGCAGGGCTACAGGCGAAAAAGTTTCATCAAAGTCAATCCCTTGCCTTTGTTTGAATCCTTTTGCCACGAGCCTGGCCTTATAGGTCTCCACCTGGCCTTCCGCTCCAATCTTTCTTTTGTATATCCATTTGCACCCTACAGGTTTCACATCCTTGGGTGCTTCAACCAAAGTCCATACTTGGTTGGTATACATAGAATCCATTTCGGATTTCATGGCACTTAGCCATTTCTCTGAGTCAATACTACTTATAGCCTCATTATAGGTCATTGGGTCGTCATCATTAACGATTGTTAACTCATTGTCATTCTCAATGACAAGGCCATAATACCTCTCAGGTTGGCGAGACACTCTCTCTGACCTACGAATGGGCTGTTCCACAGAAGGTTGTTCAGTCTGAACAGGTGTTTCCTCTTGAACTGTAGTAGTTTGTGTTTCTTGAACTTCATTAAGTTCTATTTTGCTCCCACTGTTTCCTTCAAGGATAAACTGTTTTTCCAAGAAGGTAGCATGTCTGGAGACAAACACCCTATGATCGGTGTAAAAGTAATACCCTAAAGTCTCTTTAGGATATCCCACAAATCTACATTTTACAGATCGAGATTCCAGTTTATCAGGGTCAACTTTCTTGACATAAGCTGGACATCCCCATATCTTAACGTGTTTAAGACTCGGTTTCCTTTCTTTCCATATCTCATACGGAGTTTGAGGAACAGATTTGGAAGGCACCTTATTCAGTAAATATGCTGAGGTTTCCAATGCATAACCCCATAGGAATACTGGAAGATTTGCATAGCTCATTATGGATCGAACCATGTCTAACAAAGTTCGATTTCTCCTTTCTGATACTCCATTTAACTGTGGAGTATATGGAGGAGTCCATTGAGAGACTATACCATTTTCTTTGAGATAATCTAGAAACTCTCCATTCAAGTATTCACCACCTCGATCTGATCGAAGGGTTTTAATACTATGTTTGGTTTGTTTCTCTACTTCACACTTATATTCTTTGAACCTTTCAAAGGCTTCAGATTTGTGTTTCATCAAATACACATATCCGAATCTAGATCGATCATCTGTGAAAGTAATGAAGTACGAAAAACCCCCCATGGCATGCGTAGACATCGGTCCACATACATCTGTGTGTACCAATCCTAGCAAATCTGCAGCCCTTTCTCCATGTCCACTAAATGGAGATTTGGTCATTTTTCCCAATAGACAAGACTCACATGTAGGATATGATTCAAAATCAAAAGGTTCAAGTAACCCTTCCTTGTGCAATGTCCGTAGTCTATTTTCACTAATATGACCAAGTCTGCAGTGCCATAAATATGTGAGATTTTCATCATCCCTTTTCCTTTTATTAGTATGTTCAACTTGTAGTAAACTATGTTCTACGTCACATACATACAGACCATTATTCAAAATACCACTACCATAAAGAACATTATCTCTAAGAATTGAACATTCATTATTCTTAATAATAAACGAAAATCCAGCCTTGTCTAACATGGGAATAGAAATAATATTCCTCACAATCGAGGGAACAAAATAACAATTATTTAAAACAATAGTCTTGCCCGTAGGCATATGTAAATCAAATAATCCTACAGATACAGCAGCAACTCTTGCTCCATTGCCCATCCGTAGAATAACCTCCTCTTCCTCAAGAGTCCTACTATCCCTTAGTCCCTGCAATGAATTGCAAATGTGAGAACCACAGGCGGTATCTAATACCCAAGTAGAAATTTGATTTAGTGACATGTTTACTTCAATCATAAACATACCTGAGCCAGAAGCGGTAGTCTCACTACCCTTCTTCTTCTTCAGTTCTGCAAGGTAAACCTTACAGTTCCTCTTCCAGTGCCCCACCTTGTTACAGTGAAAGCAAACAGCTTTGCTTTTGGGGTCTTCAGCTTTTGGTGGAACTGGCTTCTTCTCACCTACTTTCTTCTTCTTGGGAGGATTCCACTTCCTTTTCTTGGAAGTGGATCTACCACCAATCAGAAAAACAGAACCTTTCTTAGAGGGAAAGTTCGACTCAGCAGTCTTCAACATGTTATGGAGTTCAGGCAGGCTGACATCCAATTTGTTCATGTGAAAGTTCACAACAAACTGCGAGAACGAATCTGGGAGTGATTGCAAGACCAAGTCTTGGCTCAACTCCCCATCCATGACAAAACCAAGTTGCCCAAGACGCTCAATCAGATTGATTATCTTAAGCACATGATCATTCACAGATGATCCCTCCGCCATTCTACAACGGAATAGCTCCCTCGATATCTCATATCGAGCAGTCCTGCTTTGTACATCATACAACTCTTGTAGGCGTACTAGAATGGTATGAGCATCCATGTTCTCATGCTGTTTTTGCAGCTCAGAGTTCATAGATGCCAGCATGATGCACTGAGCAACATTTGCTTCATCCATCCACTTCCTGTAAGTTACATGCTCATCATCATGAGCATCTTCGGCAGGAGCATCGGGTACTGGTGAGTTCAGCACATAGTCCAACTTCTCAGCCCTAAGAACAATTCTCAGGTTTCGAAGCCAATCAGCAAAGTTTGGACCAGTCAACTTGTGAGCATCTAGTATGCTTCGTAGTGATAGTGCAGAAGACATGATGTATATCTAAGATCTGTAAATGACAAACACATAACAACACTTAGCAAATAATCAATTTCATTATTAAAACACTATATGAATCGGGTCTTTATTCATAAGTGGCTCCCTCTAGTTTATCTAATTTATACAACCCTCTAAGTGAAAAATTAAGCATTCATAATGCTAGTGGGAATAGGGATCCTACATTCCATCACACAACCTCGGCTGTAGCACGAAACGCCATGTGATGTTCAGTAGGCAGACAACTCTTGTCAATAACATCTCATGTCATTCCCTAATTAAAACTTTAGCCTCTTGAATAATTGAGTCACGGCTGTGGCACGACAAACTCAATATTCTAAGTCAAGTCTAACCCAACATTTCATACAACTGAATCAGTCTCCAACTGCCCACGGCTGTGGCACGTAACGACTATTAGATTCTAACTCATTGTATACATCTCTATGTAATAGACAAGTATTTCTTATTTCGAAATCAAAGCCCTCGGCTGTAGCACGAAACGACAATGATTCAAAAATAAGAACTACTTTCTATCATGTTGGAAGGCTATGACCGACACAAGCCCGTTGTGTCATTGGCCAATTACTACTTGATATTATTTTTAATTAAGAGGGATTTTTATTATAAGGTTTATAATTACACATATTTTATAGACACAAATTTCAATTAAATGTTTTCTATAAAGTATTACAATTACTAACCAAATAATTAATTAATAATCAAAACTCTTTTAATTATTAATACTATTTCTAAACCTTTTTTAGAAAATAAATATCTCCCTTAATTTAATTTCTTAAATTAAATCAATAATTAATAATAATAAGATCACATCTTAACTATTTTATAATCGAATAAATCTTATTTAATCAATTAATAAAATTTGTTAACTGATTATTTATTTCATAAATAAATAATTATCAACTATTATTAATTAAACAATATTATTTAACAATCATAATCATATTATAAAGAGATTCTTCCTTTTAAATTAAATATTTCAAATCAATAATCGATAATCGGATAATTCCCAGATCGGGGGGAGCATTGTCAAGAGGCGTCACTTAATACCCCTTTCTTAGACAGAATCATCCTTTCTCTCAATATTGAAAATTCATATTTAATTACGTGTTTCGCAAACACAAGAATCTCATGATTGTATATATATAATATTATTGTTAATGCAAGAAACGATTCCTATTCTAGATTTTCTAGAGCACGCCTTATGTTGATTTAGGTCCACCTAAATCTATCATCGCATGGTAAATCTAGGCATATATCTCATATATAAAATTAAATAAACAAGTAAGCATGCAAGAAATATCATGTCATACAATGATATAATGATGTATGGATTTATTATAGTAAAAAAAACAATTAAAACAATTAATACATGCTTTAAAACACTTTAGGGAATATGGACAGTTCAAAACTTTTATATTAAAATTATTTGACCACTCCATTAAATCCGTCTCTGAAAAACGAATCCAACGATATATTGCACGCCCAAATCGGAGTTACGGAACTCCCAAAAAATCAAATTTAATGTGGACAGGAGGGGCGTAACGCATTTATCACACGCGTTACAGCCATTAAAGCCAATTTTCCGGTGTAACGCGTGTATCGTATGCGTTACAAGCTGTAACGCATTTCATAAATGCGTAATAGACACTGTCACGCATTCCTTTAATGCGCAACAGCCCATATCCTTGTCTGTTAGCCACGCGCGCGTGACAGCGGCTGGGAAAGGAAAAAAAAATTTGACCGTTGCTGTGTAACAGTCTGCCGTTTCGTTTTATACATAAACGTTTATATATATTAACTATTATAATAACTATTATTAATATCTTTATATTTTAATATTAATAAATTAATTAACTATTAATTAATAAATTAATAAAAAAACATAAAAACATCATTTTTGATATCCAACAGCATATTAAAATAACCAAATCAGCCAAGGGTCCTAGTGCAAATATTAATCCATATTTTTCAACATGCATAATTATTACATGAATTTTAATTAAAACAATTTTAAAAAATTCATAACAAATAATCTATACATCAGAAAATTATGAAAAAAATACCCAGATGATCCACAACACTTGTAGAATCCAGATCAGTGGTCAAAATCTCATGCAAAAAATATTTCGAATTAATTCATAATTAAATCTAAATAAACTTGCAAAAATCATAATAAATCCATACATGCTCCAAAAAATCTGAAATTTTTTACATGAATCTCTATATGCATAACCTGGCTCTTATACCATTGAAGGAATTTACGGAGGTACGGAAGCATGATATTACAATTTTTTACCGTAAACTCATATATATGATCGCATATTATCATATAAATCGAGATGGAATCGAAACCATACCTTTAAAGCGATCCAAGTGTGTGAACAAGAGATCCTAGCAGCTACTTCTCAGAGTGTGAAGTACTCTACCTGTATCCACCAAGAATTCTTCCTTTGATGAAGATCTTCAAATAATTTCTAAAACCCTTTTAGAGAGAAAAGAGAGAGAGAGAGAGATGGAGGCTTGTGTTTTCTCCAAAACCTAGAAGTGTGTTTAGAATGATGCATCTCATTCTATTTATAGGACCATCCTAGGGTTTTTCCATAAATAATATATCAATATATATTATTATATTAAACCCCATATTTTAATAAAATGCTTTAATAATAATTAAAACTATTTTAATCATTATTTCCTTTTCTAAACTATTTAGAAAATAATTCTCTCTCTCATAATTTAAATCTTTTCATCAAAGAAAATATTCTTTTATGGTGTGACCATGTAGGTTCAATATTAAGGCGGTAGTAGAAATAAATAATAATAAACTTTTTATTTATTATTTATATGAATTCTAATAATTCATTAAATATAATTAACTGATTAATTATATTTATTCTACATCGTGAGTGATGCTTCTCAACATATCGCGACTATCCGGATAATATGAATTCACTGCCAAGAACCTGTCAGTGACTAGTTACCGCACAATCAATTCCTTCCACCCTACAATATCCCGATTAAATACAAGGCATGGAACTCGTGTCAAGCCTATTAAATTTAATCATATGTTTTCTTATTCATAGTGCAAAGTTCATATTAATGCAAATTAGAAACTCCTTTCTAATTTCATTCACTCTGGCCAGAGATTCCAGAACTCGCATACTAAGAATAACATAGGATATTCTCTTCCCATACTGGAAGGGGTGGATCCTCTATTGACGTTAACTATCTTCATACACAAATCCCTATGCCCGGAATAGACCTAATGGATGTCCTTGAGACTAAGGACTAAACCAAAACATAGTTCATTATATACAAGATAACTTTAACGATCTCAAGTCTAAGGATACTTGCGCAACTATCACTTAGTGAACAACTATTGACACATGAGTAAACTCCATTAGTTGTTCAATTTATCGAGTCACGTTCAGTGAACTTATTCCTTAATAAGCACCTACATACTAGCTATAGTGTCACCACACAAATGCCTATGAGAACAGACATCCTCCTTAAAGGAGCAAGCATAGTATGTACCAATCTTTGCGGATTCACTAACTTCCAATTAGTTATCCTATGATCAGGAACTGTTTAAGTCAAGAGTCATCATCTTCTAGATCTCACTATTATAATCTCATTATAATTCTAGAAGCTTCACTCTAAACTATGGAACATCTTATTTAAGACACTTTAAACAGATAAAGCCCGTAATAAAACAAATAAGTCTTTTATTAATATTAATGAAATCAAATAAGAATACAAGAAAGTTCTTCCTAACTCATCATACATGATTGGATTTAGGACAAACACTTTCAAACTTTAGGAGGACTTGGAGTCTTTGCCTGTTCAATTTTAACATTCTTATGCAGACATTCTTGATCATTAACAAAGGGCATGTTAAAGCAAATACTCATCAAGTTCATTTTACATGAAATGCAATCAAAATCACCACATTGAGTTACTTGTTTGTTCTTTAAAGGCATGTTGTGTAAATTTCCATTAACAGAGGTAACATTCTTGACATTAGCCTTGTTTTTGTTACAAACATGAGTTAGATGACTAGAAAATTCACAATTGTTACACAATTTCCTAGGAGCATTAAGAATATAGCCATAATTGTTTTTCTTATTAATTCCTAACTTACCATTTCTGTTCTTCTTAGTCTTGTTGACAATAGGTTTAGAAGTTACTGTCTGACTAGTGTTAGTAAGTTTAGATGGAACAGTCTTGACAGTAAGATTTGGTCTTACCATCTTGACAGTACCATTATACATTACTGTCTGATTAGTACTGCCAGTATCTTCTTAACCAAAGTTACTGTCATTGGCAAAACTTACTGTCTTGGGATTTAAGACAGTAACTTTTATTTCTTCAATGTTGTTGACAACTTCATTGTCCTCATCATCTATCTCTTGTTTAATAACTAATGTTTCCTCTTCAAATTCAAATTCTGCCTTTTTGAACAAGAGATTCTTAACTTTCTTTAAAATGGAAGGTTTGACAGTAAGTTTGATGTCTTCCTCAACAGTATGTTTCTTTCCATTTTTCTTCTCATAGTTAAATCCTATACCTGTCTTTTGATTTTCAATATTATCATCATGGTATGATTTTAACAGGGAAGAAGAGTTCTTGTAAGCCTTGATTTTGAGTTCATTTTTAAAAATCTATTTTCTGAGAAATTCCTCAATCTGGGAAGCACAAAATACTTTGTTCTTAAGAATCTCATTTTCTTGTTGCAGGGACTCAAAAGAATTCTGTTTAAGTTCTAGTTCATGATTCTTAACTCTCAATAATTCATTAGCACTAGACAGTTTGATAATCTTCTCATTAGCAGCTAGCATGCTTGTATGAATATTGAAAAATTCAGAACTTAAACTTTCAACAATTTTCTTAGACTGAGATGTAGTCATATCAAAAGTAGTAAGAATGGGTACCTGATTTGATGAAGTGGATGGACCTTCTCCATAGTTTGCCATGAGAGCAAGATTTCCATATTCTCCTTCCTCTTCTTCATCAGAATCTTCCCAACACTTGCCTTCAGCCACAAAGGCCCTTCTTTTTTGCTTTTTGAGCAATGCATCATACTTTGTTTTGAGTTCTTCATAATCATTGTCATTTCTTCTCACTTATTTTGGCTTTTTGCATTCTGTTACAAAATGCCCCATTTCACTGCAGTTGTAACACCTTATCTTGGATCTATCCACCATACATGTTTTGTATCCACATTTGCCACTTCCTCTAGGTTTCGAAATATTTGATTGGTTGAACCTGGAGCTTTGTCCTCTGGGTTTGAAAGATTTGTTCTTCTTGAATCTTAGATTGGAGAACTTTCTTGCCATGTAGGCCATTGTTTTATTTTCCATGTTTTCCAGTTCCTCCAAAGTGTAGAACTCATCTTCTTCACCATCCTTGAGTTCAAGAGTTACACTTTCATCTTCATCTATGACCTCTTCAATCTTGATGTGTTGTTGATGTTGAGACTCCTGAAGCTGCAACATCTTTTGATATTGAGCTACTAGAGCATTTGAAGTGTTGGTCATCTTTCCTCTTTGACCAGACTGAATAGCTCTCTTTTGTAGTAACTCTAGCTCATAAGTTTTAAGTATGCCATATAAAGTTTCAAGAGAAACTTTTGATAAATCCCTTCCTTCTGACGGCAGTAACCTTGTGCTCTAGATGGACAGGAAGTGTCAACATAAACTTCATGTTTACCTTCTTTTTGTCATAAAACTTTCCATGCAGCTGCAGGTCATTTATCAACCTGTTGAATCTCTCAAACATCTCAGTCAACCTTTCACTTGGTTTGGCCATGAAGGCTTCATACTGAGACACCAGTATATGTCTCTGATTGTCCTTTACTTCTTCTGTTCCTTCACAGAGTATCTCAATGGTTTCTCATATTTGCTTAGCACTGGTGCAATTGACAATGTTGTTGTACATGACATTGTCAAGTGCTTCAATGATGATAAATTGTAAGCAATCATCCAGAGATACTTTTTCTCTTTCAGTGTCATTGTACTCTGAAACTTTTTTAGGGACCTAGTAGGCTGGTATTGTTTGACCATATATTGTAGTTTCTGGTACATATGTTTGAGGAATGAAAGGACCATTTTCCAGAATTCTAAGGTAAAATGGGTTGGCTATTTTTATGAACAACAACATTTTTCTTTTCCAAAGGTTGTAGTGTTCTTTGTCAAAGGTGGGTATTTTTATGTTGCTTAATTTTTGTATACTCATATTTAGATCTTTTCAGGTTATGTATATCTAACCTGCTGCTCTGATACCAGTTGTTAGACAGTATGAGTGTTGCAGAAGGGTGGGTTGAATGCAACTTGATAATTTATCACTAATATTGCTAACAACAAACAAGTAGTAATAATATCAAGTGAAAAACGCAAACAACAATAAGCTAACAAATGAATAAAGGTGTTTAACTTTAAAAATTAATTTTATTAATTTTTTTTTGCTACAACTGATTGGAAGATATTTCCGGCTTCAATAGATACAATAACAAAGAACTTGTTAATGTTTCTATGCTTGAGAAAAATTAAACTCACTTGTCTATCTCTTTCTATGCTCTCACCCCGGGAAAGTGTCTGTGAGATATGTGTATTTATACTGAAACACATATCTCACTTACAAGAGTATTTTCCCTTATTCCTAGGACAAAGCTTGAAATAGAAACTTCACTTTTTCTATTCAAATTTGTCTTCATTCCATTTGTAGATAAAGATTCTCTGAGATGTATTGATATCCTTGACTCCTTGAACATGCTTTATCTTTTTGCTTGCCTTTTCCCAAGTTGCAGTAGTAGACTTGACAGACTAGGTAGAATTGTCAAGATCAATCTTTAAATTTTCACTACCTAGTCTGCTACTTGAATCAGACTGTCAGCTTCACCAAAAGGTTACTGTTAACCTTTAACTTCTCTTTGGTGACAGTATCTTTGACTTCACATACTTTATTGTCAAACTTGATAGAGTCTAAGTAAAAATTCCTATGTATAAGTTCTACTTAAATATTCGAGATAGAGTGTAAGTAGAAAAGTCCTATGTAGAAGTTCTACTTAAATGTTCGAGATGGTAAGTAGAAATTCCTATGTAGAAATTCTACATGGAGGACAATTTCAACATGACACATGGCATCATCTGGTTGGCTATTTCCAAGATTTCAAGACAAGATAAGATTTACGTGGACAACATTGGACCACTCATATCTTATCTGTTAAAGACTACAAGTCATAGATTACAAGTAGTATAAATAGAAGTACTCGTGTAACATTTTTAAAGTATAGCAATATTTGAGAGAAACACTTGAAAAATAGAGAGAGAGTATTCACAGAGCTTAGTATCATTTACTACCCTCTATACTTCTGTTGTACTATTGTAATGAATGTTGTAGCAACCCTTTCAAGTTATATATAAGACATATATTCCTTGAATTATTGTGTTCATTTATTGCATAATATTTATTGCTTCATAAAGTTGAAAAGTTGTATTCACCCCCCCCCTCTACAACACATTTGGACCTAACAATTGGTATCAGAGCCTCATATTTAACATACAAAACATAGATCCTTGTGTTTGGTAGAAGATTTATGAGTTTTCATTAACAGATCTACTTTTCAAGTTTTTCTTGAAAAGTGTGCTTTAATTCGTTTATCAGTGAAAACTCATCCTAAAAATTATTTAAATACTCCAGGTGTGATTATTTAGCTTGGGTGAATTTTAGATAATTTTTGTGAATTATTCTGGGTACTTTGATTCTTGGTGTTCTTCAAGAAGTCATTACTGTTCTTGATAAAGAAGACTAACCCAGCAAATTTTGATTACCTTATCAAAAAGACAAAAAGTGAAAAAGGTGTTATTGGCTTTTGATTGGACAACTTTCTCACTGCATAAAAAGATATTAAAGATTACTTTGTACCTGTCACGTGGGTGTTAGGTGAGAAAAGGCACAAAAGTCAAAAAGTGTGAAAATAATATTGTTTATTCAATATTAAAAGTGACCTGCAGTAAATTTTCTCTAAGGACAAAAAGTTCTACATAGAATTTCTACTTGAGATTTTCTACTTAGAAATTTCGACTTGAGCAAAATCTCTACTTACTGAAAATTTCGACATAGACTAAAATTTTGACTTGGTGAGAATTTCTACTTGACAGATTTTCTACTTGGTGAAATTTCGACTTAGGCAAAAGTTCTACATAGAGTTTTTGAACAGCCTAGTCTGGGGTACTTAGAAATTTTTTTTGGTGACCAGATTTATTCTGAGATAATTCGATTTTTTTTTAATTACTACTCAAGTAGTAAGAAAAGTTTATTATCTCTATTTTAAATCTACATTAAGATGGCACCTAAAAATCATTTCAAAATTCCAATATTCGACCGAGATCACTATGAAAAATGGGTGTTCAGAATGAAACTTTACCTTGAATTCGTCAATCCTGAATATCTGGAAGTCCTTGACAAGGGTAAATTTGTACCAATGGTTGTTGTTCCTGAGCATATGGAAGGAGATGTGATAGTACCACAACGGTCTGAGCCTAAAAAGGCAGTAGACTTTTCAGATGCTGATAAGGAGCAAATAACTTTCGATACATCCGTTCGACAAATATTGATGGAATCTCTAGATCATGAGATGTTTAATGTAGTCAAAGGTCTAACTACAGCGAAGAAGATTTGGGATAAAATAGAGGTCGTCATGGAAGGTACCGCTGAGGTCAGAAGCAACAAAACACTTATACTCAAGATGGAGTATGACACCTTCAGAATCAGAAAAAGTGAAAGCATAACAGATGTCTATCTAAGATTCAGTCAGTTAGTGTTAGATTTGAATATGAGAGGTGTAACTCTCCCCATGGTTGAAGTCAACACGAGATATCTAAGGAACCACCCAAAGAGCATTGAACATAGAGTCTACGCTGTTAGAGAAACCAGAGATTTGCATACAACTTCTCTGGAAGAATATTATGGAATTTTAAAGACCTATGAGCTGGAGACCCTTCAAGATCAAGCATGGGATAATGATTCAAGAGGAAAGGAAGCTGCATCAGGATTAATTGCTAATGAGGAAGAGTCTAAAAAGGCAATGATTGCAGAAAAACCTAGATCATCACCTGCACCACATCAAGTTGAAAATGATGATGAGTGCACATCTAATAGTGATGATCACTACTTCACCCAAGAAGAGCTGGACAACATGGATGAGAGTGTCGTGGCATACATGGCAAAGAAGTTCAGCAACATAAGATTCAGAAAGAGTAACCGACCACAAAGAAAATCTTCATCTTACTATCGGGTTACTAAGGGTGGTGGTAGTTCTCAAGGTTATAAAGGGAAGAGCAAGAGTACCAGCTACAAATCACCTTTGGATTTCAAAATGAAGTTCAAATGTTATAACTATGGTGAAGTTGGACATTTTGCTACAGACTACAAGAAGCCAAAACAGACATATCCCAGAGAAACTTATGAAGCCCTCACAAGCAAGTATGAAGCCCTGGTGAAGGAAAGACATGGAAAAAGAGCTTTAGTTGTAACAGAAGGCAGAGTTTGGGATGATTCAGATGAGGAAAAAGTTACTCATGCAGCAAACTTTGCCCTCATGGCTGAGACATCAGATGAACCAGAGGTACCAGTTCTAACCCTTAGAGAAGAAATGTCTATTGATGATTATAAGGTGCAGAACGGGGCTCTTAGCGAAGAGATCTATATGTTGTGAAAAAGCCTAAATACTTCTCAAAAAGAACAGAAAACACTTGTTGCCAAATGCAGAATGCTTGAGGCAAAAATAGAAGAATTAGAGGCTGCTTGCACTATAGATACTTCCCTAAAAGACTCTATTAAATCTTTGGAACACAAGCTCAACCTTAAAGATGAAATAGAAGCATGTCTTAGGAATAAACTAGCTGAGTTAGACACTAAATGCGAAGCTTATAAACTAGTAGCTAGTAAAGTGAATGTTGATAGTGACACATTTAAGAAGATAACTGGAGTAGGTGTAGGACTTGACTATTCTAACTTATCTAAGAAAGAAGGAAAAATGCCTGTAGACACTAGTTCCAGTGAGATTAAAAAGGAAATACCTACAATTCTTAAATATGATGTCAAACCTATCTTTAAACACTTTTTTCCTCATGAAGAACGATAGACTGAATTGTTAGTTAGATATGAGATTGAAATGGAAGATCGGAAGAAAGAACAACCTATAACTCCTACTAAATCAGTTAAAATCAATTCTCCTAGAGATGAGTCTAGACCAGGATTAGGAGCTAAGGATGTTAAACAACAGAGTAAAAAGGAAAAAGTCTTAAAAGAGGTTAAGGCAGAACGAATAAAGAAATCATGTTATCACTGTAAATCAACTGAACACCTTTCTTATGCATGTAAATCTAACATGAATATTCCTGTTGCACATGTCATGCCTGTACCACACACAATGAATAACATGCATCAGAATCATGCACAATGTGGTCAACCAAATTGTATGCCATGCACTTTTAACGTCATGCAAACGTTTGTGAACTTGTTGAATGCAACTAGCCAATCATGTCTAAATTCTTCTGCTAGTTCTAATGTCAAAAAGAAGCATGTAAGAGCTAAGACTGCCAGTCTTCCTAAAGTTAGGAGTGACAAGCCTTCTCCTAAGACTGACAAATCTGTCAAGTCTGAAAAAGGAAAAGACAAAGTCGAAAGCTCTAGTAATGTTAAAAAGGGTGCATCTTCTGTTGTTAAATCTGATGATTCTCGATCTTATAGAAAAGTCGGGCCCAATCAAACATGGGTTCCGAAGAACGCCTAATCAATCTGTCATTGCAGGGCATTAAGTAGAAAAGAAATAAAGTTATTTGGGTGGTAGATAGTGGAGCATCAAGGCATATGACTGGAAACAAGTCCCTGCTTACAGAATTGGTTATGAAGGCTGGCCCTTATGTAACCTTTGGAGATGACAGCAAAGGTGTGACAAAGGGATATGGCAAATTGGAAACTGGTAATGTCATCATTGAAGATATTTCCTACGTTGAGGGATTAAGACACAATCTGTTGAGTATCAGTCAATTCTGTGACAAAGGTTATGAAATTGTATTCAATAAGAAAGGTGTATCAATAACTCACATCAAGGAAGGTTCATTGGCTTTAAGAGGAGTTCGGAAGGCAGATTTTTTTGTTGCTGATATGGATTCGGCAAACCAGAATGAAGTCACCTGTTTCTACAGGAAAGCTTCAGATGATGAAAGCTGGTTATGGCATAAAAAGCTATCTCACCTAAACTTCAAAACGATGAATGCTCTCGCTAGACGAGAATTGGTGAAAGATCTACCTCAAATGGAGTTTGCTCCGAAAGGACTCTGCGAAGCCTGTGAAATGGGAAAGTCAAAGCGAGCATCGCATAAGTCTAAAGAAATCTCTAGTATCACTGAGCCTCTACAACTTCTACATATGGATTTATTTGGCCCAGTGAATGTCCTATCATTATCTAGAAAAAGATATGTGTTAGTAATCGTGGATGACTTCTCCAAGTATACATGGGTATTTTTCGTTATGACAAAAAACGAAGTACCTTTCCAAATCATTGATCACACCACTGAAATTGAGAATGTTTCAATACTCACTGTGAAGACGATTAGATCAGACAACGACACTGAATTTAAAAATGCAATACTGAATGATTTCTGCGTTTCTATAGGAATACGTCGTCAGTACTCTGCCCCAAGAACTCCACAGCAAAATGGAGTAGTTGAAAGGAAGAACAGAACATTAGTTGAAGCAGCAAGAATTTGTTGTATGAATCAAAACTTCCTCTATACTTTTGGGCCGAAGCAGTGAGTATAGTGTGTTACACTCAGAATAGAACCTTGATTATAAAAGATAAAGAAAAGATACCATGTGAACTAATGAATAACAGAAGACCAACAATCAAATACTTTCATGTCTTTGGAGCTAAATGCTACGTACTTATAGACGATGAAAATCTAGGCAAGTTTGAAGCAAAAGCACGTGAAGGGATATTTGTGGGTTATTCTACAGATGTGGTAGCAGCTTATCGGGTATTCTTAGTGAACGATCGAAAAGTGATTGAGAGCTACAATGTCAGATTCGACGATACCAAACTCCCATCAATTTCTAAAGATAATCGTGAACCTGAGTCCCTAAAATTTCAGAATCTGGACTTGGATGAAGTTGAGGATGAACCTGAGTTGGTTGTTACAACAAATATACCAAGTGTTCGAGAAGAAATACCTGAGTCTAATGAAAGATCAGAAGAAACTTCTTCAGCACAGTCCGGCAACAACTCAAGGGGAGTAAATAGCAGCTCAAGGACAAGTGCTCAAGACTCGAGGAGAAATGACACTAGTTCTGTAGGAGCTGGCACTAACTCAGGGGGAGTTAGTAGAAATATCACAAGTAGTCAATACAACAATTCAGAAAATCAAGCTGAATCATCAAGACAATTACCAAGAGAACGGGTATGGAGTAGAGACCATCCGTTTGAATTAATCATTGGTGATCCAAACACCGGTGTGACTACTAGAAGAACTACAAGAGCTGACATGGCTAATATCTGCTTGTACTCTGGGTTCTTGTCCAAACTTGAACCTAAAGAAATAGAAGAAGCTCTTGGTGATGCTGATTGGGTAATTGCAATGCAAGAGGAGCTCAATCAGTTTGAAAGGCAGAAAGTTTGGAAACTGGTACCCCGACCAAAGAACAGATCAGTAATTGGAACTAAGTTGGTATTCAGAAATAAAATGGATGAAGATAGACTTGTAACACGAAACAAGGCTCATTTGGTAGCGAAGGGTTATTCTCAAAAAGAAGGTATTGATTATGATGAGACCTACGCTCCAGTTGCAAGACTTGAGGCAGTCAGGATGTTCTTGGTCTTTGCAGCACACAAGAACTTCAAGGTTTTTCAGATGGATGTGAAAAGTGCCTTCCTGAATGGAGAGCTAGAAGAAGAAGTGTATCTGGAACAGCCACCTGGCTTCATTGATCCAGAACTTGTAGATTTTGTATACTTTCTCTTCAAAGCTATCTATGGCCTCAAGCAATCCCCAAGACGATGGTATAAAACCCTATCCTTGTTCTTAATTGAAATTGGTTTTACCATGGGAGTAATTGATAAAACATTGTTCTATAAAAATGTAAAGGGTGATTTAATACTTGTTCAAGTCTATGTGGACGATATTATTTTTGGGTCATCTATTGAGCGCTTGTGCGAGAAATTTGCCAAGTTAATGCAGGATAAGTATGAGATGAGCATGATGGGGGAGCTGTCATTCTTCCTTGGACTACAGATCAGTCAGAGAAAAGAAGGAATCTTTATCTGTCAGTCTAAATACATCAAAGATTTACTCAAGAAGTACAATCTGGAAGATGCATCAGCAGCTAAGACTCTCATGGCAACAGCCACGAAGCTTGATGAAGACAAATCAGGTAAATCAGTTGACATCACAAGCTATCGAGGTATTGGCTCACTTCTCTATTTAACTGCAAGTAGACCCGATATCATGTTCGCAACTTGTTTATGTGCAAGGTTCCAAGTGGATCCTAGAGAGTCACATCTCATAGCCGTCAAACGAATCTTCAGGTATCTCAAGGGAACACCAAATCTAGGAATTTGGTACCCAAGAGATACAGGTTTTAATCTAATAGGCTATTCGGATTCAGACTATGCAGGTTGCAGGATTGATAGGAAAAGCACATCTGGTGCTTGTTAATTCCTAGGCAGAAGATTAGTGGCCTGGCAAAGTAAAAAGCAACATACAGTATCTAATTCTACTGCTGAAGCTGAGTACATTGCTGCTGAAAGCTGTGTAGCTCAAATACTGTGGATGAGGAACCAATTGAAATATTATGGCATGGAGCACAAGAAGATTCAAATTATGTGTGACAACACTAGTGCCATTGCCATGACCAACAATCCTGTGAATCACTCCAGAACCAAACACATAGATATAAGATATCACTTCTTAAGAGAACATGTTGAGGAGGGGACTGTGGAGTAACATTTTATACCCACAATACAACAAATTGCAGATATATTCACTAAACCTCTTGATGAAGTCACATTCAATAGGTTGGTTGGTGAATTGGGGATGCTTAACACAAGTTAGTAAATCCTTTTATCTGTAAAATCCCAGTTTTGATCAAGTACATATGTTTTTCTTCTTGTAATATGCCTATTTTAATTGTGCCTAGTTGAAAACATATGTAAATAATCTAGAAAATTGCTAAAAATTTCACTTTTGCATGCTCTTTAATCATTATAGACTTAGACTTTAAAATGTTTCATTAATGATTATTATATATTATATGTAGTGTTATTTTTCATGAATTCATTGTGCTTTAAGTGAAATTATTGATAAAAACTTTGAATTTATGCTCATTTAATTGCATGAACATAGGGGGAGTTAAATTCATGTTTTTCTAAATTTCTAATGATTTCTTTTATGAATTTTTCTATGTTTTTCATGTAATTTTATGATATTAAAGGACTTAGAATTGTCAAGGAATGTTTCTATTACTGGTTATGATTAAAAATCCTTGAATTGGTATTTATTTTAATTTAGCAAAATTTAATTATAAAATTGCCAAATTTTACTAAGTATCTTCAAAATTTCGAGATATGTTCTATCTAGAAACTCATCTCGAAATTCGACTTACATTTTGGGTTGAGGCTTCCAGGAGTGTAGTTTTGAAAATTCTAAGTCTGGGAAGAAATTCGACTTCATGTTCGACTTGAGATCTATCTCGAACATTATCTCGAATATCGACTTGATGTTCGACTTGAGTTCTATCTCGAACATTATCTCGAATATCGACTTGATGTTCGACTTAGGTTCTATCTCGTACATTATCTCGAATATCGACTTGATGTTCGACTTGAGTTCTATCTCGAACATTATCTCGAATATCGACTTGAGTTCTATCTCGAACATTATCTCGAATATCGACTTGATGTTCGACTTGAGTTCTATCTCGAACATTATCTCGAATATCGAGATATCCTTGAGGGTTTTGACTGTTTAAATTGTTTAAGTGACTAAACTTCGAGTTAGCACCTATGTTGAAACTCAAGTCGAAGTTCGACTTGATGTTCGACATAGTGTTCGACTTAGATTACCCTGTACGTACTTAAGTTTTTATTATTTTCTTCAGGGATATTTTTGTCATTTCTCAATAATGTATATATATACATCGCTAACCCGATGTTTTTTTTTCACTTTTACCCATTTTTTTAAACCTAATTTTTTACAGCCCCCACCCTCCCTCCCAAGCGATTTCTTTTTCACAGCGGTTTCTGTGTTAATATTCATACATACCACGAACTATTGTCAAAATTGTGTCTGAATCTATTGTTTGCATCTCTGATCACTGTGTGTTTTTGTGTTTTGCATCGTGTCTGTTCATCTTCAATCTTGATTTATACACACACTTTCACACATACGTTTTGTCATTTCAGTTAAGTAGTTTGTTTGGTATTGCTGTGTTTGATTTCGTATCATTGATTAATTCCGTAGTTTATTTTCCAGTTATGACTCTGTGTCTTCTCTGCTAATTAAAAGTAATTGATCTGCCCTTGTTTTGTTATTCTTTTCTCTGCTTTAATTGTGTGCATTTTTTTATATATACAAAATTCCAATTAATTCACGAAGAAAAATTTTTAAGAAACAAAATGTCTCACCAATTTTCACTTGCTAAAAATAACTTTTATAATATTTCTACGGAAATTGGTGATCAACTCCCGCGTTTCAAGTTTTGGGTACGATTTCTCAATTTGTACTCCAAAGCTAGTATTGCCTTCACTTCAAAACCAACACTGGTTCATGATGCCTTGCAGCAATTATGGACTAGTGTGGTTCCTTATGGGAGTAAATCGACCTCCTATGGTTTTAAGTTTACCTTAAAAGGTCACGAATATGAGGTTACAGAGGCAGTTTTTAATAGAGTTCTTGGTTTCCCAGTCAAGGATTCTTATGACCCTGTACCTACACCGGTCGAGCGCCTAAAGTTTTTTGAGGAAATTGGATGTTATCCTCCCATTGGTAAAATATCCACTTCCACTATTCAAAAACAATTTTTTCATGTGGAATGGAATTACTTTTTCGAAACTATCACAAGATGCTTTCGTGCACGCGAAAGAGATTTTCATCAAATTCTTATTCCCATGCAAATCTTTGGTGTTTCCCTGGCTTGTGAACTCAATATCAATTATGGAAGGATCGTTCTTTCTGAAATTGTGGCCATGATGGGATCACCTGATACCAGGGACATTGCAACCACAGATGTTGTCTGCTGGTATCCCCGTTTCTTACAAATGCTAATTAATCATCTTGTACCATCTAATGCTTTATCAGATAGGCATGCATTTGTTAGAAGTCGTACCTCTGCATCTCTTGGTATGGGTACTAAGTCACTACCCACTATTGCTAACCAGGATAAGCATCAGGGTAAACCTATGTCTATTCCTGAGAATATTCTAGTGTGGCTTTCTTATGATGCAGGTGTAACTACTCTTGCGGGGACTTCTCAAATCTCATCACATGCTCAGAATCCATCTGCCCATACTGACGCATTTCAAGGGATTCCTGATGAGCATCTTGATGACGAACAAGATGAGGGCCATTCTCTCGGTCAGTACTCTACCGGGCAAAGGGAGCAGCAACCGTCTCCTAGGTCAACTCCTGCTGAATCTGACCCCTTTGCTGAACAAGGTAATGAAGGAGGTAATTTCTTTGAATAAGAGGCACCCTCTGTTCACACTAAAAATACTTCCTCTTTATCTAATATTGATTCCATGGCCCAAGATTCTGCTAACCCGCAGGATCTATCGCAGGGTGATAGCCAAATTTCTGAGTCTGATTCCTTCGCTTCTTCAATTTCACCCCTGTTGACGGGAGTTAAAAGGCCGGCATCTGTAGAATTAGGTGAGAGTTCTGATGAGAGTAACCCTGAAGTGCAGCCCCTAATTCGGAAGCGAGGCAAAATTTCTCAAGTTGCTACTTTAAAAGCCTAGTCAAAACCTAGTGTGTCTTTCACAACCACTCCTCTTTTGATGAGGATTTTGTGCCTTCTGAGGAGCCTGTTGCTTCAGCTAGGCAGGAAGTTTTATTTGCTTCCACAGTACCTTTACCGGTACATACTGATGCTGTAGAGAGAATCGGTTCAGATGTTGTACATGAACACTTTGCAGCCTCTCAGCCTGAGATTCCACCTCAGAAACAGACAGGATCTTTAGATCCCATAACTGCTCTTAACTTTTCTTATCCAGTTTCTGCAGGTACTACTTTTAATCTTAATGATATTGTTGAAGACATACACGAGCGTGAGATAGGGAGTGTGTGTGAGCGTTTAGGGAGTGAGGGACCTTCATTCTTAAGGCCCGAAACTGAGCAACAAACACTAATAGAACGATTTTTAGAGCGAGAACACCTAAGCCAAACACAGTCCCTTATTCTTGAAAATTTTGATACTCGTATGACAGCAATTGAAAATCAGATTAAGCAGTTCGGACAGTCGATGGGGCAGTTAGGGGTAAATGTTGGAGACAACCGGAGAGCTCTTGATGACTACGCAGCACGAATGGCAAGTCAGGCGGAAGCTTTAAACGACGTAACGAACAAGGTGAATGACTTGGGCCATGCTGGTGGAGTCTTGGGCAGTACTCTGTACGAACGGATGGGGAGCGTAGAAAGTGTAATGCATACCATGGCAATGGAGATCAGTCGCATGATGTATGCAATTCGCCATTTGGTGCCCCCGGAGTGCTTTGACGAATAGTACAATCAACCTCCCCATGATGATGGCGGTGCTGGTGGAACTAGTGGAGCTGGTGCTGGACCTTCTGGATCTGGCTATGGTGGTTCACAGTATGCTGCAGGATCTACTGCTCAGGATGTTCCGGATAACTCACCTAAGGGGGAAAGAGAGCCTGAGACGAGACAACAGTCAACTCTGGTTGAAGAGGAGCAAATGAATGAAAGTGAGCCAATTGAGGAGGCTCAGAGGAAGAGAAAGGGTAAAGAAGTGGTGGTTGAAGAAGAAGAGTCATTCACTGACTTTGGTGGTCAACAGGAAGAAGTACATGTTGTTGATTCAGACTCTGATATAGAGGACGTACCCCTAGCACATGCTATTAAAAGATCTTTGAAGGAACAAGGTGGAGGTGTTGGGATGTCTACTGGAGAGACTGAAGATATCCCTGTTGATGAAGAGACCCTGGAGCTCAACAGTTGGCCTTGGAACAAGCTCAGTTCTTTAAAATGAAAATGATGCAAGAAGAGGCTGTTTTCTTTGAGAAGAAAGTGGAACTCGAGGAGAAGCAGTATGACTATGAGCTTGCAAGGTTAACTGATCCTCAAATTGACCTGGACAAGCGGAGGATTGGACAGAAATGGGACGATGCATGGAAGATACTGATGGGGACTTGTGCAAATGGAATTCATAACAAGGAGGCAGATGACTTGTTCTTCAACTTGAATATGAAGAATCCAATGACGGTGGACTACAAAAGTTCTTTGAAAAGAATGATTTCCAAAGTCTATGTTGGATATAAAACGGTGGATAAGGAATGGCAAGTCATTTTGTCTTTAGTTGATGGAGCCCCAATGTCTTTCATGTACGTGGATGATCAGTTTATGTTGAGAAGATCTGCATCAGAGTTGTTCTTGCTAGCAACTAAAATTCAATACTCTCAAGCTGAGGAGCTTAGCATTCTGTACAGAGATCGGTTAATGCAGCTAGCAGAGGACAAGGGACCAGAATTCTCAGCCAATCTAGATGTTGTCCGGATGGTGGTAGATGGAAAGATGAAGAGGATTAGTATGGAAGAAACTGATTTAATGGCTCTAACGGTGGAATCCCTTAAAGCTGTCTGTAGACAAATGATGAGTAAAGGATTCACCTCTGATATTAAAGAAAAATCAGTGGAGTTCATTGAGAAAATAATCTTCCAGAAGAGCAAAGAAATATGGAAATGTGATGTCATTGCTCCGAATCCTCTGGATAACGTGAAGATTGAGCCAGAGCTAATGCAAAGAAAATGGGATATTCTACAAGCTGTGAAAAGCGTAGATGAAGCTCTGACTCTTCCTTCTGGACCAGTGGAACAAGGAGAAATAAGGGAGGCAGTTGGTGTTCTAGGAAGAGATAGCGTGTACTGGATTCACTCTTACACCGATGATACAGCTGATGCCTTGGTGTTCATTGATGCAGACCAGAAACAGACCTTCTTGCATATGAGTAGGAAATGGCTGCTACAGACTCAAGATGCTGCATTTCTAGATAAAGTATTGGAAGAATTCAAATGGGGTGATGTAGAAGATACGTTTGTTGATGAAAAGCAGAGACTACTAAAGTACTTGTCTGAGATAGTACAGGAGAAAAGGCGAATGGAGTCAGATGCGGCTAGTGTTTACAATACCAATCGTGTTAAGGGCTACCCTAAAATGATCTACTGTCAGTTTAAAGCTGATAAAACTCATTGGAAGCCTCAGCTAATAATGAAGAACTTTGAGGACATTCCAAAGATCAGGACTACTCAAGAAGTAGACAAACTTATAAGGCTTTTCAGACATCCATATCCAGAACCCAAGAATCCTCTAGAAATGGAAGCAGTAAGTCTGTTGAATGCAAGATGGGCACAGCTACATGATCCAATATACAAAAGGGAACAACAAAAGAAAGAAAGGCGCAGAAAACAGAAAGAAGATGAGCGCAAAGCTGTTAAAGAAGTTAAGAAGGGGAAACGGAATTAGAATTAAAGTTCAGATGGATGTGAACTTGAAGTTGGAAAAACTTCATATCTCTTGGTTGCTCTAACTCACTTGAGGAAAATTCACCTGACCACGGTATGCGAGATAGGCTAATTTACCATACTGTAACCGTGAATCAGAGTGGATCCAATAAGGTGATATGAGTTTGACTGAAAGGTATGAAATAATTTAGGTGATAGAAATCATTTTAATGATCGTTGATTCGAGGTTCAGATTCTCTGTCTAGCTTATATTTTACTTTCTAAAGTTCTTTGTATTGTTTTCAAGTTTTCATTCAATTGTAAAATGTACAAGACATTAATGTTATTTATCTTTTCTCCTCTCATTATTTAGTTGAGTTATCCTTCTTTAATTTGAATGTCATTGTTAGACAATCAAATAGGGGGAGATTGAAAGGCAGAGTGTCTAAACTTGTAACACTGTAACTTATGTAACTCAACTAAAGAAAGGATACTTAACCTGAAGTCAATCAAGAACAAGAAGTCATAAAGAAATCAATACAAATTGAAGACAAGGTAATTGATACAGTTTAACATGGTTAATTATGATCAATCAAAGATGAAATCACTAGAAGAAGTTCAAGTCAAAGTTGTTCATGCCTCAGTGATGTGTAACTTAAAGAATCAAGATCATAACAATCAATATCAATAAGACTAATTGATTTCAAGTGAAGAAGCAGGAAAGCAACAATTGGAAAGCCACATTACTAACTAAATATGGTAATCTATTCAGAAGCAAGAACCCTATCAAGACTAGCCACTTATGAACCAGACCATTGCATCAAATGTCAGGGCATTGATAGCAAGTTTATGTCAGTAGTAGAGATCTATGTTCAAGAGCTTGTTGAAGAATATAGAAGACAAGAAGAAATCACAAGTTCAAGATGGTGCATTGAAGTTTCTAGTTGAAGCCCAGAATTTCTCTATGTAGAAATTTCTATCTAGAAATTCTAGATAAGTTTCTACTTAGAGCCAAGTAGAAATTCTGGAAATGGAATATTTTCTAAGTACACAGGAAGAAAGCTATCTCGAAATTCCTATGTAGAAGTTCTACTTAGAATATTCGAGATAGAGTCTAAGTAGATATTCTTATGTAGAAGTTCTACTTAAATATTCGAGATAGAGTGTAAGTAAAAAAGTCCTATGTAGAAGTTCTACTTAAATGTTCGAGATGGTAAGTAAAAATTCCTATGTAGAAATTCTACATGGAGGACAATTTCAACATGACACATGGCATCATCTAGTTGGTTATTTCCAAGCTTTCAGGACAAGATAAGATTTACGTGGACAACATTGGACCACTCGTATCTTATCTGTTGAAGACTACAAGTCATAGATTACAAGTAGTATAAATACAAGTACTCGTGTAACATTTTTAAAGTAGAGCAATATTTGAGAGAAACACTTGAAAAAGAGAGAGAGAGTATTCACAGAGCTTAGTATCATTTACTACCCTCTTTTCTTCTGTTGTACTATTGTAATGAATGTTGTAGAAACCCTTTCAAGTTATATATAAGACATATATTCCTTGAATCATTGTGTTCATTTATTGCATAGTATTTATTGCTTCATAAAGTTGAAAAGTTGTATTCACCCCCCCCCCTCTACAACACATTTGGACCTAACAGCTATCTAGATACATTAGTTGACTGGGTTCCCGGGTTGAAAGACATGAAATTGAAGGATTTTCCGAGTTTCATCTGAACCACAGACCCAAATGATATCATGCTAAATTCCCTTATAACTGAGACTGCAGCAGTGCAAACAGGATGCTCTAGATGCAATTTCCGCAGCTCAGCCACATATTTATAGTGTTGGGCCACTTCACTTAATGATGAATCAAATCCAGGACAATAGACTTGTGGCTCTCAACTTAAGCTTGTGGAAAGAAGAGATCAGCTACCTTGATTGGCTTGACACAAAAGAACCGAACTCGGTTGTTTATGTGAATTTTGGTAGTATCACTACCATCACTGCTAAACAGCTCACTGAATTTGCATGGGGCCTATATATCTAACAGCAAGAAACACTTCTTGTGGATAGTCAGGCCTGATATGATTGCTGGTGACACAGCCATGTTTCCACCAGAGTTTCTGGTTGAAACGAGAGAAAGGGGAAGGCTGGCGAGTTGGTTTCCTCAAGAGCAAGTTCTGAAGCACCCTGCCAGTGGAGGGTTTTTGACACATAGCGGGTGGAATTCGACTATTGAGAGCATTGCAAGTGGTGTGCCAATGGTTTACTGGCCTTTCTTTGCCGAACAACAAAAAAATTGCAAGTACAGTTGCGTGGAATGGGAAATTGGAATGGAGATCAATAATAATGTCAAGGGAGATGAAGTGGAGAAATTGGTCAGAGATTTGATGGACTGTGAGAAAGGAAAGAAGATGATGAAGAGTGCAATGGATTGGAAAAGCAAAGCTGAAGCTGCTACTAGCCCCAGGGGTTCTTCTGCAAGAAATTTGGACAGATTGGTAAATGAGGTGCTACTAACAATATAGTTGAAATCTTGTAGCCAAAAAAAAAGACGCTAGAAGCTCCATATTTCTTGTATGGATATAGATCACTTTTGCCTGAATCTAGAAGATCATCTTTATTTAGGAGACCTCTCAGTTCTTAGTAACAAAGAGGTTGATGGTTCGGCTCACATTTAGAGACACCATATATGCATGGTTGTGTTAGTTTCTTGTTTGCTTCAATCGATCATTTAAAAATCATTTTGTTTTAGTTTGACGATCCAGCAGTATCACACTCTCTCCGTCAAGTGAGAGGTTGAGTTTTCAAGTTCTAATGGAAACCAAGTGTGTGTGAATAGTAGGTAAAAAATAAAAAGTGGGTGAGTATGTCAGTCGAGTTCTCTTAATATTTGATTAGAATATTTGTGTTCAACTATTCACGATAAATATTCAACGACACAGGATGAAATGCAAGGTATAGATGATGCAATTGAAAGACCTAGAAACTTATATTTTTAAAATTTGTCAATTCTCCTACTATCATGAGAATCTAGGTTGCTAGAAGCCTGAATTTAATCAACTGACACCTCTATTGTATATAAAATTTAAGAGCAAACGATAAAGCATATAAGTAGAAGATCTCACCAAAACTCTGCAGCAGAAGTTTTATAGGCACATGATCATTTGAAGACAATCTCAGAAATATATGAAGATTTAGCTATAAAATATATGTAGTTTAACCGTTTAACCTATAAACTAAACAGAGGAAGTGTTACGAAGCAACTATCACAATGCACAAGGTACAACTGGTTGGCAGCAGGCTCTACCTGTTAGACTGTGGGGGTTTATGTCATAGAATTCCATCCACAGTGTGTCAAAAATCCACCAACAGCTCGATGGCCGAGAACTTTTTCCTGTGGACACCATCCGGCTATAAGCCAATTTAATTACTCGAAATTTACTCGAAATTTGCAAATACTACTGTAGTTTCTAACATCACTTGTCCATAATGTCTAAGAAACAGAATTTTAGCCTAAAATGCGTCATTATCTTGCATATCAATACAATCATTTACTACTTCTGAGTTCTGAATAATATATTTAAGATTCTGAAAGAATCATTGAATGATGATTTTAAATTGTAAATGAATAAAATTATTTGATAAATAATTTTTGAATATTTTGAAAGTTGATATTTACTTATTATATACATTTTATTTATTAATAATGTCTGATAATTTTTTTGATTTATTTGAAACATATAAATCCAAAATATTACTTATATAAAATTTTAAAATAGACCACAAAGAAAACACAAATATAATATTATTACCAAAAACAATTAACGTGATAATATAATATTAAAAAGTAGATTGATGATTTTTAAATTTAATTAATTAAATATTTATATTTATATCATTATATAAACAAATACATTTACAACTAAAATAAAAAATTAAAAATAAACATAAATATGAAAGCAGTACACTTACTTAAAAAATACGGACTAAAAATACTGGAATAAAAAAAATATATGGGCCTTGAAGAGGGTACTTCGTCATACCCTTTTATGAGATTTATTTACCTAATCTTCATTAAAAAGGAAAGATGAAATTACGGAAAAGACCTAAAAGATTAAGTATTAAAGATTAAAGAACGGAAAAGAAGAATGGAAAAGACGTAAAGGCCTTTTTCGGATTTTTATTTGGGTCGGGTCGGATCGGGTCGGGTAAGTCCGGGCTTGGACTTTTTACTGGGTCGGGTCATGCCAGTCCGGGCTTCACCTAAAATTAAAGGACTCGTTTTCAGGATTCTCCAAATGTGGTCCGGCTTTTTGTGCATCTCTAGATTTAACTAATCTCATGAAAGAAGGGAAAAGTTTAGCAAAGATGTAGAAAGCAAGGAGAAAGAAAATGGAAGCGACAACACAGACACTGATTGCGATTCCAGATGAGGGAGCTAGCACAGCATAAGTCCCTGCAGTGAAAGCCACCATCATTGCTATAATCGAAGATACGTTGAGCACGGCAGCCAAAACAATTAAGACCCGGACTTTAAAGGCTTTCTTGTACCGCGTAGCGATGAAGTAAAGGATTAGTGAAGAAATTGAGAATAAAAGGGCAACTGTATCTGCTGCAATAAACGTCTTGAAGGCAGGCTTTCTTAAAAGGACAGCAGATCCCTGGTTTTGATCAAAGCCACCCGGCATGGCGAATCCTGCTGTCAAGGCTACCGTGGTTATCAGTGCACCCACTATCATATGAGTGTTGATCACACTTCTATACACTTCCAATTCTTTTTCGTTTCGTTGTGGTTCTGGTTCTGGTTCTCGTTCTCGTTCTCGTTCTGGTTCTGGTTCTCGTTCTCGTTCTCGTTCTGGGAGATACAATTTTTGTAGTTTGCTGGTTTGTGCTAGCACCTTCTTAGTGTGTTTCCTTTTAAGCAGAGACCAGATGTTCAAAATCCCTCTAGAGAAATCAAGTGTTCTTCGAACCAAAGCCTGCAATGGATGATTGTTAATATCGAATTAGATAAACATACAGAGATACTGATGCGTCTAGTTGTGTTTTTTTACTGCAATATTATATATTGTTGTCTTCCTAGATCTAGTTATTTCACCAAGTTTAGTGCCTAGTTTTTAACGTCGATTTAATTAGTTGTGTTTTGTTGAAGAAATGTTATAAAATCAAACATATGTTTTGTAGAGGGCATATACAAGTTAAATTATAAGTAATAAGCTACCTGCAGGCGAACTTACCTGATCACCAACAATATCAAAGGCATCAGTCATGTATCTGTCTTGAAGTATATCCAGAGGAGTGACATTCTTGTAATCTGGCACGTTCCAGTCGATATTCCAGTCAATTCTCATCCCTGGATCCATTAGTTGGGGGACATAACATTCCAGCTTGGCCATTAGGTGGAGAGGCGTATTTCCTTCATTGTCTCTCTGATATAACAGGTTATTGTTTGCTTCAAAACCTCGTGCCAATATATAATCGATCATGTTATTCATGTCCTGTTCGAGATATGTACTATATCGCTCTACCGCGATGTGCAATAGATTTTTGCCATTCACATCTACCATTTCCCAACAATCTGGGTAATATCTTTCAAGTTCCCTCAGCACACTTTGATTTCCTCTAAGTACTGCTATATGAAGAGCTGTTCTCTTGTATTCATTTTCTACCAGATAACCCACGGACTTGTCTTCATTTACGAGATCTTCAACTATTGAATCAATATCGTTAAATGCCACGTAATGAAATGCGGTCCACCCGTAATCGTCCGCTACCTTTATCAGATCTTTCATCTTTGTCAATAGAAGTCTCATACATTCTGATATACCATGATAAATTTTGGTAAGGTAAATAAAATGCTTATAAATTATGTAAGTATGCAGGTCTGCTATTATCTCGGATGACAAGTGCAATCTTAGCAAATTAAATGCAATATCTAATTGGTTAGCCTTCAAAAACTTGTTAGAGCATCTCCAATGAGAGAAATCATTAGCTAAAAAATCCTACTTGGCATAAATTATACATAATCTCTATAAATTATGAAACTCCAACCATCCAAAACCTTTAGATAAAATTATAGTCAACCTTCTGGCTAAATTTGTCGAATCTCTCAAAAGCTGTAACAAAGTTGTACATATAAATTTAATCATTATAGCCAACCTCATTAGAGTACATTACCTTGTTAAATAAATTTTAGCTAATTATTATTTTATATTATTTTAACTAACCATTTTAGCTAACCGTGGGAGATGCTCTTAGCTTTAACGAGATTAGCCGGAAGCCAGCAAATAATTAATTATAAAATTAAACGGTGCAGGCGAGTGGGTTAAAACTTTGAAGCTAGACTATATATATTGTGCAAGCAAAACAGAAGTATAACACACTAGCGTAAATAAAACTGATTAAAATGTAACACAGTTGTAGCATATCAGTAAGCAATGCACCAGCAAACAAGCTGGGAGAATTATAGAGATGGCATAGATGCACACACATGTACGTACCAGATCCGTTATAATTCATAGCTGCAGCATGCAAAGGGGTTCTTCCATCAGGACCCCCGAAAGTTGGTGATGTACAATTCTTAAGAATTGTGTCGATTATGGCATACTCACACTTAATAGAAGCCAAGTAGAGTGGAGTTTCGTTATATTTATTTTTTGGATGTGAATGACTTGGATCTTCTTGTACTAGCAGTTGAACCACGTCCTGGCATTCGCATCTTATAGCCTTGTGCAAGGCAGTGTCAAGTTCCAAACTGGTTGTCCTTATAAGAATTTGTACGACAGTTAATGATGTGTCAGTAGTAAGATTATTAGGTTGTAGCCTCGAAGACTTGGCTGCATCAATGAGTGCTACAACCACATCATAATGTCCTTGGCTTGCTGCTAGGTGAAGCACGGTCTCACCTCTGGAGTTGGTCTTTAAGAGTAGAGATTCATGAACACTAAGAATCTCTTTTACACAATTTATACTCCCGTATTGGCATGCAAGATGAAGCACCGTACTATTTGTAGGTGTCAATTGATCACCGACCTGAAGACTCTTCTCCATCTCCTTCAAGGCAGCAATGTGATCTCGAGTGACAGCTTCATACAACTTAGAATCCATGTTATTAATTGTGTCTGTGTGTCTGTATGATTGAAAAGCCAAGCAAAGAAAGTGTATGTGCTGTATAGAAACTGATGTGGAATCATTACAGAACACTTCAATATTTATAGATCAAGCTGATTCATCATTAGGCTTAAATTAAGTAGTACTAGTAGAGTTTCAAACTGTGTTAGTATTTAAATTAGTGAATCAACTGAGCACGATTGGATAGCTCAAGTAGTAAAGGGTTTATCATCGTCTAAGTGGTAAAGAGTTTATCCTCATCCAAGTCTGGTTCGACTCTGGTTCACCGTCAAGATTTCTTAGAATTAATACTTGTAAGATTATAAGTCAAATTAGTCAAAAAAAATATTAGTGAATTAATTAATTGTCAACATTAACTGATGCATAATTTAAAATTATGTATTTTGGTTTAATAATTTTAAAACCCGATGCATTATGTATTCCTCGAAACTTTTTCGTACAATATATATCAAACTTGTATATCTAGAAATGAATCTTATCACTTCATTATACCTCTATAATATATTAATTTAAATTTAAATTTAATAACACCATATTGATATATTTATTTATATTATACTCCCATTTCGCTAAATTATTAAATTAATTGTTCCAAAGAATTTATCTGTTTGATATAAATTTAAATTTACTTATACCCAATTGATTATACATTAGTAATCTTTTATTTAATGACGGGGTCTGCTATCACTTTCCATTTAATGACTGTCTCTTTCGTATAAAATGTGTTTGCTAGTTATATCTTAAACAGAGGGCCATTTTAGAGTTTAAAACTTATTTCAGGGTCCATAATAGATTATAAAATGTAACAGAGATTTTTTTTGGCACGGGAATTTTCTCTACAATCATGCTCTAAATATATATACATAGATGACTAGTAAGATTTCACAAGAAACTTTCAGTATGGAAATTTGAGGAAACATCAGGGTATATTAATGGTGGAAATTTGGAAACAACGGTTACATCTATATTAAGGGCAATGCGTATAACATGGGTAAACAAATTTTGGATTCAAGGGTATCTACGAATAATTCTTCTTACGGGTAAGTCCCATGTGCAGAAGATCATGGGTTGAGATATTATTTTAATCACTTTACAAATTAATTATGTGATCAAAAGTATGTTTGTTTCAAAATTTTACCATGTTCTTTTATTTATTTGATGTAAATCTTGGGTTTATATATATATATATATGTGTGTGTGTGTGTGTGTAAAACAATTTGCCAAAAATACAATAATAAATCACGAGTGATTGTGTGTGCAAGCAACAGAATAGTGTATGACAATAAGCAAACTGTTAAAAAGAAGGTAAGGAACGTAGGATGTCTCGAGTCCAGTGCGGAACTGTCTCCTTAAAGCTATTTCGCCTCTCACCGTATGTTTGAGTCGATAGCCTCCCAGGATAAAACGAGAACACGATAATGTCACGAAAAACAACACCTTCAGCGAGCTTGAACAGAGCAAGAAAACTATCACCAGGAAGAGGACGACTGTATTTAGGGTTTAGGTCAGAAGACTGGCTTATTTCGATAATAACCTAAGACCGAATAAGATGAATATATAGACTGGGGAAAAACTTGTGCGCTATACAATTTTCTTAATTACCACGCGTTTACCTAATCAATCACGCGTTAAATAATAAAGGCAATCGGTTGTCAAAATTAAATTCGTAATCAATTTTGAAAAACGAACTACAGCCTAGTGGAAATATGACAGCAACTTTATCCAGGACTCGACAGCAAGTTTACTGTTCATGCCTTGACAGCAACTTTGAAATGCTTCCTGACAGCAGGTTTGAGTTTACTATCGATCTTGACAGCAGCTTTGTAATATTCTGACAGTTACTTTACAAAACTGGTCCAGATTTATTCGCCCCAAATTTTGCTGCATTCGTGTCCGCAGGTCGCCTACGCTGAAAGCCCGAAGGCTTGCGAAGCCACGAATTTGCCCTCGAAATCCCATAATTTGCACCCCCCCTGCGCGCACGTGGGTGGTGGAGCAATACCATACTAACACATCTTAAACACTACATAAGTGTTCTACTATATAAAGGCATGGAAAACACTTTTCCAATTCAATGTGGGATTCAAGTTCTCATTTCTAGATTTCCACTTTCGAGGTACCAACTTTGGATAATCATATCTCATCCATTCCTTGATCATTTTGAATACTTAAATATGCGTTGGAAAGCTCTCTCGAAGACGAACGTACTCCAACCATAACTTGCTGCGCGCACGCAATCAAGAAGCATTCAAACTTAGGCTCAAAATGACTTGACAATGTGGGGCTTCTACCCACATTTTCTAACAATATATATATCACTCATTAATTTGTAATGCACTAAGTTGGTGGTCTTCACGGAAGCAGTCTCCCTATTGTAATAGGGGCATGGTATGCGTATATCTTATCATCCAATACCGTATTCTATGTGGGATATACTGGGATGTTATGATGATGATGAATGTAAAAACTTCTCCTTTAATTAATTTGCTTATGTGTTGACTGTTCATAACTTCATAACTGCACATTTGCATTAATACAATAACAAAAATATTATAGTAAAAATAAAGGCAAAATTAATTTATTTTTTTCTTAATATGTGTATAAAAGTCAAATCAATTAAATAAAATGGTACGGAGGGATTACCTAAATAACAAATTTGAACTTCAATTATGTATGTATGTGAGAGAAAAAGGATGTACGAAAATGATTATATTTTTAATAAAAATGAAATAAAAAATGTATATCGATTCCTTAAAACTAAGGAATAATATAAGAATAATGCAATAGGTTCCTTAAAAATAATATGGAGCTCAAGTGCATTAATATGCGTCCCACCAATAAAAATATGTCAGGTGTAATTTGGGAATATTTTAGGGATTCATTTTGGGACCTCTAGCATTACTCACAATATAAACATTTTGAAGAATATTGATAAGAGTTTATCTTTGTTATTCAATCATAATCAATTGTCCCATCATTCTCTATTTGGGAGAATATGTATCCAATATTACAATATCAATATTTATAGTAAATACCTAAAAATATAATATAATATATATATATATATATATATATAATTATTATATTTCCTAATATATTTTAACATCTTATGGAACACCTGAAAAATTGTTTGGAGCACTCTTTTTGTGTTAAATTATTTGACTTATTCTAATAACTTTAAACTAGTGTTCCACCTATATCCATTTTCTTCATAATTATTATCACTCGTAAATTTCCATTTATTCATTTTTTTTCAATTCTTTCCTCTAACTATATTATTTGCGTTTCATTTTATTCTATCTTCCCCGTCAAACACAGCCTAAAATTAGGGAAATTTTGCCTATTTTTATAATTGTTAGGTATGAGTTTCAAATTAAGTTAATCAGGGGGTGAATGATTACTTCAAAAAATTTCCTTTAGTGGTTAATTAATGTAGCTAGTTTATACAATGTGTTTGTAATAGAGAAATGCGGAAATCAAGAATCAATCACACAACACAAAGTTTAAATTTTCAATCTAATGTATATTAGATTTTGGTTTGCTACAATATGAGATTAGAACATAAATCTCAGCTTCTTATTCTAGAGTGAAAAACAAGGATTTGAACAATACACACTCATTTTCTTACCCCTTACTGCAAAGCACACTGTATTCTATAAAGACAACATGTTTTTTTAACTTCACATACTTTTGCAGACATTGTTACCTAAAACTGGAATAGTACAAATAAAACTTTACAAAACACTTCATTCCATTTCTAGCTTAGTCTTCAAACTTGACAGTTCTTTACATCTGCACACAGCTTCTGTCTTTTGTCTTGCTTGTTTCTCCTAGCTTTATTGTAGACTTGTCACCATCTGTTCAGGTTTGACTGATCCTAAATAGAAAAGTGCTGCACAATCTTGTCTGTTGCTTCTGCAATCTTCCTTGAAATCAGCCCTTTAATTCATTCGAGTTCTCAGTAAATAATTCATTGCAATGTTGCGTACTTTGGACTTCTCGAACTGTTCAAGCTTTGTCACTTCTCGAATGATTGAGACTTCTCGAATGATGAGACTTCTCGAATGATCCAACTTTTTTTATACTTCTCGAATGAGACACAACCTGACTTATCGAATGACACACAGCTTGACTTCTCGAATGACACACATCTTGACTTCTTGAATGGTTCCATACTGAACTTCTCGAACTAATTACTTCTTTTACTTCTCGAATGATCATTTTCTTCACTTCTCGAATGATCTTCTCGAATCTGTGACTTAGAGAAAATGCCAGTATGCATGTGCTCAGACTTCTCGAATGGTGAGACTTCTCGAATGGTAGACATTTTGCCTTAGAAACTTTCTTCAACTTGAATCCTTATTTCTCCATCCTTATTCTTACTGATGCATGATTCATGACTTGAATCTTCTACTAGCATTATTTGAGGCTTTAACTTCAGTCTGGATTACAACTCAAAAATCACTTCTAACTGCAGAAATTACATTTAAAACAAACCAAGTCACCACCTATTACAAGATAGTCTAAGTTTACATAGCAGACAAGTAAGTACTATCTAGTAGGCTTGCTATGATCGAACAATCTCCCCCAATTTAGAAAAAGACATTTTTACAAATTATCAACAAGATATCAAGCCTACCTTTGATTTTCTTGATACTGATTATGTTGAGTCTTCTTATTCTTTTCAGCTTCTTGTTCTATCTCATCAATGGCTTTGAGAATTTCAAGTCTTGCCATGATTTCTTCAATTAGAATAGAACCCCTCAATGCATCAGCCACAATCTTAAGGGTTAGAATTGGATAGTCCTTGACAAACTTGAGTCTGACCTTGGTAGTCACTCGGCTACTGACTTTGATCTCAACTCTGTCAGGATCCTTGAAAACTCTGCATTTTCCCATTCTTCTCAATTCCTCAAATCTCCTTTCAATTTCAGCATCCTCTTTTAGCTTCTTTTCAGCCATTTCTTTCTTGTAGATTTTCTAGTCAATTTTTGCTTGATATTTCATTGCCAGATATTTAGATATGTCATACATCCTTAATTTATTCTCCATACTCCTTTTGCATACAGACTAATTACCCTTTTTATATCATGAGTAGTGAAGGCTGAGTTATCATGATAGAATGGTCTTTCCTCCCCCATTAACAGTAGTCACAAACATTCTTCTGTTTCTGATTTCCACTTTGCATATCTTGTTTGCTTTCCATTGTTTGATTTTTATCTTATCCACTTCAACAATTTCTTGGATAGGTTTGATGGGTAGACCTTTATCAGGAACAATTATTTGCTTCCTCCATTTTGGACACCTCACTAGCAGAGAACAAGTAGGCTTCTTGAAATTTGTCCTAGTGGCAGTATTGATCTTTAACTGTTGATAAGGCTTCAGTTTTTTGATTTGATATTTCTTTAATTCCTTCCTTATAACTCCATTTGCAGTGACCTTGACTAGAAGTCTTTTTGGCTCTCTGGATTTTTGGATCATAGCAGTTTCAGAAATTACTGTAGTTGCACTAACACCCTGAACATTTGTAGGTGTGCTAGCCCTTCTTTTAGTAACTTACTACTTCTTTATTGGTTTCTTTCTCTCATACTTCTTTTCTCTCTCAGAGCTCTCTCTTTCTTTTTATCATCACCATCTATCTTTTTATCATATTTCTTGCCTCCCTTATCACTCTTTGGATCAGGCTTCTTGTTACTCTTTCCTTGACCCTTATCTTCTTCATCTTCCTTCTTTTTCTTTAATTCCTCATTTGCAGACTCAGAGATTTGATTATTTATAGACTTCTTCATCTTGTCTAGAATTATCTTTTCCTCTTCTTGCTTAACCTTTTTCTTTTCAATTAGGTCAATAAGACTTATGATTTGACTTCTATTTCCATAATTGAGATGTTGAAGAATTTTGAAGTGAGCAAGTTTGTTCCCTCTTGACATGTACATCACACCATCTGGATTGCAGTATGTCTCAGAAAGTGCATTGGGTAGAACAGGACCATGTATTTGATGCTTCAATTCTTCATCTTCCTGAGTGTCTAGCTCAATTTCTCTATGCAAGCAATCCAGTTCAGTGTATGACAGATTTTAAAAGAGCCCAATAAACACTTTAAAATAGCCAGATTCCATCTGCACTATTGGTTCTTTGAATGTTTTGCCATTTTTCTCAAACTTAACTCCTCTTACAATAACAATAGCATTTTCAAGGATTTTCTTGTAGCTCCAATGATTTCGTTTGACTTACTTTTTAATATGTTTAAGAAGGCCCAAAAAGTCTTTATCAGCATTTGATTTGAGAATTTCTCCCCTTAGCTTCCCCATTACTGCCTTTTTCCTCTCAGCCTCTATTTCATCCCTTCTTTCTTTCTCCCCCTTAGGGTTGATATCTTGTGATTGAATAAAGGTAGATTGACTGAGCTTGACTTGAGTTGATACTTGAACATAAGGAGCTTGAGCAGAGTTTTCCATATTGGAGAGAAGAGTTTGTATAGATACTAGTTCAGTGGATATTTGAGCAAGTGTGGTGCCTTGAGTGGCATTGGAGGTGTCAAACTCCTTCTTGAGAGTGCTTACACTTGCTACAATTTCAGACATTTTTGATGTGATAGATTCAACTTTGACATTTAGCTCATCAACAATTTTGACCTGAGCAGCTTCATCCTTGGCCTTGGATTGATAAAACAAATCTACTTGAAGTGGTGCTAAGTCATGAATTTTCACATCCTCAAGCAACCTATCTGCATGCTTATTTTTATAGAGCACTTCAACCATGTTATTAATTTTCTTTTGATTTTCAAGTATGCTTGTATTGTTTTGAATCATCTCTTTATAAGCTTTCTCCATTGCATCCATCTTGGTGTAGAGAATTGATGATTTTCCTAATTCACTTCTAGAGGACACATTTGCATATATGCCTCCTAGTCTCAATTTCTCTTCAATTGCCTGCAAGGTCCCTTCCACCTTTGTTCTATGATCATAAATCTCAGTCTGCACACCTCTAGTAAGGTAATGATTTGATTGAAGTTGAACATTTGCAGCTTCATGAATAGCATCATATATTGCAGTTGGAGTAAAGGTCTTCTCACAAGATCCAAGAGATGTTAAATACTTCTGTCTCATCCACTGTAGCATCTCCTTCATGCTCACAGTGTTCTTGTTATCCAACCAAGCATCTACATTGGCCTCTTCTTCTTCATCCATCTGAGCATTTTTGTCCTTAAGCTCCTCCTGATCTTTGGCATATTCCAACATAATCTCAGCATAATCTTTGTTGGGCAAAGGAGAAGTTAAGAGTTGTTGAGCAATATGGTAACAACCATCCAACTGATCACTATAGATTTCCCTGAGTTGTTCATCTGAAAGTGACCCACCATGAGATGATGGTCCTGATTCCCTGTCATGTTACACAGGTTTCAGCCATTGTGATAAAACATTAGGTCTAGAGCCACCTGTTACAGTGATCCCCTAAGTATCTATGTCTTCATCCAATTTCTCAGATGATTCTCTAGACACTGGAAGGATAAGTGATTTCTCCCTAGGAAACAGTCTTTGAATGACTGGGAAGTGTCCAGGAGATGCCATTTGCATGGTGTGGAGGTCTCCTAGATTTCTCAATGTTTGTAAAGACACTTGGTGCTCCAATGACTCATTAATGAGATCAAAGGGAATTGTTGCATCCTCAGTCACCACAGAGTCTGAAGTAAAAACTCTTGAAGCCTCTGTGGCTTTAATGGTGTTATCAGGATATGCATCAGTATGTACTCCCTCACCATCTAAATGTATGTCCTGAGTGGTGAGCATAGTGTCATGCACTATGTCATTTGATTTTGGCTCACCAGGAAAAGTGGATTCTTAATGATCAACAACATTTTGTGTTTGGCTAGACACAGTTGGTTGAGAAGAAATTTTAGAATTGAAAGAAGTTTGAATATTAGATTTGAGTGTTGGCAACTCTCCCTGAATGAATGGGGAAGTTTCAATAGAAGTTCCTAAATGTGCATTATGTGTCTCCTTTTCTACTAAAACTTATTCATTGACAGGAGTGAATTCCTGCGATGGTGCAGACTCTGTACAAGGTGGAGTGGGCTGACTCCCAGTTTCAATAGATGCATCTTGTTGAGAAAATGCACTTAGTAACGGGTTTATTCCCTCTGTAATCTCTACATCCTTTTGGGAGGACATAGAATGGTCTGTTGTGGTGCTTTTATTTTTCTTTCTCCTGGTCAAAGCAATCATTGGTGACTCATCTTGTTCTACCACTACATCTAATTTTCTCTAAACAGTTGGCTTCCTCTTTTTCTTCTTTTTAAATACATCATATTGGGAGGATGTAGAGGTTGGCTCACTCACATTTAAAGGATTTGAAGAAGTGGTTTCAGTTGGGTAAGAATACCCTGGGTTAGGTAGAGTTTGTTCTTCATCTACCTTGGGAATTCTTACTGTGTCAAGAACATGAAATTTAGACTTCACAAGTGAATAACTATTAAATAAAATACTCATGTATGGAGTAATTTGAAGAGAGTTATACATTGTGCTTCTTGTTTCCAATGATGCAAAGATATTCTTTGACATGAATTTACATTAGCCAATTTTATTTTTGTCCATTCCAGGCAATTCAATCAATTTATCATTTTTATAATTGAGTACTGATTGAATAAATCGAGGAAAGAATATTTCATTACCTCTCTTTGGTAATCTAGTGGCAAGCTCCCCAAGAATCAGCCTCCCAACATTGAGTTTGGTGTTGTAGGCCAGAGAGTGCCCAAGCTTCAAGGCTATCAAGCTCAGTTGATCAAAGTCAGTCTTCCTGCAGGTGAAGACTCGAACAAGAGTGTCAAAAACAAACGACCACTCTTTCCTTAGGTAATTCTTCATTACTTTTCCAGTCTTGATGTTCTCATCAGCATACTTAATGAATTCAAGAAATTTTATTATGTCTGAGTTGGTGGGGTCTAAGTCAAAGTCCTTGGTTGGTAGTGACATACATGTATTCATGTTATCTTTATTGAAGCTTATGTTCACATCTTGTATCCTGCAGGTAAACACAATTTTTGAGACTCCATCTTCAAGTGTTATCTCTTCCCAAGTAGCAGTGTTCCAGCACTGCCCAAGAATGTCCATGTAGAGAGTGGGATTGCGGAGTAGAGGTTCTTTCAAATATGAATCAAGTAGGAACTTTGTGAAGCACTTGTACTAGTCCTTGGCATCTGCAACACGCGAGATGGCCAGAGATTTTGTTTCAGGAATGGTGTAGGTTACAGTTGAGCTAGATGATGCCATAAAATAGTGTGTAAAAAGGAGAATAGAAGAAATGAAAGAGTTTCAAAGAAGCTTGAAGAAATCGAATGTAACTGTAGAGAGACAAGGGTTCCTTGAGTTTTCGAATAAGTGTAGAAATGAAATGTTAGATCTACTTCGCTATATATATTACATAGACAACTCGACTAGAATTGTAATCGATTTGAACTGTTCGAGAACTCTGAAACGTATAAAGTACTTTTAAAGAAAAACTGTTTAAATTGATTCGAGGACTTTAAAAGTACCTATTCGAGAACTCTGAGTTAAAAGGATTTGAGAACTCGTTAGCAAGTGATTCGAGATGTCTGAAAAAGAAAATGTTCGAGAACTCTGAAAGTGACTATAGAGAACTTGATCAAGTTAAATTTATTCGAGAACTCTCGAAATTTGTACTAGTTCGAGAAGTCTGAAAGGATGGCAACTTATTCGAAACTCAAGTTTCATAAGATTATTTCATTTTCACTTGGAAAATAAAATAAAGAAATTTTCTCAAAACAATTCTCAGATTAATATAATCAAAATTAATCTAACCAAAAATTATTTTTGATAAATTATCCCTGTGTTAAGAAAAATACTCTTGTTATTTAATGATGCACAAGAATATTAACTTTTTACAAGTTGTCCCTTGTAATAAGACTGAAATAATTCCAAGCTACTAATTTTGTTTTGAAAAACAATGTACAACAATATGACTATTGTATTTATAAGTATACATCAGTTTTACTTCACTTAGATAATTTATTTTAAAAATCATGTTTGTGAAGTGATTGTTACAATAGTTACAGAATCATTTTTACTGCCATTTTGCTTGAAGGATTTAGCATTCCAATTTTACTAACCAACCTGTTGAAGGTGGCCTCATCCAAAGGCTTATTAAAAATGTCTGCTAATTGTTTTTGTGTTGGAACATAGAGCAGTACAATAGTATCATTTTCAGCATGTTTCCTTATGAAATGATACCTGGTATCAATGTGTTTTGTTGGTGAGTGATTCACAGAATTGTCCACAATTGATATGGCACTAGTATTGTCACACTTGATAGGAATCTTCTCCAAAACAAGTCCATAGTCTCTTAGTTGATTCCCTATCCAAAGCACTTGAGCACATCAACTCCCAACAGCTATGTATTCCGCTTCAGTTGTGGATGTTGACACAGATTATTGCTTTTTACTATACCATGAAACCAATCTCTGTCCAAGAAATTGACAGCTTCCTGAGGTACTCTTTCTATCAACTCTGTAACCAGCATAGTCTGAATATGTGTAACCAACAAGACTCCTTGGCTTCAAACTTTCCAAGATGGTCAGCATCATCCTTGAGAACAAAACATTTTATTCTAAACACATGCATGTACTTCATATATGGTCTTCTATTTGTTATGATGTGGTAAGGAGTCTTTCCAGCTGGTTTTGTGATGAGTGTTCTATTTTGAGTATAGCATGCAGTCCTAACAGCTTCAGCCCAAAAACTGGTTGGAAGATTTGCTTTTGCTAACATGGTTCTTGCAGCTATAATAAGAGTCTTGTTCTTTCTCTTAGCAACTCCATTTTGCTATGGAGTCCTTGGAGTTGAGAATTGATGAGTGATTCCCTTTTTCTTGCAAAATTCACTTAATGTATCATTTTTGAATTATGTTCCTTTATCACTTCTTATGGCTACAACAGGTGTAGGACCCTTATTCAATCTTCTCAGATTTTCAATAATTAATTCAGGAGCTTCATCTTTTCAGTGTAAGAATTCCACCCAAGTATATTTGGAGAAGTCATCAACCATGACAAGTGCATATCTTTTCTTTGACATGGACATGACATTTACTGGTCCAAAAAGATCCATATGAATCAATTGTAGTGGTTTGGTGATTGATGTAAATTATTTACTCTTGTGACTTGATCTCTTCATTTTTCCTTTCTGACATGCCTCACACAATCCTTCTGTGCAGAATTCGAGTGAGGTTAGGTCCTTCACTAATTCTCTTTTGACTAGAGAATTAATGTTCTTGAAGTTCAAATGAGACAGTCTCTTGTACCAAAGCCAACTTTCATTTTCTGAGGCCTGGTGTAGAAACAACAAATTTTGTCCTTGTTTGCAGAGTCCAGATTTGCTACCAACAGGCTTCCCTTCCTTCACCACAAAGTGTAATTTCTTTAGTCTTTCTGTGAGAAATTTGGCATAGATCATTTTCAAACTCCACCTTCAAGTCTTTGTTACATAATTGAGTGATGTTTAGTAGATTATGCTTTAAACCACTAACCAAAGCTACATCTTCAATGACAGCATTTCTATGAACTAATTTTCCATATTCCATGGTGAAATCAAAATTATTGTCTCCAAAGGTTACCATTGGGCTAGTTTCCTCCTTGGAGTGTGACAACATGACTTTGTCACCAGTCATATGTCTTGAGCATCCACTGTCCAAGATCCATACGGCTTTCTTTATTTTATATGTGCCCTGCAAGTGCAAATAAATCAAGTTTTCTTTGGTACTCAAACCATGTTGAGTCCTTTCAATTTAGCTGCATACATGTCATTTGCTTTCTTTCTTTACTATCCTAGTCCCTTTGTCATGCATCTCTACAGTTTTCTTATTTTGATTTTTAGTCAAATTTGTACTTCCTGAACTAGATGCATTTTTTGGTGACAACAATTGTTTTCCTTGTCTAACAGGACTAGCAGTTTTAGGCCTAGAGGTGTTGATGTTCTGGATATGTTTCATTTCAAATGGATCTGAAAATACCAAAAATATTATACAAATTAATGTTTGTATATTACTGGGAAGATGAAAAATGAATATATGTTATAGATAGATATAAAGCCAGATTAATAGATGTAAATATTTATTATATTTATGCATAAAGTACCACCTCGACATTGGACTTGATCTAGCACATTGAAAATGGGTAAAGAATCTGCAGCTGCGGCAATAGTAAATCCAATCTAACCGATTCAATAGACCCTTACAGAGCTTACAATGTTGAGCAAATCTGTGAAAATCTTGAGGAAGTGAAGATGAGAGGATAAGAGGGTGTTTATCATGAAATTGAAATTGGATAGAAGGAGGTGCATCATTACAACTCTTTGTTGGGTTTTGTGGAGTCTATCTTTTCAAATTTGGACTAGGATATGAGTTAGTCTAATTTTCAGATTTAGACTAGAATCTGATTTAGTCTACTTTTTCATATTAGTACTATGATTAGAATTAGACCCACTTTATTCTCCTACAAATAGTCTCATATAATTATAAAACCCCAACATAACACAATTGTGAGATATCAATACAAAGTTAGTGCGGCTTGTGGAGTAAAAATTTCTGAACCACGTTAAATCTTGTCTTGTGTAATTGTATTTTATTTTCTTATTCTTGTTTATTCACTTTGGGTTTATTTTCAGTATTCTATACTCAACAACTGGTATCAAATCCAGGTTATAATGGTCCATAATAATCTCGGATGGGCTCCCAAATGGGCCTAAGAAGAGGCAGATGGGCTTGTCCCATGATGGGCTTAAGGGGGAGGCATGTGGGCCTTCAAGAATGGGCCTAGGGGGAGCCAGAGAGCCAGATGGACTTTCAGTATGGGTCAAGGGGGAGAATGATCACACTGAAGGAGGCAGATTCGACAGGTGTCGGGCCCGATGTGTAAAGGGGGAGATTGTTGGGAATTATCCAACATCGTTTGTGGGAGGGGCAGTTTGCTAGTTAATAAGCAGCCAAGTTAACTCCATTAGCATGAGTTAACTTGGCTGCTTATTAACTAGTAAATTGTCCCTCTCACAAACGATATCGTTGGCTACTCACTTCAATCTCACGAAGAAGCAATCACCTAAAAAGGATGAAGACAAGAAAGATATGGCTAAAGTTCCGTATGCATCTGCAGTTGGCAGTTTGATGTATGATATGGTGTGTACAAGGCCAGACATTACTCATGCAATGAGAGTTGTTAGCAGGTTCATGTCTAATCCGGGAAGGGAGCATTGGGAAGCAGTCAAGTAGTTGTTACACTACTTGAAAGACACATCCAAGTTTGCATTATGTTTCAGTAAGAAATATGTTATCTTGGAAGGGTTCTCTGATGCAGGTTTGGGTGGATGTTTGGATACAAGAAAGAGTACTACGGGATATATTTTCACTTTGGGTGGCACATCAATTAGTTGGATGTCTCAACTTCAAAAAAGTATTGTTTTTTCAACCACAAAAACAGAATATATGGCTATCTCTGAAGCTAGCAAAAAGATGATTTGGTTGAAGAATTTTCTTAAGGAGTTGATTTGATTAATTTTAACTTCAAAAAACTCATCTCTCATGATACAATGATGACAACTTCAAAGGAACAAAGATTCTAACTTTCATATTATGCACATATATTCATCCGAAAGGAACTATGATTATTGTGCAGTCTTGCAAATATTGTATTTTTTTGCTGATTATAAATGGGGAATGGGAACATGAGTATCTCGCGGGAAAATTGATTGTCAATATAATTTTTTTTTATATGTATAACTATTATTTTCTGAAAATTTAGGCCCCCATTCAAAGAAGGCCCCATGTCATTGCATGGGCTGCCTAAGGTCAAAGCCAGCCTTGCGTTACAAAAAACCTAGCAAAATTAATATTTAAAATAATTTAATTAAAATGATTATACAATAAAATTTAAAAACTTATATTATTTTATATTACAACTAATATATTTAATAATAAGATAGTCTTTTAAAATCTCACAAATTAAAAAACAGAAGAAGAAGAAGAAAGATAATGAATAAAGTATTAATTTGATAAACTTATTAACGAATTTTATTTTAGTTTTACTATAATTTAAAATTAATCCAAGATTAATTTAAATTGTATTTTTCTTATTCGAAATAGTAAAATCCGAAATGATCTGAACCAAAGTTAATCTGATCTTAATCCGAAATTTATCCAAGTTTAATCCGAACTAGATCCGATCCAAACAGTACTCCAAATATATTATAACCGAAAATTGTTCTGATCATAATGGATCCGATCTGAAAATGATCTGATTACCCGAACTGCCAAGTCTACATATTATATTATATTATATTTCATATTTAAAAAATTATCAATATCCTTATCTTTATACTCTCTATGTCTCAAATTATCTGTCATGTTTGACTTTTTACGGTCAAATTGACCCAATTTTTATTAAATATTACATATATTATATAATTAAAAAAAGATATAAAAACTATATTGTTAGAAAATATATGTAATTTACTTTAAAATTCAATTTTCGGTTTTTTAAAATTACAAGCTAACAATTTTTAATTATCAATCAAAATTTGGTCAATTTGACCACAAAAGTCAAATAGGACAAATAAATTGGGACGGAGGAAGTATATTCTAACAATATCTAATATGAATTTAAATTTAGTGTTTGTTTAGTTGATAATATGTTGTCATTTCCTACAAAAGTTAAATTAGTTATGGAAGTTGAAATTGACAGTAAGTAAAAAAATGTGTTTAATTGATATGTGAGAATTAACTTCTTATCAGGTATAAGTTACCGAGCAACTTTCCATAAAATATGAGTATTGAAACTTTCCATAGAACTTTTACTTCCTCTTTATTAATGTTAACCAAATAACTTTCATAAAATCTAATTTCTATCTATTTGAACTTCTTATCATCGAAATCATCGCAAGGTCATCGAAATCATCGCAAGGTTAACCAAACGAACTCTAAACAAATACTCCCTCCATCTCACAATATGTGTATTCTTTGATTTCTATGCGGTCAAATTGACCCAACTTTGACTGTAAATTAAAAATTATTCTTTTATATTTTTCAAAAATTGAAAAAATACATTTTAAAGTTTATTAAATATATATTTTTAATGATATAATTTTTAATTTTTTCTTCATTATATATTTTGTGTAATATTCAGTCAAAAATCGGTCAATTTTGACTAACAAAAATAGAAAGAGGACAATTATTTTGAGATGGAGGGAGTACTAATATTCCCTTTGAAAAATATTGTTTTTCTTTCTTTCCATATTTCATTCTCGTTTTGTGATTAGACAATATATTTATTATTAATAATTATTAAAATTTTATATCCCATACTCTTTTACCTTCTTTATGATGCCTTCTATTGTACTCCAAGTACGTTGGTATAAAATTTTGATACTTAAACATATATTTACCTTTTTCTATATGCCTTGTAGATGACTCCATAAATATTGTTTTTTTATAATGCCTTGTATTGTACTTTAAAGTATATTGGTATAAAATGTTCATACCTAGCTATATGTTTTGTGCTTTTTTCATTCTCTGGAGTTGTACTTTAAGAATATTAATTAATATAAAATTTTGATTCTTAATTATATATATTTACTTTTAATTTTTGCCATGCCTTGTGTTATACTCTAAGTATATTCGATTTTATATCCGAATTACATTATTCGATAATGATTCAAAAATTAATTTGATATGAATCCAAAATTATCTAAATTGGAAATTTAACTAAAAATAATCTGAAATACTAGATCCGATAACTACTTGGAACCGATTAAAATTACATACAAAATTATCATCGAAATCATCGGAAGGTTTATTAACCAAACGAACTCTAAATAAATACTCCCTCCATCTCACAATATGTGTATTCTTTGATTTCTATGCGGTCAAATTGACCCAACTTTGATCGTAAATTAAAAATTATTGTTTTATATTTTTCAAAAATTGAAAAATACATTTTAAAGTATATTAAATATATATTTTTAATGATATAATTTTTAATTTTTTCTTCATTATATATTTTGTGTAATATTCGGTCAAAAATCGGTCAATTTGACTAACAAAAATAGAAAGAGTACAATTATTTTGAGATGGAGGGAGTGCTAATATTCCTTTGAGAAATATTGTTTTTGTTTCTTTCCATATTTCATTCTCGTTTTGTGATAGACAATATATTTATTATAAATAATTATTAAAATTTTGTATCCCATACTCTTTTACCTTCTTTATGATGCCTTCTGTTGTACTCCAAGTATGTTGGTATAAAATTTTGATACTTAATCATATATTGACCTTTTTCTATATGCCTTGTAAATGACTCCATAAATGTTGTTTTTTTTATAATGCCTTGTATTGTACTTTAAAGTATATTGGTATAAAATGTTCATACGTAGCTATATGTTTAGGGCTTTTTTCATTCTCTCGAGTTGTACTTTAAGAATATTAATTAATATAAAATTTTGATTCTTAATTCTATATATTTACTTTTAATTTTTGCCATGCCTTGTGTTATACTCTAAGTATATTAATTAATACAAAATTTTGATTCTGATTAAAATTTTGATTAAAGTGTAAAGATGATTAAGTTCTGATTAAAGATATATTCATCGGTGTTGCTTGTAGGGCTACTGAGGAACAAAAAATGATATTAGATTTTGTAATCTGCAGATTATTAAGAGAGTTGATTTTGAAATCTGCAAAATTTTAAGGTTGTAATCTGGAATGCTTTTACATATCATATGGTGTGTATTAGTTTGGATATGGAGTTGGGCGTTGACAAAACCTCAGCTCCTGGGTATTGGACTAAGGATGATAAATAAATTTGATTCCGCGGATGCCCGATCCGTTTCGATTCGATTGGATTTTACCGAATCCGGAATTTTGGATTTGGATTTAGATTTATTTTTTAAACCCGAATTAATTTGGATTTGGATATCAATCATTCTGTATCGGAACTCGATCCGAAATCCAAAATCCGATCCAAACCTGAAACCCGAAAAAAACGGTTATATATACACACACATATTATATTAATAGTTTAGTTTATAATATTTAATTTACTCTTTTTTAATTATTATTGATAATAATAATATAGAATTTTAATTTAACAAGACATATTATCCATTATTGAACTCTTTTACTTACACAATACCACTTATTAGTTATTACATTTTAATTCGATATTTTTATATTATGACTTCTTTAATTTTAAAACATTTGTGCTAACCTTAAAATTTTAATTTGTAATGTTTTAAATATGGTTTAAATTTCAAATATCATGAAATTCAAATTTAAAATTATAACAATTGCTACTAGTGTGCTACTTTATATTAGGAATTTTAAAATTAAAATTTCGATAAACCCTATAAAAACCCGAATCCGATCCAAAACCCGTTAAATCGGGTTTGGATTTTGATTTTTGAAATCTGATTGGATTTGGATCGGGTTTGGATTTAATAAAAAATTTCGGGTTTGGATTTGGATATCTCAAATTATGACACATTAGATAATAAAGTTGGTGTTTTAATTTGACATTATAATATATGAAAAATCAACTACGACATTCCTAAACTATATGACTTTTTATGTTTAAGTACTTAAACTATTTTTTTTCGTAATTTAGTCCTTAAACTATATAAATTTTTAAGGTTAACTCCTTAAATAAAATAATTTCTTAATTGAGTTCTTAAATTAATTTTTGTTTTGAAATTATATCCTTTTGTCTAATTTTTTTAACAAATATCAATTTAATTATTAATGGGACATTTGCTTATTTTAACATATATATTTAAAATTAAAAAACTATATTAAACACATATATAATATTAAAATATAATTAAGTTATATATATTAATTGACATATATACAACTTTATATTACTTAGTTCTTATTATTAAAATTTATTATTTTAATGAGCTCTGAGAAAATAAATTATTTATATTATTACATTTACTAACTTTTGTTGTTGAAATTCATATATTAATTTATTATAATAATTCACTTCAAAGTATTAAATAATATATATTATTATTAGTTTAAAATAACTAACTCAATTAAACCTAACACAACTTTTGTTATTTTAATTTAATTAGGTCACATTAGTAAATTAACAAGTGTCACATCAATAATTATATCGACATTTGTTAAAACAAAAATTAATGTAAGGACAAAATTAAGAAATTATTTTATTTAAGTACCTAAACCTAAAAATATATAGAGTTTAAGAATACAATTAGAAAAATAAATCATTTAAAGACTTAAATCCAAAATTTTATATAGTTTAAGGATTCAATTACAAAAAAAAATAGTTTAAGGACTTAGATCAAAAAATTATATAGTTTAAGAACTCAATTAGGAAAAAAAATAGTTTAAGAACTTAAACTCAAAAAGTCATATAGTTTAGGGATGTTCTAATTGATTTTCCCTATAACATACATACTTGACAACAATTAATACATTATAAAATATTAATTTTGAATATAATTTGACCTGATAATTTATGTGTATTCTTCTACTTTCGTGTATTCAAATACAAATATGATACGAAATGGAGCAATCCAATAATCCTCCACGGATTTGGCCAATATGTATCAAACCAAGCTTCCGCAATTTCAGAATCCGGATGAAACTGAACAAGATTTGGCGAAAACTCAAAGACAAGAAGCAACAGATTGGGCTGAAAGCCGTTGTGAAGCTAAGTCGGACTCAAGGAGGCTTTCAAAGCATGGGTTGGGTGGTTGATAGAAGGGCTTGGTTTTGATTTCTTTCAGGATGGCTTCCCTGGTATGGTTGAGGGAAGTTCATTTGGGCTCAGCCCTTGGCTCAGGACGAGGCTTGCAGGGCGGATAACTGTCTCTTCTGTCAGGGTCACGCCTTGGCTCAGGCACCAGAACCACAAGTTGTGAATGTGGTATATAGTTGCTTTGCTTGGTGGGTTTAAACTTTTTGTCCGGTAATGCTGCTTGGCTTTGGTTTCACTTGGCTTCGAGCACGTGGCTCTTTGCCTTGTCATTCTCATGGCTTATAAAACATATGTTTCAAGCGTGAAGCCATGAAGTATGTTGTTGCGAGAGACTGAGGTTCCCTATTGATTAACTCGATAACATATCGCTCGTTCTGCCCCGAGTCTATGTTTCTTTGAAAGATGCTAAGGGTCTCTCTCATCTAGAGAAGAAATTTTGTTAGTGGACTCTTAGAACCTTCTCATATAGGTGGCGAGGGCTTCTCCGTCATACTATCTTGATGGTTTCTAAATGGCACATATGGAGTTCATGAGTACGGTTGGCTCGGAACCTTTTAAGGAACTACTCTATAAACTATTTCCAAGAATGTATACTCTAAGAAGGGATACGACTGAACCACTTCTGAGCCCCGGACTTAAGGGTGGAGGCGAAAATCTGCACTTTATAAAGTCTAACTAATTAGTTTTGGTCCCTGATATTATAGAAGGTGGGTTGAATACAATATCTACATTTAATCACGGAATTTCGGATTTAAAAATATTATTTTAAATAATCACGAAATATTAATTTTAATGAAATATTGTTCAAGTATAAGATATAATTTTAAACTTGAAAAATATTACAAAATTAATATGATGAAAAGTGTTTATAATTGATAAAATATTCTAGAATGATTTTGACATGAATTGTTCTTGTTTAATAATTATATTTCAAACAAGCACAGAAAGTCTGTAAATTTTACAATGCAGACAAATTACTGAATTTGAATATTTTCAACAATGTAAATAATGAAGTCAAAGACCTCATATTTATAGAGGTGTAAGTTAGCAAGACTTTTGAATACAATTTATTTAAAAAATCAGAAAAACTTTATAAATAGCCTTTAAGACTTTTTAAAATAGTTGGGCAAGACTTTTTATCTCTCGGTAAGTGTTTTCCCAGTTGCACAAGTAGAAGGGGGGGTTGAATACTTGTGTGTCTTTTCTGCCCGATTTAAAATCAAATTAATAACAAACTCAAACACGAAGATATGAATAAGAACTGTTTTGTATTATTGATTTGTGAATACAAAACTCTCCTAGGATGTACACAAACCCTAGCAGCTTCTCTGTGTTTATCACAGCAACTCTCTCTATCTCTATGCTCTCACAAAAATATTACTAAGACAATTATTTTCCCACACTTTTACAATTAGGTTACATAGAGTTTATATAGAGAGCTTCCTATCAACTAATAACAGAAAGATAAATTACAATAGGAATATAATTCCTAATTATTAGTTACCAGTTTCCTTGTAGAATTCTCTTTCTTTCCCATAGCATATCTGTAATTTAAATTATCTTGATCTTCGAAGACTTTCCATTCCTCTAATCTTCTGTATAGACTCTGAAATCTTCAGACTCTGATGATCTCCAGACTCTGATTAGATGTAGACTTTGATAGTTCACAGACTCTGATGGTCTATAGACTCTGACCACCTTCCAGACTCTGATCTTCATGTAGACTCTGGTTTCACTTTCTATAGAAATTCTTCTAAGTACAAATAACATGAATGTTGACTATCTAGACTCTGATTATATATTTCAGAGACTAGAAAGACTTATTACAGATAAACTAATCTAGACCCTGTTCTAGTATTTTGTACATCATCAAATGGATATATTCCTAACAATCTCCCCCTATTTATGCTTTATAAAATGTAAGCATAAATCAAGGTTTGATGATGTCAAAACTAAAGAATAAAACTATTAATCTAGAACAGTATAAAAGAATTATAAGGGAAAAAGAATTACTTCTTATTTAATCTTCTCAAAAGCTGGATTATTCTTCAAAAAAGACTTTAACATATTTTCCTCCACAATTGCCAAAGCTTCACCAACAAATTTCTTCAGTTTCTTCATTTCTTCATTTGAACATTTTATTTGACAGTAAGCTGCTCTTAGGTCATTTGCATTGCTTTCTTGAGTTTTTAAGTCCTTCAACATTAGAACACTGACTTTCCCATTCATAGGCTGAAACCCAAAGTAATGACCAACACCTTCTTGAAACTTGATTTGTTTTTCTTCTAATGGCATGACTTGATCATTTCCCTCAGCATCAACATATTTCAAAGAGAATTTGCTCATTTGTCGATTTGCCTGTCTGTGCAGAGTCAGCTTCCTGTCAATTTCTTGAAACCATTTGTGAGTGATAGCCTCTTTGCTTTTGTTCACTTCATAAGCAATTTGCAGTAGGAATCTAATATACTGTAGCTCATCAGCTTGTTTGAAAAAGATAAAATTTGACTGACTAATCCACCTTACACTTCCACCTTCTAGGAAGTAAACTAGCATCTCATTTTTCACCTTTTCTGTTTCTCCCTGACCTCCTTGTACCTTTCTTTCAAAACTATTATAAACAATTTGAGCAGACACCACTTTATTTAAATGCTTCTGGGTGATCTTCTCAAACTGCCTATCTGTCAAGGATTGAGGATCCCTGGTTAAGGTAGATGTTCTGTCAATATCTGATTCTTCAAATCCTCCAAGTCCTGTCTTGTTTTTAGCTCTAAGTTGCAGATTTGATTGACTGCATTTCCAGTAAGAAGGTTCTTGAGTGTCATCAGAGTCTGATTTCTTCCTTTGCCTATCAGAGTCTGATTTAGACCCTGATTTCCCATGTCCAGTCCCTGACTGGTGTGTTTGAGTTCTTGCTACTCCAGATTGTTTTTGTTGCACACCATCAGGACCCTTAGGACCATGAGAACTATCTCCATCATCACCATCTCTCATCCTTTTAACTCCCCTTGATTGATCCTTGCATCCCTCATCCTTATGTCTCCTGGAGGATTCATCTTGCTTCTCCTTCTCCCCCTTTTTGACATCATCATTACTGGTGACAGCCAAAAGGATCTGCTCAAGAACTGTGGAGATATTTGCCTGGGCTGCAATAACTGAATCAACCTTAGTGGTCAAAGCAGAAACTGTAGTTTGAAGAGAGGCTTGAGTGGTAGTGATAGCAGCCAGAGCATCTTTAAAAGCGACCTCTTTGGATAATTGAAGGGAGTGAATTCTGTCAAATCTTGTATTGAGAAGAGAAGTGGTATTATCAACACCAGTGAGCTTTGTTTTAATATGAGAAATGTCCTGGACCACACTGGATAATTGAGCAGCAACATCAGGCAGCTTAGCTTTAACAGCTCCATCTAAGACTTGATCTTCTTCACCAGGATAGTAACCATGTTCCTGTTGAAAAGATTTTTTTTTTGAAAAGCTGGAAGCCTCTCAGATTGATGAATTGCCAAAATGCAAGCAAAAGAATCTTTATCTGTTATTCCCCTTTGCTGTACAGACTCCCAAGATTGGGGAAACACCTGATCAAAATATACAAAGGAGGGTGGAACTGGATCATCATCTTCAGAAGAGCACTCCTCAGCAACAGGCTCAATCTTTGTAATTGGAGGGGTAGACTCTGGTGGTGTAGACTCCGAAACTGCAAACGAGACTATAGACCCTGACTCCTCCTGAGAGTTATCAGAGACTGTAGACTCTGGAAGTCTAGCCCTTATAGGCATGATTAACAGAGGTTCTTCTGACTTCAAATTCGCAGCCTCAGGTGAAATGACAGGGTTTTCCACCATAGCCTCCATGACTCTATCTGCTCTCCTTGCTAGAGAATCCACCAAATGTAGTTGTGGTCTCTGAGTAAATGATTTCTGAGCAGCAAGAGCCTCCTCCTTCTTTCCAATCTGCACAATCAAACAGTGTGAATTTTCATCCATCCCCTGCTCCAACTCATTGGACCAACTTTGTGGAAAATCTTGATCCCAATAAGTAAAGCTAGGTTCAGGATACCCTAATCTCTCATGCTCACAGTGGGGTTGGGCACCCACTTTCTCAAACTCACTCAGGCTCTCTACAGCCTTTTCTACCTCTCCACAGCCTTTTCTACCTCTCCTTTTGCCTGGTCCAGTGCCAGCCTCTCAGATATTTTTTCACTCAATGTGAAGGGTGCACTCAATAATCCTACAGAAGAGGGGTTGAGAGATAAGAGTTGTGCTTCAATACCTGAACCACCTTGATGGAGGGGAACCCCTTCAAATGTCTGAAGGCTAGGGGTTTCCACCAAGGGGTGAGCATCAACAGATCCTGAACCCTTACAAGCATCTTCTCTCTTTTCAGAGTCTGTTGGCTCCAGTATTCCAGTCTCAGGGTCTACTCTAGACTCTGACAGCTTCAGTATGACTTCATTAGAAGCCAGAGTTTGAGTATTGCCATCTTGGACTGTTTGTGCATGAGACTCCCCCTCAAGGTGGATAGACTCTGACAAAATAGATTGGGAAATTTCTTCATGAGCATCCATCAGAGTCTGTCCTCCCATATCACTGGGGTTCTCATCAGCTGTTTGGTGAGTTGTCAAGGAGGGCCTAACAGCATACTCCCCTGCCCCACTATCACCCAACCTCTGACTAGGTGGTTCTTGTGTGGGTGAGGCAGACTGAGCATCTTTATCACTAGTCACCACTGGTGCACTAGTCCCATCCTCCAACTGCCTTGCACTACCTGCTACCTCCTGTTGTTCTTCAAGAATAAATGCATCCAACTTGTGATGAAAGGCCCTGAGATGGATTGCATTGATTGCCTGGGCATCTGTGAGATTGAAGAGGTCCTGCAGTTCCCTTCTTACTTTTTGAAAATAAGTGCCCTTGAATTAATCCAGTCTACTTTGGTAGGTTGGATAGATGTATTTGTTGGCAATTGTACCTATATTATGGACAAGATAGTCAGCCACCTGTCTTGACAGAGGTTGAATTTGAGAGATCCATTGAATGGTTGTCCTGTAGGTAACTCCATTATCCCAAATTGCTTCATAGTTAAAAACTGGTTGCTCAATCTCAGTTTCCAACTCAGCAACAGACTCTGATGCTCTCCTTTTGTGGACCTTAAGCTTTTTAGGCTTCTTTATAATTTGCTGTTCAGAGTCTGGCACACCTAGTGCTTTGAGAACTTCATTTGTCTTGCCTTCTATGAGCCCAGCTACTTGTACTTGTAATGAAGAGTTGAATAGGTAGCTGTATAGATTTTTGACCACATCCTGTGCAGACATTTGTAGCTCCTGTTCCATTCTCTTCCTTAGGGCTTCATAGGTTGTAAGAAAATCCAAGACTTGAGATTTAGTTTGATATTGCCATGGATCTTCAACTGATTCCAGCAAAGGATATAGGAATAGCAGTACCTCATCACTTGGAATAATGATCTCATCAATTAGACTTGAGGCTGCATCCAATGGCATTCCTTCCCAAAATGTTTCATGATCAGAGTCTAAAGGCAGCCTAGACTCTGACTCAACATTAGACTCTGGTTCGGGAGTTTTCTTGCTTTCAGAGTCTGGCTCTGCAGGAGCCTTGGGAGCATCTGTTTCCTGCAAAACAGGGTTAGTAATAATAAGAGGCTTGTGTGTGTGTGCAGAATAAGCCTTCCTCAATCTTCTGTACTTCTGATCAAAGGATTTGTCAGGAGACTCAATTAGAGAATCCTGAGGTGCATTCCTAGGCTTTTCAGAGTCTGTAGCCTTTTCAGAGACTACATACTTGGCTTGAAGGTTAGAATCAAGTGTATCATGACCTTCTTTTAACAAAGAAAGACCTTCAACAACTTGTTTCTCTAGAGGGTTGAGCTCTTCATCACTGTGCTCATCTATCAGCCTAGTTTGAATCAATTTTCTCCTCTTTACAACTGGTGCCTGTTGAGAGACACCAGAGGTTGGTTTCTTTTTGGATTTTGGTTTGGAAGATTGTGGAATTGGAGGGGATTGGGTGACTTGGGTAGGTGCAGGGGGACTCTCCATTACTTGTTCCTGCACCATTTCACCACCAAAAAATGAGGCATTGTAGATAGAAGGTTTGTAGGTTGAGAGTTTTACCTGCATTATCTGTGGATAGTGCATGACAGGTAGACTTTTCTTCTTGTCATCAATTCTCTTGATGTCAGAGAATATCCTCCTTTGCTGTTTGTATGCCTGCACACAGCAATCATCTGCCAACTTGGTTGACATATCAGGAATGAAATGGTTGAAGCGAATCATAAGAAATCTATGATAGTAGACTTTCTTCCTCCCCTCTTGCACATTATTTAATTTTGCTCCCATTTGAGTGAGCAACATATCACCAATGTTGATCACTTTGTCAAACAGGAGACTGTGACCAATTTGATAAGTTATAGCAGTAATAGCATCAAAACCACTACACTTACCAGTGAAGCACTTAGCAATTTGATCAAAGAAAAAGGACCATTCTTTCCTTAAGTAAGGCCTAGTTATTTTACTCATGTTATCTAAGCTAGCAGAATAACCTATTGCCTTAAACATGCTTTTAATGTCATCATCAGAAACAGTTTCATCAAAAGGTGTTCTTACAGGCAATTTAAACACAGCATTAAGTACATCGGCAGTTACATCAAATGTAGTGGAGCCAAAGGTAAACATGATTTTACCTGGTTGATCCTGAGAAGGATCAACAACCTGTGCAGAACTCCAAGCCTTTGACACAGCATCCATGTGAATCACTGGTGATGCCTTGAGAATGTAACTGAGCTCAGAGTGCTCCATGAAATCCATCACTGGGAAGTAGTCAGCATCTACTCCTTTCTTATCTCCAAGAGCAGCAACATGATTTGTAGTCATGAAATCAAAGTCCCCAAAAGTGAAAGCAATCGCCTTGGGTCCCCTCAGGACAGTAGAAATGGCAGCCATTGAAGTTGTTGATGTTGAAAGTGATGGGAAAACTTGAAGAAATTAACTAGGGTTCGCAAAAAGCTCTGTGAATATTTTTGCCTTAGAAAATAATTGCAATAAACAAGTGATTAAATTGTATGAAAAATTTTCTATTTTGTTTGAATTGCATACAATACACACGAGTCTACAGTCTATCTCCAGTCAAAAGATAACTGTTACCGCCTATTTCAAGTCAATTGAACCGTTTAAAAGCAATCAGAGTCTGCAGGCGCGAATATTGACCGATTCAGAGTCTAGGCGATATTTTTCTCAGAGTCTACAGACTCTCCGAGTCTACAGGCTCTCAGAGTCTACAGACTCGTCAGAGTCTAAGAACTAGACTCTGTCAAGGTAAAATACCAAACAAAATTTTGCAATTTTAATTAATCATAGTGTGTTAAGCCAGGGACTATAATTAAAGTACATACCTTGCTTCTTGTAATTTTGATCACTTACAAATTTAACATACCTAATTCACCTACCAGTCTGAGAAAGGTAGATTCATCAAGTGGTTTTGTAAAAATGTCTGCAATCTGTCTGTCAGTTGGAACATAGTGAAGTGTCACAGTGCCATTTTCAACATGTTCTCTAATGAAGTGATACCTGACATCAATGTGCTTTGTTCTGGAGTGTTGAACTGGATTCTCTGCAATTTTAATAACACTAGTATTATCACAATACATAGGAATATTTGATAATGTTAGTCCATAATCAAGTAATTGATTTCTCATCCACAGAATTTGAGCACAGCAACTTCCAGCTGCAATGTATTCAGCCTCAGCTGTTGAGGTGGATACTGTTTGTTGTTTCTTGCTAAACCAAGAAATTAATCTGTTGCCAAGAAACTGGCATTGTCCTGTTGTGCTTTTCCTGTCTACTTTGCATCCTGCATAGTCAGAATCTGAATAACCAATTAGTGAAAAATCTGACTCTCTAGGATACCAAAGTCCAAGAGTTTGTCCCCCCTTGAGATATCTAAAAATTCTTTTCACAGCTATTAAATGTGATTCTCTAGGGTCAGCTTGAAATCTAGCACACAGACAAGTTGCAAACATTATGTCTGGTCTACTAGCAGTTAAATATAACAATGAGCCAATCATACCTCTGTAGCTAGTGTTGTTAACTTTCTTACCCTTTGGGTCAGAGTCTAGCTTTGTGGCAGTTGACATGGGAGTTTTAGTAGTTGCAGAGTCTTGCATATCAAACTTCTTCAACAGTTCTCTTACATACTTTGTTTGATTGATGAAAATTCCATCATCATTCTGTTTGACTTGAAGCCCCAAAAAGAAGTTTAATTCTCCCATCATGCTCATTTCATAATTTGACTGCATTAGTTGACTAAACTTTTCACAGAGTTTATCATTAGTAGATCCAAATATAATATCATCAACATAAATTTGGACAAGCAAAATATCACCTTTACATTTTCTAATAAAGTGAGTTTTGTCAATGGTACCTCTTGTGAATTCATTTTCCAGAAGAAATTTTGAAAGAGTTTCATACCATGCTCTAGGTGCTTGCTTCAATCCATATAGTGCCTTGTCTAACCTGTAAACATGATCAGGAAACTTTGGATCAACAAATCCTGGTGGTTGCTCCACATAGACTTCTTCTTCCAATTCTCCATTTAAGAAGGCACTTTTCACATCCATCTGATACACCTTGAATTTTGAATGAGCTGCAAAGGCAAGAAACATTCTGATAGCTTCCAATCTTGCTACTGGTGCAAAAGTTTCATCATAGTCAATTCTTTCCTCCTGTGAGTATCCTTTTGCAACTAGCCTTGCTTTGTTTCTTACTACAGTTCCATTCTCATCAAGTTTGTTTCTGTAAACCCATTTTGCACCAACAACAGATCTATTTCTAGGTCTTGGTACTAGTTTCCACACTTTATTTCTCTCAAATTCATTCAATTCTTCTTGCATTGCAATAATCCAATCAGGGTCTTGCAAGGCTTCCTCAATTTTCTTGGGTTCATTCTTTGAGAGAAAACAGTTATAAAGACATTCATTTTGAGTGGCTGTTCTTGTTTGTACACCACTCTCAGGGTCACCAATTATTAAGTCAGGAGTGTGATCCCTTGTCCATTTTCTAGCTGGTGGAAGATTGGTTATTGAACTTGAAGCTCCCCCTAAGTCATTTGCATCTTCTGTATTTGAGTGAAATTCAAATGAAGAGGCTCCCCCTAAATTGCTTGACTCTGACAAGGTTTCAGAGTTGCTTGATCCAGACCCTGATGAGTTAGACTCTGTCTGTCTAGACTCTGTCTGGGTAGACCCTGACCTGTTAGACTCTGAATTATTTGGAGTTGAATTTTCTGACTCCCCCTCAGAGTGTGCAGATTCCTGTGTTGGTTCAGGAGTTGTTTGAGGGTCTTCATCCTCTTCTTCTTCATTTATCTCAGAACTTTTTAGATTTTCAAATTCCAGTGTAGTAGACTCTGACTCATCCTACAATTCTGTAAACTTTTTATCATCAAATGCAACATGAATAGATTCCATAACAATTTTGGTTCTGAGATTAAACACTCTGAATGCTTTTGTGTTTGATGCATATCCAAGAAAAATTGACTCATCTGCCTTGGCTTCAAATTTGCTTAGATTTTCAGGATGTACTTTCAGTACATAACACTTGCATCCAAATATGTGAAAGTGTTTCACACTTGGCTTCTTGTTCTTTATCATTTCATAGGGAGTCTTTCCATGCATGTTTATTAAGGTGCAGTTTTGAGTGAAACATGTTGTATTGACTGCCTTTGCCCAAAAATAGACTGGTAGCATAGATTCTGCCAGCATTGTTCTGGAAGCTTCTATGAGTGTTCTATTCTTTCTCTCCACAACTCCATTTTGTTGAGGAGTTCCTGGTGCAGAAAATTGTTGAGTAATTCCCTTTGATGCACAGTAGTCCTCCATGATTGAATTCTTGAATTCAGTACCATTGTCACTCCTTAGAATTTTAACTGTTTTTGTTGATTTCCTTTCCAGAAAGGTGATATGGTCTTTTATGTGTTGTGGAGCTTCATCCTTTGAATGTAGAAAGAAAACCCATGTGAATCTTGTAAAATCACCTACAATAACAAGAGTATATTTCCTTTTGTTAATTGACATAACATTTACTGGACCAAATAAATCAAGATGCAATAAATAAAAGGGTTCAGAAATGGTGTTAATTGTCTTGCTCTTGAAGGATGATTTTCTTTGATTCCCAAGTTGACATGCTTCACAAAGTCCATCTTGCACAAAATCAACCTGTGGTAATCCTCTTACAAGATTCTGTTTAACCAACTTATTGAGTGTTTTGAAGTTGATGTGTGACAGTTTCTTGTGCCATTTCCAGCTTTCTTCTGTTGAGGCCTTGCTATATAGACATGTGATTTCACTGTGTATGCAATCCTCCAAGCTGGCTTCATAAATGTTACCATGCCTAAGTCCTTTGAAAACCACAATGCCTGTTTCTTTGTGAGTCACAAGACACTTTTTGTTGTCAAAGCCAGTATGGTAACCTTTATCTCCAAGTTGACTTATGCTTATTAAATTATGCCTTAAGCCATCAACTAGAGCTACTTGTTCAATGATGACATTCCCAAGTACAATCTTGCCATATCCCAGTGTTTGTCCTTTGTTGCCATCTCCAAAGGATACTTCTGGGCCAGCCATTTCCACAAAGTCTGTAAGCAGGGATTTCTTTCCAGTCATGTGTCCTAAGCATCCACTGTCCAGGATTAGGGTTACATTCTTTACCCTGGTTCCCTGCATACATAAAGCAACTAGTTAGATGTTTTGAGGACCCAAACAGTTTTGGATCCTTTTCCACTAACTTTAGGAGAAGCAGGCTTTACAATTTTCACCTTTGATTTACCTGTCTCTTTTGTTGCCTTAGACTCTGGTGGAGTCTTGACAGTGTCATACCAACTTTTATCAATAGAAGATTTTAGCTCATAAAAATTGTAATACAAGTCATGATAGTCCTTACACATATAGATAGAATGAAATATGCTACCACAGTGATAACATGGTTTCTGTGGTATGTAGTGACTTTTCAGAGTCTGTGAAGGATTAGACTCTGATTTCTTCTCAATCTTTGCTTTACAATCTATAGCCAAATGGTTGTGGTTGCCACATCTATAACACTTCTTTCTAGGAGCATTAGGATCCTTTTGGTAATTGTTTACCTTATTAATTCCTTCCTTACCATTCCTATTTCTCCTAGTTTTGGTAGACTCTGATAAGTTCTCTAGCCTTTCTTTTAATTTTGACTTAGACAAGTACCCTATATTAATATTTTTCTTAGAGTTATTTGCTCCTGTTTCATCTGTCTTTTTGTTAACAACAGGGGGACTAATGACAGATGAGTTTGTGGTTTCAGATTTTTCTTTAGGTGTCATAAACTTAACAGGAACAAATGTACTTTTGTCTTTAGTCTTATTAACTTGGCTAGCTTCTTCAATGTTATCATTCTCAACAATAGGTCTTTTGTCTTGACTCTTGTCATAGCCTAGAACAGCAGTTTGACACACATTTTGATTATTGAGAATTTTTTGAACTTTTCTACCAGAGTCTGTCCAGACTCTAAACTTGAGTCTCTCTTCTTCTAGTTCTTTCTTAACATAGTCATAGGCCTTCAAGATTTCAGTGTAGTTATGACTATGTTTCTCAGAATCCTTTTTGTATTGTTCCATTAATATTAACTCAGACTCTAAATGATCATTCCTTTTAGTCAAGGTCAAATTTTCATCTCTCAACCTTTCACTTTCACTAGTGAGAGACCTACATGTTGTCATTATTTTATTGACCTCACTTTGCACAGTTTCTATACCATCAGAGTCTAAATTAATTAAGGATTCAGGAGTAAAGATTGATACTTGAGTTTTAGGAGATGAGGGTTCTTTGGGAGATTGTGATTTTCTTGAGGAGGATGCCATCAGTGCTAGATTTTCATAATCAATTTCATCCTCTGAGCTTGAATCTGCCCAATCCTTTCCAGTTGATAGAAGTGCTTTTCCTTTTCCTTGACTTTTTGACTTTCTGCATTCACTAGCAAAGTGGCCCAATATTCCACAGTTGAAACATTTGACCTTTGCTTTGTCAAGTTTGATTATTGTACTCTTGCTCTTCTCAACCTTCTCATCTTCCTTCTTGAATGATGGTCTCTTGCTAAATTTTCCAGTTCTTTTGTTAAATTTCATTCTTTTGAAATTTTTTGCAAACATAGCCATCATTTGACTTAGGTCAATCTCTTCATCAGAATCAGAGTCTGTGTCAGTAGACTCTGACTCCACAACAGTTTTACCCTTCTTCCTTGAATCCTTGATTCTAGCTTCTGTGGGTTGTTCCTGTTGTTCTTTCTCAGACTCCAGTAAGAGTGCCACAGATTTTGTCTTCACAGACTTCTTATTCTTCCTCTGTTGCATCTCCAAATCATATGTCTTGAGTCTGCCATACAATTCTTCTAGAGTTAGTTCATCCAAATCTCTAGCTTCCCTTATGGCTGTTGTTTTATTGTCCCACTCTTCAGGAAGTGCTCTTAGAAACTTGGTGTTTGTATCTTCAGAATCATAAACCTTACCAAGCATAGCCATCTCATTCAGAAGTTTTGTAAACCTATCATACATCTCAGAGATAGATTCTCCAGATTTAGCTTCAAAATATTCATACTCCTGAATTAGCAAAGACCTTGCATTCTTCTTGACGTCTTTAGTCCCTTGACAGTGCACTTCAAGTTTTGCCCACATCTCCTTAGCAGTGGTGCATGATATAACACAGTTTGTAAGGACAGAATCCAAACTGTTGAAGAGAATGTTTTTGACTTTTGCCTCCTTAAGGACATTCTCCTTGTCCTCTCTTGTCCATTCAGCCTTGGGTTTTCCAATGAAGTGTTCTTCAGTTACTTTACCTTCTTCATTGATTTGAGGCACAAGCTTTAAGGGCACATAGGGTCCTTCATGAATTCTTTCAAGGTAGTCAGGGTCTGTTACTTCCAGATGGTGCAGCATCTTAACCTTCCGGTGGGTGAACTCGTTTCTTTTAAGCATAGGAATCTTAGAATTGCCATCTTTGTTTCCAGACATCTTTGATCGATTTTATACGTTAGGCTCTGATACCAATTGTTTTCCCAGTTGCACAAGTAGAAGGGGGGGTTGAATACTTGTGTGTCTTTTCTGCCCGATTTAAAATCAAATTAATAACAAACTCAAACACGAAGATATGAATAAGAACTGTTTTGTATTATTGATTTGTGAATACAAAACTCTCCTAGGATGTACACAAACCCTAGCAGCTTCTCTGTGTTTATCACAGCAACTCTCTCTATCTCTATGCTCTCACAAAAATATTACTAAGACAATTATTTTCCCACACTTTTATAATTAGGTTACATAGAGTTTATATAGAGAGCTTCCTATCAACTAATAACAGAAAGATAAATTACAATAGGAATATAATTCCTAATTATTAGTTGACAGTTTCCTTGTAGAATTCTCTTTCTTTCCCATAGCATATCTGTAATTTAAATTATCTTGATCTTCGAAGACTTTCCATTCCTCTGATCTTCTGTATAGACTCTGAAATCTTCAGACTCTGATGATCTCCAGACTCTGATTAGATGTAGACTCTGATAGTTCACAGACTCTGATGGTCTATAGACTCTGACCACCTTCCAGACTCTGATCTTCATGTAGACTCTGGTTTCACTTTCTACAGAAATTCTTCTAAGTACAAATAACATGAATGTTGACTATCTAGACTCTGATTATATATTTCAGAGACTAGAAAGACGTATTACAGATAAACTAATCTAGACCCTGTTCTAGTATTTTGTACATCATCAAATAGATATATTCCAAACAGTAAGACTTTTCAATATTCGGTAAGACTTATGAAAAAGGCTTGCAAGACTTTTCTACTCGTTAAGACTTTTCTAAAAAGTCTTAAATTAATTCAGAAATCAATAAGACTTATAATAAGTATTATTGAATTAATTTGGTAAGACTTTTTAGAAAGTCTTGCCGAGTTAATTCAGTAAGACCTTTCTAATTAATGCAGCAAGACTTTTGATAAATGTTAATTAAAAGGTTCTTTTTAACTTAATTAATTCCACCAATATTAGTTAAATAATTTATAAATTAAATCAATTCAAGATGAATTAATTTAAGTAGATAAATTAAATAATTAATTTACTTTTGATTATAGAATTAATTTAGTTTTTCACTGCACAATCACTGTAGATGTGACTTGAGTTTTCTTATCTTCACTGTTTTCTGTCTGAAAATCACTTGAGCTACGTGAAAAATATTTATTATATTAGTTGACACACAAATGTACTGTTTGGTTCATTTGTGCCATACTAAATAAATATTCTTCAATTTTTAACTTTAAAAGATGTGATCTTCTATCTTGTTCTCGCTTCTAGCTTTGACTCTATTATTTCTTTTCTTGGAATCTTTTTGTAGTAGTCACTTGGAATCTTCTGTATCTTTTGAATTCTTCTGAATTTCTGCTTCTTTATTTTTCGCCGACGCTTAAACATATTAATGAACTTATTCCGGTGAAAAGTAGCAATCTCATAAAAATACTTCTAGCAATCTGATTCTTTGTGTCTAGTTTACTTTCTTCGTTCTGATTCCTGTTATCATAGTTATTATTTACTATTTTTTCTTATCTGAGTTGAGTTGTCAATTAATTATTACAAATAGGTCTAGCCATATGCCTTTCAATTAGATTTGTAATTAAAAGTTAAGTAGTAATTAAAATCTTAATAAGAAGGTAAGTACTAATTTGATATGACTTTTAATTATACTAAGTTAATATTTTTTTATAAGACTCCTAACTAGAAGACACATATTAATTAAACTCTTATTAGAAGACAAATAGAAATATATATAAATTTTTTAATACATTAATTCTAGAAAATTATATTCTATATAATTGAAATAAGAGAGTTAATATGGTTCGGTCGTCAGGGGTAAAACTATAAATTCCTAAGTAGGATTAGTTAATTGATTAAGGTTCGATTCCCCACAAATAAAGGAATTAATTTAATATTGTTTATAAATATTATTTATGTAAATAAAATGATTAAAATTCGATTATCAGCAATATCAATAACTAATTTAGTATTAATCTAAAAGAAATTAAATTTTAATATTAAGATTGAATAAATATAATTTTTTTTAAAAATAAACAATTTGACTATAAAATTATTATAAATTATTTTTAGAAAGAGAATTCATGCATTGTATGGGTCATGGGGTATAAGCTAGTTAGAAAAATAGTTACAAGCGATTTGAGAGAATTAGGATTCTCTTTGAATGTATATATAGATATTGATAATTTATATATTGATTGATGATTGATTGATATATTGGTTGATGATTGATTGTATAAATAGATATATATTGATAGTAATATAGTATAAATTAAATGGCAAGAGAAGGATAAATTCAAGATAGTGTTCCTCTAGATTGAACAAATATTACATTGTTTCTATCGTGACCTATCTAACTCTTCAGTCTTCAGAAGTATCAACTTCACCTTCTTCTAGAGTTGAACTCTTATGCACAGGTGTACTCGATACCTCTTCAGTAACTGATGTTCCTATTGTAGTGGATTCTCCATACAACCTTCTTTGCTCAGCTCGTGCTGATTGTCAAAGCACTTCCTGCTCTACAGGATAAACTTCTTCTTCTTGAACATTAAATAGCTGATTTGAATCTATCTTTGTCATTTTCCGGATGTAAGATGGAATCTTCTTTGATAAATAGTATTTCCGGATCTTTTCAGCTGCATCTAACTTCTCCTGAGTTCTGAAACCTTTATTTCTGAGCATCGTCTCAACCTCAATCATGTATTTGACTTGATAGCCTTTTAATGACTCATCATCTAGTTTCATGATCTGATAAAACTTGTTAGTGTAAAATCTTACTTCATGAGGATCAAATATGATTTGAGGACTGACAACTCTTGCAAAATCTTTGAGTCTATCTCTCAGAAGCTCAATCTCTTCTGAACTCATTTTCACCTTATTCAACAGAGTCCATACCAATGTTAGAGATTTTTGTCTGAAGAACTCCATAGAGAATCTGAATGTGACATTTCTGTTAGTGTAGACCAAGATCTGCCAATCGTCGAGAATGTGATCAACTATCACAGTGATATAGTTAACTTCTTTTTTAAGGGACATCATAAAATTGTCAATTCTGTCATTTGAATTTTCCAAAAGTTCAATAATTGACTTTAAGCGCTTGTCTTTAAATGGACCCTTCTGAAGCTTATCCATAATTTCTCTGGCAGTGTCCCACTTCTTTCCTATTTTTACCTGCACATCTTTCTTCTTCTCTTTCACAGCAATAACCCAAAGGTTCTGTTTCTCTAGACTTGCTTCCTTTTTAGCCTGTACTTTTTCCTTGACTAGAGCTTTCAGTTTCTCAGTTTTAGCATGGCTCACCTTGATGTCTTCTTTCAATTTCCTCATGGCCTCTTCATAGGCAGGATCAGACTCTTTCTCTTTAGGAAATAAGAATTCCTCATCAAAGGCAGTTTCTTCCTCAGCTTTACAGTAGTCAGGATTGAATATTTCATCTTGAGCACTATCATCAATGAATTGATCTTCAGGAAAGTATTGGTCTTCTGGAACATATGACTTAAACTGATCTTCATAATACAGTTTGGTTTTGTATTTTTCCTTAGTAGCCCCTTCTCCTTCAGCTACACCTACTTTCTCATTTCCTTTCTCCCCCTTACTTGAGGAATCCTCTATAGCTTTTGAAGCTTTGAAAGATTTGACTAATTTCTCCGTGGTTTCATAAACCTGTTTCATTCATGCATTTAAGTGAATCATACCTTCGTCCAGTTTGTTGAATCTTTTAGTTGAGATCTCTTCATTTTCAATGATTCTTAGATTCAAGCTCCTCTCAATATCATCAATTCTTTCATTTATGTTGCTTATCTCCTTCATATCCTCAGCAATTAAACTTTGTACATGTAGGATATCTTTTGTCTTTAGGAGAATGGTGGATTTTACATCATTCACTTCTTTTCGCACGATTGTCAGTTGTTCTATTACAGAGGCAGATGTAGACTTCAATTCTTCTTGTGCTTTTACTTTTACCAACTCATCCTAAACAACCTGCATTTCTTTCTGGAGAGCTTCCATTTTTTACAGTAGTTCACTTTGTGTGTGTTTGCACTCACCTCGCTAGCACTCTTGTTTGTTTCATTTATACTACGTGCATGTGTTTCACTCGGTGTTTTCCTCACTTTACTCTTGTTTTGATCTATTCCAGAATCCTTTGATGTACCTGTTAATATTACTATAGCTTTTGAAGAGTCGAAATGCTCTTCTGATGCCTGTGAAGGCATGTCCACAATAAGATTATCTTGAAGTGGCTCTGCTACTGACGTAGCTACTCCATGAATAGAGGCACAACTCCCTCTATGGAGCGGTTGCCTCTCAAATCCACTACTGGATAAGAGAACTTCCTCTGAAGGAACTGGATGTAAGAAATCCAGGGGGTCACCACCTCAGACAATGTAATGTGTGGCTCGTTAGAGTTTGTGGTTCCCCTCAATACCTGTTATGGCAACTGATGTCGTAGTGCATCAAAAATGTCTTGGTCCACTGAAAATATGGCATCTGAAAGGTTTGTATCAAAAACATTTTATGTGCCCTCATTTGATTGTGTTTCTGCGAGTGTAGGTCCTGCTAGAGTGAGTGCTAGCAGTGTGCATGTCTCTTCACAGGATGTCGCGGCTGGACGACGAATTTCAATAGAATCACTCGGTTGATCGATTGAGTCCAAAGACTGTTGTATTGTCATTTCAAAGTTCATATCCCAATGAAAGGATAAGGATGGGTCTGCTTTTGTCTCAAGTTCATTTCTCGATTTTTTTGATGGTAGAGACAGGTAATATCTCACTAGGATACCTCTACCTCTTATTTTTCTTACGGGTTTCTTCTTTTTTCTAATTAGACTCGGTGAGGTTGAAGAAGAAGAAACTGTTTGGGGATCTACCTCAGCTGGGGTTTGAACCTGTGTGTTTTCAGGTTCATAGCCGAAATCCTGAAGTGTAAGACCATAATCATAGTTTGTCACAGATATATTTAAAGGTGCACTAAATATATTTATAGGTAAGAAATTAGAAGCCAGGGTGTGAGATATTACCTGATGTTCCTGAACTTCCTCTTCTGCTTGTTGAGCAGCTTCAATTAGAAGCTGCACAGAATGTTGAATTTCCACTTGCACTTGTTCTGGCTCTTGCTGATGCGGTTGAACCTGTGCAGGATTGGCTATTTGAATGAGAATATTTGCCATGTATTCAGTTGTTTCAATGGCCACCCCTTTAAATTTGTTCTTGTTATTGAGTCTGGTGAACAAATTCTTTTAAGTCGTTGGGGAAACTTCCAGTGGGTTGTTCACAAATCTAGCTTTGTCCTCCTCTGACAGTACATTATTCATCAGTAGCATTAAGAACCTTGGATAAAAACAAGCAACTTTCTGATCTACATCCAATCTTCTGCTTTCAGCAGTGCCTATCTTCCTTATTATTTCTGTGAGGATCAACTTCCCAAAATTGAGTCTTCGATTGTGGGCCATAGAATACCCAATAACTTGTAGAATAGTTGAAATGTTGTGGAAGTTGCTCTTCATTGTCGGACAGAATACTTTGGCTAAAGTGTCGAAGAAGTAATCCTATTCACCTACTAATTGGGATTTAGACATTTTAACAAGATCCAACACACCTTGATAATGGATTGACTGGAAGAAGTTGGTTATATCTTCAACTATTGATAGGGTCTTGAAATTTTCTATCGGGAACCCTAAGACTCTGTTTACGTCAATCTCATCTATTATGTATTATGTCTCTCCTATTCTGAATGAAAATTGAACCACCCTATCACCCAAAATATTTCTTGCAGTTGAGTATAAGGCCCTCAGAGGTTCAATCTTTAATGGTGTGTTCAGGGTAATTGTTGTCCTCACTAACGAGTGCTCGTTCATAAACATGATCCATGGCCTAAATCTAGCTTCTCTGCAATTCTCCAAATCAAAATACCCAACAAAATTTGTCTTGGTAATTACAAACATTGCAGCCATTTTTAATAGGGTGTAATTAAAATTAACAATTAATCCCAAATTAAACAAAAATTTCAAAAATTATCACCCAATTAATCCATGAACTATCCTAATAATTCGACTTAAATAACAACAAGCCCTAAGTCGATTTTGACACCCAAAATCACAATAACACAGTGCTTTAACAGCTAATTAACAACCAAATCAGTTCTTAATCCTTCAATCGAAAGTAGTTTGAATCACACAAAAATCGGGTAGAGTTACAGTTTGATTTTGAAAAAAATATCGTAACTAAGCAAGCAAAAAGCTTGTATAATCGATTAACAGCAACTTAGTAGTTGTTAGGATTTCAAAATCGATCAAGAAATCAAAAGTTTTGTAAAGGTCTTGGTGGAGATTTGTAGTGTGCATGTATGTATGTATATATGATTGAAAATAAAAAAATAAAACCTAATAAGACTTATTAAAATTGAATAAAACATTTTAATAGTACTAAAGTCTCAATAAGACTTTTTTAAAAAAATATTCAGTAAGACTTTTTAAATAAATCTCGGTAAGACTTTTGAAAAATCTTGCCGAGTTTTAAATACCAAATTTTTTGTTCCCTTTTTGTTTTTAAATACAATCTCGGTAAGACTTTTTTGAGAGTCTTGCCGAGTTTTAATAGAAAATCTTTTATTTTAAAAGGTCTTATTTAGTAAAAGCCTTCATGAGATGTTTTAATCAAAAGTCTTTCCGTTTTTTATTTAAAAAAAAACTATACATAAGTAAATATATTTATTAAAGACATATAATAAATATTTATTAACTGTTCTAATTAATTTAGGAATTAAATTAATTCATCACATGAATTAATTTAACAAATAAATTAATTAAATAATTAATAACATAATAAATAAAAATTTGCAATAGTAATTAGAAAAACATACAATAATTTACATACTTCTGAATTATTAAGGACATATAATAATTATTTATATTATTAAATATTCTAATTAATTTAGGAATTAAATTAATTCAAACTTGAATTAATTTAATGAATAAATTAATTAAATAATTAATAACATAATTATTATTAATGTGCAATAATAATTAGAAAAACAGTTATAACTATCATAAAATGCTTAAAATAAATATGAGTACTTATGCTATAATTAAAATAATTATCTATTAAGAGTATTAAATTATTCTCAAAATAATTTATCCAAATATTCATAAGCCCTAGGATATTGTTGATTCAAGTCTCATAAATCCTTTAAATATTAACATTTAATATTTATGAAATCAAATCAACTCCTAGCAAACAAAAATTAGCCATTATTTAACATCCTTAAATCAATAACTAACTTAGAGAAAGTGGATTCATCAAGTGGTTTCGTGAAGATGTCGGCTATTTGATCTTCTATGGGTACAAAATATAACAACACAGTTCCGTTCATGACATGTTCTCTGATGAAATGATACCTTATGTCAATGTGCTTGGTTCGAGAGTGTTGTACAGGATTGTTGGAGATGGCTATTGCACTTGTGTTTTCGCAGAAAATTGGAATTTTGTTCAACGCAAGTCCATAGTCATTTAGCTGATTCCTTATCCAGAAGATCTGTGCACAACAGTTACCTGCCGCAATGTATTCTGCTTCGGCTGTCGAGTTAGACACTGAGTGCTGTTTCTTGCTGTACCAAATGATCAACCAACATCCTAGAAACTGATAGCTTCCAGAAGTACTTTTCATGTCCATCCTGCATCCTGCATAATTTAAATCTGTATAGCCTATTAGATCAAAACCTGTATCTTTAGGGTACCAAATTCCAAGATTTGGTGTACCCTTCAGATATCTAAAAATTCATTTAACAACTATAAGATGAGATTCCCGAGAGGATCAGATTGAAACCTTGCACATAAGCATGTTACAAACATTATATCAGGTCTACTTTTAGTTAAGTATAATAATGAACCTATCATACCTCTGTAGCTTGTGATGTCAACTTTCTTACCAGTTTCATCTTTGTCAAGCTTAGTGGTTGTTGGCATAGGAGTTTTTGCCTGTGAAGAGTCTTCTAGACTGTATTTTCTCAGAAGATCCCTTACGTACTTTGATTGGTAAATAAAAATCCGATCTTCCTTTTGCTTTACTTACAATCCAATGAAGAATGACAGCTCACCCATCATGCTCATCTCATACCTACTCTGCATTAACTTAGCAAATCTCTTGCACAATTTTTCATTAGTAGAACCAAATATAATATCTTCAACATAAACTTGGACAAATATCATATCTTTATCATGCAATTTATAAAAGAAAGTTTTATCTATGACACCTTTAATGAAACCATTTTCTAGTAAAAACTCAGAAAGAGTGTCATACCATGTCATCGGTGCTTGCTTGAGTCCATAGAGAGCTTTGAATAGAAAATATACAAAATCAGCAAAATATGGATTTTCAAAGCCAAAAGGCTGTTCCACATATACTTCCTCTTCTAACTCTCCATTCAGAAATATACTCTTCACATCCATTTGATAAACTTTGAAATTGGAGTGTGCTGTAAATGCTAGAAATATCCTGATGGCTTCAAGTCTTGCAAATGATGCGTAGGTCTCATCATAATCAATTTCCTCTTCCTGGGAGTTACCATTTGCCACCAGTCTGACCTTGTTCCTTGTAGCAATGCCATCACTGTCTAATTTATTCATGTATATCCATTTAGTGCCAATCACATATCTGTCTTTTGGCATGGGTACCAGTGTCCATACATCTTGTCTCTCAGACTGATTGAGCTCTTTTTGCATGTCAAGAACCCAATCTGGATTAGTTAGTGCATCTTCAATTTTTTTTGTTCTTCTTGAGATAGAAAAACCGAAAATAGACATTCATTTAAAGTTGCACTTTTGGTTCTAACTCCAATATCTGGATCTCCTATGATCAATTCAAAAGGATGATATATGCTCCATATCATTTCCTTAGGAAGGTTTGATCTTGATGATTCGCCTCGATATTCATTATGATGTTGTGTTCTGCCAGTAAATCCATCATCTCCCCCTAAGTTGCTGTCAGGATGACTTGTTGATCCACCACTGGTATTAGTAGTATCTTCAGTGTTTCCATTATTTCCACCACTATTACCTGGATCATTATCATCATTATTTCCTGTTGCAACCTCATATTCTTTTTCATCATCAGAATGTGAGTCTGGATAATTATCAAACTTTAATGACTCAGAAGAATCTTCAGTTTGGATACTTGGGAGTTTAGTGTCATCAAAAGTAACATTAACACTTTCTTTAACTTGGTGCTGATCAATTATGTATACCCTATATACTCTTCTTGAATAACTGACAAAAATAGCTTCGTGTGTCTTGGCCTCGAACTTGCCAAGATGTTTATCTCCATCTTTCATCACATAACATTTGGCTCCAAATACGTGAAAGTGCTTGAGTGTTGGTTTCTTGCCAGCCATTAATTCATAGGGAGTCTTCATATGATCTTTATTGATTAGAGTTCAATTCTGGGTATAACATGTTGTGATTACTGCTTCAGCCCAGAAATAGATAGGTAACATTGATTCACTTAACATTGTTCTTGCAGCTTCAATCAGGGTTCGATTCTTCCTTTCTATAACTCCATTCTGTTGTGGAGTTCTTGGTGCTGAGTATTGTCTTGTTATCCCCTTGTCTGAGCAAAAGTTATTCAGAATTTCATTCTTGAATTATGTTCCATTGTTTGACATGATTGCCCAGACAATTAGCTTTGAATCTAACTTAATCATCTTTACATGATCAATCACCACTTATAGAGTTTCATCCTTAGAGTTCAAGAATAAAACCCACGTGTATTTTGTGAAGTCGTCTACAATCATTAAGGCATATCTTTTCCTTGCCATAGACATAATATTAACTGGACCAAATAAATCCATGTGTATGAGTTGAAGTGGTTCAGTAATGTTTGTAGAGTATGTGCCTTTGTGAGTTACTCTCTTTGACTTCCCTTTCTGACATGCCTCACACAATCCTTCTTGTGTAAATTTCATCGAAGGCAGTCCTCTCACCAAATTTCTCTTGACTAGAGAGTTCATTGTTTTGAAATTTAGGTGTGAGAGTTTCTTGTGCCATAACCAGCTTTCTTATGATGAAGCCTTTGAGTAGAAACAGTTTGCTTCATCTTCAGTTCCTGAGTTGATATCGGCTACGTACAAGTTTCTTTTCCTTACTCCACGTAAGGCCAGTTTGTCGTCTTTAGAATGAACTATTAAACACTTTTCCTTGATAAAGTTTACTTTGTATCCTTTATCACAGAAGTGACTGACGCTGAGTAGATTGTGCTTAAGTCCTTCCACTAAAGAGACATTCTCAATGATAACATTTCCAGCATTTAACTTGCCATATCCCGTAGTTATTCCTTTGCTGTTATCACCAAAAGTGACGATTGGGCCAGCTCTTTCAACCACGTCTGATAGCAGGGCTCTATCTCCGGTCATATGTCTTGAAGATCCGCTGTCCAGGATCCATACAACTCGGTTTACCTGTTTAACTCCCTGCAAATATCAAACGGATTAAATCGTCTTCGGAGCCCAAAATTGATTGGGCCCAGCATACTTAAAGAATTGACATTTGTCAGCTTTGACAACAGATCCTTTTAGAACAACAACAACATCCACCTTGACTGTACTTATATTCCTATAAATAGTCTTAATAACTTTCTGTTTAGACTTAGAAATATATGTTTCCTTCTTGACAGGTGAGGGAATCGCAGTCTTGGATTTCGCAAATTTATTATTGATGTGTTGTCTAGGTTTCATGTTATTTTTCTTAGTAAACATGCTTTTGAAATAAGCAATCATAGAATTAAATGCACATAACATACAATTTACAATACCACATGGTTTATGGCATACATCAATAACAGGCATATTATTCAAAGCATTATGAGTCTTAACAATTTCTTCTTCAACTTTATCAGCAGTTTTAAAGTTCTCAGTAGAATGATATATATTGTTACTACCCCTACTATTGACAAACCTATTAAGTCTATTCAATTTTTTCTTTAAGTCTTTAGCACCTATACTAGGATTGGGGGAATCAGAAGTTCCCACATCTTTCACTGGTATCTTGGTTGCCCTTTTCTCATCTTAGACATTAACTCCTTGTATTTCCTGACTTGTCCCTCTCTTTTCTTTTCTTCCTCGAGGTCCTCTAACTTCATTTCATAAGAAATTAATATAGAGCTCTCAAGGATTGGTTTTGCTACAGGGGTTATGAAAAGAGGTTTAGGTGTGTCTTTAACAACATGTGGGATATTCCTTTCTTCAGCACTTTTTCTGAACGGGGTTATGTTGCTTGCCTTTCCTACAGATTGATTGTACTCAAAGCCTATTCCAACTTTTCATTTTATCTCATGTTGGTCAATTAGGTCTTTTACAATATAAGAGGAATTCTTATAGGCTAGACACTTCTTCTGTTCTTCCATTAGTTTCTTAACTCTATCTCTTGTATCATCTAGTTCTTTACCTAGCAATTTAAACATCTTAGGGCATGAAGGATCTACCTCTTTTCCTCCTTGTCGAGTTGGAGAGAGTAATTCTTCGGATGAAGCCATAAGAGCAAGATTTCTCATCTCTTCCTCATCATCGTTGTCTGAATCATCCCAGCTTTTTCGCTCTACTAGATAAGACTTTCCCTGAGCTCATACTTTTCACAAGTGCGTCATACTTTTCCTTGAGCTCTTCATAAGACTCTCTCTTCTTCCCTTACTTAGGCTTCTTGCATTCAGTTACAAAGTGGCCTAGCTCATTGCAGTTGAAGCAACGAAACTTGTTTCTATCAATTAAGCTAGTCTTGTAGCTGCTTTTTGATACAGCTATCGAAGAACCTCCTTTTTGGAACCTTTCAAAATTTGGTTTAACTTTGTAGGAGGAGTTTCTTCGGAATCTCATGTTGCCAAACCTCCTGGCAACCATAGCTAGAGATTCATCTTCCAGCTGATCCAGTTCTTCCAAAGAGTAGAATTCACCATCTTCTTGTCTATCTAAAGTATGTCCAAATTCTGGAACCACATACTCCATTGAATTATTTAAAGGTACAGCAGTCTTCACTTCTTTCTTCTCTGGAGCTTCCACTATCAGTGCTTTGGAGGAACTCAGAACCTTACATCTGCCATATGTCTCTCTGGACTGGATCCGTTCCAATTCATAGGTCTTCAGAACTTCATAGAGTCTTTCTAGGATTACTTCTTTCATGTCTCTAGATTCCCGGATGGCTGCAATCCTATGTTCCAGATGCTCTGGCAAGGTTAGCAAAAACTTCTTGTTGACATCCTGGTTCTGGTAATATTTCCCATTGAGGTTGAGCTCATTTATTAATTTATTCAATCTCTGAAATACCTCAAAGATACCCTCACCAGGGTTGGATCTAAATTGCTCGTACTTAGAGGTCAGGATCTCTAGTTTATTCTCTCTAATTTCTTCAGTTTCTTCGTTTATTATCTCTATTGTATCCCAGATTTGTTTGGCATTTTTTACAATTGACCACGTGATTGTACATGACATAGTCTAGGGATTTTATCAATATGAGTTTGAGATTATTATTCAGGGATACAACTTCATTTTCTTCATCCGTGTAGTCAGCCAAACTTTTTGGAAACTGTCTATGAGGAATTACGACCCCATCTACCTCGTACTCGAGAATAACTATTATTGGAGGTTCAATACCGTTGGCCAAAATTAATGCATACTTGGAATTTACGATCCCAATGAATAGTAGCATCTTATGCTTCCACAAATTATAGTGATATTTGTCAAACTGTGGGATTTTAATGCTCGTCACTTTTTGTGTACTCAGCTTTGAATAAGATTAAAAAATTAAGTATTTCAAAAAATAAATTTTGACTTAAAATAATTTCCGATCAAAAATAATTTTTGGGTAAAAATTATTTTGAATAAAAAATAATTTTTGAGATCTGTATGAGTTGCGGAATATTTGGTTCGGAATTTTTGATATAATAAAAATATCAACCAGCTCGGATGCCAATTGTTGGTCCCTGATATTGTAGAAAAGGGGGTTGAATACAATATCTAAATTTAATCACGGAATTTCAGAATTAAAAATATTATTTTAAATAATCACGAAATATTAATTTTAATAAAATATTGTTTAAGTCGAAGATATAATTTTAAACTTGAAAAGTATTACAAATTTAATATGATGAAAAGTGTTTATAATTGATAAAATATTCTAGAACGATTTTGACACGAATTGTTCTTGTTTAACAATTATATTTCAAACAAGCACAGAAAGTCTGTGAATTTTACAATGCAGACAAATTACTGAATTTGAATGTTTTTAACAACGTAATTACGTAAATAATGAAGACAAAGACCTCATATTTATAGAGGTGTAAGCTAACAAGACTTTTGAATAAAAATTTATTTAAAAAACCAGAAAGACTTTATAAATAGCCTTTAAGACTTTTTAAAATAGATGGGCAAGACTTTTTATCTCTTGATAAGACTTTTCAGTATTCGGTAAGACTTTTGAAGAAGGCTTGCAAAACTTTTCTGCTCGGTAAGACTTTTCTAAAAAGTCTTAAATTAATTCAGAAATCAAGAAGACTTATAATAAGTCTTATTGAATTAATTCGGTAAGACTTTTTAGAAAGTCTTGCCGATTTAATTCGGTAAGACCTTTCTAATTAATGCAGCAAGACTTTTGATAAATGATAATTAAAAGGTTCTTTTTAACTTAATTAATTCCACAAATATTAATTAAATAATTTATAAATTAAATCAATTCAAGATGAATTAATTTAAGTAGATAAATTAAATAATTAATTTACTTTTGATTGTAGAATTAATTTTGTTTCTGCACTGCACAACCACTGTGGATTTGACTTGATTCTTCCTCTCTTCACTGTCTTATGTCTGAAATCACTTGAACTAGGTGAAAAATATTTATTAAATTAGTTGACACACAAATGTACTGTCTGGTTCATTTGTGTCATACTAAATAAATATTCTTCACTTTTTAACTTTAAAAGTTGCGATCTTCTGTCTTGTTCTCGCTTCTAGCTTTGACTCTGTTATTTCTTTTCTTGGAATCTTTTTATAGTAGTCACTTGGAATCTTCTGTATCTTTTGAATTCTTCTGAATTTCTACTTCTTTATTTTTCGCCGACGCTTGAACATATTAATGAACTTCTTCTGGTGAAAAGTAGTAACCTCATAAAAATATTTCTGACAATCTGATTCTTTGTGTCTAGTTTACTTTCTTCGTTCTGATTCCTGTTATCATAGATATTGATTGATGATTGATTTATATGCTGGTTGATGATTGATTGTATAAATAGATATAGATGGATAGTAATATAGTATAAATTAAATGGCAAGAGAAGGATAAAAAGTATTAAAAAAAAAATATTGACTCTGAAATTATCGATATGCTCATGTTTGATATTAAAAATCATGTTCGATAGTAAAAATTACTATATAGAATCAAGTAATCAGGTTGAATTCAATGAACAATATTAGTAACATATTTAAATTTCAAAATTTATAATTTTAAAAATATTTATATAATTATATTTTATATATAATAAAAGTGAAGAAATATTATATTTGAAATATTTGATTATATTTTTTAAATCTATGTAATTGATTATCTTAAAATTTTATAAAAAATATCGACTAAAACATTCTTTACTAGCATTATACATCTGACGAGGACGTAATAAATTAAAAAACTGTATGCATCATCTACTTATCCTTGGTTTAGTATTACTAATATATAGAAGAGAAAACTTATCCTTTTTTTTTTTTTTGAAAAGCAGAATTTTGCATTAATCATCCAAAAGGGATCAATATTACATGATAAAGATATTCACCTATCCAACACTTTTCTTGGCTTTAGCAACAGGAGTAACCAACAATAAGATTGTCACACCCTGTTCTTTATATACTCCCTCTGTTTTTTTATATTTGATGTTTGACTTTTCTACACACATCTCAGAGTGCTTTAACCGTACAGTTAAAATAATTATTTTTAAATAAATAAGCTTCTGAATAAAAATATATAACTTATACTAAAATTCACAAAAAGAATTATTTTAACTATACGGTCAAAGTCAGGGGCGGACCCAGAAATTTCAAATGCCCTGAGCTAGAATTTTTCATACTAGAATGCTTTAAAAAATATTATAATATAACATTTTAATATTTTATATATAAATAATTAATTAAATATAAGTATCTATTGTTAGCAAAATTAAATTATTAAGTATAAGTTTGACTCGAAAAAAAGAAGAGATTTAGTATAATGGGTTGAGTATAGCTAAATGGTAGAGCTATTCTTTGACCTCTCCAAGATTTTGGGTTCGATTCTCACCTATATCAAATTGAATATTGAACAATGAACACAAGCCGTAACAATGGCCCCAAATAACACTACAAAACGCTACATAGTATAGCGTGTAGAATTTATTTATTTTGGTTGAAAACGTGACATAGTTTCACGTTTTGAAGTGATGAGAATTGTTTTTTCAAAACGCTACACGATATAGGGTGTAACCCCAAAACGCTACTTTAAGTTGCGTTTTGAATCCAGAACCAAGATAAAGTAGCTTTTTGCCCAGGATTTTTTTAAAAAAAAAGTGCAAAACACTACACGAAATAGCGTTTTCATCCCTTTTCCAGCACGCCACACTATGTAGCGTTTTGGAGTGATATTTAGGGCATTTTCTCCACAAATTGTGTCATATAGGACCAACACCTAGTTTTGGGTTCAATTCTCACATATATCAAATTTAATATTGAATAGATAATAATGAGTATCCTGCTTAATAAGAAAAAAGATTGGGCCGGGTAGTTTATTTATTATTGGACCTAATTTTAAAATATTAATCATCTAACTAAAATGCATCTCACATTAATTTTCTAACTAAAATATCTCACATTAATTTTTTAACTAAAATACATCTTTATACAAAACACACAAATATTATCCTACTAAAATATAAATATAATTAAATTATATAAAAATATATACATATAATATTAAATAAAGTTTAAATTATTATTATATAAATAAAAATAATTTTAAATCATAAAAAATATTTAAAAAGTAAAAAAAAATATTCATGCATTTAACGGAATATAAGCTAGTATAACTAATAGTTAAAAATTAGAATAATGATGACATTCATATATTAGTAAATATGTTAGTAAAAGATAACGAGAACATGAAATGCACAAAATAGAAATATAGACATAGAAAAAACTAAATTATAGGCAAGAATTTAAAAATAGATGTAAAAATTTAGATTATACATTTTTTTAAAATATAATTCAACCTCGAATCTATATAATATTACATAACAAAAAGAAAAAGTTTTACATGTAATATATTTCTGAATAAATACAATGTTTAATATAAAAGAAAAAATCATTTATATTTTTTTTTTGAATGTAAAGATATTACATTGATTGTATTTCAATAAATTAATTGTAGACTATATAAAATACTTACAAAATCAAGAGATGATAAGGATTGTAATTGCTTGGTCTTTTTCTTTTGTTGCTGTAGCTCTCTTTCTGCATTTTGATTATAATGTAACTGTTTCTTCTCTTTAAGACTTTAATAATTAGGTTATAAATATTATTCGTTTTATGTTTTTGTAAGATTTATATTTTTTAATTTATTTAATTTAATGACTTTAACTGATCATTTATTAAAACATAACGAGCCTGTTTGTTTATTCAATGATTTAAATCTAGATATAAGTCCAACTTATTAAAAGATTTGCAAGAAAGTCACCCGGGCTGAAGTTCTCAAACAATCCAATCATAATAGTGAAAAATTGAAAAATTTTAATTTTGACCGGGCTATAGCCCACCTCAGTCCAGCTGTAAGTTCGCCCCTGGTCAAAGTACTTTAAATTACGTGTAAAAAAGTCATACGACAAATATAAAAAAATAGAGGGAGTCCTACGTAAGAAGCAACGCATGCAAAGATGCTAATTCCCCAAAAATGCTGCATAATGATCTGTCTTGGAACCATATACCAAACTGTGCAGTGTGCTTTAGAGAGAGAGAAAAAAACGGCTGAGGCTCAGAAAATTGCACTTCTCAAGGCTAACCTACTCTCTTTGCAACGTCGTTATTACTTCTAAACACAACTTCCAAGCCATAATTTGAAATTTTTGTAAGGGAATTAGCCTCTAAGGACTGATTTGAAATTAGCAAAATCTACACCCATCCCGCCAATAAATAACTTGGGCCTGCATTTACCTTCTTTTGCAAGCCCATCCGCCTCAGCATTCCATTCTCAGCATCAAATATTTATGGTGGAAGCCTCAATTGACCCTTGATGTTAGTCTACCACTTGGAATTTTAAGGAAATTTGAGACTAAATTCTTTGAGTCTGAACAAATAACACAGTTTCTTGATGGCCACGAGTTTTCCATGACCTGAAAGGCATGGAAGAAAGCATCAGACTCCACTTCTTCTGCATTATCCTTAAAAACTGGCCCTGAGAAAATATAAAGCAGGTCTAGGTTTTTTGATAATATTAGCCCCCCTATCCCACCATGGGATACTCCATTGCTTTCATGAGATCACGCTCCATCTGTGAATGCAATATACTCGTATTTGCTTAGCAATGTTCCTAAGAACGCAGATTTTCCTTTTTTCAAATTTGCGTCTGGGTCACATACCCATAAATTCTGGCATTGCAACGAGATTAAGTTTGCATCCATGCACCATTCCATTGCCCACCTTTTTGATGCCATACTCATATTTTCAACGGATGTGACTTTTTTATTGAAGAATTTATCATTCCTAGCTAACCAAATTGTCCACAAAGTTGATGATACAGATATTCTCCATGCTGCTGTCAACCTGTAATCCTGAACTTTTTTAAAAAGAAAATCCAGGTTGAAATCCCTTGTAAATTGTGAATCACTTGGCAGGTTCCACCAGATATATGTCTTCTCCCATATGCGCTTTGAAACATGACATTTCCAGAACAAATGATCTTGGTTCTCTGTTTCTTCCCCACATAGACCGCATACCTTATCAACTTGTAGAATCCTTTTTGCCATGAAACTTTTAGTTGGTAAAATTTCACGTGCTACCTTCCACAAGAAGACTTTAATTTTCTGAGGAACTTTTACTGACCATACATTTTTCCATGGACCTGGTGTAATTGAATTGGAATTTAAGAGTTCATATCCTTGTTTTACTGTATATCCTTTCTTTCTTGGGATCCATTGTACTCGATCCTCATTGTTTGTTAGTGTGACACTCTTGGCGATCCTGACAAGCTGAAGTTCTGAATCCAGTTCCCATCCTCTTAGCTTTCTTCTCCAAATATTGTCTTTCCTGTGTATCTTTCTTTAACATTTGTATCATTTCTGCTAACGTTGCATCCTTAGAAATTGATAAGTTGTAAAGCCTTTGAAATTTGTTACAAAGTGTATCTTCTCCCCACCATATGTCTTGCCAAAACAAGATATGTTTGCCATTTGACTGCTTCCATTTCCAATTTGAAGCCTTCAAAAAACTAAAAATCTCATGTTTCTTTTCTAAAGCAATGATGTCATTAAAAATTGGGGACAAATTCTCTTTGTTGCACTTCTCCAAAAAAGGCCTCGTTCTGTACTTGGCATTAATCAGGGTATTCCATTTTGACTTTCTTTCACTCATTATTCTCCACCACCATTTTGCAAGAAAAGCTTGATTCTTTTTGCTCAAACTGGACATTCCTAATCCTCCACTCTCCTTACTTTTACAGATTTCACTCCACTTAACCAAGTGCATCTTATGGATTCTTTTTTCTGGTGTCCTTAATTCTCCCCACAGAAATTGCCTTCTAATGCTTTCAATCTTGTTACATATGCTTATCGGAATCCTGTGTAGACTTAGCCAGTAATTTGAAAGACTGTTCAAGGATGCTTTTAACAGTACCAATCTCCCTGCCAAATTTAGTGATCTACATTTCCAGCTGGCCAACTTATTTTTAAACCTTTCTACCAAAGGTTTCCAAAAAACCACTTTTCTAGGTGATTTTCCAATCCATGCACCCAGATACTTAAATGGCATAGACCATGCCTTGCACCCTAACATGTTTGCCCACCTCTCAGTTTCTATACTGCTCTTGTTGACTTGGTATATGCAACTTTTCTGGAAATTTACCTTTAACCCAGATATTAACTGAAAAAGGAGGAGAATTTTTTTTATTCCCCCAACAGATTTCTCATTATTTCTGAGGAAAAATATGGTGTCATCTGCATATTGTAAATGTGTGATGACCTGAGGTTCTTTTCCAACCTGAATTCCTTCAATAATTCCCATCTCTTGAGCTTTTTTGATCAAAGAATTAAGCACTTCTGCAACTAAAATGAACAGATAAGGAGCCAATGGATCCCCTTGACGTAAACCCTTACTTGGACTAAATTCTGTAGATGGTGAACCATTTATTAATACTGACATTTTTGTAGTTTTGAGGATTGTTTCAATCCAATGACACCATTTATTTCCAAAATTCATACAGTCTAGCACATGAAGCAAGGACTTCCATCTGATCGAATCATATGCTTTAGCAAAATCGATTTTGAAAATCAGCCCTTCCTGTTTTTCCTTCATCATTGTGTGAACTAACTCATTTGCCAGAAGAATTCCGTCACTAATATTACGACCTTTAATGAAAGCCGTTTGTTCTGGTGCCACTAAGCTTTCTAGCTTTGCCTTGACCCTGTTAGCCATTACTTTCAACAATAACTTGAAAGAAGAATTGATCAGGCTTATTGGTCGAAAATCATTCACTTCCTTTGGAATCTTCTTCTTCGGGATCAGCGTAATAAAAGATGAATTTGCTCCCATTCTTAGATTATTCGACTGGTGAAACTCTTGAAAGAACTGCATTATTTTTCCTGAGATCATAGGCCACATATTTTTTATCCATCCTGCATTGAAGCCATCCGGCCCTGGTGCCTTTTGTGAATCCGACTCTGAGAGAGCTAACCAAACTTCTTCCAATGAAAATTGTTTATCCAAATCATATTTATCCTGATCTTGAATCTTATTTACAATCAGATGATTCAGATCAAATAACAAAACATCACAATCTTCTGTGAACTGGGACCGGAAATGATATAAAAAAACTTGCTTGACTGAAGATGGGTTCGATATCCATTCACCCTGTCACATGACACCTTGAATACCATTGTTTATTTTCTTGAATTGAACCATTTGATGAAAGAACCTTGTGTTCATATCCCCCTCATGGGCCAAAACCAACCTTGATTTTTATTTTAGAACTGATGCTTTTTCCTTATAACATTCCTGCAATTGATCAAAAATCACCTTCTTCTTTTTTGGATCCTGATTACTTTTCCTTCCAACTCCTTCAATTCTACTTCATGTTTCTGAATCCTGATGTCCACTTCTTCATGATTGTTTTTGCACCATTGTTTTATTCCAATTTTTACCCTTCTTAGTAAGCCAAAAACATCCAGATGCTCATTTTTCATAGCCTGGTCTATTTCGGCTTCCATAATATCCTTTATTGACTGATTGTTTAGCCAAAAATTAAAGGCTTTGAAAGGCACTAGACCCCATTTTTTCTCTTCTACCTAAATCGATAATGGCTTATGATCCGAACTTCGTCTGTGCCATCTTTGCATCTTCCACTGTGCTTTCCCTATCCACATATTATTCAGTAAAGCCCTATCCAATTTGCTTTTCTTATTCTTTGGACCAAACCATGAACTCATTATTATTAGTTTCAATGAACTCATTGAAACGCATGGAGTCTCTTTGATTATATTCGCATCCATATTTTTCATCCGGAGACCTTACACAATTAAAGTCTCCCATTAGACAGATTGGTTCCTCTTGAAACTGAAGAATTAATTCTTCAAGCTTGCTCCAACATATCTTCTTTTTTTGTGAGTCAAGAGGTCCATAAACATTGACAATATTCAAACTTTCTCCTGTTGTTGATTTTGCTCTTAACCATATCCAATTTTCTGCCACAAAACTTTCAATTTTTCCGATTTTTTTCTGTATCCCAAACTGTTGTTACCAGTCCTACCGCATCTTTTACCTCCCTCTCTGTTGGCCTCCAATTCCATATAGAATCAATTATACTATCTTCCATTTTTTGACACTTGGTTTCTTGGAGTAGCAACACATCTGCCTTGAACTCTCTGATAACTTTTCTGTAGTTATGTCTCGCTACAATGTTGCATACACCTCTGATATTCCAACTTGTAATTGATAATGACTCCATTAACTTACATCTATTCTATGCATTTTCCATAAAGGATTACCTTTCTACAAGGAGCTGATCTTGCATGGGTTAATCCCATGGACACTGCTAAATCCCATATATTATCCTTGATTTAGTTTGATATTCATTAGTAATATAAATTTCAAAATTTATAATTTTATAAATTTAATGTCCAAATCTAATTAAAAGTATATTAAAATTTAATATTTATATTCAAAAATCAAATCTCAATAATATATTGAAATCTAATATTTATATTATTAACTTTCTAATTATTAATAAAATTTTAAAATTGAACTCATATCATCATATTATTCATCTAATAAATAATGTATATAATCAAAGTACTTTTGTCATTAACATCATCCATTAAACATACTGCGACATAGAGCTTGAGATTGTTGGAAGTGACAAAATATGGGGCTGTTTGGCCGCACTTATTTTTCGAAAATAAGTCCTTATTTCCGGAAAAAAATAGGTATATGTATGTACTTTTTTTTGAAAATAAGTAACTTATTTTTTATTTTGAAAATAATATTTGATTTTAAAATTCTAAAATAAATATTTATCTTTAAAAAAACATGAAAATATGTAAAAATAAAAATAAAATAAGCAACTTGTTTTAAGTTTAAGTAACCCCAAACAGATAGTATATAAAAACTTATTCCATTAATAAAGGGAATGAGTATGGAACTACAGATATAAAAAATATGATAAATAATTAATTATGGAACTATTTAATGCAAAATCAAAGTGAAAAAAATTTAATAATTTTTTTAAATATCTATTATATTATATATATTTATAGTGAAAGGGGAGATAGGAGTGAAGGGAAGTAACTCACTGCACTTTCATGTGTACTAAGAATGTTAAATGTAATCTCTATGTAATGGTTGATGATAACTCATCAATAGAACAGGATATGTAATAATATGCAGGTGCACAGAAATCTTGGATCACAGAGTTCAGTTAAGACAAAGTATCAAAGGATCATCTACAGACTTGAAGCTCACTGGAAGAAGTTCATTAACATGTTCAGGCCTCAGTGGAGAATAAAAGATGTTGACATCTATTCAAGGATGTGGAAGCTACAGAAGATTGTCTTAGTCTATGAAGATTTTAGTGCATTACAATCGAAACTATAAGTAAGGTTTGCAAAGAAGAATGTGGAATCATGTTCGGAATCAAGAGCCCCTATCAAGACTAGTCACTTATGAACCAGACCGTTGCATCAAGTGTCAGGACATTGGAGGCAAGCTCTCATCGGTTAATATGGTTTTACTCATTCTAAAGTTGTTGGTTTTCTTGAGTCATGTGGAGGATCAACAAAGGTGGTAAATCAGTGTTGGAGAAATGTCAGCCTAATGGATAAGGAACAGACGGCACAACCTGATTGGATCTTACTAAAACTTCACAGATTAGAAGGCCAAATACTTGGACGTGGTGGAGTCACGTATACGGGGCCAAGTATTTGGATAAGGAAGTCTACACAAATTGAAGAGTGGAATGAAAATATTTAATTTAATTAAATAAAGTATTTATTTAATTATTTATATATTTTATAAATAAATATATTCTTTATTTATATTTTATATATTTATTAAATATTACTTTTACATTAAATATTTCCAAAGGCATGCTTGGCACATGACTTTGAAGAAAAGATTTGAGTGGACAAGAGTAAAAGGTGGAAAAGTAAAAAGCAACATCTTTTTGAATATACTAAAAGAAACCAAGTCCTCATCTTCATTACAATATATGCAGTAGTATTCGGCAGAGAAAAAATGGGGAGAGAGAGAGAAAATTATTTTCTCTCTCCCCCATGGCCATACTCCATATCTTGAATATTATGGGGCCATGAATTTCTTTGTTTCACCACTCATCTATTCTTCTATTGTAAACATTGCTAAATCTTGTTTAGAAGATAGGTTTGATTTTTGTCTCCTAGATCTAGAATTTGTAATATTTTTAGAGGAGCCAAAAATCATTTCTTTGTTGTGTTCTTGAGCTTTTGTTCTTGAACTTGTTGTAGCATCTACCCCACTTCAATGAATATAAAGTTATATTCTTGGATCTTGTTGTGTTGTGTCTTTTGGATGATTTACCGTTCATTGTCTTGGTTATTTTAATGGTGTTCTTGAGGTTGAAGAAGATGATGAACAGTACCCGGGTTTGAATCAAAGTAATTTTTATGTTGTCCCAAAAATAATTAAAAGTCATAATTTTAATTTGGGAATCGTATTCACCCCCCATCTACGATCTCCGGGACCCAACAATTGGTATCAGAGCTACTCGATTGACATACAAATCGATTGGATCTATTTTTATTTTTGAGATTAAAGAGGGTACGATTGGTTCACTGGGCATCCAGAATTTTTTTGAAGCCCGGAATTTTTCTAAGTACAAAATGTTCTAGATGGCCAAGTAGAACATTTCTATGTAGAATATTCTACTTAATGTTCTAGATAGAACCTAAGTAGAACATTTCTATGTAGAAATTCTACTTAATGTTCTAGATAGAACCTAAGTAGAAATTCTGGAGTTAGAAATATTTTCTAAGTCAGAAGTTCTACTTAATGTTCTAGATAGAACCTAAGTAAAACATTTCTATGTAGAATATTCTACTTAATGTTCTAGATAGAACCTAAGTAGAAATTCTGGAGTTAGAAATATTTTCTAAGTCAGAAGTTCTACTTAATGTTCTAGATAGAACCTAAGTAGAAATTCTGGAGTTAGAAATATTTTCTAAGTCAGAAGTTCTACTTAATGTTCTAGATAGAACCTAAGTAGAACATTTCTATGTAGAATATTCTACTTAATGTTCTAGATAGAACCTAAGTAGAAATTCTGGAGTTAGAAATATTTTCTAAGTCAGAAGTTCTACTTAATGTTCTAGATAGAACCTAAGTAGAAATTCTGGAGTTAGAAATATTTTCTAAGTCAGAAGTTCTACTTAATGTTCTAGATAGAACCTAAGTAGAACATTTCTATGTAGAATATTCTACTTAATGTTCTAGATAGAACCTAAGTAGAAATTCTGGAGTTAGAAATATTTTCTAAGTCAGAAGTTCTACTTAATGTTCTAGATAGAACCTAAGTAAAACATTTCTATGTAGAATATTCTACTTAATGTTCTAGATAGAACCTAAGTAGAACATTTCTATGTAGAATATTCTACTTAATGTTCTAGATAGAACCTAAGTAGAAATTCTGGAGTTAGAAATATTTTCTAAGTTAGAAGTTCTACTTAATGTTCTAGATAGAACCTAAGTAGAACATTTCTATGTAGAATATTCTACTTAATGTTCTAGATAGAACCTAAGTAGAACATTTCTATGTAGAAATTCTCCTTAATGTTCTAGATAGAACCTAAGTAGAAATTCTGGAGTTAGAAATATTTTCTAAGTCAGAAGTTCTACTTAATGTTCTAGATAGAACCTAAGTAGAACATTTCTATGTAGAATATTCTACTTAATGTTCTAGATAGAACCTAAGTAGAAATTCTGGAGTTAGAAATATTTTCTAAGTCAGAAGTTCTACTTAATGTTCTAGATAGAACCTAAGTAGAACATTTCTATGTAGAATATTCTACTTAATGTTCTAGATAGAACCTAAGTAGAACATTTCTATGTAGAATATTCTACTTAATGTCCTAGATAGAACCTAAGTAGAACATTTCTATGTAGAATATTCTACTTAATGTTCTAGATAGAACCTAAGTAGAAATTCTGGAGTTAGAAATATTTTCTAAGTTAGAAGTTCTACTTAATGTTCTAGATAGAACCTAAGTAGAACATTTCTATGTAGAATATTCTACTTAATGTTCTAGATAGAACCTAAGTAGAACATTTCTATGTAGAAATTCTACTTAATGTTCTAGATAGAACCTAAGTAGAAATTCTGGAGTTAGAAATATTTTCTAAGTCAGAAGTTCTACTTAATGTTCTAGATAGAACCTAAGTAGAACATTTCTATGTAGAATATTCTACTTAATGTTCTAGATAGAACCTAAGTAGAAATTCTGGAGTTAGAAATATTTTCTAAGTCAGAAGTTCTACTTAATGTTCTAGATAGAACCTAAGTAGAACATTTCTATGTAGAATATTCTACTTAATGTTCTAGATAGAACCTAAGTAGAACATTTCTATGTAGAATATTCTACTTAATGTTCTAGATAGAACCTAAGTAGAAATTCTGGAGTTAGAAATATTTTCTAAGTCAGAAGTTCTACTTAATGTTCTAGATAGAACCTAAGTAGAAATTCTGGAGTTAGAAATATTTTCTAAGTCAGAAGTTCTACTTAATGTTCTAGATAGAACCTAAGTAGAACATTTCTATGTAGAATATTCTACTTAATGTTCTAGGTAGAACCTAAGTAGAAATTCTGGAGTTAGAAATATTTTCTAAGTCAGAAGTTCTACTTAATGTTCTAGATAGAACCTAAGTAGAAATTCTGGAATTAGAAATATTTTCTAAGTCAGAAGTTCTACTTAATGTTCTAGATAGAACCTAAGTAGAACATTTCTATGTAGAATATTCTACTTAATGTTCTAGATAGAACCTAAGTAGAAATTCTGGAGTTAGAAATATTTTCTAAGTCAGAAGTTCTACTTAATGTTCTAGATAGAACCTAAGTAGAAATTCTGGAGTTAGAAATATTTTCTAAGTCAGAAGTTCTACTTAATGTTCTAGATAGAACCTAAGTAGAACATTTCTATGTAGAATATTCTACTTAATGTTCTAGATAGAACCTAAGTAGAAATTCTGGAATTAGAAATATTTTCTAAGTCAGAAGTTCTACTTAATGTTCTAGATAGAACCTAAGTAGAACATTTCTATGTAGAATATTCTACTTAATGTTCTAGATAGAACCTAAGTAGAACATTTCTATGTAGAATATTCTACTTAATGTTCTAGATAGAACCTAAGTAGAAATTCTGGAGTTAGAAATATTTTCTAAGTCAGAAGTTCTACTTAATGTTCTAGATAGAACCTAAGTAGAACATTTCTATGTAGAATATTCTACTTAATGTTCTAGATAGAACCTAAGTAGAACATTTCTATGTAGAAATTCTACTTAATGTTCTAGATAGAACCTAAGTAGAAATTCTGGAGTTAGAAATATTTTCTAAGTCAGAAGTTCTACTTAATATTCTAGATAGAACCTAAGTAGAACATTTCTATGTAGAATATTCTACTTAATGTTCTAGATAGAACCTAAGTAGAAATTCTGGAGTTAGAAATATTTTCTAAGTCAGAAGTTCTACTTAATGTTCTAGATAGAACCTAAGTAGAACATTTCTATGTAGAATATTCTACTTAATGTTCTAGATAGAACCTAAGTAGAACATTTCTATGTAGAATATTCTACTTAATGTTCTAGATAGAACCTAAGTAGAAATTCTGGAGTTAGAAATATTTTCTAAGTCAAAAATTCTACTTAATGTTCTAGATAGAACCTAAGTAGAACATTTCTATGTAGAATATTCTACTTAATGTTCTAGATAGAACCTAAGTAGAAATTCTGGAGTTAGAAATATTTTCTAAGTCAGAAGTTCTACTTAATGTTCTAGATAGAGCCTAAGTAGAACATTTCTATGTAGAAGTTCTACTTGGTGTTCGAGATAGAGTCTATGTAGAACATTCCTATGTAGAAGTTCTACTTAGAGGGCTGTTTCAACATGACACATGGCTACATAGCTTAACTTTTATTTAAAACAAAAATTGTTTTTCTCTCAAATTGTTTTTAGTTTAATTATTAATTTAATAATTAAATTTGAATTTAATTATATAAAATATTTTGAAAATAATTTTTAAATTTAAATAATTTATTTTTCAAGTTTATCTTACATCTTGGAAAATATTTTATTTTCTTTTAAATTTTAGAGTCAAATATTTTATATTTTTAATATTCTTTGTTAAGAATTTTATTAATTTGAAAACTAAAATTAATCTTAAAATCCAATTTAATTTCTTTTGAGTTTAATATTCTTAAAATTATTTTGAGAATTATTTTTGAGGTTTAATAATTTATTTTTCATAAAACTTTAATTATAAATTTTATAAAACTCTTTGGAAAATATTTTTGGATTGAAATAATTTATTTTCATGAACATTTTAAATGTTTTGAGAATTTGGTATTTCTATTTCAAAATTATGTTTTCGAGTTGTTTTATTTTAATTATAATTTAAGCTTGGAAGTTTTAATTATAAATCTCATAAAACTTTTTGAAAAATCATTTTGGTTGAAATAATTTATTTTCAAGAATATCTAAGATGACTTGAAAATTTATTATTTTTATATCAAACTTATATTTTCAATCTGTTTTATTGTAATTATAATTGAAACTGTTTTGGATTATAAATTCTATAAAATTCTTTGGAAATTAATTTTGATTTGAAATAATTTCTTTTTCAGGATTATTTAATATACCTTGAAAATTTTGTTATCTCGATATCAAAACTTTCTTTTCGAATTTTATTTTATTTATAATTTGAAATTGAGAAATTTATTATTATTTATCAAAAATGCATTTTCAATTTATTTTGATTACTTAAATTCCTAAAAAAAATTAAATACTTCTAGTTGAACAAAATGTTTTATTAAACGAAACAACATGAGTTGATTCTTCGTTCGTTGAGGACAAATGAACTGACTGAAGAACATTCTAATGGAGTTTTGACCTGATCTTACCATTGGAGATGTATTTCTACATCGGTCTACTTAGTGGATCATTTGGTTATTGAAAGGGGATTAGTTCATTTAGGGAAGAGTCTTCGATCAGTGGTTTTCGAATCAATATCTGAAGAATTTGGGATTTTGAAAAGGAATTCAGTTTAACGGTCAAAGAACCAAAACAACAATTGAAGATTTGGTTAAAGGACATCAGTGGCAGAAATACACAAGGTTTGATTATCACTGACATATGATAATCAAGGGGTTATTGCTACACATACAAAGAAGTGTGATCTTTTCAAGCAGAACATGAGACATTCTATGTCGGGGTCTTTAAGCAGAACAATCAGGTATCAGTTTGGGTTGAAGCAGGAACATCATTGGTTATTGAGGTCGAATGCAAGGATACTTCCATGAGTGTCAGTAGAACTGAAATTGATTTGGATCAACTGATTATCACTCGAGATGGAATGCTAAGCATCGCTCAGGTATACTTTCTAACTAGTTTATACTTGTTTGATTTAATTATAGAGTATTAAGTGCTGAACTGCATTATATTATAAGTTTGATGTAATGCATGTCTCACCTTGATTTCTATATAAATTAGATAACTTATGCTAGTTTGTTAGTGTTGCTTGTTTATCAGTATTTGACTTCATGATTAGATCTTGTGTGATTTAATGCTTGCTTTACGATAATTGATCATGTTAGCATATAGAGTCTTAGGTATTTGTAGGGGTACATTTACCGGAAAGAGTATTTGCTGCATGCTAAGTGCCTTGATGTTTACATTGTCTATAATCTATTTATACTCGCATGGTTGTATTAAATGCTATATTTGATCATGTGCTTGTTAAGATAAGTTTGTTTCTAATTTGGGAATTGCCTAGGGGTCAGTATAATAAACCATTAATTAAATTTTTAAATTTAAATTGACTTAGGTAATTAGAGATAATATAATGTTAAAGTGAACAACAAAGGTGATTTAGAAGAATTAGGAATCTGAGTGATTGATTCTTCTATGACTACATATATGTACGACATGATTCTTATAGACTGCTAGTCCACCTTAAGTTAGGTTGGGATCACTGAGCTCATAGCCAAGACTACTTGTTGAGGCTGATATAGATGAGGAGTGATCGGTCAAATAAGAATGAGCATGTTGAACTTGAATGCTTTGTTGTTAACTATGTTTAAAAATATCTCTAACCCTTGGACTCAATCAAATTGAGGACCACGTGTCTTAATCATTTGTGAATGCAGAGTATCTTTCAACATGTACAAGTTATATATCTCTGACATTTTCATGTTCGAGGCATGTAATTACTTTTACTTTGGTATTCAAATGGTTAAGCAAGGTTACCTATTTTTCTTGAATGATCTGAAGCACAATATTAAGAAAGACCTAGGGGATTCTTTGTGAAGGGTTTCCTAATATCAGTTCGACGATGAACAGTATTGATCGGGGTCAAGAGAAATAGAAGCTCACTCTACTGGAAGTGAGGTTACTGCTGACACGAAATTTAATGCTTATGATGAAGTCAACTATTCCTTGAAGTTTATCAAAATGGAGTTAGCTGCAACAACAAGTGATGCTCTCACACTTGGTTTATCAACTAATACTTGGTTTATCAAGATAACGGATTCGACGGTAAAGATGAAGTTGGTGAGAAAGGACAACTTCTAATGAAATTCTTTTAAGAAGGACATTAGTGAAGTATGTCAGTTGAAGGGAAGTCAAGTCAAAGGCTACCCTGTTTAGTTTTGGTGTTTGTTCATGCATTCAATAGATGAAGCATCTCAGTGATTAATCACATTTAAAGGATTAGGCACATTGTTGTAAGAACACTTTGAGGGCAGGTAATGGAATTCGTTGACGAATGAAGTTCTATGTTATGTCTGCACTGAAAGGAGTATTCTAGAGTAAAGTTCAGTTTCCAAACTTCATGACCAAATGGAGGAGTTAATAGGGAAATCCAGACCTTGAGTGGAATTACAAGGATAATGGATAGGCTTAAGGTTTCCTATTCACTACGGCTGAATCAGTTGACACAACAAGTCTAATCAGTAAATGTAAAGAGAAGACATCAAGTAAGATTAATCATGCCTGAAGTCACATGGTGTGATGGAAGGCTATCTTATTTGGAGTTAAGAGCTTACACAGAGTCTGTGATTGATTTAAGATGATCTAGATGCAGTGAACATCATCATCAAGCTCCCTAGCATTCGTTTGATTTTAGCTCTGAATTTCTAAAGGTTGACATCCTATTTAGGGCTCAAGATCAGATGACACCAGATGAAGAAAAGATGTAAGCAACATCACAGGGGGAGCATCAGTAAGTTGGATCAACTAGTCGTGTTTGATGCTCAAAGGCTAGCAGTGCTCATTGAGTAAGAGTTGAGATTCTTAGGAGCACTGAGTGATCCAGATTGAGTGATTGCATATTAGAAAGGAAATTATCAATTTAAAGATAATGCAAGATGATCTCAATCATATTTGAAGAAGACTACTCTACCCACTGAATATCTAAGGAAACATTAAGGACACATCTGTCATGACAAAGGGTTTTGTGTAACAACATTTCCTAGAGTCAGTTCTTGATGAATCTGGGTAATAGAGTAGTGATTGGTCGTGCATGTATAAGTGTATTTCATTGGTTTTTCTGAGTGAATTCAATGAAAACTGAAGATGCACTAACTAATCAAGATTGAGGAGGGTTCGAATCAAGGAACTAACTCAATTAAACCAGAGGCAGATACACTTAGCGCAAGGAATCAATCCACATGAAGACTTGGTATTGATACAGAAGCTGAAGGGTAGTTCAGAGTTTTTTTTAAGGTTCTACTCTGCTAGTGTCAAGACTACTGGTTTCTAGAGTGCTGAGTTTAGTGAAGCTGCTGCCAAGACCAATATCTACAAGGAAATATTTGGGTGTTGAAGGTAATGCAGTTTCCGTCTGGATGAGCATGGTATTGTTTCGAGGAACAATGTTAACTGGTAGCTGAAAGGTTATTCCAGTCCAAATGGAGTAAACGTTCTATCTCGAAAGAAGTAAACGTTCGATCTCTCGAGCAAAGAGGAGTAATTGTTCATTCAACGATCATACACCAGTAAAAGCTCTATTGACTAAGGTATGTCACTCTAGTCTAATATTGATTTATTTAAATGTAATGTTTATAGAGAGTGTTCATGCTATTTAGATGACTACGATCTCTAGGAACTGATTAATGTTTGGCTTGTGATCACCCGGGACCCAATTTTATCGCTATGAGATTACCTATGATTACCCGGGACCTAGGGACCTAACAATGTAGCATCTCTTTGTATAGTCAATTTATATCCAGGACCTCGTACTTTGTGCTGTCATATATTATTCATGCTATATGTATCAAATGTTTCAGCATAAGTATTTGTATATATTAATTAATTGTAATTTTATTTACTTTTAATTGTTTAATGCTAATATTAATGGAACCACTTAATATGTAGTTTAAGTGATGTAATTCATGTCTTTTGCAAAATCCATTAATATTAGTTGTCATTCTTTTGATATTAGTGATGTCACTTAGAATTTCTGCACTAAGTGACAAAAAGATTATTTCAAAAACACTGATATTGAAAGTAATTTACTACATCGCGAGGGGTTGTCAAAGATCATAAATTTTAGCATTAATATTTAAAGGTATTTGATCTCTGATGCAACTAGTACCTCGAGCTTACATACATTCTGATTGTCATGAGTATTTTCAATATGCTTATGTGATAATTGTTGAGATGTAGTGTAAGAAGTTAAATGCTGTCATTCGATCAATGTATGTTCAGTGTTTAGCGGATGCTTATGTTTTATGCTTTAGAATTACCATGATCTATATTGCAAAATGTGTTTGTTTCAAGCGACAAATGGTAATTGTCTAGCATAATGTAAGTATCTTATGTGCTTGATTATTTTGTAGTAAGATGCATTTTATTACAAAATGATTGAATGATGTTAGTACTTTTGAATGTATTGTCACTCATATCTTTGATAATTCATTAGTATTAACATATGTTTTTCATTCTTAGAACTTGAATGCATAAAGAAATTTCTTGTCTATTTCTTGTGAAAAATGTTTTATCTAAACATGCATTCATTTGCCAGAGAATGAAAAGCCACTAAAAGTTTTTTTTCCCTTTGAAAGAGAACATTTCTTGAGGATTATCTTTCTATTTCAAAATCATATATCCTCTCTCTCTCTAAATGTTTTGTAATGAAAACTGTTTTCTCTCCACGATTTGTTTAAATAAAGTTACTTGATAACTTGTAACTTAGGTTGCATGGTATCAGACTATTTTATTTGAGTAAATTGTTTTGATCTTGAGGTATCAATCGTTGATAAAACGTTTTTCAAAACTCTTGTTAATGTCTGTTTCACATTGACCTGTAGTATTAAAACAATAGTTGTTTGCTTTGGGATTAGTGCCTTGGACTGTATGACTAAAGCATTCATTCGATTTTTTTTTGTTTTAAATCTGAGATAATATTAGACAAGAATGATTTGCAAAATAATTTCTAAAAACATACAGTGAGCAAGATGAAATAGATTTGAGTTGTTAATCAAAATGTTTTTGTTAAAAGAGTTGAATTTCAATTGGATATTTGTCTAAGAGAAATTCAAAAGAACACTTTTGTTAATCTGTTAAACTTTTTTTTCAAAATTGTGAGTTTATGAAATTTGGCTTAATATTCTTTTACCTATTCTTTATTAATTCCCACATTTTAGCTCTGGTGCATTGTTTCTTGATGACACATTGCTCCGATGCTATATTTCTGAGAATGAATAGAGAATAAGTTTAATAATACTCTACCAAATTTTATATAGCTCTGATCAACTCTATCTATTTAGCTGTAATGGCTTGGCCTTAATGGCTATAGGGAAAGGTCTAGAAGTTGAATAATCCATCAATTTCTAACCAAGGCCTTAGTACCAAACACTATCATTCTAATTCAAACTTTCAACCCTTGGTGATATAAGGAACTTATATAGATTGACGGTTGTTAAGGGAGAAACTGCACTTGATGTAGCAAATAAGGATGAAGTCGGAAGTGCACCCACAGCTCTACCTCTCGAGAAGGAAAGAAGTATTCAAATTGAGGTATCTGTAGCTCATCTGTATTCTCTCAAAAGGATGCAGAGCTGAAAAGGCAATTCAACCGTTTCTGAATGAACTCTCTTAACAGGGTGATTTCATTGAAAATTCGCTCGTCAGCCAGAGCACCTTGTAATGAGTCAAGCACACCAAAAGCATTCACGCTGATGGTAATCCTAAAGTTTTTGCTTCTAAGGGATGTTATAGGACCTAACAGTTCTCTAGCCTCTCTTGGGACTTACAATTGTGGGGACACATTGCAAGAAGTGCACATTGTGAGGTATAGGTAAAATCCCTAAACTTCTGTGTTTACCATTCATGGTGAATGAAGTTGTTGAGCCGCCTTCACAGGCATTAGAGGGAAACTTGGATTTCTTGCCATATATTAGAATCCTTGTCAACCTTCCTAGGAGGAACAGTCCTAGTTCCCTAACGGGATTTCACATCCGCAGAGCAATCTGTTGATGTTGAGAGGCAATCACTAACAGTTTTCCATGACTGAAAATAGTGAGTTAATTCATCTTCACAGGTGATTGAGAAAGATGTTGTACATGTCTACTCTCCCAGGAATTCAAATTCTGGAATACATGGATCGCTCAAAACTTAAAGGCATATCACCGTCAACGATCCAGTGCATGGATTTGCATATGGGGAGTCGGTTGATGCTTAGATAGCTGCTAATACGCATACCACATTCAACGATCCAGTGCATGGATTTGCATATGGGGAGATTGTTGATGCTGAAAGTAGCTGAGCAACAACTTGTAGACTATGATTCAGTTGGTTTACCAATTTGATGAGTCTTTTGAGGATCAGGGTGTTGGGATTTCAGTCACTCCTGGAATGGAGGAGATTCCAATTTCAGAAGGGTTATTCCCCGACGACGAGCCACGTGTGCATGGATTTGCTCATGGTGAGTTGGGTGATGGCCTAACTGAAACCCTGTCTGAGATTCCATCTCAGAACCTAGATCTTTAGTGATCGACAACATGCTACAGTCAACGATCCATAATATCTTGGTGAGACTAGCATGGATTTACTTGCATGTACAAATTGCTATAAATGGAATGAGTGCAAGTAAGGGAGAGAAACACTTGAGTGAAGTGAGGGAGTGATACACTTGAGTGATAGAAATAGGGAGAGAAATGAGTGGAACACTTACGCTTGAAAGTGTAAACACCAACAGAACGTAGTAGAAGTGAGGAAACCATAGACCAAACACTAACCTTGCTACTATGCTTGAATCATGTTACTGAATTTTCCAGCCCTGAAATGTTGAAGAGATTCTTTTCTGGAAGACAAGTTGAAGAAGAGTCTAGCTGAAGCTTAGTAGGAATGTCCAAACTATTACCTTTGGGTCTATTAATTCATGTTGTTCTCAATCTCAAAGGGGGAGACATTAATTTTTAGGCCTAAGGAGGATTTTATGTTCAATTGGAGGAGAGTTTCTTATTCGATTGGATGTAGATGATACTTTTATTGTTTTAAAGGATATTCTCAACTAAGGGGGAGAATTTGGTGATACAAGAAACGAGATCTCTTGGTGATACAAGAAATGAGATCTGTCAATCCTATCTTGTGGAGGTTACTTAGAGGATACCTAAAGACACAAGGGTGGATTGGAGCTTGCATGAACTAAGGGGGAGAATTAGATAAAATTGAAACCTTAGTGATGCAAGGGAGAAATTACTAAGGGGGAATTTTCTTAGTAATTGGTTGGAGCCTAATTCCTAAAGGTGTTGTAGATTTAACTGATTTTTCGTCTGAAGTGGAGAAGTTACTTTTTGTCACTTGGGAAGAAGTTATGGAGAATCTTAACATCTTGGTTTGCAATGCTATATCTTATTCTGAAAAGATATCTAAGGGATTTTGCTCTATTTGTTTGAAGATTTGTCCTTGGAACATTCTTAGGAGAGGTTCGGCAGAAGAATTCTTTCTAGCACGATCAATGAATGAAAACGAAGATTTCTTTGAAGAGTATCAACTCAGGGGGAGTTTTTGCTAAGTAGAAGTTTTCTGGGTAAAGAAGAATGTGAAGGAGATTTTCAATGGGCATCTGAGAAGTGTCCAAGTGTGTTCTATTTCTTGTTTCAGTGATAGATGAAGTCAGTGGAGTAGTGCAGGGAAGAAAGAAAAATATGTTTCCTGGAAATAGAACATCATGAAGAAAAAGAGAAAGTGACTTTCATTCCAAGAGAGAACAACCTTAAGGGGAGAATGAGTTGACCTCTTATGGGGAACATAGAGAGCTGTATGTTCTAGTTCGAATTGCAAGATGAACAAGAATGATTGTTTAGAAGTCTTTACTAATGATTTGTTTCTTTATTGAAAGAACCCCATCTTTGAAGAACATTGAAGTGGAGGAAGCTAAAGGAAAATGAAATTCAGAAATTCATCATTCATTTTCAGCAACTCAGGAAATCTGGATTTAACTGATTATATCTTTCCAGAACCTTTTGTATATTATTTTCATGTCCAGTACTTTAATTGTTTCTTGTATATTAGTTGAGTTATCCTCTAGTAGCTAATTTTATTTAATTGCTTTTGGGGGAAATTGTAAATGGAAATAGTATTTGATTGCTATTCCATATCAACCAAATAGGGGGAGATTGAAAGGGGAGATAGGAGTGAAGGGAAGTAACTCACTGCACTTTCATGTGTACTAAGAATGTTAAATGTAATCTCTATGTAATGGTTGATGATAACTCATCAATAGAACAGGACATGTAATAATATGCAGGTGCACAGAAATCTTGGATCACAGAGTTCAGTTAAGACAAAGTATCAAAGGATCATCTACAGACTTGAAGCTCACTGGAAGAAGTTCATTAACATGTTCAGGCCTCAGTGGAGAATAAAAGATGTTGACATCTATTCAAGGATGTGGAAGCTACAGAAGATTGTCTTAGTCTATGAAGATTTTAGTGCATTACAATCGAAGCTATAAGTAAGGTTTGCAAAGAAGAATGTGGAATCATGTTCGGAATCAAGAGCCCCTATCAAGACTAGTCACTTATGAACCAGACCGTTGCATCAAGTGTCAGGACATTGGAGGCAAGCTCTCGTCGGTTAATATGGTTTTACTCATTCTAAAGTTGTTGGTTTTCTTGAGTCATGTGGAGGATCAACAAAGGTGGTAAATCAGTGTTGGAGAAATGTCAGCCTAATGGATAAGGAACCAATGACACAACCTGATTGGATCTTACTAAAACTTCACAGATTAGAAGGCCAAATACTTGGACGTGGTGGAGTCACGTATACGGGGCCAAGTATTTGGATAAGGAAGTCTACACAAATTGAAGAGTGAAATGGAAATATTTAATTTAATTAAATAAAGTATTTATTTAATTATTTATATATTTTATAAATAAAGATATTCTTTATTTATATTTTATATATTTATTAAATATTACTTTTACATTAAATATTTCCAAAGGCATGCTTGGCACATGACTTTGAAGAAAAGATTTGAGTGGACAAGAGTAAAAGGTGGAAAAGTAAAAAGCAACATCTTTTTGAATATACTAAAAGAAACCAAGTCCTCATCTTCATTACAATATATGCAGTAGTATTCGGCAGAGAAAAAATGGGGAGAGAGAGAGAAAATTATTTTCTCTCTCCCCCATGGCCATACTCCATATCTTGAATATTATGGGGCCATGAATTTCTTTGTTTCACCACTCATCTATTCTTCTATTGTAAACATTACTAAATCTTGTTTAGAAGATAGGTTTGATTTTTGTCTCCTAGATCTTGAATTTGTAATATTTTTAGAGGAGCCAAAAATCATTTCTTTGTTGTGTTCTTGAGCTTTTGTTCTTGAACTTGTTGTAGCATCTACCCCACTCCAATGAATATAAAGTTATATTCTTGGATCTTGTTGTGTTGTGTCTTTTGGATGATTTACCGTTCATTGTCTTGGTTATTTTAATGGTGTTCTTGAGGTTGAAGAAGATGATGAACAGTACCCGGGTTTGAATCAAAGTAATTTTTATGTTGTCCCAAAAATAATTAAAAGTCATAATTTTAATTTGGGAATCGTATTCACCCCCCCTCTACGATCTCCAGGACCCAACATATAGATAAATTTTACTTGAAACAATATACATAGAAAAATTACATGTACTGCTCTTATTAAATAGTAATTGGATATTTATATGTTACGTGTAATCAGTGTCGTAAAAAGTGTGAATCAGACTTAATCAGTGAAAATACGAATATAAATTAATCGGATAAATCGGGGATTAATCGGAATGATTAATTGGATAATTAATCAGTTCGATGAGCTAACGAATAGGGATTAATCGTGATTAATCACCGATTTTTAGAACAATGCGTGTACATAATTGTATAATATAACTCAAGACAAGTACTCTGTTTACTCCATTAAATTAAACTTATATATCGGTCGACATAATTTTTTTAATTTATTAAGTTTAAAAATGTATTGTATGTAATTTATCCAAATTATATATAAGAATTGTTTTTAATTAAAATGACAACTTAAATTTGAAATTGGTAGTTGTTAAATCAATAAATAATGTAAATATAATCTAATAAATATTAATAAATTATTTTAATTTATTCAACTTTCAATTATAAAACTATAATATTAAATAAATATTATATAATAAAAGAAAATTTAGAAAGAAAATTCAAAATTTTAAAACATATATTTATATTTTCATTATAAATCAAAATTAACTTTGATTATAAAAAATATAAATAAAACGCACGTTATATTTAAGTATTGTTAATTACTTTAATTTTATTATATTTATAACTGACAAGGCTGTCGCGTGCCTATCAAATAATAAATATCTAACAAATCCTCCTAAGTAATGTAGTAGGGTAAGTCAGAGTCGATCCCACAGAGACAAATGTATCAATCACTAGTTATTCTTGACTCGATTTAGCTAAGCAAGTAACACAATCAAATATTGAGAGATTATTAAAATAATATTATACTAAAGCAAATAAGGTGTTTTAACAATTAACTAAAAACATCTAGAATTAAGTATCACCACTAGCATGAATTAATGCAATTATGATTTCCTATCCCAATTAATTATAATATAATACTCACAAGGAAAGATGCACCCTATAAAATACCATTAACCTCTCTCGAGTATTAATGGCTTCTCTAAAATACAATCAAGCCTATTTTCATGGTATCATGCAATTTAGAGACATTAAACACAACACCCTAACTTCCTAACAATCCGTTCTACCTATTTTCATGGAGAATTTCATGTCCTTGTTGAATTAATCACAACCATCTAAATCTAACTTTCGTTGATAAATAGATATAAGGTTCAAACAATACACACAATCACGTCTGACATGTTATTGCTAATTAAGCACAATCCAACAAGTAAGAGCATATAATACAACTATATTAGGGTTGAGAAAAATCATGCATCAATCATAACTAGGGTTCAACTTAACCCTAGAATAAAAATCTACTCACTCATAATTAAACTAATAACACAAACATTATTAAAAGAACACATAATTAATATTAATAAAAATATAGATAAAACCTTCAATCTTCAATCTTTTACAAGAAGAAAAGTGAAAACCCTTGCTCTCTTCTCTCTCTCAACGTTAGTAATAATAATCATGTATGTAATCCTAATATGTCTCTAATAAAAATATTTTAATGCCTAGAGAAAATTATAAGTACTTTTCCTAAACTCATTAGACTTCTACAAGAAAAATTCGTAGTTGACTTTCTGCTATGATTCTGGGCTGATTCTGTTAGTTTTTGGATATCTGGGCCATTTTAGAATTAAAGAGAATTAAATTATCTTCGTGTGGGCTATTGAATCACCCAATTCTGATAGGTAGAACTCAAGATATGGCCCAAACAGTGTAGCATGCGCGTGAAACCCAATTAATTCGAATTTCCTTTCTATTATTCTCCAAATTGGACTATTTAATCTTCAATCCTTCCAAGTTTAGGAATTCCTTGCAATCTATAATAAAACATTAAAATTTAATTAATAAAAATCCAATTACATACAAAATATAATAAATATGGAGAATAAAATCATATAAAGTATATATAAATATATACTTATCAATAACCACTAATTGATATATATGAATATCTAATTTAAATAAATTAAAAAATATTATAATATATTAATATATTAAAACTCCTTAAAATTATAATAATATAATAATCAAGTTAATAAGGTTGCAGAAAATATCTCAATGTAGTTTTCTCTGTATGAAGGTTGCAGAACAAAGACTCTCTTCACTTGGTGAGAATGGAATGAGAAAGGAATGACATGAAAAATTATAAACAAATTTTATGTAAAAAAAAAGAATGTATGAGTAAGTGAATAAACATGAGGGAGTTTAAATTTGTTATGATGAGAATTGTAAGGAAAATGGTGAAAAAATGGAATAGAGCATTCCTTTCAAAACATGTGGGTTAAAATTCTAGTTCAAATATTTTTGGAATGGAATGAAAGAAAGAATGAAAATTATAAACATTTTCCCTAATCTCAACCAAATAAGAGTATAAATTCCATTCCATTCGATCCGGTGAACGCAGCCTAAATGCTATTCCCAGGATGATAGATTAATAGATCATCAACAGTATAAAGGATACTACCTAACTAAAGGCTGGTGTCATGTAGCAATATGCTATGGATATAACAAAAAACATAAATGACTCGAGTGGTATAAGGGGGTAACTGGATTATGCAACAATACAACCAGATATTCAGCCACTGTTCATAAATACAATTTTTGATAATTTGAAGATACAAGAGAGGGACACAACTTTACTGTTTGATAGACCAGTTATGAGACTCAGAGACGTTTCAACTGAGCATATATTTTACTCAGATCAAGTAAAAAGCCTTGTCTGTGAATAAACACTTGAATAATGTTTATACTAACATTAAGGTGTACTTAAAACTCAATTTGGAAACAGTTTTGATATCGGAAGAGAAATCTTACATTCCTTAACATCACATAAATAAATGTTTTATGTTCAGAAAAACAAAGGCGATAAATAAAACAAAGTAATCCGACACTGGAAAGATATGGAATAGTACTTAGATTCTGATCAAAGCATGCAACCATATAAATTGAGACTGGCCCTTCAATTTTCTAATATAACAAAGTAAATAATAAGTATAATTAAAGAGATCATATAACAGAACGTTAATGAAACCTAATGTCTCTAGTCTTGTTCCAACAACTTGGTTGCTATGGTCACAACTAGTGAGAAGAGCACACATTGCACCACACCCTTCTATCAGGCGTTGGTTTAAGCACCAAACCATATTTGCAAAATTTTTCAATTGACAATCTACTATATTAAGTGCAGGGAGATTGAATTTTGGCCTCTCTCTAACCGTTTCTTGATCAATAAACTTGTTTGCTTTCCATATAGCATCAGATGGAACGTCCTGCCTCTGTGCCTTGTTCCTTGCATCCTCCTCCTTTCTTAATCTATCTTCATTGTCAAACCTCTTTTCACATTCGAGTTGCTCAATTTGTGTTATAAGGAACCTTGACTCAATAGTACCCTTCATTTTCCTCTTTTTATTCCCATCATCAATTCCCGCTGCCTTTAATTCCCTCCTCCTCTGCAAAGATGCAAACCTACTCCCCTCTTCAATCCCTTTCTTTTCCCTAGTGTTGCTCAAGAAAGCCCATGCCTCTGAAATCATCTCTACTTCATAAGCCTCCATATATATCAACATGATCAGGACGAGCTTCATCAACAAGTCTCTCGTATCGTTCAATGCATTCAGATGCATTACGCCCTACAACTACTCCTGCAGTTGTCCATTGCCCCGGGTTGATCTTAACAGTATGCAGCAATTTCTCATCTTCTTCTCTCGTCCACTCCATCTTCTTAATACTCGGATGCAGCCACTTGTACCATCTTGCTTTACACTGCAAGGCTGATTTTTGAAAAAAGCTAGAAGACAGGAGAACCGATATTCGAGGCCACTGATTTTCACCAAACTTCATGACTGCCACCTTCAAGATTTCATCCTCCATGTTAGTCCCTCAAAACCATGGTGTGATGAATGCAATTATTATTATTATTATTATTATTTTTGGTGAAGCATGACGAGTGCAAAATATGTTATATGTAGTAATCTATGTTTCAGTTTATGTACAAGTAATGTTCATAATCTCTGTTCTCAATCTCTGTTCTCTTTCCTAGTCCCATTTCAATTTCAGTATGCTCCTCTTTTTAAAATAGAATTGAAGTTTCAATATAAAAATATAAGAAAATTTATTTTAGTTGAAATTTTCCGATAAACAAGTTTTCACGGAAAATCTTACTTAAAAAAAAAGTTTTCACGGAAAATATAATAAAATAATTCTTTTTTAATGTAATCCAATACTTTAAAAAAAGTCTAATTAAATATTTATTGGAAAAAAGAATTTAATATAATTATTATAAATGTGATTTTGGGTGTTATAATTTAAATTTAAACAAATAATAAATAATTTATAGATTTTAAAGTTCTGAATCGAAGCTGTTAAAATCCAAGTAAAGTTGAGTCTAAATAGAAAAGATATCAGCAATTTATGTTATATTTTTAAATTTTTAAAAAATATAATGAACCTTAATTGTTTATTAAATTTTTTAAAATAAATAAATTTTTGAATATTTAAAAAATATTTATAATTTATATTGAATACCCTAAATATTAAAAAAATATTTAATATTTAAACTGAATGAATTTTTAAAATATTTATCAAACACCAACCTTTTCTAAATCTTTCTAAAACTTTTTAAGAAATCTTTATTAAATATTAATAAAAATTTAAATCTTTAAAAATCTTTATTTATTTTTTACCGAACTCTAACGAATTACAAATATAAAATATCTAGTCATACTTGTTGTGCAAATACAAGTACATCTCAATTGCAATATCTCACACAACCCCCCCCCCCCCCCCCCCCCCCCCCCCCCCCCCCCCTGCCCGAACCGCATCAGATAGATACAGCATACTGTAAATCTGTAACACACACACACACACACACATATTATACAATAGGGTTTCATATTTTACTTAAATTTTAATTTTACGATTCAACAGCATTAATTAATTTATAAATATAGTGGGATTAGGGTTTGTTTTTGGCGGGTGGATAATCTGAATACTGGGTCCGATTGCTGATTTTCTTGAATTTTGGTGAGTTGATTTATTTTATTTAATTTTTATTCCTAATTACTCAGTTGTGTTTGTTTGTTCTGCTTTTTATGCTTATTTGATTGGTTATAATATATGTATGTATGTATTGTAATTTTATACTAGTGTAGGATGCTAGTAGCTTCTTGATGTTTATTATCTACAATGTATTTGGGAATAAGGCGAAAACGTGTTACGATTGGAAGAATGCACGATCATTGGTATATGATTGGCCTATATTTCGTAATTATTTACAATAGTTATTTGATTTTGTTTTGCAGGTTGATTAAAAGCTTCACGGTCGATGTCTGATAAATATAATGTTGAGGCTGCCGAAAAGCTTGCCAATGAAGCGTTGGTGTGTACTATTGTAATTTTCTGGTTTTGAAGCTTTGTTATACGTGAATAATCTCTTGTAACTGTTTTTTTGTTTATCCAGCATTTACCAGTTTCTGCTGCAGTGCCTATGTATGAGCAACTTCTAATTACTTATCCAACTGCGGTGAGTTTTTAGTCATACCTTTTGTTTTTGTTTGTAAAACTAGCAAGTGATCAGGTCAAAGATGTATATTGTGCTTAAAAATTGGGTATGTTATTGTTCTGTGATGATAAATAATATTTTTGGGTACATATTCCATTATTCATCTTAACAAATTGACTATTTTCCAAGATTGATTTTAGGAAGGGAAAATCTTTGTTGTGATTGAAATTAATTCGTTTTATGGGCATAGAAGTGTTGAAAATTTCAACTTCAGTTTACCAGAGGCATCTTATATGACTGCGAGCTACTGTGGAATATGTAGTACTAGTTAATCGTTAACATTTTAAGCATATACTTAAGATATTATTAAAAATAGAGTAAGTAGTATTTTGAACAAGTATTTAACACTCTAAGATTTTTTTATAATTATTATGGTATAATACAATGGCCCCATTTGGCTTACTTTAGTTTCAAAAGTAAGTACTTATTTCCAGAAAAAAAGTATATATAAATATGTAGTTTTTCTCGAAATAAGTACTTATTTCTGCAAATTAAGGGGAAACAAACACCCCTAACAGTTCGAAATATAATTATTAATTAGAATACATACAAATGTCTAATTATACATTATATAATTATATTTTTTAATGTAAAAACATGTTTTTTTTGCTTAAATATGTATTTGTACCTTCTTAAATATTAGTATTTTTACTATTTTAGTAATACATGATTTTTAATACCAATAACTGCAGGCAAAGTTCTGGAAACAATATGTGGAAGCACACATGGTTGAGAATAATGATGATGCAGTAAAGCAACTTTTCAGCCGATGCCTATTGGACTGTCTCCAAATATCTCTTTGGTATAATTGCGTTTCCAACTTGAAAAGTACCAGTGAATGTATTTAGAAAAATTTAAAGGAATGTAAACCTGTCCTAGTATTATAATTCTTATTAGTATGTTGTTAACTAACTGTGAAAGGATCCCATGAATTGTTTCCTTTTTTTATTGGGAACAAATTGTTGATGGTTCACAGTGTGATCTCTAGTAGTCTTTTTGCCTTCCATAATATCAGGCTATTAGCGGATATGATTTACGTAGTACTCTCATTGTAAAACTATTGGTATTGTAGGCGGTGTTATATTCGTTTCATCAGGAAAGCAAATGATAAGAAGGGGATAGAGGGTCAGGAAGAGACTAGGAAAGCTTATGATTTCATGCTCAATTGTGTTGGTAGTTTTTTCCTTCTCTAACTTGCCTTTATGTCAATTGTTTTTAAACAAGTACCAGTAATTGTTTACTGAAAGCTAAACATAATTGCATGTAACATGTGACTTGATTTTTTGGTAGATCTGCAATAGAAGAAAACATACCTATCTCAGATGTTGAGTGATCTGAAATAATAACTTAGGCCCTGTTTGATATAATTAAGTGATTGAATTAGTGTATGTGAATGAGAAATTTTGCTGATTCAAAAATGTTGTTTGATATATAAAGTAAAAACATCTGAATGGCTTTAAATTACATTTTTTCCCTAAGATTTATTTTACTTGTGAACAAAAATATATGTAAAGATGAATAAATGGAAATTTCGGAAGTTAATATATATAGTTTTCAGTTTGTATATATAGTAAATCATTTAATGTATAACAATACAAAAAATTTACATAAAGTGTTTATAGAGTTTGTGTTGTAATAATTATTTAAAATTTTCATTCAGTAAATATCCATATGTAAATGTATTTTCAAAATATTTAAGTATGCAGATTATAGCAAAGTACAAACTAGTTATCTAGTTCAAATTCATTTGATATTTTGATCAGAACAAATTATAACATACTGTAAATAATTAAAAGTAAATTTAAATAGTCTAAATTAACAAGTTATATTCTATTGGTTGATTCATTAACTATTGATATATAACAAAACATTCTACTTAAAATTAATAAAATTAGAATTAAATTATACATTAAATTAATTACGTTTCTGACTAAAATAGATTTAGTTTACTGTACCCGGTCTATGACATAAAAGCTACTACTAATGAAAATAGAGAATCCATATTTCCTTTAAGAAATTTACTTCTAATGAACTCGACCTTGTGAATTAGTAATTGTATAGACATGTGATCCCTAGCATTGTAGCATCGTGGATGCCCTTGTGGTAATAAAAGATCGAGGATTCGAGTCACAATGGAAAGAAATGTGTGCATGAGTATCTAAATTTCTTGCGATTGGCCTTACTCCAAGAAAAAGGTTGAAGAAAGATGTGAAGCATATTAAATATACTTATAATCCATAATTTTGTAGTTAATTTAGAAATTTTCATGGAAGGATTGATACAAATGAGAGATTATGATAGAATTATGAGAAGTCATGATAGATATTGAAGCTATAGTGTTATTAGTGTGATTAGTGTTGTTTTCATGTATGTGATATGAAGACAATCTAACAATAAAAAATGAGATAAAGAGAAGACACATACTAGATAGATCTTTAAAGAGATGTTCTCTAAATATTTACAATTTCTGTCGATCATAACTTCTGCAAGACTAAATTGCACATTATTGGTTTGTAGTTTTATTGTTTTGCACTTTGATGGTTAGAGCAAAAAATTATTCGGTGGTTAATACTTAATAGCATGCTAGTGGCTTTAAAAATACGACAAACACCGTTAGATTTGATTGTAAATATAGTATTAGTACATGAATACATTACACTATTCTATTCACAAGACAGGTATTTGTGGCTGCATCTAGAAAACGAAATCTTTCACGTCCAGAATCTGTTGAGGATTACCAGAAAATTAGAGATAATAAAGATGGAGCTGAGATCCTCAAGAAAACAGTTCAGTTAAAATTACTAGTTTATATATCAACATATATTAAAATGATTGTAAATCACCTTCCTATCCATGTACTAATAATATAATTACAATAAAACATATCAATGTTAGTCGTATCCTGACGGCAGCGGTTCGGAGTCTCTAACGTGTTAATTTTTTTTTTAAAATTAGCCGCCAAAATGTAGACTTTTTTTGTTTTGAGCATCAAATTGCAAAACAATTAAACTACAGGCCGATAAAGTGCAATTTAGTCTTTCTGCAACCACCAAGACAAGCACACATATTTTCATCATTAACTATGATGTTCCTTATCAATCACTCTAGCCACAACTAATAACTGCTTATTCCTGGAATGGCTAGCTGTGGCACTCTACCGTTGGCTAGGGTATCTAAGTGCCAGTATATTATTCAACTCTATTTATCATTTTTAAGACGGAATAGCTTCGTCCAAGTTAGAAATATTTGAAGTAGGCATGCTCCTATAGCTGTGCTCAATTAAGATGGTTGATCTCAGATACGGTATGCTTGTTATGAGTAGCAAGATGTGCGTTGCATTAAAATTTCAATGTGTATATACATTATTGAATAGTGGTTATTAGATTTAAAATCTTGGTTGACCAGTACAAATATGAATGTTGAAGACTGTTTTCATTTTAACTATATATTTTTTCCTTTTGTTTTCTAATTCCTGGCATGGTCTAACAGGTGAAGACATTGCAGCTGGACCTGTATGGATTGAATACATTACCTTTTTGAAGTCATTGCCTGTCTGTATAACTCTTTCTTCAATATTATTCCAGTGTATTGGTAGTTCACGTCCTTCAATCTTTTTTAGCTTTTTTTCATAAAATGTTGTGGCAGGCTCATACTGCACAAGAAGAGTCACAGCGAATGATTTCTGTTCGTAAAGTGTATCAAAAAGCCATCGTTACTCCTACTCACCATGTTGAACAGCTCTGGAGAGACTATGAAAATTTTGAAAATACTGTCAGCCGTCAACTGGTATACTTTTTGGGTACTTATATATAGCGTGGAGCTGATTTAGTAGTCTTATTTAAATTTAAAATGTTTTTCTTTAGTATATTTGTAAGCAATCTGTATTTGGAATTGCTTGATATATTCATTATTTGAGTTTTACTTTAATGGGCGGTATATCTTCTCTGATAAAATTATGCTTTCTTTATTCTTAGTAACCTGAATCAGATTCAATTAACAAGTTTCTTTCAAATCATGTTATGCTTTAGAGCTATTTTACACAACCTTGGTAATCTAAGATCCCTGCAAGTTGGAAGTTTCCCTAGATGAGTCTGACACTGGATATATAATAGGATATTGATGTGATGAAGTGTAGCATACTAGCATGTTCCATGATTAGAATGTTCATGTGTTGGAATTTGGATAATTCTAGACTAGGAGTACCTCTAGAGATTCCAAGTCCATTTAACAGAGGAAATTTCAATGAATGAGATCTGTCGCCTCAGTTTGTGTCAGGATAGCTCCAATTACAGATAGTTTTCTGATTGGTAGTTCGTAAAGTAAGGTAGTAGTTTACCTTAATTAGTCTACTCAAGTCAACCGTTAATAGTTAAACACAGTTGCATATAAATAGTAGAAGAAATCAGTAAATTTTATTATGCGTTTGATTGGAATAAATACATTAAAGGCATATCTATCTGAGAAACTTTCTTCTCCCTCTACAAGCTATGTTTTATCTCTTTAATATATGTTCTATTTCTCTAATTCTGTTCTCTGGTAAGTTCTGAAGTACTTGACACTTTGTAATTCATAGTTTGTATTGGTTAGCATTATGAAATTCACAATACCCGTGGTATTCTATATGCATCAAATTAAACTTGTTTTGGAATATGATATTTTTTTTTTTAAATTATGCAATGCAGGCGAAAGGGTTGTTATCAGAATATCAACCAAAATATAACAGTGCAAGAGCAGTCTACAGGGAGCGAAAGAAGTATGTCGATGAAATCGATTGGAATATGCTTGCTGTTCCGCCATCTGGCGCTAACAAGGCAAATTTCTAGCGTTTTGTATATTTCCATTTAAGCTAGTTTTGCTAAGTTACCGGCACTACTAAGATATAAAAAGTGGATTATTAGGAGCCTATCTTGGGGCAATAATCAATTGTAGGAACTAAATCAAATTTTCTGAGAATATTAGGGATACCCGGGATCGAACTCTAGACCTCTGTCATTACTTGTGCTCTAGTATCATATTATATCACCAAGTAGAAGTGTAAAATCCTAAGGTGTTGGGGAAAGTCCCTAGACGGATCTTATATCTTTAAGATGCTATGATGGATTCCTACGATAATTTTTGCAGAATACTTGCTCTCTTGGTTGTTCTAACTAAAAGGTGTTATACAATAATTTCTACTTAAACTTCTTATATCTTCCTTCTCCAAATATTATGCAAGCAAGCAAGTAGGTATTTGGATTTAAGAGTAATGATATACTCCCTAATTTTGGTTGCTGCATGTTTTTGATATTTAGTAAACTCTGCATTGCTTGAGCAGTACACATAATTGTTTAGTTATGCTTCTTGTTGGAAGTATTTTACTTACCGTTGTTCTCCCGCAGGAAGAACTGCAATGGGTTGCTTGGAAAAGGCTTTTAGCATTTGAAAAGTAAGAAGCAATACTCTTTTCTCCTTTATATTGTCAACAAAAATTGATGTGCTATCTGGGAAGTGGGAACTTTGAATGTGTTTGTTTATTGTGATATTTCCTCGTAATGTAAAAATCAGCTCTCTTTTTCAAGTAATTAAAATATAATTTCTGTTTAGTAGAAAAACTTCTGGTATGAATTTAACATTGTATGTGAATGTAAAGAAAATAGTATTGGTTTAGTATTTGTAATAGCTACGTGCACATTTAAACTATGTAATTCAAGACTGGGTACAGAAATTCATTGTACCCGTCTGAATGCATATGTAACGCAACCAGGCATTATTATATTATGTGTGTGTACATAAATGCCACAAGAAGCATTGGTTTGAGTTATAGGATTTTCTGGGGTCTGTGATCCATTGATTCGGGAATACTGCATGACATAAAGTAAAAAAAATGAAAAATTCGGCAGGCACCGGCTAAATCAAAGTTTCATATGCAAGTTTATTAATTTGTACTATAAACACCAAGTACTAGTATGAAAATGACAGTAAATTATAAATCATGATTAATGTGAAATGCATGTCATTCAATGAGCAGGTAGTATTGATGAAAACATATTTTCAAAAATGTCAAATTTGGTTCTGGACCTAGTGATTCACCAGCCTACTGAAGCATCTTGGCTTCTGTGTGTGAATGACAGTACAGTATATTAAAGAGATTTAATCAGTGATTAAAAAACTTACAATTTTATAATATTATTACAACTTTACAAGTTGCTTAAAATAATGTCTGGTCTATGAACTTTGAAGGTTTACATATATGAGCAAGAGGGGTGATTTTTTAAGACATTTGTTACATCTTGGTCTCAAAATATAACTAACTTTAACCCCTGTTACATTTATACATCAAGAATTGTGCACTTAAGTTGAAAGTGCGTACTGTTTGAAGATGGGTACTTCCACTGTTGCACCTGGAAAATTAAAGAATGAGGAAGCCCGATTTATTTGTACTTCTTTTTGTTGTAATATTGGATGCAAAATTAAAGAATGAGGAAGCCTGATTTAGTTGTACATGTATCTTCTTTTTGTTGTAATAGTGTAATACTGTATTTGATTCTTAATTTAAGCGTGGACATATTTCTCGAGTTAGTTTTGTACTAATGTTGTCCCCTAAGCTTATACAACTCCTTTTCTTCTCCAATAAAAAATAAATATTGTTATCTGGATGTAATGTTTTGAATCTTGTAGTTCATATTTCATCCCCAGTTTGGGGTGTACAAAGGTCTCATTATTCTTTTTCCTATCTAATCAATAAATTTCTGTACTTGTATTTCAGAGAAAATCCTCAGAGGGTAGATAGCACTTTTGCTAACAAACGAATTGTATTCACGTATGATCAGGTATCTAGAACATACATGTTCATTGTTTTTATGATAAATAATAACTTGTCATTTTTATGTTTCACTGAAACTATGTTAACAATCTTCTGTTGAGCATTTCATCGTGCTCACTTAGCACTTGTTGTACTAATTTATAATTGTTGAGATGGTTAGACTGTGGATTATGGTTCAACTTCAACAAGCCCGCTAAATCTGCTATTTATATACTTAGATACTGGGATAGGTCCATAATGCCCATTAAGTCGAGGGAAGACAAATTTTGAAGTCCTTTCATGTATGGTGACTTTGATACGTAAAATTATAAAATAAGTATCAGTCACAGAGAAATATTTGAAATAAAAGTCAAATCAGCTTCAGATGTTTAATTAATCCATCGAAACTCTGGCAGATACCTGTGTTTCATGGCTGTGTATAGAAAATGAGTATTCTTTCTGTATCTGTAAATTTAATTACTTCACACTTTCACAGCCTTTGATTGTTTGATGCCTCTTGTGCCTTTAACTTACTCAATGTCCATGCTTAAATGTGTTTAGTATCAACTATTTGAGGCAGTATGAGTTAATAAATGACTTGCTTACTTTCATAACTATGAAGATGTGTTTATTGAAGATACAACACTTCTGTATGCTTTCTTTGTTAGTTATGGGAAATAATTGTTTGCCTTTTTTAGTTTGATTTTCCATAGGAAACTGAGCCTACTGAGGTTTGCACAGGACACTCTTTGGCTCAATTTTCTGTTGACCACATTTAGATTTTAAAGTTTAACAATCAGACAAAATACTCAATAGTAATATTCGAGGAAAAGGGAAAACTAAATACATTATATTTTCGATTGCACCAGTATTTGCAAGACAGTAACATGCTCAAAGTGAAAAAGGAAAAATATTTAAAAATCCGTGAAACACCTGTATATTAGATTAAGCAGCTGAGGACAACAATAGTATATGAGGCCGGGATGGTAAAGAAGGTGATTTATTTGTATGATGCCTAGAAATTAGAAAGGACCAGCCTTGGATTTATTCATTTTAAGTGGTTCCCTTGTTTTATTGTTTGCTGGTAATTCGAATTTATATCCAGGTAGGAGTTGTATCTAATGGTAATGGACCAACTATTTTGAAGCCATGAATTGGGACACCAGTAATTAGTCCCAATAAACTATGTTAATTATTTTTAGGACTTTGACCTAAGATCTAAGTAAATCAACTTAATGGCAAAAGTAAGTTTTTTTTCTTCTTTAAACTTATTATGATTTAAAGGCTAAATTTGGTTGTTGGCTAAGGAATCACACACACGCACACACATGAATGCATCTACTATTAAGTCAAGACCTCAAGGGTTTTCTGGAATGTCCAGTTGTAACCTTCATAACTTAGTAATTATATTTGTTCCAAATCCAATACACACACATATTGCTCTTGTTTCTTTCTCTGTGTTCCTGAGTGTTTATTTGTACCATACTTCTGTAGTGCAAACATGTGACTCATTACTGTGTGATCACTTCTTTTTTTCAGTCATCCTGCTTTATCTGTATTATCACTTTTTTGTTAAAAAATCTGTTTTTTGTATTTTCCTTCCAGTGCCTCATGTATCTATATCATTATCCTGATATATGGTATGACTATGCTACCTGGCATGCAAAAAGTGGTTCAGTAGATTCTGCCATTAAAGTATTTCATCGAGCTTTGAAGGCTCTTCCAGGTATTTATCAGCTTCCCTCTCATACACTCGATTTTCAATTGATGCTTGCATGCTCATTTCTAAAGAGCTCATTAATGTTACAAGACGACCCTTGCCAAGACATCAGGTTGACTTCTGTTATATATTACATCATAGTAAATTTAATATTATATGTAATCGATAAATTTAAGGTTTTTATTTTTTGTTCATGTGCAAGTAATATATTAGTCAATGTTTATTGTTATTTAGTATGTAAAAAAATTCTTAGAACATCAAACAGATTATTGTGATTTATTATATTTTCTTATGTTGATAAGTTTAAAGTAATGAACATTTTTTTTATTTTAATCAGTATATTGTGTTTTATAATGTACATTCTATCACGTAATTTTGTGATTATTATAGTATATCTGTAAATACTAATTATATTAGGAAAAAAAAGCTTTTAGTGGTTATATTTTTTATATTTGTGGTGTATCTATTGGATATATTTAATTACCTAAGTTGTATTTAAAAAATATGATGGTTGTAATTGTATAAGATATAATCATTAAACATTTAAACTTAAAAGAATCTTACTTTTCTTTTTTATAGATAACATGTTAATTTATGCTAGAACGGTAGTATATAGTTAATGAGGATGCTATTACATAACTGGTTTTAGAATTGTGGTCATGCACTGTAAAAATGAGAACTTGTAGTAATTGTATTGATGTATTCTAATAGAAAATCTATTGTAATCTATATTCAAATCTCAGCAACTTATTGCCCAGACATGTTTTTTACCCCACTATTCACGTTGTCTTCAGTCTTTCGATGAATTTTGCAGCTTGTCGTTAAATAAAAAACAATCATAATTAGCAAAAAAAATCATGATTGTTCCATCTTACAAAGCTTTCCCAGACATTTTAGAAACCTGGAGGATTTCACAGAAACTCTCTACTCCTTTTTGAGTTCGGGTAAGGTATTCGACTATACATACATCTCAACCTTCCTAGACCATACTTTCAAGCTATGTTACCCGGACTCGGGGTACGGGTGTCGGACAAGGGTGCGGATCCGAGTGTCAGATTCTTATTTTTAAAATATTTGGGATTCGTGGATATGGATCCGAAATTGGACACGGGTGTGTGGATACGGCATGTAAACTTAACACAAGTAAAATTATGCATGGTTTTTTATTTTTTTTTTATTTTACCTTTTTTAAAAAATAGTGTCATCTGCCAATAACACATACATGTCAAAATGATAGCTTAAATCAAAAGGCTAACGTAGAATATTGATTCATCTATGGACATCACTCTTTAGAAACTAGTTGTTGTGAAGCCTTGTAATTCATTTTAGAAGAATAACAGATCATAGGTGAATACAATTTGTTTGTTAGCAAAAGTGCCATCTACCCTCTGAGGATTTTCTCTGAAATACAAGTACAGAAATCTATTGATTAGATAGGAAAAGGAATCATGAAACCTTTGTACACCACAAAACTGGGGATGAAATATGAATTACATGATTCAAAAGATTACATCCAGATACCAATATTTATTTTTTATTGGAGAATAAAAGGAGTTGTATACATTTATGGTACAAACGAAGTACAAAATATAATTGAGAAATATATGTTCACGCATAAATTAAGTGCCAAATACAGTATTACAACAAAAAGAAGATACATGTGCTACTAAATCGGCGGGCTTCCTCATTCTTTAATTTTCCAGGTGCAACAGTGGAAATACCCATGTTGAAACAGTATGCACTTTCAACTCAAGTGCACAATTCTTGATGTATAAATGTAGCAGGGGTTCAGTTTAATTTTTTTTTAGACCAAGATGTAACAACAGTCTTGAAGAATCACCCCTCTTGCTCATATATGTAAACCTTCAAAGTTCATAGATCAGACATTATTTTAAGCAACATATAATATTATCTTTAAAGTCGTAAATTTTTTCGATCACCGATCTTAAATTTCAAGTGGGGCATAGTGAGTATGTTTGGTTTTCTTTTTAAATATGATGGTATTTAGAACTCTATAATTTGTATAAGATTTTATGATTAAACTATCTATTCTTTTGTGTCTTTTTATATATAAAGTGGTTATTGATTGCTTCCTTGGTTTCTATGAAATTATGAAGAAAATATATTTGCTCGGGGGAACATTCTATCATACTGTTACGAATACACATGCTTAAGTATGCATCCATATTTCTGTACTGTTTACTCAGCGTCTTTCCCTGTATCCAGACTCTGAATTGCTGAGATATGCATATGCAGAGCTAGAAGAATCTCGTGGATCGATACAGGTAGAAGTGCTTCACTTTTGTTTCTTTTGCAACCTTTCTGATTTATCTATTTCTTGACTTGTGCTCCTAATGATGCAGCCTGCAAAGAAAACGTATGAAGGCCTTTTGAAGGATGCAGCAAACACAACAGCACTATCACATATACAGGTATTAACACTTGAGCTTCTTGTGTTGAATAATATTTATAATACCTCTCAGTTCTAAGGTTGTGGTGTTTGTTGTCCAGTATATTCGTTTTTTAAGAAGAACTGAAGGAGTCGAAGCTGCTCGTAGATACTTTTTGGCTGTGCGAAATTCTCCCAGTTGCACTTACCAAGTTTATGTTGCGTATGCCATGATGGCATTTTGTCTTGACAAGGATGCCAAGGTGACCTGAATACTGATTCCAAAATTTGTTATGGTACTAAATAATGGTACAGTCTTGGGACACTATGACTGGAGGGATGTGTTTGCATCTAGTCATCTAGGAATGAGCATGAAAATTACGAGTGAATTTAGTATCTGTGTATTAAATTTTGACAACTATACTGTTTCTTTTGTCTGCGGTTGTACGCCTGTCCCTGGTCGAAATACGTATGTTGGCTAAAGTTATTTTTTTGTTTGCATGTTTTATTTTGTAAGATGTCGTCAGATAATGTTCAATTAACTGAACCTTGACTATCAACTATTTTATTATTTTTATTTCAAACTTTATGGATTTTCAAACGTATCCTCCTTCAGTGCCATGGGTGTGCTTTCTTGCCCAATGTATTTCTATGTAGTGTCATATTCATTGCAAGTAGAGACAATATATTGAGTATCTCATTACCACTTGAGCTACTACTTCTTTAGGCTAACTATCAGAAGTCTGTTTAGTGTAAACTTACCCTAGCTTGATGTTAATGCAGGTTGCACACAATGTTTTTGAATTAGGACTGAAACACTATATGCAGGAGCCTGGATATATTCTAGAGTGAGTCACCCTGTTCTTATATACAAGATGCTCAGTAATGTTGTGATTCAGGTTTTACCTGCAACATAAGTACACATCTAATATAAATAGAATATATATAATGTGGTGATTAAGTTGATTAAGATCTCTTAGAGCTGATATGTTTGTCGGGTACCTGAGATTTTATGATGGTTACATAACAACACAGTAGTTTCAAAGACAATGGACATTATAACAATTAAAAATTGTAGCAGACTTACATTTTGCTTTCTTTCCCTAATTCATGTAATTCGGTAAATGAGCCATAATTAAATTTTGCCACTTTGTCATCCATTCATCAATAAACTTCATCTTTACTTTATCCTGACCCAATGTTTCAGATATGCAGATTTTTTGTCACGCTTGAATGATGATAGAAATATCAGGGCTTTATTTGAACGAGCATTGAGTTCTCTCCCACCCGAGAAATCTGTTGAGGTACCATTAGCTTTTACTATGTTATCCTCCTTGTGATGATGTTGGTCATTATATTTTGACACTTACAGATGTTTATGCTCACTTATAAGTATCTAGTCTCTCTCTCAGACACACATTTACATATGTTCATAAATTTAAAATTCTTGTGCAGACCCTATGTATCTTTTGGCCTGACTATGGTCTACAAGTAGGAAGAAGTGAGGGTAGAAATTAGAATATAGTCGTCAAATTTTTAGGACATTTTAGTTCCTTTCCACTTGTAGCTTAAACAATATTTTAAATGGATCAGTTACCTGGACTAAATTCAATTTTCAGATCAACCGGGAAGAGCCATCATTTTCTCAACAATGTCTTTGCTGTTTAAACCCATAAATGCCTTTATTTTTTAGTAGGTATTGACTTTTTCGCTATGATATTCCCAGTGTGTCCACGTTGGACATGGTGATATGTTGAAATTTTGCATGTTTTTGGGTTAAAATGAAATATTGAGTGTCCATGTCCCACTGTTGAGTGTCCGAGAGGACACCGTAACATGATGAACTAGTGCTAGTTCAGAGCGGCTACTTTCCATCTTTCATGTTTTTTCCCGTGATTTGAGTTAGTTTTTTGCTTTAATTTCTTGTGTTTTCGATAGCTCATACATGTGTATATATTTGTGTGTGGGCCTTATATAGTTATATTGGTGTTTGAAGGAAAAAGGTGCTTAATTCTGGTCCAAACTCCAAATCATGTTTGCATTTACTTGAATGTTTCCGCTTTGGGTTATCTATAGTGTGTTATCTTTAATACTTTCCTAGGGATCAAAGAAAATTAAATAATTAATTTGGGACTTATATGTTTGAATGTATTCCAACTTGTCCCCCGTCCTCTAAATGTATAGGATCCGTAGCGTACAACGTTTCACTTCTGCAAAATAATGTTTTTGTTGAATCTAGCATCTATTTCTTAACACAGGTCTGGAAAAGATTTACACAATTTGAGCAGATGTATGGAGATCTTGCTAGCATGCTGAAGGTAGTGATCGTATATTGTGTATTAGATGTACCTTGTAGCCCTTTTTCTCTATTATTATATAAAACTTTCCTTATATTGGAGAATTTTGTAGAAAAATATATTTGTTTGTATTGACAAAGCTTTTGTATGCTACCCAAGTAAAATTATCCTGCAATAATGTCAATAGCTAAGTTTATTTGTACCCCCATCTCTCTGTCACTGTCTCTCTCACTCTTGTTCGCCAGCCTCCACTTCACTCCTGCTTATTATATTCTTTGTTGTTGGTTTTGGAAATGATGCCTATATCTCATTATTTTTTATGATACAATCCTGCAAGATTTTATGTCGCCTTTACATTGCTAGAAGGCCATTAGTTGATCTTTATTTACCTATTAATTTCTTCTTCTTTCATTACTAAAGAGCTGTCTTTCACTCCACTGTCCAAAGTGACTTTAAATAATATTTTGAATATTCAGAGCTTCACACTGCATGTAGGGAAATGCTTAGTAGTGCATACCCAACATTTTTTATTTTTCTCTATATATCTGCTTCTTTGTGTGCGTGTGTTTGCGGGAGAACAAGTATCAAGCATAATGAGTACAATACTTTATGCATGATCTTTGATTATAGATATGAAATGACTCCCCTATGCAGGTTGAACAAAGGCGGAAAGAAGCTCTTTCCGGAACAACAGGGGAAGAGTGTGCATCAGCTTTAGAAAGTTCACTACAAGAAGTTGTATCACGCTATAGGTTCATGGATCTTTGGCCTTGCTCTTCTAATGATTTAGACAACTTGGTCAGACAAGAAGTATGTTCTGCAATCTTTTACTTGTACTGCTAAGGATTGTGATTCAGAACTTATAAATGCTATTCCTATGTGCTTTTTGTTTATATGTTTACAATTGGCAAGTTTATATAGGAACCGTTGCCAAATGTTGTCATTCTATCACAGAACTGAAATCTACACTGTAATAGTTGCATCTATAATATGCTTCTTCGATTTTGTAGTGGCTTTCAAAAAATATCAAGAAAAAAGTTGAGAAGTTTTCCCTTGCCAATGGAGCTTCTTTGACAGGTATTATTAAACTTGAGTATTGGTTTTCAGAAAAATTATTTTTACATCACCCGGTCCAGTGACATTCTTTCTGTCACACAGATAAGGCTCATTCAGGAGTAACAACTGGTTCAAATCAATCTACAAAGGTTATTTATCCAGATACCTCAAGAATGATGGTTTATGATCCAAGACAGAAGCCTGGTATGTGGAGTAAACCCCATAATTTATTGGCTTAAACTAGTATCACTCATTGAATGGAGAGAATGTTGATATGTTGAGGATAGAAGACTAAATTAAGTAAAGAAAATTAGAAAGATGGTCAACTGGACAAAAGTCACTAGACTTGAAAGTTAATGAGCTCCATCTCTCATTTGTCTTGAGTGCACAAATTTTAGGGATGGATTTTACCAAGTTATGATTTACTCTGAGCCCTGAAGAACATATCTAAACTTCTTTTATGCTTGCCAATGGACATGTAAAATTACAGAACTGAACAATTTGGCTGTTTCAACTTTCAAGTAACAAATTGGAAAATAACTACTGGTATATAATATGGTAAAACATAAGAAAACTTAAATTGTCATCAGTTTTTGACAATTACAGTTGGTTTAGTAGTTGGATACAATTTTTGTATCAACCTGTAAGCAGCGTCAAATATGGAATCCTGATGAACCTTTAAATGGGAATTATGAGGGTGCGAGTAACTATACAAAGGTTTTTGGGTTAGAATTTAATTATATACTTGTGCTTATAAATATCAGTAACCTTGTTTTCTCTGAAGCCTAAATATATTAACTTATGACCTTTTCTCTTGGCTACCCAGGACCTTCTGCACCTGAAGTTCCTAATTCAACCACCTTATCAAATTTAAGTGTGCCATCTATTGTTGGTGGAACATCTAACAGTCCCAACGACATTTTAAGGGCTGCACCACCTGCTCTGGCATCCTTCATTGCAAGTTTACCAGCTGTGGAAGGTATGGAATTTTAATTCCTTTGTTTTAAGATGCCTATTACTGATATCTAGCAGATAAGTTGTGCCACTGGCTCTGCCATCCATTTTACTTGACTGAGTATGTAATTCTTTAGCCAGGGTGAAAAACAAAAAAAAAACATTTTTATGCTTATTTGTAAATATGGTAGATAACTAAGGCTTTGGTTAATAGGATCTTACCACATGCTTTAGTGGAATTCCATCGACTGAATTGAGCAGAAATGCAAAAAATTGTACTGGTGCAGGTTTTCCCCTCAAGTTTTCATTTTTTCTAGTCCATACGTGTATCACTTCAAATCATATTTCTAGTGTACAATTTGAAAATGTTGAGTCCTTTAGATTGCTAAATCACGTGGAACTGCTGCATCATCTTCCAGTCCTTTTTATGTAGTCCTTCAACTTGTATATTAGTATACAAATTAAATGATTTCAGATTCATTTTGGATCAATCCTCCAACTCGTATGTCTAATACACAAGTTAAAAGATGCTTGTGTTATGCTAACAAGTGTAAATGTTTAATAAATTTTATTTAGACTAGCTTTTGTTGTATAAATTTCTAGATGTGCTTGTGAATTGAGATACGCGTGTCTTAAGAATGTACAGTGAATTGGAGGTATTGGTAATACCGAAACTTCCCGGTGACAGTTTATAGCCTACAGTTGATTTTCTTTTTACAATTAAATACTGATCTAGAATTAATTCTCAAACAACTTTTAGGCCATTAATCTACTGTTTGATTCCAGTTAAAATTATCTTTAGCTCATGAATTGCTAATCTTTGATGTGTTTGTTCCTAAAACTGCCAGGTCCATCTCCTGATGTTGATTTTGTGCTGTCAATATGTATGCAAAGCAACTTTCCAGCAAAGCAATCTGGGAAACCTGGAACAACCCCAAAGCATTTGCAGGGAGTTGCTGCCCCAAGTTCGAGTGACATCTCTGGATCGAACAAATCACATTTAGTTCCAAGCAGTTCATCATACAAACCAACCAGAGATAGACAAACTGGGAAAAGAAGAGATTTTGACAGTATGTTAATAGCATTCCTTGTGATAATGTCTTTGAGCTTCATATATGTGCATATTTAAAGTATTTGTTTTGTTGTAATGTTGATGTATACAGGCAATTGGGACCATGTTTGAATAATTAGACTAACATCAGATAGGCAACCTAAGAAGAACAAACATGAAACATCAGAGTCAAACCTAGATTTGTCAATCAATATATCTGCCATCACCACTAGGTGCTATTTTTATTTTATTTTTTGTAGATATAGGATCGTTACCAATATCAGTATATCACAGCCATATGTGTCAATAGTCACTCATGTCTGTACCCTCATACATTCAGTTCTACACTTCACATAACTAATAAAACCATAGTGCATGCATTATCTTAAGCCAGCTTTACTAATTGGCTATCAGTTGAAGGCGGTGAAAAATGATAATACAAATAGGTACATGAGACAGAAATTAGGTTTTACATCTTTCATCCAGTGGGTTGGCTGATTATAATTTCCTGTTAATACTCACCCAGTGTTTTAGGATGCACTTTGATATTCAAGTGTTTCTCTATCTCACTATGTGCTTATTCAAGTTATATCATCTTATCTACCAATCTATACATCTTTCAGCAGAGTAATTGATTAGCCTAGCCCTTCAGAGTTTTTTTTTTTTAAAAAAAAATAGATCTAGCGGTCTAGCCATAGAGTTGTATAGAAATAGTGCACCATGCCTTGTATAAACACAAGGGGGTAGGGAGCTTGACACCCGTGTTTGACTGTTAGCCACTTTCTGGCTTGTTTTCTCCTTTTTGAATATATAGTTAATTGGGCTGTGTAAAGAGGTTGTGTTTTGCAGCTCCTATCTGTTCCTAAAATCTTTTATATTATTTACAGGGCAAGAAGACAATGATACTGTTTCTGTACAAAGCCAACCGCTTCCTAAAGATGTATTTAAATTGCGTCAGATGAGGAAAGCTCGTGCTACTGGTTCACAAACTGGATCTGCATCATATGGAAGCGCAAGTGCGTTTTCAGGAGACCTCTCTGCTAGCTCTGGCTGACTGACTTGCAATCACCAATGTTGTATATTATATTTATAGAAGAAAGAAATGTATCCTAGTTATTAATATATTTGTATCATGCCTAGAAAAAATTTCATGGAGAGAAGAGCAAGAAATCTTGTACCATGACAAGTCTTTATAATACATATTCTAAAATATTATTATAGAGCAGTCCAAAATAAAGTTGCCCTCCCTTTTCTCCTCAGTGATGAGCTACTTGTTTTGATTTATCCTAGTAATTAGACTGATAATATTTCTGCTGTAAACCTTCATGTTAGTGCCCAACTGGATCACACTTGAGCTTGTGTTGGTTAGTTTATATATAGCTTTTGTCTTGAATATAAAGGTAATTGTATGGTGATCACTGGGCAAGTGGATGTACAAGGTTGATCATCATGAGTTTTGCCTGCCAAACGAACGTCCTAAATTACCCAAAATATTCAGCCACTTCAACATTAAGTAATCTGTGTTACCTGGACAAGATTCAGAATTACAACATCAAAAAAGGGAATTTCCATAAGTTGTAATATTTTTTTAACGTGCGAAACAAAAGACTTTAATTATATTTATATATAATAAGAGTATTATGAGATGTTATTCGATTAATACCCTGTGTCAAAAAAAGTGTGTTTTAATTTTATGTATGTAGTTTAAGATATAAAAAATTGTTTGTATATATTATTTTTTCAATTTTCTTTTTCTGAATAATAATTTAATTATTATATTTTTATTCAAATAATAATAATATATGCAAAATAATATTTTTACTCCTCAAATTACATATAAAAAGTTAATGCATAACGAAAATTATTGGTAATATAAATTTGATTATTTTAATAATATAAGTTATGCAACTGAAGGAGAATACAATTAAGGTTTAATATCATTTTAATCTTTAAAGTTTCGACAAAAATATACGTCAGCCCTTAAATCATAAAAATATACTTTCATGCACTTAAAATTTGTCACTTATACATCCTAAAGTTCCTAACCTTCAATATTATATATTAAATTATTAATATATTTTTCATATTTTACATCTAATTCCATTGTAATATTGTATAATGATAAGAGTTATATCATGATTAATACCTTGATTTTTTTTGAAACAGATTAATACCTTAATTTATTACTATTATTTCCCCTCCCCTCCCCTCCCCTACCCTAATGACACATCAGTGTTTAAAATCTATTCATTATTTGATCCACGACTTCAAAATAGTTTCATAGCGGTTTTTAAAAACATTTTCATTGACTTTTGATTTTTCCTATGCAATTATTGTTTTTTAGTTATTAAGCATCCTGCACATGACTACCATTTTTACATTAATTATTCGAAATTTATTCATAAAATCAACAAACTGAATGCGGAAAACGTGATAAAACCAACTCAATATAAAAATCGGGATGTACAAGTATTACATTTTGAAGACTGACGTGTATTTTTTATAAAATTTTGAAGGTCAGAATTGAAAATATAGCGGTGAAATTAGAAGAAAAATATGTAAAAATGGCAAGAATGTATGACAGACTTTAAGAGTACATCTTTTTTATTCGAAGGCCGCTGTGCATTACGCCCGGTGACGGACCAGAATCATTTTTAGTGGGGACACCTGACTATCTAATATTAAAAATATTATTAATATAAATTTTAAAATAAAATTAAAGATATATATAGATATTTAAAATTTTGTATTTTAAAGTACAATTTTATTATATTTGTAAGTTTTATATTTTAATAAAATATAATTTCTTGTTTTTCAAAAAAAAATCATAAATTAAAATAAATATATTACGAATTTAAATATAGAAATTCAATTTTTTCATATAATTTTTTTATTTCTTTAAATTTTAGTGGGGGTATTCATATTATTTAAATAAAAGCATCAAGTTAAGTATATATTTTTTTATTTTTCGGACTAGAAATTAAGTGGGGGCCTATGCCCGGTGCGAATCATGTGAATCATGTATGTCATTGTATTTGAAACCTTTGATTGAGGGCCAGACTAGAATTTACCCTGTACAATTATCCAAACTTGGGCATCAGCCCACTTGCATCTGCAGACAACTACAGATATCCTCCGTAACAGCAACTCTAACAAAATGTTCCTTCCTTAAATTTAATATAAAATATTAAATTTTAGTAATTTAGGATATAAATAGGTAACTTGAAATTCAACAATGTTACTTATATTTCTTCCTCATCTTATATTTTATTATTAAAAATACTTTTCATTATTAAAAATATACTATACAATAGAGAGAAAGATGGTGTTTATAATATTTTATTATAAAATATAAGTTAGGACATTTTATGAAAAAGGGATGGTTACCTATTTATAAGTGGACCCTAGTGATATAAGAAATTACTAGAACATTATTGGATCTCATGTTTCAGCCCCATACCTTAAATTTTAGTTTAGAGACTTAAATAAGGAAGTTGCTGGAGATGCTCTTAATAATATGTTAATATGCCTAGTGCAAAGAATTTTGCATATTGTCGTATTTAAACTTGAACTTGAACTCGCTATGTCATTAAAGGTGAAACCCCGTTCTAAATTGCCAACAACACAGCCTTAGGAGATTAACCAAGTTGCTATAGCCGTTGAAGTGCTGATTGGCATATTATAGGATTATCGCAGGAACACATGCAGGGGCGTGCAACAAATATTAGCTCAATTAACAACACCCCTGCTGTCAGTTAACACACTAGGATACTCTTTAGGACAGAGAGAGCTAAGATCTATACCAATAATTCCCTAAAGAAACCAATATTACAAGTTCTAGTGTTTTCTAGCAAAACAAATTCAGCATGTTTACTGAGCACCTCTCTCAGTAATAGACTTGAGAATACCCGCTCCAATAGTTTTGTTTGCATACTTAAACTGTATTTTGTTCAGGAAGATTGTCACTTGAGGACTCTGGTCTTGCAGCTGCTTTTTTGGGCCTCCTGTACCACAGAAATGTAAACCACAGAGTCCTCAGTAATCCCCCATTTGCGATATGTGGGATTAAAATGCGGCCCCAATATGGATAGTAGGGACCTGGCAATTTGATTAAGGTGAAGAAAATTGCTACCGCAATCAAATGCCAGGGAACTTCTGCTTCCTGGAAATAGATGAAAACCATTAAAGATCATGATAGCCAAAGTATCATACATACATATATATATGTGCGTGTGTGTGTGTGTGTAAAAAAAACACTTGTTTTTGTGTGTGTGTTTGGGGGTGGGGGTTGTCGGTCAAAATTGGAGAATTTCGTAAATATGACAAAAGCATACATGGGCATATTATACGCACTCGGCATGCTATATGGTATAACTAGTGTACCCTATGTTACTCGGACTCGGCTAGAAGTGTCCAGCATGGATACGTGTCCAAGTATCAGACTCAGCAACATTTTGAAAAATATACATGTTTTTTGCCTAAAATAAGTGTCCATGTCCGAGTGTTGAGTGTCCGACATGGGTACTCAAAGGTAAAATGAAGAGTCCGAGTCTCGAACTCTTCATTTTACCTTCGAGTACCCACGTCGGACACTCGGACTTGGACACTTATTTTAGGCCAAAAACATGTATATTTTTCAAAATGTTGTTAAGTACAATACTTGGACACGTATCCATGTTGGACACTTCTAGCCGAGTCCGAGTAACATAGCGAGTAACATAGAGTATACCTTGAGAAGAGGAGATAGTTCCAAGGCTGTCTCTTTTAGGATTCCCGCTAAAGCAACACCAACTAGAATAGGAAATGGTATAAGAAATAGCTTTCTTTCATGAGCACAGTAAGACATCTCACTTAAGGAGGAAACTGCCAATACGGGTACACTTAAATACTTCATCACTGCTAATACTAAGTCAAGAATGAGCTGGATGAAACTTTCTGCAGCTTTGCTCCAGGGGAAACTCTTTACTGGATCCGGTGAACTATCCCAAATTGATCTTGCCTTTTGACTTATATGGTCTAACTTCGCTTTCATGGGTTCACCAAACCCTCCACCAGTCATATTAATGGCGCAAATAGTTTTTTGCCTGGGATTTCTATATCCCTTGTTTGAATTCACACTAAATATGAAGCCATTTGATATAGGAGACCAAGAATTACCCTGCAGAAGCACAAATAAAATTGTCATATCTAACATGCATATACACCAAAAATCAAAGATAAATTTTAAGAAACTACACCTCATTATCACAAACATACTAATCTATTATTCCATCACAGGGCAGCTGCATTTATATAAATTATATATAGAAAATTCAAGAAGGCTACAAAAAACAACTGCCCCTAAAAACTCCACAAATAGCTACAGAAGACAGCTTTCTATTATGTTATATACTACCCAGCTTTCTATTATGCTATCATTTCCCTCCTTTGAACAAAGAGTATCCCATGTGCCACATTTGTTAAATTGATATTTCTTCCAGCTTATTCCTAAGATTGTACATCTAATAAAATGGAAAGGATGTGGGGACTAGATCAAAACGTACTAACATAAGCTGTTTTCTTAGCATATATGCATAATATCCATTCCTTCCTTATATTCATTCTATCATTTTCTACTTAGACTTATATTCTCCAAGTTTTAAGGGAACGCTAATTCTTTCTCGTACTCGTCCACAAACTTTATCATAATCTTTTTATACCTAAACATCTATCCCCTCTCGTCTCTTCATCGTTTTACACCTACTACATTCTTCAATAATTTTTCTTTCCATTCCCAACAACCAAACACCCTGAAAAAAGTTTTTACAGATTCTTTCCATATCTATCAATCCTTTTTTTTTGAACCTAAACCTCCCCTTACTCTCTTTTAATAAAACATAAAGCATCTCTTCTCGTATGCAATTCATGACTCCTGCAGTAAGTTAGCCCGCGGTTGCATTTATTTCATAGAAAATTAAAATTAAAAAACCTAACGATATCATCACTCTACAACGAATCAATGGCATCAACTGCCTGCAATATGAGTCTTAATACAGAAACATCCATTTAATTATTTTTCTTGAAATTTTAAAAAAAAAAACATAACCCCAAAATTCATACATTAAAATCTCAATAACTAAAATAAACACAAACCCATATCAAGAAATTAAAAAATTAGTCAAAACAAAAAGTCCCCCAATAAAAATGATAAAATCAAAAAACACCCATGATGCATTTAATCACATTCAGACCAAAATCAATACAGTCATATATAGATACAGATATATACGTATATATAGGATGTAAAGAAGCAACCTTGAAAAGGGTGGGGGATGAGAAACAAAGTTTGAGAGGCATGGGAGTAGCAGACAACATATAAGACGAAGAAGAAGCTGACATTTTTGACAAGCCCTCGTTGTTGAGTAATAGCTTTAGCCTTTAAGCTAGCAGCAGCAAATGAGTGACTTGTTCATTTATTTACTTGTATATATGCAGATAATTTGGTTTTCGATATCTTCAAGTAATTTATTTACTTGTATATTTGCAGGGTTTCAGGGAAGCCTTGATGATAAATATAATAATTGTTGAGTTAAAATTGATAAAAATAATAATTTTTTAATTTATTCTCGATTTTTAATAATTAGAATACGCATTTGTACATAAGGTATTAAATAAATAAGTTTTAAGTGTAATTATCTACTAATTAATTAATAAATGGATATTTTTTATAATACTCTTGTACAATTGACTTTTGTAGATAGTATCATTATATTATTGACTTCCGAATGTATCCTCGTTCATTTGCTTTTTCGCATATGATACCCTTCTGTTAAGTAAAAAATATTCTGATAGAATGTATTATCGTATCTACCTCGTTCGTGTCAGATTTCGGGTAATTTCGGGTTTCACCACCTCTACTATTTTTTTAGATTGATTGAAAATATACTCCTATGTTATATACTCCATCTGTTCCGATTTATAAGAACCGATTGCTTTTGCACAAATTTTAAGATAAAATAGTTCATTTCTCTTTTATTACACGTAAAAGTTACAGTTCAAATGTATAATGTGTACTGTACCCACTTTGTCATGTGTAAAAAAGGGCAGAACATGTATAAAAAAATTGTTATTACTATTAAATAATTATGAACCAACTAACGAGTCTCTATCATTGTACGTGAAAGTTACTTTATTGTACTTAAATTTAGTTTTTTTAAACATAAAGTATTTCAAAAGTAGGATTATAAATAAATGGTTCATTAATTTTCGGGTCATTTTCGGGTTTGGGATTCGTGTCTGATTGTACCTGGTTATTTCGGGTTGAATATTTACTGACCCAGATTCGTACTTTTGCGAGTCGGGTTTGTGTCGGTTTTCGGGTCGTGTCAGATTTTGTCACCCGTACCTGTATTTCACCAACAGTGACTAACTCTGATTGAGATATTTAATTTTGAATATATTGTCATAATTATTTTGTTCTACAATCTTTCCTGCTTCAAAATAAAACTGCTCTTGAATCTTCTGGCACTTGAACAACTGCTTCACTGCTTCCACTTGCTTGAATGTTTCTGCTTAATTGAACTGAGGTATGAACATTTTAATGAACTTCTTTCAGCAATTAATCTTCAAATTCGTGAATGTCTTCTTGATACTTTTTCTTTTGCCTTCACGATTTCTGTTTTAGATTACATATTATTTATGTGTCTGTTTGTTCTTGTTATACTATTTTTCTTCTGTTACATTAGTAACTACATTCAGCTTTTCAATCTCCCCTTATTTATTTGTTAGAACATTATAAACAAATCAAAGGAAGGATATCTCAACTAACAACAAGAAAAAGGAATGGAAGACAAATAAATAACATTAATCCAAATTTTGGATTATAGATACATTTTCAGAGATTGTATAAATTACAAAAAAATTACAAGATGATTGTTCCTCTATCCTGAACAAATATTTCTTGACTTAAACTTGGATTCTCTAATTCACTCAGCCTTGTAGTCAACAGATCAATACCTTATTGCTCTAATGGACCTTGAGGCAACTTCAACAAAGATAGAAAATATCTGATTTTTTGTTTGTTTTTCAACTTCCTTATATCTTCAAACAGATGTTCACAGGTGTTAGAATAACTATGTATGAGACTCCTTTTTGGATCTGATCTCCCCATGCTTTTTTCATGTTTTGAGTATTCCCTCACATTCTTAAAATATTCAGTTCTGACTAGGGTTGTAAACGAACCGAGTCGAGTCGGATTTTTTCTTATTGAGTTTGAGTTTTAGTTTTTTTCTAACCGAGTCGAGTCAAACTCGATAAACTTATTGGACGACTTTCTATGTTTGAACTCGAGTTTGTTAACAAACGAGTCGAATTCAAGTTACTCGCGAGCTCTTGAGTCGAGTCGGACTCGAGTCGAGTTCGAGTTATTTGCAAACATTCGAGTTGAGTCGGACTCGAGTCGAGTTTGAGTTATTTGCAAACGTTTGAGTTGAGTCGGACTCGAGTCGAATTCGGGTTGATTGTTAAAATTTATGAGCTGAACTCGAATAGCTCACGAACCGTTTGATTCATTTACACTCCTAATTTCAATACATAATTTGAATGATTATTATCTCTACATTAATTGCTAGTACCAATATTCTAATTAAATGGTTATTTTAGAATTTCATCTATAAAATTGCATTGAAATTAGATAGTGAACATACATTATAAAACATTTTTTTAAGTCAAAAAGTTATTTTGAAACTTCATCAATGAAATTGCATTGAAAATAAATAGTGAACATATATTATGAAACATTTTTTTACTTTCAAAAAATGACATATAAAATGGTACAGAAGGAGTACCATATATTAGTGGTACATAATTATAGTTTTAACCCCCTTACTAAAATGTCACATTATAACCAAAATTTTACTACAAACTGCAAATGTTACCCGGTATAAGCATTTACTTCATTTCCAACGTTAATATACTTCAGAAACACATTTATTAGCTTTTTTTTTTAATTGGATGCAGAAAAAAGGATGATTTCCGATTAGCATAAAAAAGGGATAATATTCACCATTGATTTTTTTATTAATTCAAATTAAATATTTTTTTTGACAGAATTCAAATTAAATATTTAATTGAATATAAATTGAAATTTTAAAATACATGTATACGAGATAAACGAACAACAAGTTACGCCGCAAGTACTCATTGAATTGCAAATGAACTAAACTAAACTTTAATGATAATTCTATGCAAAATGTTGTGCTCAAATTATGTGGATGAAGCAGACATTCGCCGACTATATGGTAAAATTTGATGTAATATCAATTTTATATGATAATACAAGTTCAATTAACTTTAGAAATTTTTTTATTTTGCAATCGTTATCAAAACATATTGATATACAACATCATTTTCTACGAGACCATGTCTCGAAGGGCAATATTAAAATGATATACATAAATACCGAACATAATATCGCCGATATTTTTACAAAACCTTTGAACTCTGAAAAATTTGTCAAACTCTACTTGGATTTGGGAATGCTAGTGTGTTCAAAATAAGACTCTCTAATTTTGTTAGCAATTTATTTCACAACAATGATATTAATAATATTTTATTGAGCTTAATTTCACAATAAAGCTTGAACAACTTGCAATCAATTTTACCGACAAATCTGAATTCCATATAGAAATCCGATCGAATAATAATTTCAATCACAAGCGGAGCAAAGAATTATAGGAAAACTAAAAACCATTTTTGTAAATTTATATTAAAATAATATTCCATGTTCCATTGGTATTATAGTAAATTAACAATTATTAAAAACTAATTAACTTTACAACTGGAATATTACTGATGTTTAAAAGGCTCCGATACACATTTCTTGCCATATGACATACGGAATGGAATATCTAATGGTCCATACGAAATTCAAATACAAAAAACTTAGACATTGAACCTACTCGAGGCTTAAATCAAAATTTCATGCAGAGCCCCGAGGCAAATATGGGAAGCCTTGACAGGTATTGTCCCATAAGTACCTGAATGCAAATGCACAATATCAGTTAAGCATGCACATACTCGTGCTAGAACTTTGAAATTTAGATACAATAACTGAGGACGTTGATTATGGCTTTATCAATTCATAGTGTGATGGAGAGAGAGGTTTAAATTTGATGTGTTCAACAGAGATAGATGACAGATGAAAATGTTAGTAATAATCTACCCACAGGTCTCAAGTAGCTGAGGTTCTTTCTTTTCGAAGGGAAAGGAGAAAGCGGAAGAGAGATAATTCCAATAGATGGTGCTATATAATATAGTCATAATGAGAATCAAAAGAAACTTAGAAAAGGCTAAACAGATTTATGTCATGTATTGGTCAGAACTGAGATAGATTTGCTTACTCATTCACGCGGATTTAAGAGAAAAATGGATCAAGGAAATAGTGGCATGTACAGAAGCCCTGTAGTCTCTGGAATTCCCATCATCAAGTTCAGATTCTGTATAGCTTGACCCGACGCTCCCTTCACAAGATTGTCAATCTGCAAGAAAACTCTCAGCCTTCCATTGGATAAAACAGAAATAAATGACCTCAAAAGCTTCAACAATGAAGGAAACATACAACAGATACAATTATTGCTCTTCCAGGAATTCGGTCAGGAAAAACGTTAACAAAACAGTAATTTGATCCTCGGACATGTCGAGTATGAGGAGGTTTGTCATCCTTCATCAACTTGACAAATTCTTCAACCTGCATAAACAAAAACAGAAAGACAAAAGGACAAAAGTTTTAGATATACTGTCAATAGACAATAATCAGTAACACTAAACATTTAGTTTCTCGCTGTTAGTATTGATTTGCATTTTAAGTTTGCCCTTTTTATCCTTTTCCCCTATCTCTTGTATGATGTGTCTAGATTGTAACAAAGATTGCTCCAAATTCCAAACAACAAAGTTTGACAATATTATTGTGAACTCCATACTCCATAGAATGTCACTCCTTAGTACTAACCCATACCCTGTTTCACCTAGTCAAACCAAAACAAAAGCAATAAAAAGAACAGTACTTTATCTCAAACAAATGTGTTAGTTTCAAAATCAATTTTCTTGAATTAAAAAAATAATTCATGAGCAAAAACAATAAGATTAACTCGAAAATGATATTACTTTGAATCCCATTTAAAGTTAAAGACATATAATCCTTAGTATAATTAAGAGTATACAGGCTATTACAGCAAACAGTCGTCATCCTCATCTGCCATGCAGGTGTCCAAAACATACTCACTGATAAAAATTACGGAACAAACAGAATCTAGCTGAAGAAATCATGGAAAAAGTTTAAATACCTCATAAAAGTTCCTTAGATGTTGGTTCAGATCCTCACTAGATACTCCTGGAGCCATTTCCACGTAAATAGTTGATTGCATACCACGGCTCTATAAAAGGCTGTATGAGTAAAACTGATAAAGAAATTAAAAAATTATCACATATACAAGTTCAATTATCACCATTGGCATTAAGTGTGGAGTAAAGCTAATGGTCACTTTCGAATGTGCAGCATCAGATAATCCTTGTTCAATCTCTGGAGCTGAAAGTCATGATAAAAAACATATTAATGCCTCTCTAGTCTACGAAAAAGGCATACACTACGCAACAGCCTGTGAAATTGAAATAGGAAACATGAAAGGCATGTTTGACTATGTTCGAACTGTCAATAAAACTTATAAAAGATATAAATGATTGACATTAGAGGGCTCCAGAACATGAATTGAGTAAGGCAGTAGTCCATAATAAAATCACACAACTAGGTGTAGCATGAGAATACTTACCATGACGGTGTCTGGTAACACCATAAGAATGAATACCTTCAGCGATTTCTGTGTACAAATTTGCCTCTTTTGCACCACGTCCTGCAGGAGTACCCAGTATCAAAAGCTGCACACTGCAGATAGCACCATGAATATATACAGATAATTGAATCTAAGATGTAAGTTTGAATATAAACCTGCTCCACTAACACCAGATTTTGAGTCGATGATGATATTTTTAACTTCAATAAGCTTAGCCTGGAAGACAAGGACGCAGAAACAAAGTCAAATGATAAAGGCAAGTCATACTCAATATAGATAAGGACAAATCAGATATCTGTCTAGAATTAAACAAATAGCAAAACACAAGATCATATTCATATATATTAACTACCAGAGAAATTGTCAGTTTGCCAAGATTGATGATTCCAAAGAGTGATAGTTAAGTGTATCTTCTGTAAAAGAGTTTTCCTTGAGCAATAACAAAATATCCACGCTAATATTAAACATGTCAAAAACATATCAAATGTCTTCAAAACTATGGCGTGACCTTCTTTGTTTTAAATTTTGTGCTGCTTCTAAATTACTCGTAGGGTGAAATATATGTATCATAAAATTTCCATAATATGTCAAAAATTACTCCAACTACGGCAACGTCACAAGTCTAAACTCTAATGTAATATCAAAATGTGAAACATGGTAACTGAATTCCTATACCCAAAACAATTTGTATCAGAAAGTATGATCTTGTAGAACCCTTGTTCGGTAGCAAGATATCAAAGATGAGAAGGCTCCTACATTAATCAAGGGAATAAGAGGAAGCAGGATGGAAGTAGGAAAACAGCCAGGATTTGCAACCAGGCGTGCCGACTGAATTTCACTTCTTAATATCTCTGTTAAACCATATACAGCTTCTTTCTGGTTCAAACAAAATCAAAATGTTTCTTAGTTTCGCCAAATATATAGGAAAACTCAGAGATGAAGATAAAGTCTATGCATATGGTACTGTGTGTGTTGACACAAGCTACGTATACTCCAACCTGCAAATCTGTTGCTTTGTGAGGCTGACCATACCATTCTTCATATTCACTGATATCTCGTAGCCTGAAGTCCTGCATAAAAATATTATATCACTTCTAGTTATTGCAGCAACTTGCAAAGTAGTTGCAAAATCACTATGTAAATCTCATTATAATTACCGCAGAAAGATCGACAATCTTTAATCTGGTTGGAAGACTCTTGATAATTTCCTACAACCAAAAAAATACAGGAAAAAAAGGTTCAAAAAATGTGCAGCCTTCATATTCAACTTAAAGTGATGAGATTGTACAAGCATCATATCCTTGACATTATGAAATTGCTTACAGACCTGAGTGGTTCCATGTGGCAAACAACAAAACACAGCATCCACATCAGAAAAATCTGCATCTTTTACAGCAATCATATCTGGCAAATCCTGCACATATATGGGAAATATGACATGTTGCGTGCATATATACATAATAATTATAACTAGAAGATCTAAGCATAATAGAAACTCGAAGCAAAGAAATATACTTCAGGTGAAGATATGTGTGTGTGTGTGTGTGTGAGTCAACAAATTCATGGAACTCCCACATATAACTAAATGAGCACTGCTAGTCTGATACATGGCATATGTAAGGAAAGCTTTGAACTATTTGAACCATCAACAAATATGTTTAACAGTTGAAGTATATACACATACACATATGCATATATACTACAGTAGTTTTCTTTATTGCAAAAAAAGCTTGCATTTAGTCCACCTCTTGCACTTTAAAATACTGCATGGAAGAACTATAAAACTTAGCGAAGTGTGTCCCAGACCCGTTAAAAGATATCCAAAGAACCTAGAGGGGTATGGTTTATTATAACTCTTAAAATAGTACTAAAATCAATCACTTTTTGTTAAAGTTAATGCCAATTTAACATGAAGAAATAACAACTGTAAATTATAATATTTTTCCAGCAGGAAAAACTGTCTTGCTAACAATTATTTCAACAGATAAAATAAAATGCTTTTAAGTCATATATAAGTGAAGAAGTGAAAACAAGAATGCCGTTTTTGAACAATTAAGAACACACAAAATTGAATAAGACATGTACTTGTGTGGCCAAATGCGGAAATACTGATCCAATTGATTGACCGGCTTTTCTGTCGGCAGTCATCAAGGTAATGTCAAAATATGGATGGTTAGCAAGGAGTCGAACAATCTGAAAAAATAATGGATCAGTTATTAGCTGAAAAAGAATAATAAACTAAACTTTGGTTGAACAGTAATACTATCATGTAAATTCTATCCAAGTTTATATTGAGTTAAAATATTCTTACGAAACCCAATTTGCAAGAGGAAGCTAATAATTAGGGGCGAGTGAAAAATGTATAAGGTTAACAGAATGCAGTCTAAAATGACAACCCAGAAACCGAGTGCAAAACTTGCTCCGGTGTAGCAGAAATCACCTCCATTGAATCACACCTGCAGCACATAGTTGTTCTGTGGCTTGATCTCTGTCACCCATAGCACAGGGTATGTTGCACCATTTTTGATGTTTCCGGGGGTGACGGAGATTAAAACACATCCGAATTAGAAGCATCCGAGGTGTGATTCAATGCAGATAATGTTCTGCTACTTCAACAATTACAGCACCTTCCAATCACGGTACTAATGCAAAACCTGCAGAATGTAAGAATCCAGCCACCTGGGGGGAACAAAAAGGAACATTCTCTTAAGGGGAAGGTGTGAGGAATGTGAAGTATGCTAGGGCTTTCACCTTCTCCCGTGGAGGTACTAGATAGTGAGCTACTCATCACTACCCCCGCCATATTTTCCCCTTCCATTTCTCCATCCCTGTTTATTTTCTCTGTTCTTTGTGCAATAGATTTGGTCTAACTATTTCACTAATTACAAGCATCACAGGCCATACTGTTGTAATGTAGTTATATACGAACCATACTGTTTTTAAAAGTACATCTTCCATAACAGCCCAACTATATATATTGCAAATAGATAATTATTGGAACAGCTCATGCTGTTTACACTCTATCTAAACTTCTTAGACTTTAAAAGTCCATGTAAATATACCTCATTTTCTAGGGTAATATAATAAAAGGGTATAATCTAATAATAATATAATACAAAGGGCTGGACATTCTTCTTAAATTATTGTTAAAGCCTAACTTAAATCTTATTATTAGGCGCTAGATGACCGACAAACAACAGATAATCTTCAGTTCAACTTTACTAGTATAGTATAGATAAGGGAACACTCTAACAAGGTTTTGTACCTGTAGGGCGTATATAAAGACAAATACAACCAATGTTAGAATAATAAGCTCATGCTCATGCATATTAAGGCTTTTTTCATTCACATACACACATTCTCTATTAACTGCTCACTTTCCTCCCCAAATTAATTGCTTCATTTTGCAAATCAGGTTTCTCAACAATTTATGCCTAATTACAACTTAGAAAGAAATTACATGACAGTTTAAGAGTAAAATAAAAATTCCAGAGTGTGAGAATTGTGATATTATTTAGTTTTATTTTTTATTAAAACAAAATAGATGAGCAAAAATATATTCACATCACTGGAGAGTGTAACAAGTGCTCTCCGAAATGAGTTAAATGATGTTCTCTGTATTACCTTGAAATATAATGAATTGTGCTTTATTAGCAATTGTTATCCTTTTCCAAAGCATTGCAATTCAGTCTGAAGTTAAAGTTTCAGTGAATGACATACCTCTGATCCAGTGTAACCACTAGCTCCAAGAACACCAATTCGAACAGTTTTCGCCAAATTATGAGATCCAACCTCAGAAAATTGCAAGCTCTGTTGTTTTGAGGCAACAGAACTTCGAACTCTCAAATTCCTAACCCTGGGGTAACTTGTTTCATCCTGAATTACAGATACTATTTTTTAAAGACAAAATTCACAACTCAAAGGAATTGATAAAGTGATTATCTAATTATAATCCTGTCTTCTGATTTCATTTTTGTTTATATTGTTTGTTCCAAGCAACACTAAACAACTCTTTTCGAATTATTGCAGATTTGAAGATTATATATTTCTATGATATTCGTCCCTAAACTAAAATGATTGACCATTGAAGGCAATGTATACATTTAGTCATTTACAATGTGAAACTTGAAACTAGTCCCTTATTTTTGCTAGAGGAAATAGATATAAGAATATATTGGCAGGTTTTTATGAAAAATGAGACTTAATTCAAGGAAGGGTGAGATGAATGCAATAGACAGTTGCCTATTAAACTCTGAAAAAATATCAACAAAACATACATTATTTACCCAACATGTGCACCAGATACTCCCACGGTGCAGGAATTAGTTCAATATGAAAGACAAAAAAGAGAGCCATTGTCCTTCAGAATATTGACATATTTTCTTGTTCTGTCAACTAAGTTAATATATTAGGTATATAAAAATAATGTACCTCAAAAATAAAGGAACTAGTAAAACTGAAACACTAAAACAATACGAAAAACGAAAGCAAATAGAAAAAAGTCCCACAATTTAGCAATGTGTTAAGTTTCCATGTTATAACCAAGCCAAATTGAAATTATGGATCATTTTTAAGCAAAAATCAAACACAAAAACAGAAACCAAAAACTCAATCATTAATTATATAAGTTTTTCAATCAACCTCCAAGCACGAGAAATGAAGTAAACAGCTCCAATTGTGTAATCAAGAACATGGAAAAAGAGCATTAATCGAAAAAAGTAGCCATAAACCTGAATATTCCGCAAACAAATTCCATTATGACAAATAGAACCAACAGCTGCAATTGAACCCATCTGCACTACAACAAACAACACAAAAAGCTAAGCTAAATTAGAATTAAAAAAAAGTTCAAATTTTGAAACCCCATGTTGTTAAAACACCTTAAAAATGTGGGGTTTTGCAGGGTTTGCCAAGAATCAAGTAAAGTTAGGTGCTTTGGGCATGTAAAACTTAATCTCAATAGCCCTTCTCTTCACCCAAGAAAAAAATTGAATTTTACCAAATGCTGTATATATTAAAAGGGGGTTAAAAATGTAAAGTTAAGAAACCATTTGTACCTTGTAGAAGATGAAAGCTTTAGTTGTGAAGGTGTGCCTCTGGTCTGATACTCTGAGCAAGTGAAGTGTACGGGTCAAAAACAAACAGGATGACAAGATTAATAAAAAGAAAATAGAAATCAAGAATATATATATACATTCTTTAGGGGGCTGCGCTGCTTTTTCTCATTTTCATTTTGTGGCATATGGTTACTGAAAAAAATATATTTGAAGTACACTGATTTACTATAAAAATATTTTATGTGAGGGTGATAAAATATACATTAGTTTTTCGATTTCAAGTTTCGGGTCCTACTCTTTTTCACTAGAAAAAAAATTATTTTATTCATGCTATTATGTATGCTTTTTAAAATTTTATTGTACTTAGAATTTTTCGGAGTTTATGTAATTTTGATATTCTAAAATTTATAAGTGTTTTTTGGTTTTTTCATACATTAGTTTAAAATTTTATATTTGAAAACTCATACTCTTTGGATTTTTGATATTTGATACCTAGAGGAGAGGTGAATATAAGAAATTTAATAAAAAATATTTTTTTCATTTTTATTTTTAAAATTATATGTACAATAAAAAATTTACAATGATATTTAATATTTAATAAATAGCTTTATTTTTTATATTAATTATGTAGTTTTTTATTCATTAAAAATATATTAAATTAACATATTCATTCAACCAAACAACCAACCAAACATATATAAGTAATGATATTTTATACCCATACCAATATTCCAAACAATTCCATTTTTAAAATATTTAGATTTATTATTTCTAGTTAGTAATATATCTGAAAAAAAGCTTGTTAGTTTTCTTTATGACAAAAAATTTACATTTATAATTGTATATCAGAATAAATATTTTATGGTATTAGTTTGTCATGTAGGTGGTAATTTCCCATACCTAAAAATGTATATATATTTATGCACAAATAAGTGTTTTTTCTGATATGTAAAGCACCATGCCAAACGTTAGGCTTACAGCATTTATCTCTTCCCTTGCGGTGTGCAGATTGTTTAAAATGTATATAGGCCAAAAAAGTGCAGGGGAAAACTGAAAATTTGCCTTTATCATATATGTTATTTACATTTATACATGGTATCTGTAACATGCAAAATGAATCAACTTTTTACAATGAATTAGTGACAGTTATTTATGTAGCTATGCTTGTTGAAGTCTTCAAGGGACTGAATTGCTAGCGGAAAACTAACTTTTGTTCAGCTTACTCCCCTTAAAGATGTTATCTATCCAAAGAAGAAAGAAATGGACTTTGAGATGCTCTATTCGGAGTACTATGTCGACTCCCTTCTGATCTTGAAGGTGAGTGTTGTAGTTGTGGCATCAGTTCTGACAATCGATTCCTTTCGTTAGTTATTCTGCTCTGTAATGATAATCAATGAATTCGTGTTAGTCATTGGCGCTAAAGTTGGTGTCTGATGCATTTACACAAGCAAAAGAAGAATGTTTAGTGGTGACTAATTTTTGACAAGAAATCACTTGGACCTTGAGCTTGAGTTCCTGCAATTCTCTGTTTAGTATATTTGAACGATCCTTGAGCTGCTCGAGTGCTTCTTCAGCAGCAGGAAGACTTATGTCAGATGCTGGTCTTGTTATTCCAGCAGCCTGCAATTATCATTGAAACAAATAATATAATGAAGGAATGCCAAGTAGACAAATAAGTGTTATTAATGTTAAATTTCATATATTGCACAAGGTTTAAAAATAACACTAACCTTTAAAATGCTGGTACACAGACCCAAGAGCTTTTGTGCTAATTGTAGCCTTTCCTCTTCAATTTCCTGTGCAGCTAAAGCATTAGCTCAACCAACTCTTTATCGCATACGCACGCTAAATACTAGAAAATGTACCATACAAGGATAAACAAACCTTCAACTTGTCATTGAGACGTTGCTCTTCTTCAATATGGATACATGGGTTTTTGCCATTGGCTGCACGGAAACGGGCAAGTTCTTCCTTGACACGTGAAAGAATACCTTCACTGCGTCGCAGCTTGCTGCTAAGCTCTTCATTCTGAGCTTTCAGCATATTGTTCTCTTCCTGTTACAGGCTTAAAAGTTTAGAAAAATACATAATGTTTTTTTTTTACCAAAAGCATGACAAAACCTAGAAGTGTTTCCAACTTTAGTGTCTATTCAAAAGTAATGAATAATAGAGCTTGCCTTTATTTTAGCATGATGATGAATACGTTGCTGGATGTTTTGTTGCCCCGACAACTTCTTTACTTCAAGTTCAAGTTCCAATACCTTCTTCTTCTGATTAACATTGTCCATCTGAGGAAGAAAAATGAGTTCAAGCAACCAGACAAACTTTTCATGTCAAAAGATGTTGCTAAACACAAGGCGTAGGTACCATAAGCATATCATTTTTGGTGGCGATTAATCGATCATGCTGCCGGAGTTCCTCTAACACAATTTGTGCTGCAACCAGCTCAGCCTGTTTTCTGTCTATTTCCTCAAGCCATCTAGATAAGAGATGAAAACAATTTAGATATGAAAAAGGAATACCAGAAGTAACTGATTCTCAGACCTGACTTTGAAGGTAACGACTTACCCTTTTCTCTCCAGGATGAATTCAGTTAGCTGCTTCTTTAGATGACAAACTTCCAGGTCCTGTTGAAAGTATGCACTCGCGGTTAACATAGGGAAGGCCTCAGAACATAGTTAAACTGCACCTCAGAGTGACAAATACCTTATTGTGAACTTCAGTATTATGTAGTTGGGCCTTCTCTGTTATTTTTTGCCCTTGCTGGTTATCCAGTAACAACTAGCATTAAAAAAGGAAAGGAATATATTAATATGCATTTTGATGACAGGAAGAAAAATTATACAGCTCTAGAGTAGTCAGCATACCGCATAACCAGTCATGTCTGACTTGAGTCCCAGTAGATCACGCAGAACGTCGTGAGTCATGCTTTCTGCAGTAGCTAATCTTGTATTCAACATGAATATCTAGAGGAAAAAAAAGGCACAATAAAGATACATTATGATTATTGTTGTAAGCTCAAAGGAAGTGCAGAAAAGGTTCTAAGCATATGCATCAAGCCTACCTCCTTCTGTCTGCTGGCTGCCAAGGCCTCAAGCTCTTCAATACGAAGTCTCCCAGCAGTAAGCTCATCGTCATCCCTTTCCGATTTAATTTGCTGTACAAAGCCCAACCCAATGCATTTAAAAGGGGAGCCAGAACCCCTCGTCCTTGAACCAGTTTTTTCTAATTTGTTAGATGAATTTGTGCTATGAGGAGCTGAACTTGTGCTATTAGTTGATGACGATCCCTCCAACTTAACTTGTTCAGCCATGACTTCGAGTGCTTTAAACTATTCCCCAAATTACAAAGGATTGAAACCAATAATACATATGGATTCTCCGAGTTCCGTTAAAGTATCACTATCTAATGTTGTTTTTCAACTAAAGAATGACATACCTTTTGCTTGTACTCACAAGCTTGTGCTTCTGCATGCAGATTTAGCTCAGAGATATGTGTCTTGCATTTGCTTATCTGTTTCAATAAAATTGATAACAATAAAAACAATAAGCTTGGGTGCTGTGATCATTTCATCAAACATGATGGACTCCAACACAATTCAATGAATATAAATAACAAACATTAAATTAACCTCAGTATCTTTTTCAGCTATCTCTTGCTCTAGAATCTGCATACGCTGGAGGCCTTCCTGGAGCCTTTTCTCCTTATCATCTAAGCCCCTGTTGAAAAGATTTATGTATTATGTAGTTAAACTGTAGATCATTATAAATAAATGTAATTCTGGTTCTTTATCTCATTTTTCGAAAATACTGAGTACCTTTTCATCTCGTCATTTCCACTTTCAACCATTTGCATCTTTTGTTTAATGGATTGAAGTTCCATTTCTAAATCCTCTGTTTGGATCCGTTGGAGCTCTGTCTCTCCCTTAACAATGTCGACCTTACATATTGAAATCCATGTTTTCAGGCAATTGTTTTGTTAATAAAACAATAGAGGTTTTATCATCTGACTGCAAGAACTTACCTTGCTTTCAAGTACATTGACTGTACGTTCTAGTTCTTCCACTGATCTTTCTAATAGCCTCACCTCCTCCTCTTTTTCATCAAGATAGAGCTTTCTGGTCTCAGCTAGCTGAATATGACATAACACCGGTAAACATATTGTGGACGTTTGGGGTTCCTTAAACTTAAAATAAGTTACTTATTTTATTTTTATTTTTTACATATTTTCATATTTTTTTAAAGATAAATATTTATTTTAGAATTTTAAAATCAAATATTATTTTCAAAATAAAAAATAAGTTACTTATTTTCATAAAAAGTACATACATACCTACTTTTTTTCCAGAAATAAGGGCTTATTTCCGGAAAATAAGTGCGGCCAAACAGGGCCATTAAAAGTCTCCCACAGGCAGTAGGTAACTCATACTCAAAATTAATTGAAATTAGTGTACCTGTTGAGCTTCTATTGCAATTGCTCCATTTTCATCAGCAAGGTTTTGTGCCATCTGAAACTCCTCCTTCAAAGTAAGAAGTTCCGTATGCATGGCATCCCTCTCACAAACAACTGACTGCAAATTGATCTTCAGGGATTCAGTAAATTCATTCATTTGTTCGAGAGCTGTACGCATTTCAAGGAGTTCCAGTTCTAAATTTTGATTATCTTTGCATCTCTGAACCAACTCATTCTCAATGAACTCTTTCTCTTGTAAAGCATTTGCAATACTCGTTGTCAACTTAAGATTGATGCTTGAAAGTGAATCCACATTCCCATGTGCTCTTGAGACATCCAACTCAAGGGTGGAGATAAAGTTGGTCTTCTCCTGCAACTGAGCTTTAAGAATTTGAACCTTTTCAACTGCTTCATCGTGCTCATTCTCCAGATCCTCATAAGATGCCAGTAAATTTTCGAATTCGTCTTTCTGGTCTTTGTTACTAGATGCAGATTCTTGTACCAATTTAAGATCAAAGAGCAATCCTTCCAGAACACTGTCTTTCCTCTCTAACTCAGCTTCAAGATAGCAATTTCTAGAGATAACCTCTTTAGAGAGAATTTCCACCGAGTCAATCTCTTCTAGAAACTCAGATGCTCCTTCCGTATATTCCTGCATTTCATTAACAAATTTCTCAAATTTAGAGCTCAACTTCTTGAGGGCTTCATAGTTATTCTCCTCATGTGATATGTGTTCATTCTTTAAGGAAATAATCTCTTCTTTCAAAACATTAACCTCAGCAACTTGGATTTGAAACTGGCATGACAGTTTCTTCTTTGCCGCTGTCTCTTCTACAAGTTCATTTCTCAGTATATCATTTGAACAAGAAACCTCCTTCATTAACTCGATTTCATGCTCTGAAGCATTATTTGCTTCTTTCAATTCAGAAATTTCGAACATTTTTAGGCTGAGCTCCGACGAAATATCATTTTTCTCCATTCTTACCAATTCAAGTTCACTCCCAAGACAAGTAAGCTCAACTTCATTGTCAATCAGCATCAGTTCCTTCAACTCTGTATCTAGCAGCAGAAGCACTACATCTGTCTTAAGTCTGTCAATACCAGTAGCATAACATATTTGCTCATCCTCCAGTTTAGCTTTTTGGAATGCCATCTGTTTCAGCTCTGAAGCCAGGACATGCAAATGAAAGTCTTTCTCTGACAGATCAATAAAAAACTGCTCCTCCTGATCTTCTAAGCTATCCTCGTTATCCTTAAGCAATTTTTCTCGATCTAAAAGAGTTGCCAAAACATTTCGATTACTATTGTCCAGCTCCTTCATTAGCATAGTCAGTTCAGATCCCATATAATTTGATCTCTGCAACATCATCTCCTCTTGCTGTTGCAAATCTAATATCTTCTTGTCAAAGCTGTTTAGCTTGAAGCTAAGCTGCCCAGTTTCATTTTCTTTTCTAGAGATGCGATCAAAATTATTCTTCATATCAGCTAGTAATTTCCCCTCAAGGACTCTGCACATTTCAAGATCTCTCTTTGATTTAAGGTTGTGCTCTCTCAGTTCATATATAAGTGAGTTTGATTCGTGTAGCCCATGATGAAGCAGACCATTCTCTACATTAAGTCCAGTGACTGTTTCCAACAGTATTCCCATGTGACAAAGGTGTAATACAGACACGGCACAGTCCTTCAATATAATCTCAGACCAGATTTCCTCAATCCACGACTGCACCATCTTAGTTGAGTCACAAACTTGAGACTTCAGGCATAAAAAATCTGAGGATATCGACTCAAAATTCTCATTACAGGTGAACTGGGCCTGTGAAACTATACCCTCCAGCTCCTGCACAAATTCTTTCATTGCTATAAAATCAGATTCAGCCTGTTTTTCAAGGTTTTCAAAACATAAATCCTTTTGATTGTTGCTAGATTCCAATCTCTGAACCTCGTTGATCAAGCAATCCCTTTCATTGATTAAAACAAATTTCTCTTTTTTCAACCCTTTGATTTCAACCTTTTTGTTTTTATTTGCCAACATTAGCTCATTGAGCATAAAATCTGCTTCTGAAATGGTGTGCTGAGCTTCTTCGAATTTAGCAAGAATGCAAGAGGCTTCTGCAGATTTCTGGATGGCTAGTATTTTCGAATCGCTAACTTCATGCTCAAAAAACTGCACTCAGTCACAAATTTATGCATTTGTTAGATTGGGACTCATATTATAACTGTGTGTGTGTACAGCTAAGATTTAGATACTGGAAACTTTGTTAGGAAAAAAGAGGAGGCACTCTCCATAGCTTCTTGAAGAAAAAAGGGTAAGAACAAATCAAACATTAAAACAGAGGCCAATTATTTTTAAAGTGGTATTAACATACCTCATTGTTCTGAAACCATGAAGTTACAGTATCTTTTGTAGCACTCTCAATCGTCAGTAGCTTATGATCTAAGCAATTCATTTTAGAACCAGCTTGATTTTCGAAGTTACTAAAACCTTCTTGTAAAGAAAGTACTTGTGATACAATAATCTCCATAACCCGTCGAGTCCTTTTTTCAGAATCACAGATCTCTTTGTTCTCCTTGCGTAAGTTGCCCATTTCAAGGTGCACCCTCTTTAAGCTTTCAACAGCAGATTCTATTTCTTCTCTTAAAAGAGCAAATGTAGCAACCCTACTAGCTCCAGCTCCCAAACTTTTCTGCTCACAGGAGTATTTATGCAAGTTCTTGCCAACTTCAGAAAGACACTCTTCTGTGTCAGTTTCAGTTACTGGAACAGCATATTTTTTGAGGTTATTGATCTCTTGATTTTCTCCAGTACCTGTCTGCAACAATATCGATTTAAATTAAATTAATAAATATAGAATACTTCACTGAACAATACATATGAATTCAACTGTTATGAACTTTACCCGTTCTTCACTTTTGTTATCAGATGGTGAACGTAGAGGATTTGCATCAGAATTGTCTTTCTCAGGACTAGCAACCTCTGAAATGGTCAAGCATGGTGATATACCATGATTTAGCTCGGCGAGTTTCTTTCTTGTTTCCAAAATGTAATTTACTTCAATCTCCTCAAGCTTTTGTTCCAAATCAGTAACACGCTTCTTCTCCTCATACAGCTGCTCCCTTAGTATACCATAGTTTTCTTTTGCATGTTTTAGTTCCATGCTGAGAGAGTTTATCAGTTTTTCTGCTTCATCAACTTGTACAGCCTGACTAAGGAGAAGAGAATCTTTCTGCATATGTATTCCATTATATTCTGAAAGCTGGATATCCTTATGCTCAAGCACATGAAGGTACTCAGAGTTTGTCTCGGACAATCTGCTTACAATAACAAAAGCAACAGTGGCACATTTTGATGCATTTCTGAGCTCCTCTTCCCTGTACTTAAGTTTGTTTTCTAGATCTGCAATGATCAATCTCTTATCACTCAATTCTGATGTCAATAACATGATCTCTTTCTCCTTTTCGGTGCAATCTTTCTGGTGTTCTTCAGTTATAACTAAAGCTGCTCCCCTTAATGACCTCATCATTACCTCCAGGTCATTTTTTCTATTATTTGCATCCTCCAAACAGCAATTTAGTTCTTCAATCAGTATCTGCTTTTCAGAGATACTCTTCGTCATTTTGCCTACCTGTTCAGATATCCAAGTTCTTCTCTGAGGTATTGAATCAGAGATACCATCAAGTTGATCAGATGCATCTTTGAGCGCCTCACACCCACCAGCAAGAGCAGCTTCAATTTCACTTGTCACTGTTTTCCACTCTACAGATAAAATTTTTAACTGTTTATCTTTTTCTGTGAGCTTTTCACATAAAATTTTGTTGTTTTGGGTCAATGCTTCATTTTCTTCTTGCACTTTATTCAACTCCTTATGCAGATTCATCAATCTCCCTTCAGCCTCTTCTTCTTTTAAGGTACTGTCTAGGAATTGCTGCTGAAGATTGCCAAGTTCTTCCTGCAAGCAAACTATCACCTCAGCAGTTTCGGCCTCAACCTGCTTACGAACCTCATCCATTTCTTCTTCATTAGATGCATGTGATGCAAGGTCACTTTGGTAGCACATATTCAATCTCTTAGCATTATCAAGAGAATCGTGCATCTTTTTCAACTTTAATTGTAATGGAGAATCTTTAGTTTTTGAAAGTTTAAAAGATGCCACATCTTTGATCTCTTTACTGAAACTTTGCTGTTTTAGAGTAGAGATTTCATGCTCCATTTTATGCATGAGCTTCGTATAGTGAGCATTACTGTTCCGAAGATCCTCCATTTCACTAATTGATAGGAGCTGTTGATTCTCCAGAGCATCAATTACTGATTTTGCATCTCTAAGCTCTTCCTTGACATCTTCATATTGTTTTGTTAGCAACAAAGCTTTTCTGTCCGCCATTTTGAGATCCTTCATCAAACAAAGTTCCTTCTCCTCCAGGTCACCACGGGATGACCGCTCTTCTGTCAGAATGATTTTTAGAATATCCAACTCCAGCTGTAAATCCATGACTTCTTGTGCTTGCTTCATCAAAGCTTCATGCATCTCTTCATCCTGTTGTCGAACAGAATCTTGTCCATCAAAATAAGGAAGTTCAAGAATTGACTCCTAAATTTTGATTATTATTCATTATCCTCTAGAGGCATATGTGCATAACTAATTTTAATCAATTATCACCAAAAACATAAATAGAAATGTTTGTCATGGTTAGCAGATATATAGATATTATTCGGGGTCTAATATTAATCTAAGACAATACCTTTGTGACTTCAATATTGCTGTAATTGTCATGTGTTTCAGATTTTAGGTGGTTTAGTGAAGCTCGTAGATCCTCAATTTCTCTGCAGAAATATATGTAAGGAGCTAGAACCATGGTTACATTCACAGTGATAAACCAAAATTTGAAAAAGAATATTACCTGCTGAGCTTTGTATTCTTCTCTAAGCAAGAATTTAGGTTACTCCTGCACTCCTCTAACTCCTTGAGTGTCTTCTTCAACTAAATTCAAGGATATGGATAATGAGAAAATTGAAATTTAAGATCAAAGAAAAGATTCACATATTAATTGAATACAGATAAGCAACCTCCAGATGAAGGGAATCATTTTCTGCACTGATACACTCTGCTTCCTGTTTCAATGGGGACGAAGATGTTAGGATTCAAATAACACGGCAGAACTATAGTCCAAATTGCCAAAATTGCCAAAATATTCTAAAATTAGCATTTGCAGAATAATAACAAGTTCGACCTTTGAAGGTAAATTCTTATTTGGAGAGTTTTGCTGCTTCAAGTCCCCGTCAAGAAATAGAAGCAGCTGTTAATAGAATAGCTTGATTCAGATAATTATATACAAAGAAGCATACATTATAATGTTAGGCAAATAAGTATAGTGTCAAGATACCTGATCCCGCGATTCAGACACTTCAGTCAGCAACATATCTCTTTCTCCTTCCTCGTAAAAATCTTGATATCTTTTCAACAAAAACATTATATGAATAACAATTGTTATTAAAATCATGAAATCCCACTTAAACAATTGTCTGTAATGGACATACCTCCTAAGTTGTTCCAAAAGCCGAATGTTTTCCAGCGCGAAGCGAGTTACTTCTGGATTTTTATCCACTTTAGCTCGAAGCTGCTGAATTTCTTCAGAGAGTGCATTGTTTTCTACAACTAAATAAGTGTCTACTGGCATTAAACCCCCAAGAAGGATCTCCATGCGCTGAATTTTCTCTTCTCTAAATTTTAGCATCATCTTTGTACACCTAGTATCCTCCTCTCTTTGATGAACCTGATAAAAAGCAGTTTTAGCTCGACATCATATATTTACCCTTCAACGTCTGACCTCTTAAAAAATCAACATGTAGAACAATGGATATGCAAGAGATTCGCGAAAACAGGACTATTACCAGTCTATTCAACTGCTCAATCTCAGCTTCAAGCTGTTTAATAGTACCTTCTGCCATTTGTTCTCTTCTCAAGGCACCAGCAAGTGTAGTTTCCAGGCATTTCAACTAGAAAATATATTATACAATGAAATATTGTATCACCATGACTTATAGCTTTAAATACTGTATAAATAAAGTAAGGTAAATGCAAGTATGTCACTAAAAAGTGTAGCCAGCTCGATATACCTGTTTAGAAGAAATACTCAAGCTTCTTTTCGATTCCAATCCAAGCATATCATCAGTACTATGCATACTATCAGCACTGTCATTTTCTTGTCTTGCATCACCAACAATGGTTGAACCAAATGAAAGAGATCTGGACACATTTTGACGTTTGAGAGCAAGAAGCTCCTCCTGCTCCAGAACAACTTATTACTCATAAGTTTTTAGAAGTAACTATGTTTCACGCATGGCTTCTTATATAACAAGGAACAAGAAAAAACCTTTAAAATTTGTATTTGGTGTTGTAGTGCAGTAACATCTCCAGAAGAATCTTCATTTACAACAGCCTTCCATCACGAAAATAACAGAAATTGGGTACATTAGTCTTCCTATAAAAACAGGATATGCTTGCTTAAGTGAATGTTAAATACAAATCTTACATTATTTTGGATAAGCTTTGCCCGTTGTGCAAATTTTAAGGTGTTTAAAGTTTCAGCAGCAGAACTGAAAAGGAATATATAGTTAAAAGTTTATAGTTTCAGCATAACTAATGAACATGAAACCTGTAGGTGTATAGTGACAAACCAGATTGAAGGGCTGACATTGGCAATAATCATTGTTTTTGAGTTTCCACCTAAGGAGTCCTGCATTTTCTCGGGAGTTGATATGGATGGAAAGAAAATACATATGGATAAGATAATATATCATTTACTTTACCTGAAGAAGAAATGTGAGTCTTGAATCTCTATAAGGTACATGTCTTGTCTTAGCATGTGCCACATCCACAAGAACCATAATAACATGACTGAAAAGAAGTATTTGGCCAAATCAATTTAGAAGATCTTGTGAGTTGTGACATTAATAGTATAAACTTTACAAACTACAAAATGGAAAGTTTTATAGGCAATTTAATTACCCCAGTGTAGATAGTGATTTGTTAATATTTGCAGCTTCCTTTAGGCGTTCTCCCTCAGCACCAGAACTTTTCTGTCTAAAATGGTAATAATAAGATTAGCATTTTTTATGTCGTGACACAAATATTAGTCTAAGAAAGATAGTTAAGTTTAAAACTTTCAGCACACTACTTACCTTTCTGAACCTGCAAGATCGACAAGGTTCAATCGTGCAAATCTTAGATTTGAGGTAGAGTCTTTTTCCCATCTACTCTCAATAACACATGTAAATACACTATGAGATCGACTGCTCTCTCTATTCATGTTCGTTGAAGCTACTTTCCTATTTGCAGAACCCTATTGCAACAAGCAACAACTTAGTACAATAAAACACATACTGCCACATATACAAGCAAATACCTGCATAGTTGTGCATTTGGGTCAATATAAACTGTACTCGACAATTCCAGAATCAAAAGGTAAACAAACCTGACTGAGAAGTTTAAGAATATCAGCTACGGTCTCAACTTCAAATTCTGAGAGATTTTCAACATATACACCCATCTTAGTATCCTCTCGAAGCTGCAAATAGATAGCATAATGTGCAAAAGTTATTATCAATTTCACTACTTGTAATCATTATTGAAAAAGGTAAATTTCTTACTAGTAAATTTGTGGATGATGGATCAAGTAGATCAGTTATTTGTTCATTATAAATCTCCAGAAATGAACACTTGCAATGGTACACCAGCCTTTCATCCCTACGACTTTCCTCCTCCTGCAAGAAAATATAAATTAAGAGGATACATAAACCACTGACACTGTAATGCTACGTCCAAAAGAGGTTTAAATAAAAGCACAGACAAATATTAGAGAAATGTACCGCTCTTATTCTTGCAAACAAGAATTCAAATATGCGTGGCGTCATTCCACGATTGGGACTCGGCTTTACCCCCAACTCATCTATGTCACCCAGCATTGTGTATGTCTTCCCACTTCCAGTCTACAAGGTAACCAGACATAAAGAAGATGTTTGACAATTGAACAGTGTCCGAGATAAGAAGAGAAAAAAAGGAAGAAGCGGAAGGGAGATCATTATAAACTGAAGACCAATACATAGTTTGACTTGTGTCTCTGAGTTTTAGATATGTTTCAAGCGTGAATGAAACTAGGATAATTCTATAAATCGGACACTTATGTATCAACATTTGTGAATTTCGGTGTTATTGACTGTAAAGCTAAAAGTCTAAAAAAAAAAGGACAATTAATTGATAAACCACATGGATGTTGATTTGAAATTGAAATCAAGTACAAAATAAGATTAAGAGGTAAACCTAGGACATTGACAGCTGTCAAAGGTAGTTTACATTGATATTAAAGCGCCAACATACTACATATTTGATGTATGAATCGGGATACATGAGAACTGTTTTCCAGTGTGCACGACATTTATAACAAGTCTAAATTAGCCGACTTATTCATTTGAATCAGAAAAATGTCACACACACTTTTTGAAACTATATCTGACCCTCAATCTATATCTCTATATTTACATAATTTTAATATCAGTAAGTAATTTTATTATAAGTCAAATTTTCTTATCATGCTTTTGATTGCAATATGCTTGATCTATACAAAAGGAGAAAAATCAAAATTAGAAACTGACTTATAATAAACGATTTTTAAGTAGATTATGAAATTTAATGTTTCTTCAAAAATATTAGCTTTCAAAGTTGCTAGAAAATAGCAATACCTGGCCATATGCAAACATACAACTATTGTATCCAGACAAGCAATTCTCCACCATTGGCAAACCAACCATTCTAAAGAGAGTTTCCTGAAGAAAGAGACAATATCATCAGTAATCTAGAAGGAATTCATAAATTATTCATCATTTATATATTTCACCATGCCTGCTCAACACTTTCACATGCTACGTGATCAAATGTAAATCTTGTTTCTGGATGTCCAATCCAGGTGATGCATTGTGAATTTTCTTGCTTCAAACATCTATTATAACCTTGAGTACTTTTTTCCATGTTATTCAAAGGACGAACTCGAATTAAGACCTAGATAAAAATGTCAAAAACATATACAATCATTAGCATATTAAATACATAACTTAAAATCACTTCATCAAAATTTTCTTATAAAAAACTTTTAGCTAAATAGCGACTTACTTGAACATTGTGATCCATCCAGAATGATGGATCTTCCTTCATTTCAAAATGTGGAACCTCGACAGTATTAACATAAGTTGTTGAACCACCATAACTCGGTATCCCTCTGGACAATGCTGCAAAATTAGCCATTCGAGCACCTCCATTGGCCGGAGGAGGTCTTTGACCACCCGTCAAACAAACACCTTGATTCGAAGGCTTTGTTACACTCTTAGTAGGTGTGCATTGTGTTGAATTACTCTCAGAATTACCCGAATTACCTCTCACAATAGCTTTAGTAGTCCTAGGAGTATTCCTATAATGATTCAAATCAACTCCAATTTCACTAGCAGCTGAGCTTGATTCATTCTTTTGAGCCCACCCGAATCGATTCCCAGTACTAACTCCTTTTCTATCAGGAGTCTTAAGCGGCGTACCAGCATCCGAATATCTACTCCTAGTGGGCCTAACAGGCGTCTTTTCTACTTTAGAGGTCTTGATACTCCCTTCTTGTTCCTCGATCCTATTGAAATTCACAGGAACATTTTCTATATCATCCACATTCAGATGTTTCCCCGAGTTCCGACGCGTCAATTTGTAATCCCTCAACATTCTGAATGGTAAAAATAAAAAAAGACAGGATCTTTATCAAGCAGTAGTGAAAAGAAATGATTTTTAAGCAAGAATTGAGGCTAAAAATCAATAAAGATTGGATCTTTATCAGAAACACCCAAATTGTATGCCTTTTAAGCAAGAAATGAAGGATAAAACTCAATAAAGACAAGATCTTTATCAATCAATATCGAAACAAATGATTTTTAAACAAGAACAGAAGTGTAAAACTCAAGAAAGACAAGATCTTTATATAGAAACTATCAAAAAATGATCTTTAAGCACAAATTGAAGTGTAAAAATCAAGAAAGACAATATCTTTATAATCAAAATTATCAAAGAAATGATTTTTAAGCAAGAATGGGAGTTAAATCTAACCTGAAAGAAGTGAAAAAAATGAGCTGAAGCTTATAATTCCCTGAAATTGTTTCAGCTGAATGAATTGAAATGAATAAAACTAGGGTTTATTTTTAGGACATTTTTTCAAACAACAGCAAATCTCACTCCCTCTCTGTCTTGTTAGTGTATGTATTGTGTGTATATACAATTTCAAATATTTCTCGAGATTGTATATAGTTAGTTGCATATGAAATGGATGGTTGAGATTTGATAAAGATTTGAAATGTGGGGAGACTAACGGAACACTCACATCGCGGTTTTAAGATTTGAAACTGATTTGAATAAAGTGTAATGAATTTATTTCGTTGGACAAAACTATTTGGATTATTAACGGCTACTTATAGATTTGATTAATGATTAGAGTACATAATTAAAGGCTTAAATACAATAAACTCCGTGTTATTAATAATATATAATTAAAATCATTTTTTAATATATTTAGTAAATTTAATCCTACGTTTTTTAAATATATATAATTGAAACATTTTTTAAAATAATTAGTAAATTTAACCATATGTTCTTAACTATTTACAATTAAAACTTTTTTTTAAAACATTTAGTAAATTTAACCTTGACTTTTTAGTTTTGAAATAAAATAAACCTTACCGAAATCTGGTTCAATTTATGGCAATTATAGAAAAGTATTTTTGAAAATAAATTAAATTTGGTGATGAACATTCATGAATATATTTAGCGGGAAGTATGATGGCAAGAGGAAATAATATAAATACATATTAAAATTTTATTGAACATATATAATATATTATACATACAGACATATCAATATAGAAAATAATATCTAAATATTTATTTTATAAGAAAAACCATATATAATAATTGCATATATCTATTATACTTAGATAATATATATATTGTTACCCAGATAATGAACTATTATAGAAGGGGGGTTGAATATAATAATACCAAACAATCGATTATGAACACAAGTATGTAAAAGAAATACTGCTTTGTATTAATTTTGATGAACTTAATACAAAACTCTCTTAAGAAAAACAAAGTTCTTAAGAGCTGCTAGGTTATGAGAAAGATGATAACTAGAACGATACATCAATATAAACCTAATCCTGTGTTTATATAATATACAACTACCTATCTAATTACAGCAAAGAAAATGATTAATAAAAACAGATATACAATTTCCATCATTATCTTCCTAAAAGATAGCTTCCAATGAGGTAATTGTATTCCACACAATCACTTCCTTTTCTGTCTTCAATCATCTCCTGATTTATCGATTTCCAACTGCAAACTCTGATAGACTAAACTCTGTCGGTCACTTCTAGTCTCTGATGACATCAACTAAACTCTGTTCCTGGTAATCTCTGACAGCATCAGTTCTTCATATCTAACAATCTCCATCAATTTATGTTTTATGCAATAAAACATAAATTTGAACTTATGATGTCAGAAACTTCTAAGACAAATGTACCAGAGTTTATCCAAACTACCTTCTTATACTCTTCTATAAGAAAAGTCTTCAGCTAGAAATTCATCAAGTAATTTCTTCTTAGCTGCCTTCAACAATTCCACCAGTTTAGATTTTACATCCTTCATCTGATCACTAGAATCATCAATTTGAAAAATTGCAGCTCTCAAGTTGTAAATTGATGTTATTTGCATACTTTCATCTAAAGGAGTACTGCAGATCTTTTGTCCATCTGGATTGAGCATCAACATTGTAGTTTCTAATACCATTTTTTTCTTGGCATCTCCGTTGCTCATTTCCTTCTTATTGTCATCCTCCAGCATATATTTGGGTCTGTACTCCTCAGAGTTTAACTTCATCAGCTTCTCATTTTTTCTTGCCCCTGCTATTGCTCCTTCTAGAGTTTTCACCCACTTTGCAGTAGTGTCATCTTCTCCATTTAACAAATAAAGAACATATTCCAGTTCTTTTGATGACTTATGAGCTAAATCTTCTTCAGATAGTTTCATCACTCTTCCATTCTCTAGAAAGTACAACAACTTCTCCTTAGGTACAACACCATCAAAAATGTCTTTCACAAGATGAACAACAATCAGCTTGTCCAAATGATTCTGTGATAACTCCTCTTCAGGTTTGTCCTTCAAAGAATAAGGATCTCTGAAAGTATTTGCTTCTCCGTTGTAGACCTTGGCCTTTGGATCACCAATTCCCCCTTTGTCTCTTCCAAGTCTTGCATTGAGAGTTAGAGCCTCAATATTTGTCCACAGAAGATCATGATTCTTCTTTCTACACATAGATTGTTGTTCTTCTTCCTCATCTTCAAAACTAGTTCCTCCTGGAAGAAATGTGGTTCCATGCATGGTGAGTGGGGCCTTTAATTTTGGTGGAGCTTTCTGTTGAACTGTTTGAGATGACTGATATGATTGTGTCTTTGTAATATCTGCACTTATCCCTCTGTTAGATCTTGTAACAGGCTTGGATGTTTATTGAGGTTTGACAGGTGCAGATGCATCAGATTTCCTTTGAATTTGAGTTTTCTTTGGAACTCGTTTTCCCTTTTTCTTTGACCGGACTTGAGCATGTCAGTACCATCAGTCATCTTCTTAATTTCCTGCTCAACAATAACTAGATCAACACATGGATTGTCTTCTTCATGTAATTTTAGTGCCAATTCTGTATCCTTCTAAGTATCCTCTAGCTTTTCTTTTTCAGCCAACTGTCTTGCAAACTCTTCATCTCTATTGAATTGCTTCAATCGAGCTACACCATCTATATCAGTCAAAGTTTGCTGATTTTCTTGAACTTTTCCAAATCCTGAGGAAATCAGAGTTTGATCAATCAGAGTTTGAATCTGTATAATCTTTCCATCCTTATGACTCCCTTGGCTTTTATTAGCTAAACCACTGTCATCACCATCACCTTCTGGTTTATCAGAGTTTAAAACAACATCCACTTTGCATTTGTCTTTAACTACTTTCTCCCCCTTTCTGACATCAGAAGAAATTGTCAGTATGTCTGCAATGGTATGCAATATAGTCTGCAGAGAAGTCACAACAGTAGCAATTTTATCAACTTTAGATTCCAAGGCTTCTTGCTTATTAGATACAGCCTGAATCTTTTTCTCCATGACTTGTTGATATTTCTGAACAGCACCTTGAATAGAAGCAATCTATTTGTCAACATTCTTGCTAAGATTAGAAACTTCACTGTGAAGACCTTTGGTCAACACGTACAGTAGTAGCTTTTAAGACAATTTTCATTTCATCAGAGTTTAGCTCAGAATCAACTTTGTTAATCAAGTCATGAACATGATGACAAGAAACATCCTCATGAGAGAATTTCCAAGACATATCCCATATGATTTGTCTTTGAAAGCTAAGAATTGCTTCATTTAAAGTATCTCCCTTACCACTGTTTCTGAAGACACATTTCTGAGTAAGAGTGGGTTCAATTTCAGCCTTAAGTTGATCAATCACACAATAATCCAGATAAGCCATCTTCAATCTATCAAGTGCATCATGAGCATTTATAGGCCAATGTTTGGAGCTGTATCTCTGATTGTAGTGTAAGGAATAAAGAGATCAGTGACCATTTCATCCTAAAAAATAGGACTTGAGTCCCCAGAATTTGCATCTTCTTCATCTGTAACACCATCAGTACTGGGCACTTCAGAGTTAATATTTTGAGGGATAGGAGAACAACAGAGCCTGTTTCTAGAATACTCTGAGTACCTGCATAAGGAACAGAACAACCTAAGACACTCTTTTCTTGTAAAGTAATCTTATTACTTCTCACATCACACATCTCATGATTTTAAGAGTCAGAGTTTGCTCACTAGAAGTAACTAACTTCTTTCTCATATCTAGCTTTCTTTTTGCCAGAACCAGTGTCTGCCTCTCTATATTATTTCTGTTTTCCACACATTTTACCTCATTCTCACAAGAAAGGCTCAAATCACTATGACCTACAGAAATAAGAGGTAGCTGAAAAAGGATATATGTGATCACATGGATAGAGGGTTCTTTCCAGGACTATCCATGGTCATTCCAACAGTAAAAGATGAGAATATAAATTCTGAACTTATGCTATCAGAGTATGTAAATTTTGAAAAAAAGTCAGAGTTTATACCTTGAGCATTTGTATAGTCTGATGGAGTGTCCAGTGGCTTTGTAGAAAGTGGTTGCACCAGTTTTGCATCTGATAGTACCAAAGGATTAACATCAGAGCTTGATTTCTCAGCATTTGCAACACTAGATTCAGAGTTTAGCTGATGTTCCGTAGTTGGGTTTGCAATCACATTGGTGGTGATTGGTTTTTGTGGGACCAGAGTCTGTTCAATATTTGCTTCACCACTTTGAGGTGAAGGTTCTTGTGTACTAGACTCTTCCAGAGTTTGGCCTTCAGCATTAGCAACAACAGGATCGTCAGTCAGAGTTTGAGTGCCTGCATCTAAACTTTGATTGGATGGTTCTTGTGTGGCTGGGCTTGAACAACTTCTTCAACCCTTTGAGTTGGAGGTTCTTGTGGGTTGTACCCCTGATATAAGTTGGCTTCATCTGCTGGTACAATGGCTTCTATTGAACTTTGATCAACAGGTTCTTATGGGCCTGGCCTGTCAGAGAAGTATGTTCTTGTGTGTCTAGGCCAAATGAGACCTTCTTCTTTTTCCTTCTAGAGAAGAGCTTGGCAATTCCAGAGACTAGAGACTATTGAGACTTTTGAGCAGTCATCTCTCTTTTGACTTCCTCAGCTAACTCTCTTGCTCTTTCATATGAGATCTCCTTGATTATAGGTTGAAGATACTTGACAGGAGAATGAAAGATTGTGACTATAACAGGAGAAGATGCTGGATCAGCTTGAGTACTAGGATTATCATTTTTATCCCAGAATTTCTCATCAACAATTTCACTGTCAGCCCTGCTCCCTTTTTATCTTTACTTGGTACCTCATTCGAAGTACCCTCCAAGGTGATTACAGGATGGGTAAAAGGATTAACATCAAGAGATGTACCATTCAATTTAGCCAATTCATCATTTTCTTCTCGATTGGCATTTTCATCATTACCAACTACCTCAATTCCACCTATGTTACTATTTATTTGGTCAGGAAATGCAGAGTCACCAGACTTCATAACAACATCAGAGTTTAGTGGATCAGAGTCTAAGGCTTTAACTGGAGAGAAATATTTCGAGATTTTTGCCTTAACCAGTCTTCTCCTCTTCTTTGTAGGCTCTGAGATAGGATTAACATGAAATGGCTTCATGTAAGAAGTAGGAGGAATATCAGAGGCTGGTTGAACAGATTTCTTCATTAAAAATACCAAACCTTCATCATTGTCATAGGAGTCTATAGGTTCATCAAGGAGTTTTCTTCTTTTTGGAGGAGACTGACAAATATTTTTGCCCTTCCTTTTCAACCCTGAGCCCTGTGCCTGAGAGGTGTTTTTTGCAACTGAGGTCTTTTGGGAGACAACAGGGGTTGACAGAGTTTGTGTATTAGTGTTTAGTAAATTTAGAGGAAACATAATTACATTTTTTTTGTTAGAAAACATAATTACATAATTGATTATACAGTGAATAGGAAATATATATGAGAGTAAATATATTTTAATATATAATATTTATTACTTTTTAATCAAATTGTAAATATAGATAAAAATATGTATGAGGACAATTTTAAATTAAAGAATTAGTGAACAGAGCATATAATATAATCCAATTCTTTTAATTATTATAATTAACTATTTTTATCATATATTTTACTCTTAATCACGTATTACAAATTATTCAATTCAATGGCTTAAAATTAATACTTTATACTTTAAAAAAAATGACGATTTCGGTAATGAAATTCAACTTGTTTGATTGAGACGAAGGAATGAAACTTATTCCATTTCATTACAATTGTTCGATTTTATTTTATTTAAAATATGTGAAATAAGCTCCACGAGTTAGCTCACTTAGCAAGAGTAAGTGAAAACTATTCTGCAGACCAAGGTTCGACTCTCTCGAGACGCTTGACAAGCTTGTCCTTAGTAGTTGAGTCCGAATTTATCCGGTTATGAGTGGGGCAGTCCATAACCCGAAATTTGAAATCTCACATTAATGTGAGTTAGTTCCTCGTAAAAAAAAGTGAAATAAAGTCATTTCTTGCAAACATTTCACATTAAATTCTTCCTTATTTTTATATATAACACATTTTTCGCTCTCCTCCCTTCTAACACACACATAAATATATTATACATTTCACATTAAATCCATTCTTATTTTTATATATTACACATTTCTGATTCTCACCCTTTCTAACACACATAAATATGTTACACATCTCACCCTCACTCTTTGTTTTTCTAACACACATAAATATATATTACAAATTTATCTCTCTCTCCCTAGCACATAAATGTACATTACATGTCTCATATTCAAAAGTTTTGATTAAAAATTAATTTTTGCTATATTTTTGAAATTTAATAAGAGATTGTTCATATTCAAAAGTTAAATTTTATAAAATTAAAGTAAATGATTTAAGTTTAAATAATTAGAAATAATATAAATAAATTTATAAATAAATATTGGTATTAATATTATGTTAATAAATATGCATAAAGAAAGTCCATGCTTTGCTGCGGTTGAAATCTAATGTTATACGGGGGCTGTTTGAGAACTTCTTTTTTTCCGGAAATAAGCCTTTATTTTCGGAAAAAAGTAGGGATGTATGTACTTTTTCTGAAAATAAGTAACTTATTTTTTATTTTGAAAATAATATTTGGTTTTAAAATTCTAAAATAAATATTTATCTTTAAAAAAATATGAAAATATGTAAAAAATAAAAATAAAATAAGTTACTTATTTTAAGTTAAGGAACCCCAAACGGCCACATAATACAGATAGATAGTATACATAATGGTGACATATATAATACTTTCTGTTATTCATTATACTAGGATTAATTATATTTTTTATTATAAAATATAAGTCATTTTATCCCTTTACATAATTCAATTCAAATACTTTAAAAATGTAATATGTTGTAGTAATAAAAGAGCTGCAAAATATTGAAATTGAAATATTCACTCGTTTTAAATTGTAATTACTGCGACAACTGTATACGGGGTTAAATAGTAATTCCGTCACTCAATTGACCACTAACTTTTAATTGGGTCATCCAACTAAAATAACTTTCAACTGAATTACTATACTACTGAAAGGTATTCATATCAATCATTAAACACAATAAACTTTCTGCAATCGTTAAATTGCATTGACTTTAGACTGAGAGCTCAGTCTAATCATGTCAAATCAGCTGTCAGACCACTAAATTAACCCGATATTTGTAGAATCCAACTCAACTTAAACACACAGCCCTTTTATTCAATATCATAAATTACAACACTCATTATTTCCAAATTATAATAAATTTAACCCAATTTCAATTATTCTAGTTAAACACTCAAAACTAGTAATTACTCTAATTGAAAAAATGGTGAAGACTCGATCGAGTTTTGAGGTTCACCTAAATCAAAATGAAGAACTTGAATATGAAATTGAAATCAATGTTAAAGATGAAGTCGAATTGTTGGTGAATATGAAGTCGATGAAACTGAGATTAGTGGTCAAGATACATAGTAAGTCGATACATTGAAGATGAAACCGAGATCCACAGGGAAGATTCAAGAATTATTATTTTTTGAATTAGACATTCAGATGGAAGGAGCTTGAAATAATAACTCTAGTTGAGAGTTATATAACAGGGAAAATGGTGAATTCATGGGTTGGATTTATATAATTTAGTTGTATATTAACTGGGTTGGATATAACTTTCAAATGAGATTTACATGTCATTTTGGACTTAAATCAGCCATGTCAACATGTTTAGTCATCTTTTCGTCTAATTTTTAACGTTGGTAATGATAAATGATCTTAATGAAAGTTTAAAAAAAATATAATAATTTGATTGCAAGTTTTTTTAGTTGAATGACCTAATTACAAATTAATAATCAGTTGAGGACGAAAATGTCATTTATCAATATATACATGATGGATATGCACAAAAATAATCAGCTATATTATATGTAAAAAATGAAAAAGTTTCCTTAGATTATACGAGCAGCATATTCTTTTTCACATATATGAATTTGTATTTTTGGAACCTATCATTTTCAAGGATGGATGTAAATATTAAAAGGTTTCATATGGATAAGATTGTTAGTATTATTATTACTAACTTATAATATGTGTAAAATTCGGTTCTTATTTATTAATTTAATATAAATATATTATATATATTAACATGATTCAAATATTAAATTTATGTTAATATTTTTAAATTTAAATGATAATGTATCACACTTGATTTTTCATAATATTTTGAATAAGATTTATTTATACTTATTATATAATATTATGAAAGGAATTATTTTTAGAATTGTTTTATTATTATTATTATATATAGGTTAGGGTCACAAAAAAGTTTTATCTAAATTTTATATCTTTCCCAAAAAAATAAGAAAATAAACAATCATAAAAATAATACTTCATCTGATCCTAAATAATAGTTTTTTTTTGACTTTTTAGCACGTGTGCTTAAGAGTAAAAAAGTACATAATTATAATCAATTTAAATTTTTATATTAAATAAAAATTTAAATTCTAAATTTCATTTGGTATGAAAATTTAAATATATATGTATGTATTTTTTTTTTAACTATTATTTGGGATCGGATGAGAATATACGTTACTCATTATTACGTAGAGTTTGCAACACAAATTGTCTTTGTGCACCGAAAAAGCATTGTTGGTTAACTAATTTAATATGATATTTTTTTGCCTCATGGACTACCAAGGGACAGACTAACAGCATCTCCAACCGTTCTAAACCCTTGACTATAATAGTGAGGTGACAGATCAATAGTACAAAATATACCTAACCGCACAAAAAAGAATCTCTCCAACGCATTAAAGTCTTTGGCTAAAATTTTAGTCATTCTTTCATTGTTGGCTATATTTGTCAAAGTACTACATATCTGTAGTAATTGACACATTATCTCCCGCTGCTTTCCATTTCTTCTCCCGCTGATTTCTTCCTCTCTCCCGCTAGTTTCTTTTAACATGTATGTCTTCCATCAATTTTTTAACTTTTGTGGATTGTTTTACGATTTGGGATGTGTAATTTGTTGAGTATAAAAAAATTTCAACTTTGTGAAATCTTGGCTGATGAACCTAACTTTTGGTTTTTATAATTTTCATGGTGTTGTGCAAGGTACACTTGATATCTGTAGAAGTCTCGACAGTAACTTTGGACTTAAATTGAGGGTCCTGACAACAAATTTTCTGTTCTGACAGCAAATTTTCTGTTTTGACAGTAACTTTTTAGGGTTCTCACAGCAACTTTTCTGTTCTGACAGCAATATTTCAGGGTCTTGACGGCAAATTTTCTATTCTGACAGCAACTTTTCAGGGTTCTGACAACAATTTTTCAAAATATAGCCAACCATTATAGTAAACTTTATCGGAACAGAACACCTTAAATTTAGCCAATCACTATTCTATATTATTATAGCCAACTCATGGAGATGCACTATTATTTGGGATCTCGATTGTTTGAGTGTTTTTATAAATTATTGAAGTTTTTTTTTTCTCGTAATGCATGCTTTGAGGACTTCATGAAAAATGAAGATGAGGGTTTGAGTCATTATAGGCTAAACATAATTTATAGCAGATAAGTCGAGAATCAAAAGAAGAAAGATTAATGGCAGCGTAATAATATGCATAAAATTTTATATTTGAGAATTGTGAATTTTAAAGATTTGGTAACCCATTCTTTGATACCAAAAAATGGACTAAATCAAATCAATCATGCCCGCTAAAATTCCACTAAAAACAAAAAGAAAAATAATTTGATATGACTGTAACTTGATCTAAAGTAATTTTTAATTATCTATATTTATATTATTAAAGCGGAAATATTAAAGTTTTGATCGGACAACATATATGTATTAGATAAAAAATTTCTTATTATAATACAGATTCTAACTATATACATATTTATATTAATTAAAATTTTATTTTAAGTCCAAATTATATATTTATTATAATATGTGTCTAAATTATAAAATATTTATATTAAATAGGATAATATTTATTGTATAAACTTTAATAAGCCCAAAAAAAATTATTTATGCTAATAAAAATTTATATATTATACATAATTACTGTATTAATTATTATCAAAATAACTCGTCTAATTAATTTAGTATCACTCACATCTTTAATAAATCATATGTATTAACATGAATTCTTTATATTGTAAAATTTTATATTAAATATCAATTAAAATATAAATGTTGTAAAATGGATGTCTTTAGAATTCTCTGGAACAAAACTTTGGGTCTTTGATTTTTGGCTTTTCAAGTCTGGGGACTTTTGGCTTTTCAAAAGTCTTGACACTTTCTTCAAATGAGCCTATAAATATAGCTCATGTTTTCATTTGTAGAACACACTTGAATGAAATACAATTTCATATAAATTGTCTCCTCTCTCAAAGCTCTTATATACATATATTATATAAATATATTTCTAATATGTTATCAGCACGAGATCGCTCAATCAGTTAAGGTTAAGGGATAAAAGAAAGGTGTTGTACAGGGTGTGAGGAGAAAAAGGCATCAAAAGAGGTTGCTCAAGCCATTCAAATTTTAGAGATCACTTTCATCATAATCTGGAAGTGCTGTTTCAATTTCTAATTAAAAAGTAACATGTCTCAACCATCTTTCATTCTAAGGTACACATAAAGCTAAATTTAAAAAAATTACTCTTATATACTTAGTATTTTTATTACTTTATAATCTACCTATTAGGCTTTAAAAAAAATTTGACGTGTACATGTGATATTATGTTGGTTTAATCTTACATGTTACTTATTTTATTTTTGTCTTAATCATATAATATTAAAATTTAATTGTGACCATATCTTATATATGTTGATAGTTTACTAAGTGATAATACATGATTAATTTTCTAATTGTCATATGATCATATTAGATACAAATGTAAAATATTACAATATTCTCTTCGTCTTTTTTAACATTTTATATATTTTGTAGTTATCATGTCAAATTTTACCAAACTTGAATTTGAAGCCCTTGATATTACGGGAAAAAACTATTTATCATGGATATTGGATATTGAAATCCACTTAGCCGCACAAGGTTTTGGAGATACAATTAAAGAAGGAAATCAAGAATCCGAGTCAAACCGCGCAAAAGCTATGATTTTTCTTCGTCGCCATCTCCATGAAGGACTTAAAAGTGAATATCTTACTGTGAAAAATCCACTTGAATTGTGGAAAAATTTAAAGGATAGGTATGATCATCAAAAGACTATGATTCTTCCAAAAGCTCGCTATGATTGGATGCATCTGAGACTATAAGATTTTAAAACCGTCAGTGAATATAATTCCGCACTTTTTAAAATATGCTCTCAACTAAAGTTGTGCGGAGAAAATATTACTGATGTGTTAGAAAAAACTTATTCTGCTTTTCATGCCTCAGATGTACTCCTCTAGCAACAATATCATGAAAAAGGTTTTACAAAATATTAAGGTTTAATTTCATGTCTTCTTGTTGCTGAACAAAAGAACAAGCTTTTGATGAAGAATCACGAGTCTCGCCCAACTGGATCTAGCCCTTTCCCTGAAGTGAATGCGAAAACATATAATTATGGGCGTGAACGAGGTGGCGGGCGTGGTCGTATTGGTAGTCATGGACATAATTATATTTGTGGACGTGGAATGCATGGCCAATGATTTCAGTCCAAAATCACCCTCTTTTCAAATATGATAAATCTAATCCCAACCAGAAGTTGGAGAAAAATATTGATAAGGAAGAGGGGAAAGAGACTATTGAAAATGCATGTTATAGATGTGGAGTGAAGGGTCATTGGTCGCGTACCTGTCGTACGCCAAAGCACTTGGTCGACCTTTATCAAGCATCTCTAAAAGACAAGGGCAAGAATGTTGAAACAAATTTGGTATTCAAAGATAAAAACATGCAGAAAATCTCATTCAAATGACATATTTGGATACAGCTGATTTTTATGAAACTCTTGATAACACCACTACTCCAAATGATAACCATGATGCTTGATGTACTTGTTTACTTTATTTATGTATGCCTATATTAAGATTGTATGTCTTTCTGATGGTTATCAATATTACTAATTATATATTTATTTATTATTGAAACAATATGGATATTTCTCACTCTCGCATTGGACATATAATGAAAGAGGAAGATATTTGTCTCGTAGATAGCACAACTACTCACACTATTCTTAAAAATGAAAAATATTTTACCTCTTTAAATAAACATGAAGGCAATGTTTGTACAATTTCTGAAAGTATAAAATTAATCGAAGGCTCCGGAAGAGCTACTATATTATTACCTGAAAGAACAAAAATTATTATGAACGATGCATTGTTCTCTCCAAAGTCACAAAGGAACTTATTAAGTTTTAAAGATATTCGCAGAAATGGATATCATGTTGAAACGGTGAATAAAGAAAATAAAGAGTTTCTTTACATTACAAGCATCGTTTCAGGTAACAAATGTATTCAAAAAAAATTACCAGTCTTTACTTCTGGATTATACTATACGAATATTCGAAATATTGAGGTAAATGCCACGGTAAACCAGAAGTTTACTGATAAAAATAATTTTATTATTTGGCATGACCATGTGGGACATCCTGGATCAATCATGATGCGAAAAATTATTGAGAATTCAAATGGGCATCCATTGAAAAACCAGAAGATTTTTCAAACTAATGAATTTTCTTGTGCTGCTTGTTCTCAAGGAAAATTAATTATCAAACCTTCTTTGGCAAAAATTGATATAAAATTTCCTAAATTTTTAGAAAGAATATAACGTGATATATGTGGGCCCATTCACCCATCATGTGGACCATTTTAATATTTTATGGTATTGATTGATGCATCAACAAGGTGGTCACATGTGTGCTTATTATCGTCTCGAAACATGGCATTTGCGAGACTACTTGTGCAAATAATACGATTAAGAGCACAATTTTCGAATTATAATATTGGAACAATCTGGTTAGATAATGCTGGTGAATTCATATTAAAAGCTTTTAATGATTTCTGTGCATCAATTGGTATAAGTGTTGAATATCATGTAGCACATGTTCATACACAAAATGGTCTTGCAGAATCATTTATTAAACGACTCCAGCTAATTGTCCAACCATTAATTATGAAAACAAATCTCCTTATTACAATTTGGGGCATGCTATTTTACATGCAGCAACACTCATATGCATTAGACCTACAAGCTATCACAAATTTTCTCCCTTACAATTGGTCTCCGGAAGAGAACCTGATATTTCCCATCTTAGAACTTTTGGGTGTGCGTTATATGTCCCAATTGCACCGCCACAACGTAAAAAGATGGGTCCTCAAAGAAAATTGGGAATATATGTTGGTTATGAATCTCCCTCAATAATTAAATATCTTGAGCCAATGACGGGTGATTTATTTACTACAAGATTTGTAGACTGTCATTTTGATGAAAATGTTTTTCCAAAATTAGGGGGAGAGAATAAAATTTTCCCAAAATCAGGGGGAGAAAATAAATAACTGAAAAAAGAAATTTCGTGGAATGTATCTTCATTGAACTCCTTTGATCCTCGTACAAGTCAATGTGACTTAGAAGTTCAGAAAATAATTCATTTACAAGGCATAGTAAATCAGTTGCCTGATGCATTCACTGATATAAATAGAGTAACCAAATCACATATTTCAGCTGTGAATGCTCCTGCAAAAATACAAGTCCCTGAAGGAGAAATTATCAAAGCAAATGAATCAAAACCTCGCTTAAAGCGTGGTAGACCAATCGGTTCCAAAGATAGAAATCCTCAAAAAAGAAAAGGATAAAACACTCAAGATGCCCAAATAGAGGAAATAAAATCTCCAGCAGAGACTCTAGAAGAGACCCGTGACAAGATAGATGAAACCCCAGAAGAGGAACAGGTACCTGAAAATGTTGATAATGAAGAGATCTCAATAAATTATGTTGTCACGGGAAAGAGATGGAACCGAAATGATACCATCATCGACGAATATTTCGCATATAATGTAGCGCTGTATATAATGATGGATAACGAGGATCTTGAACCAAAATCAGTCGATGAATGTCGAAGTAGAAAAGATTGGCCGAAATGGAAAGAAGCAATTGAAAAGGAATTGAGCTCACTAAATACGCATAAAGTTTTAGGACCCATAGTCCGAACCCCTGAAGGGACTAAACCTGTTGGTTATAAATGGATATTTGTACGAAAAAGAAATGATAAAAATAAAATTTTGAGATACAAAGCACGATTAGTTACTCAAAGATTTTCACAAAGACCAGGTATTGATTATGAGGAAACATATTCCCCTGTAATGGATGCTACAACTTTTCATTATCTTATTAGCCTGACAGTTATTGAAAAATTAGAAATGCGATTGATGGATGTTGTGACAACATATTTGTATGGTTCCCTTGATAAAGATATTTATATGAGGATCTCTAAAGGATTTCAAATGCCTGAAGCATCTAAATCATATTCTCACGATCTTTATTCGATTAAATTGTAAAGATCCATATATGGATTAAAACAATCTAGTCAAATGTGGTATAAAAGATTAAGTGAATATTTGTTAAGGGAACAATATAAAAATGACCCAATTTGCCCATATGTTTTTATCAAGAAAACTGAATCTTCATTTGCTATAGTTGCTGTGTACGTTGATGATTTGAATATTATTGGGAGTCTAGAAAAGCTTCAGAAAATAGCTAATTACTTAAAGACAGAATTCGAAATGAAAGATCTTGGGAAGACAAATCTTTGCCTTGGGTTACAAATTGAACATCTATGAGATGGAATTTTTGTGCATCAGTCAGCATATACAGAAAAAGTCTTAAAACGGTTTTACATAGACAAATCACATCCATTTATCTCTCCAATGGTTGTCCGGTCATTAGATAAGAAAAAAGATGTATTTCGACCAAGAGAGGAAAATGAAGAAGTACTTGGTTCTGAAGTACCATATCTTAGTGTTATCGGTGCCTTGATGTATCTATCTAATAATACAAGTCCCGATATAGCATTTTTAGTCAATTTATTAGCAGGACATAGTTGTGCCCCAATTCAGAGACATTGGTATGGAGTAAAACATATTTTTCGATATCTTCGAGGTACAACTGATATGGGCTATTTTATCCTAATAAATCCAAAGCAATTTTAACTGGTTATGCAGATGCAGGTTATTTATCTGATCCAGACAAAACTCGATCACAAACAGGTTATTTGTTTACTTATGGAGACACAACCATCTCATGGCGCTCTGTAAAACAATCTTTGGCTGTTACTTCTTCTAATCATGCAGAAATTCTTGCGATACATGAAGCCAGCCGAGAATGTGTCTGGTTAAGATCAATATGTCAACATATTCGAGAGTCATGTGGCATGCATCATGATAGGACAACCCCAACAGTGATGTTTAAAGACAACACAACATGCATTCAGCTGTTGAAGGAAGGCTATATTAAGGGTGACAATACAAAGTATATCTCACCAAAATTTTTCTTTACACACGATCTTCAGGAAAATGGAGAAATTAAACTTCAACAGATTCGTTCAAGTGACAATCTTGCACATTTGTTTACAAAGTCATTGCCGCCAACAATTTTTGAAAAATTAATATATAAGATTGGGATGCATCGACTTAAAGACCTCAAATAAAATTTCAAAATCGATGTACTTTTTTTCCTTTACTAGGATTTTTTCCCCAAAAGGTTTTTTGCTAAAAAGGTTTTAACGAGGCACGATTATTGAAATTAGACATCCAAGGGGGAGTGTTGTAAAATGGATGTCTATGTAATTCTCTGGAGCAAAACTTTTGGTCTTTGATTTTTGGCTTTTCAAGTCTCGGGACTTTTGGCTTTTCAAGTCTTGAGACTTTTGACTTTTCAAGTACTTGTAACTTTCTTCAAATGAGCCTATAAACAGAGCTCATCTTTTCATTTGGAGAACACACTTGAATGAAATACAATTTCATATAGTTTGTCTTCTCTCTCAAAGCTCTTATATATATATATATATATATATATATATATATATATATATATATATATATATATATATATATATATATATATATATATATATATATATATATATATATATATATATATATTATATAAATATATTTTTAGTAATAAATTAAAAATAAATTTACTTAAATATTAGTTATTCGTATATCTACTAGTCATAAGCTTATATATTTAAAATTTATTAAATTAAATAATTTAACTGTAAATAATTCTCGAAACTTTATCCAAACAAATGAGACTAAGAGTGACTCCAGCGCAGGGTCATTTATGTGTCTCGGGACAATAAATGTGTCATGTCTTTTATTTTTACCGTTGGAGCACGCATGTCAAGTGTCCTCCAGGACACCACGGTATCCTCGGACATTTGCAGCCTTCTCAAAGCATTTTAATTATTTTATAGTTTTTTATACTTTTAACGATCATAACAATTAACGTATAACTCAAATAAATTACACTAGTAAATACTATCATTATGTCAAATGTCTCCGGTAAAGTGTCCTTACCATTAAACTACACAAGAGAAGTTTATTCAGGAGGACACTTTCTTACACTTACGCTTACGTGGCATATGACTTGCAAAAAGAGACCATCCTCGCGCTGGGATGCTCTAAGCACCAAGCCACCAATATCCACACAAAAAGGTACTTAATCAATGAGAATATAAAAACCAAAAAGTGTCACATGATTATACAAGTGGCATATAATTATCCATAATTTTAAATGCATTGAGTTTTGTAACCAATCATTTTTATAGTAGATGTGATCAACACAAGAAGTTTCATACGGATAAGGCAGTAGCAAAAGTACTACAATTATTTCCTCCCTATCTACACATAACATAAAGCGACAATTATAAATTATAAATAAATAAATTTACATTATTACACACAAAAATATAGCACAAGTTCAATTATTATTTTCTCTATATAAAAATTTCGCCCCTTCATCTCTCCAAGGGCCGGAATAGAATACACATATAAATGTACACACAATGTTAGAATTCAAAGTGAGAAAATCTCATAAGATTTAATTTATCTCCGTTCGAAAGTACTAAATATATATACACAAACTCATATTTGAAGAGAAATAAAGGCGTTATGATCCACAGAATAGAAGCATGCAGGGGAATACTAAACATGTTGATTAAGTTTGGTATGATGTTGGTTAAATCAGTTTCTACTGTGTTTATGCTGCAGCATCAACAAGTACATTTATCTGCACCACTTTGTAACACCTTGTATATTGGTCTTCTTCCTTAATCCTTGGATTAGTTTTGTATCATTGTGGATACACAAAAGTTTTGCTACAACACAGTTGAGAATTGAGATGTGATTTGATATATGTTCTTGTGTTAAATATAATATAGGATCGTTTTGATATATAATCTTCTTGTTAAATATATTATATAACATCTTGTGGGTTTTTGATGTATAATCTTCTTCTTTTTTTTAACCTTTTACACGAATTTTAATTCACATAAAAAAATAATAACTCCAACTCCTCCCATTCTGTAATTTACAAGAACATTATAAGTATTCATTAGGTTTATCTTATATTCTTATGAATATTATTACATTCTTAATATGATTCCAGGAACTCAATCGCTCACAATTTTATTTTTAAATTAAAAAATTGTACAAAAATATCTCATGAACTTTAAGAATTTTCTTTAGAAATTCAGTTATGGATTTTAATTTTTTGTATGAGTTCTTTCATAATTTAATCAACCCACTTTTTTTATAAACAATAACGTACTCAAAATGTAAATATATAATTATATAAATATTTTATAAAATAATTTGTTTTTAAAATCTCAAATTATATGGTTAAAAAGAATTCTCATAAAGTTTTATTCTACATATAATGTGGCCACTTCGGGTTCCTTTAACTTAAAATAAATTACTTATTTCATTTTTTTAAACATATTTTCATATTTTTTTATAGATAAATATTTATTTTAGAATTTTAAAACCAAATATTATTTTCAAACTAAAAAATAAGTTATTTATTTTCAGAAAAAATACATACATACCTACTTTTTCTCAAATTAAACTCTTACTTTCAGAAAATAAGTGGTGGCCAAACGGGGCCAATATCGCAAAAGTTTAAACTACAATTGAAACTGCACCGCTAGAGGTCACTGATTATTGGACAATGTATTCGGACAATTGTTCGAGAACTTAGGTACCGGAGTTGTTTAATTTTCTTCCTCCTCTTATACCTATTAATTAATTAGGGCTGTTTGGCTAAGTCTATATATGAAAGGATATACATAAACAGCCATATATTTCAGAGGAGCTATATTACTAAAACAAACACCAACGTGTTGTTGGACTTGTTGTTTTGACTTCTACATGTATTGATATGTGCAAAATTTAAAATGCAAAATATATAGCTAGCAAGAAAAAACTTGAGCCGCATCTCACCAAGATGATAGAAAGATAAGAAACTGGCACAATTTTATCTGGCACCAAAGTTGTGCAAGGATATGCAAACGGTACTTCATTTTCTTAAATAGAAACGTGTATCGTTTTTTACTCAAAAAATTTAGAGGAATGAATATCTTCAACTAGCAAATTTTATGCAGGTTTTACAATAATAGAGATTCAGAGCAACTGCATGCAACTTGAGTTCTAGGAGTCAAACTAATAGAAGACTCGTGAAACTGCCACTACATGTCGCACACAATTCAACATGTAAACTATGTACATATTACATATAGAAGTGTAGAACTAAATCAAGAGTTTCCCAAGAAATCTAAAGAGTTTCCCAAGAAATCTAAGCAGGAGGCATCGAGGTAGAAATAACCAGATAAGACAAGTACTGAAGCCCGTCTTGAATTTTTCCTACAGCTGTATTTTGATCGGTGCGAAGATTCTCAGAAAATTCATGTGTTTTGTCCTCAATTGATTTCTCTTGAAGAAACACAGAGGAATCAGTAGTTGCTGCCTTGATGGCTGCTGAACAAGCTTCAGCTACTTCTGAGATGCCTAATTAAACAGTTAGAATGAAGAGATTAAATACATTACAAACATCACCTTAAACACGAGTATTTTGCATGTTGATACATAGCGGTCCCTAGAATCAATTTTGTGGACGTTGATAGAAGATTTAGTCAATAAGCCATCATACAAAATACCAAGGCATTTGTAAGAAAAACAAACTCTACTACATAGCATTGCAGGTACCACAAGAAAAGATATTTGGTAATTTCAGGGATACAGTCTGACAACTCAAGGAAGGTATAAAGATGTGGCTGCAGAGATTACAGCAGGATGGAAATGCTTACATATGAATAAAATAACTACTCAAACAAGAACTCTTGTGCAGAGCATCGGGCCTCTGCACAAACATTGATCAGAAATGATACTGAAACTATGGCCATATAGGAATTTTACCCCGGACCTTCGCAAAGTTATGAAACAGCCAATAATGCATATGTGTGAAGCACCAAAGATATGATATACCAGGAGTCCAAGACCACAACATCACACAACCATAGAAAAAAGAACAAAAAAAATTGATTACATTCCAAATTTCCAATTGAATTTCTCTCGCAAGCAGGGAGCAAACAAAAATATGAGTACCTGTTATAAAACTGTTGGAAACTTCCTCCACCTTTCCGGTTATTGATTGCACCCTAATTCTGATTACCTTAGCTTTTTCAACAGAATCCTCGGGCCAATCAATTTTCACAATATCATCAGCATCATTATCTTGAGCTTTATTTGCATTAGATATGGCAGATTTCCCAATCATTAGAAGCTGGGACACCGCAGAACAGCACATTTCCGAAAGTCTCTATAAGATATATTCATGCCAATATCATCAATATAGAAGTGAAAAACAGTATTCTGTTGCTGTCAATTTGCAAAAAGTAACAAATAAAAATAATGTATCTGGCATACATGAACACCCTCTGAGTGAAGAGAATCTAGTCTGCCAGCAGTTTTCTGTATTATATCACTGGGAGTTTGTCCTGCGAGGGCACTTGAAAAACTGCAGAAATTAATGCACGTATTTATTTAGTATCAATTGTCAGGTCACAAGTGATGGTATCATGTGATAAACTTTAAAAGTATACAAGATGGAGGAATTTAAGTATGATAAAAAATTTGTGGCCAGCGCTCAAGTCCTACATACCAGAAGACTGAAGACTCTTTCCATAAACATGGTCTTAATACTTCTAAGAAATTATCCGACTTTAAGGTGAAAACACTATTTATTGACTTGTAGTGTTTGGTTACCATATGCTCAAGTCATAAAAAGACAATTAAAAAGACAGAACATCAGCAAATCTGATCAGCCATACCTAATCACAATTATGTCTGCTGTCCCCGAGGACTGACTCGAAACTATGGTTTTATTATTTTATCAATTCGAAAAAAGGGGGGGATTATGATTGACAAACATAAAAAGGAAACACATTTCCCGGATCGAGAGAGAGCAAGAACCATAAATGGGCTAAACTATCTTCTGTTGCTGTTTACTTGCATGTGAACAGTGAAGTATAGGATGGACCTTACAACTTAAGTTCTTGATAATAGTAGGTATGACGTCAAAGTTATGGACAAATTCGTACACTAGGCTAACTGCTGTATATTGTGAAATTAATAGTTTCATGATTGTAAACAAAAGAAGATATTAAAAAAAAAAACAAATGTCACCACAGTAAGTATTATTTCACCATTTACTGAATCTGAATTTAAAAGGACATGTGCATATATATACTGCACAACGTAATTTTTTTGTTTTTGGGCAAGGTCAATTAGAAAATTTTAAATACTCACGGACACATTTGCCTCCACTTAAGGCATTGAGACTCGAACCCTTAACCTTTGGTAACCAAGCACAATTTTATATTAAGGCACCATTTCTTTGCAGGAGATTGGTTTATGGAAAATAATTTCTCGAGAAATATTTTGCCGCAAAAAATTATCAATCTAAAAATCACTGAGGAAAACAAAGTTCATAATTATAGGGTATGAATATGTTCAAAATTTGAAATGGGTAAATAATTTTCCTAAAATCATAACATTTTTCTCTTGATTTTTCCTAATCTGTAGAATATTTTTTCTAAACTAAAAAAACACAAGAATATCAGGAATTATTTTCCGGAAAAATGTTTTCTGAGAAACAAACACAAGCTTAGCAAAACACAATTTTATTTTAATCATTTAAAGGAAAATGAAATACTACCCTGCAGCCAGTTCAGCAGCTTTACTGACACTAGAATCATGAAGATTCTTCATCTCATCAATGGTGGTGTCAGTTGTAGTTTCTACCTGCTTCCCTTTTTCTAGACCAATTCCATCAAATTCAGAGCTCAAATTGAAAATTTGTTGCACCTGTTTAAGCTTAGAATCATAAACAGACTTTTGCTCAGAAGAAAGTTTCGTTTTTCTTCGGTTAAATAACAGTGTGTAATGGCTGGACAATGCTTCCAGTTCCTGACAATTATAATTCCAAAGTATCAAATTGGACTATTCTTGCTGTAACTAATACATGTAAATATACAGAAAGTACAAGGATATAAAGATGACCTCCAATTGCTCAGGACCTCCATATATATAAAAGTATCGATCAAATGTAATTTCCTCAAGCAATTGATCCTCATCTGCTAGTTCGGTGGATTTTTTGTCAACATCAATGCCAGTTTCTGCAATTAGCAGATCCATGGTTTCTTTACCAACATGTTCAAGCACTTGTATTCCCCTTGCAGTAAATGCTTTCCCAGTCTATACAGGGAATAGATTCAAACGCAATATAAAGAAAATATCAAGAAAAATTTCTTCAATGTTAAAAATGAAACAAGTGGTCGGAAGGGTAATGCTCAAACCTCTATCAAAGACGGGGCAACAGAATTTACATCACTGTTATTAATTGAATCAGCAAGACTTGCAGCAGAACTTTCCAGTCTGAAGTATATAGGTCAGGATCATTGGTTAACATATAAAAAGACATCATTTAAAACATAAAAAGAACCACATTTAATGTATTAAATTAGCTCCATGTTGCAATGTAGAATTTGTTAAAATGCAAAGCATAGGAACTCAGGTTAAAAAAAACCCTACATGCATGACAAGTAATTTCTCAAGAAATTCACTCTTTCTGATATAAGAAATCGCATTGAAGTATCATACTACGATATATTTGATAACACAATAGCTAATAGACTGATAAATCTCCAAACTGTACCAGAAACACGAAACTGCAGGCGCAAATTTGATTGAAGGAAAAATTACAATGTGAACATGAACTGAAGAGCACCCACACTTACATTCAAACTATTGCTTAAGAGGAAAGAGAAATGATATATAAAAATTTTATGAAGGTTTTACTTCAATCTGCAGGATGCAATCTATATTAGTGGAATAATAGTCTAGATAATTAACTAGATACGTTAGCGTGAACAGATTATTAGTAATAAAGTTCAGAAATGCAGATGCACAAGCTTCCTGAGGAGAAAGTAATACTTGGCCACATGCCTATTTTTCATCTTCTTTGACAGAGTACATGACTGAAGAACTTTAAGAAGTTTGCACAAATTCAACGACTAGTTGTATGATTATTCTTTTAAATATACTGCAACACCATGATTCATGAAGACCATGAAACACAAACTATATGAGTATGTGATGTACCAAGACAATATATAGACATACTTTTGAACAAAACTAGAACCCCCTCTCCATGCATTTCCAAATGCCTGCCAAGCTCCTGACGCAAAATTCTCCACAGAATTATCGAGAACTTTCAAACCCTGTAGGATGGAAAATTGTACATAAATGTATTAGCACTAACAAAATGCAAAATACTAAATTTAACTGACCGGACACTCATGTATTCCATATTTGTAACATTACTGACAGATCCTGCACTAAACTTGTAGCTGTGATGCCATCAACACATTTAGATAAGAAAGATAGCTACATCGCAGTACTAATCTAACTATAAGAACTTAGAAGAAAGATATAGCATATTTAAAAAATGACAAATATAACAATTGTTGAGCTTAGATTGATGAAAATAACAATTTTCAGGTGTGCCAGCCAATTTTAACGATTGGGATGTGTATTTACAAACTGGGTACCCATTTGTATAAGATACCCTATTTGTTAATACATGTCCAAAAAAAAAAAGAATTCTTTCTCTAGGATACGCATTGCACTTTAAATAATACTCCCTCCGTCCCACTAGATTCTTTACATTCCGGAGGGAGTGTCCGGCACGCATTTTAAGGTGCATTTTAAAGATAGTTCCATAACTTATTTTTAAAATTTTCTTTTTTTATAAAAAATAGCATCGTTAAATTTTTATACAAAAAAAGAAAATTTTAAAAATAAGTTATGGAACTATCCTTAAAATACACCTTAAAATGCGTATCAGACATGCTGTTTTTTATGTAAAGAAATGAGAGGGACAGAGGGAGTAGAGAACAAAGGATATGCATTTGTATAATGTGTATCTCAAAAACCCATTTAACAAATGTGTATCCCAATCATTATTTTGGTCAAATTACTTCAAAAAACGTTATTTTTGCAATTTTTTTCTGAAAAATCATTTATGTTTGGGTCTTCACCATATCCTATTTTAGTGGTATGATTGCATGATATAACTACAAGTTAGTGACTAGAGAGTAAAGAAGACATTATCTCTTACAGCGAAGGAAGCATATACAGGTGTAAAGCACACCAGTGCAAAGGGTAATATCAATGTGATTGATAATTATTAACTTGCCTGACTAAGTAGAGTATCCTCACTAGCATTCTCTAGCTTGTCCAAAGTAGCCTTGCGTCTAGTGCCCTCCTCATCTTCAGTGTCCTCTTCTTTATCAGATGTTTCTATTTCATCCTCCTTTGAAGATTCTGAGTTTTCCTCTGTGATTTGCAGATCTGCAATGCTCTGTGCTGCTGTCTTGGCAGCCTCTGCAGCCTGCATCAAGGAATATTGCATTGATTACATTACAGAAATGCGTAAACTAACAAACATCATCCACCCTAGCAGATATAGTAATGACAGTAAAAGCCAAACCATTTGATAATTAAGCACCGACCAATGGCATTTGAATTATGACAAACCAAAATGTAGGATTTAAAAACACAAAAAAATATCAGTTTCCATGCCTCCAATCTTTTTCAGATTCCAAACTCTTAACAAATAAAGATTCTATTTAAAGTAAAACACTTGTGCACAACCACTCCCAATCTACAACAATCCACTTCATAGCAAGCTTCCCACCTGTCTTTCACAACCAAATTATCCATCTTTTTCGCAACAAATGACATGGATTGCGTCTCAACTAAACTTCATCCATTCCTTAATTAATAACAGCCAAGTAATTATTAGTCTAAGAAGTATCAAATTAAAAGCACAACTTAACGCAATTTTGTCAAATAACGCAATAAACTAAAACATTAGCATACAAGTTTGTTTCTAACAATTGACATCACTTGAAATAATAAAAATACCCATCTGTACACTTAAATAAAGTGCACATCCAATCGACCAAACAAAACAATAAACGCAACTACAACAATCATAACACTAACAATGCAGCTAACATTACCTACCATCTCTAAACAACATATATAACCTAATTCCAGTGACATTAAGTATCATCGAATTTGCATCAAACAAAAAATTAAACTTTAAATTAACATCAATCATTTCACAACAAAACATAAAAAGTAATCAAACATCATATATACATAAATAGAAATAGAGAGAGGGAGAGAGAGAGGGAGAGTGAGAGGGAAGGAGAGAGAGAGAGGGAGAGTGAGAGGGAAGGAGAGAGAGGGAGGGAGGGAGGGAGGGAGGGAGGGAGGGAGAGGGAGGGAGAGAGTGAGAGGGAGAGGGAGGGAGGGAGAGAGGGAGAGAGAGGGAGGGAGGGAGAGAGAGGTACATTGCGAGAGATCTCTTCAGCAGCCTTTTGAAGATCGGAGAAAACAGAAGAGAAACCCCAACCGCCCCAACCACCACCACCGCCGCTGCTTTGAGTTGGCGGCGTAAGTTGTTGGATTTCTTGCAACTCAGGCTTCTTCATCGCTTCACTCTCTGCTTTCGCATCGTTGTTGTCCATTTTCAACACAATCAATTATAAATCAACACCACGATTCAACTGTGACAGATAGATAGAGATAGATACACAGACTGTTGTTGCGATCTACTCATCCTCTCTCTCACCCCCTCTTTCTCTCTGTTAGTTTAGATTCAAGCAACCGACGTCGTTTCCTCCCACCAAACAATATATTAAACTTGCTATAAATTTTAGTTGGATTTCTTTCCCCTTCTCCCTTTTTTTTTTGGAAATTTGGCTGCCTAGTCCATAATTAAAAATGTCCCAAGTATATATTTTAAAAAATGAATGTGCCTTCAAAAAAATAATTTTACCTATTTTTCAGTATTATATCAATAAATGTTCCATCAATATAAGATTATTATGAGAATAAGGAACTTAAGATTGATATTAGGTAAATTACCTAAAATAGTGAATAAAACAATTGTGTTTTGATAATTATTTTATTTTTATATGCACAATCAAAATAATATCTACAAAGATTATGTATATCAAAATACCATAATTATCAAACACAGCTATTATTACTATTACTATTACTATTATTATTATTATTATTATTATTTATCAATCAAAATCAATATCATAAATCAATCAATCAATCATCGATCATCAATATCTATATATAAAGTAGAGAACGAGCGCCTTGATATAGCGTCCCTCATATCCTCATATTGCTATTGTTAGGAATCTACATGTAATTTAATGATAATATTAATCTTAGAATCATAGAAATTTTGTTTTATGTAACTGATCAATTGATATGAAATTTATAAATATCAATTGATCAGGAAACCATTTATCAGTTGAAATGTTTTAATATTTGTATTCAACCCCCCTTCTCCAAATATTGACATTGTTATTAGGAATAACAATTTGTATTAGAGCAGACTTTCAACATACAGAAAGTTTAAAGATCAAGAACAGTCAATATGGGCCAAAAAGATTCAGGTGTAAAGATTTAAGTGTTAGAAAAGGACGAATACTTTCCATAGAAGGTAAAAATGCATCTGCATCTTCTTTCTCTCGACCCTTCCTATGTTCACTGCATAGAGAAAGGTCCTCATATTCCCATGAAGCTAGTCACAGGTGTGGACCCTGATATAACTCCTGCACTTGATAAACATATTCCTAAACTCATCTCTGAGTTCACAGAAGAGGATGAAAAAAAAGTTCTCAAAGATAAGAAAGCCATGAGCATTCTGTTTAATGGTCTGGATAAAGATATGTTTGACAATGTGATAAACTGTACTTCATCAAAAGAGGTATGTGACACTCTTCAAATTCTATGTGAAGGAACTGAACAAGTAAGGAAAAATAAGATGCAACTCTTGATTCAAAAATATGAATCTTTTCATTTCAAGAGTGGAGAATCCATCAATGATACTTATAGAAGATTTCAGAAGTTATTAAATGGGATGAAGCTATATGGTAGGGTCTATGCAACTGAGAATACAAATTTAAAATTTCTTAGATCTCTTCCAAAAGAATGGAAACCAATGACTATTTCCCTTAGACAATCTCAGGACTTCAAGGATTATACTCTTGAGAAACTCTATGGTATTCTCAAGACATATGAGTCAGAAATACAACAAGATGAGGAGATTGAGAAGAATCAAAGAAAGGAGAAAAATGTGGCTTTGATGGTCAAAGGAAATGAAGAAAAGAAGGAAAGTGGCTGTAAAGAAGAGTCTTTCATGATGGCTGGTGATGCTGTTGAAGAATCATTCAAAAGAGGAAAAGGCAAGTGTGAAGAAAATGAAACATGCTTTCAGGATGATTTGGATGAGATTGATGAACACCTTGCATTTCTGTCAAGGAAGTTTTCAAAGCTAAAATTCAAGAGAAATCCAAATGCTCAAAGGCCTAGATCTCAGTTTAGAAATAACAATCAAAACAAAATTTTGGTTGATAGATCTAAATTCAAATGTTTTAACTGTGGATTGGCTGGTCATTTCTCAAATGAGTGCAGGAAGCCAAAACAAGAAAAGACAAAGTCTTATGATGGTATTGATTATAAAAAGAAATACTTTGACCTCTTGAAACAGAAAGAAAAGGCTTTTGTCACTGAAGAGAAGGACTGGGCTGCTGAGGATAGTGATTCAGAGGAATTCATCAATCTAGCATTAATGGCTAAACATGAAGATGAATAAGCTAGTTCATCATCAAATCAGGTACTAGCTACAAACTTTTCTGAGCTTACAACTGATGAATGCAATAGTACTATTAATGAAATGTCCAATGAATTGTACAATTTGCATGTCACACTTAAATCTCTAAACAAGGAAAATCTCAAGTTAAAGAACACCATTGATGTCTTAACTGAGAGGAATATTTTTCTTGAAAATGAACTTGTTTGTTTAGATAGATTTAAGCAGGAAAGTAAGGATGCTAGGAATGAACTAGTAAACAGTTTGAAAAGAGAAGAATTGTTAAAAGAACAACTGGCTGAAGAAATTGAAACCATTAACAAATGGAATAGGTCTGCTAAAACTGCCAAATAAATTATTGATGTTCAAGGTGTAGATACTCTAGGAGAACTCCCAAAATCAATAGGCAAACCCTTGACTGATAATTCAATGGATAAAGATCAATCGACTGCTAATCCTTCATCAACTGATAAGGATTATCAATCGATTGATGCTGAATCAACTAATAAGCATCCATCGACAAGTAAATCACCAATGGCTAACAAAAAGAACAAATTTAGCACTCCTATCAATTTTGTTAAGGAAACCAAAATTCAAGTTGAGACTGAAGCTGAAAGGATTAACATAGTGAAAGGCATAGGTGTACTAACTTGTAACACTTAATTACTATGTAACTCAACTAGGTAAAAGATAAAACAACAGCAAAACAAGGGAAACTGAAGAAGCACATGGAATCAATCAACTGAAGACATGGTAATGATACTTGGTAACTACAAGTAACTAATTTGGTTAATCAAGAATGCCTAAGTGAGAAGAAGTTCAATCTCAGTATTGCTCATGCCCTAACTTATCTAATGGAGAATCAAATTAATGTCAAAGAAGTATCAAGAAGACCAAAGTGATTTCATGTAATGTATCTCAACAACTGGATAATGTAAAGGTTAATTAACAAATGAGAACTGACATTCAGAAGCAAGAACCCCTACAAGACTAGTCACTTATGAACCAGACCATTGCATCAAGTGTCAGGACATTGGAGGCAAGTTCATGTCAGTAATAGAAGATCTCATTTGAATTGAGTGAGAAAAAGAAATTGAAGAAGCTAGGGAAACTTGCTCATAAAGGTTAATCCACAATTAGTCACTAAAGAAATTCAACATTGGATGAGTGCATATTTGCTAAGGCAAATGTCGATCCACAGCAGATCGAGATGCGGATCGAGATTGATAATTGAAGAAAAACATTGCAAGGCAAATCTCGATCCATGGCAGATCGAGATTCTCACAGATCGAGATCGAGATTCTCATAGATCGAGATTTTCAAAAATCGAGATCGAGATTCTCAGAGATCGAGATCGAGATTTTCACAGATCGAGATTGTCGACCAAGATCGAGATCGAGATGTGTCCAGGCCGAGATCGAGATGCGGGTCGATATGTAGCATTTAATGTTCAAGGGACAAGTGGCTTATTGTGAACGGTTGATCCAGAGTGGTTGGGAAAGTACTTTTTGTTGTCGAGTCCTGATTGGGCCACGTACACAAAAAGGACAAGATCAAGACTACACGACATTATAAAAGCAGCACTTTGTTTTCATTTGTATTTGATTTTTATCCATCTCTGTATTTCTACGATATTTTTCAAGAGAGAGCATTTACTGTAAAATAATAGTGAGAGAGAGGATCAGTTGAATCACGCTTTAATTACTGTATTTATTGTTCAACTGATCATGATGCTTTTATGAATGTTGTAGCAAATCCCTCAATGAATATAAAGATATATTCTTGAAATTCTGTGTCATCATTTATTACCTGCATATTTGTATATTCTCTCATTACTTTTAAACAGTTGTATTCACCCCCCCTCTACAACACTTTGGACCTAACAATTGGTATCAAAGCTACTGTTAAACACATCTAACAGAGATCCTACCGTGTTGTTTGAGTTGGTTCTTGAAAATCCCAGATCCAATTTTTTTTTGAAGTTTGTGCCGAAAGCTTTTATTTGTGTCTTCTTGAAAAGTTCATAGATCTAAAAAGTTCCGAGTCATGGTGTAAGGAATATTTGTACAACATTCAAAACGTTTTACTTTAGAGCTTTGTGGGTTTTCTTGTGGTCAAAAATCTGGTTATAAAAGAATATTTGATTGGTTGACTAGGTAACTTGAATCAACTGTTTGACTGAACAAAAAGGACATATTCGAACTTCTATCAACTGGAAAGTGGACAACTTTTTTATTTGGACTTGAAAAACTGGTGGGCCCTGCTACTGTTCCTGTGATTAGAACTAACTTGCTTGAATCTTAAGTGCAAAACCCATTGGATATTAAGTGTTGGATATTTAAAGTGAGATAATCAATTTTTCAAGTAATACAATTTATTGTAATTTGAAAAGTGTATTATCTTAATTTTAAACTTTATTAAAATGGTCGCCGCACACATATTTAAGATACCTCCGTTTGATGCACAACATTATGACGAATGAACCGGAAGGATGAAAGCCTACCTTGAATCTATAAACAAGGTATACTTGAGAATATTGGAGAATGGTCCATACATACCCATGAAAATTGAGCCAGAGCGAATGGAAGGAGGGATACTAATACCATCCCGGTCCGTTCCTAAAGAGGAAATGGAGTTTTCAGACGCAGATAAAGAATTGGTTGGTATGGATGCGTCGTTACGCAACGTCATAATTGAATCCCTAGACTCAGAGTACTATGTTCAGATAAAAGGATTAAAAACAGCTAAAGCCATGTGGGATAAACTGGCTGTAGTGATGGAGGGGACCGAGGAAGTTAGAGATAATCACAAGCGCATTCTGATATCTGAATATGAATCGTTCAGATGCGAACGAGGAGAAAGTGTAGCGGATGTTTACAAACGTTACAGTAAATTGCTTATCGAGCTGAGTATAAGAGATAAAGTCTATCCACTGGCAGATTCAAATATCAAGTTTCTCTTGAATTTGCCTAAACATCTGGAACACAGGATCACTGCCATTCGAGAGTCAAGAGACTTGAAAAATACTTCTCTCGAAAAGCTGTATGGTGTTTTAAAGACCTACGAGCTGGAGCAGGAACAAAATGACAAAAGAAGATCCTACAATAGTGGAGAATACAAAGCGGTAAGTGAGTCTGGACTTGTAGCTGAAGAGTCTGCTGTAAAGGCACTTGCAGCTGTCTCATTGAAAACTGCTAATCCTGAAAGGGTGGTATTAGACATTGAAGATCCATCCGAAGAAAGTGAGGATGAATACTATACCCTTGAAGAGCTGTACAAATTAGAAGACAAGTCATATGCTTGTATTGCTCGAGAATTTGCTCATATCAGCTTTAGGAAGTCAAGAAGAGGTAAAGGACGATTTGGTAGTTCTTTCAGCCGAAGAGGCAGCAGCAGCAGAGGCAGTAGTGTAACTGGTCGGGGAAGTTACAGCGGTCGAGGTAGCACATCTGGTAGTGGCTACAGACCTAACCTGGTAGACAAGAACAAGTTCAGATGCTACAACTGCAATGAATTGGGGCACTTTGCAACAGAGTGCAAGAAGCCCAAGTACGTTCATCCCAAGGAATCCTATGCTGATCTGAAAAAGAAATATGATGCCTTGGTTAGCAAGCAACAGAAGGGAAGCCGGGCGTATGTTGTGACTGAAGGGAAGGGTTGGGACGAGTCTGATGAAGATGAAGATCAGGAACTATGCAACTTCGCTTTAATGGCAAGATCTTCAGAACAATCAGAGGTACCAATTCTAACCGTAAATGAAATGTCTATTTCTGAGTACCAAAATGAATTAGCTGCCATGACTAAAGACATGTACAATCTCCAACTGAATCTAATCGCTGTTAATGAGGAAAATGCTAAACTCTCCCTTAAAAATAGACTTCTCGAGGCCAGGGTAGAGGAATTAGAATCAGGAGAAAGTACAGAAAGGCAGTTAATGAATCAGGTAGACGTTTTAGAACACAAGCTTAAGATTAGGGAAGACCTTAACGAAGAACTTAAAAATGAATTAGCTGAGCTTAAAATAACATGTCAATCTTTTAAAGAAGCAGCTAATAAAGTTTTCGTAGAAAGGGACATGTACATGAAACTGGCAGGCAAGAGTAAAAATGAAAAAGTAAACATAGGACTTGACTACACACAGAAAAAGAAAAATAGGGTTGCTGAGTTGTTAGAGCCAGTGTTAGTCAAAGAAGATGTGCCTGAGGTTCTAGTGAATGCTAGAAAACATATCTTTAAGCAGTTTGAGCCTAGGACCATAGATCCTGTTGCTATTAAAATTGAACATGAGATTAAAATGGAAAAAGATTCAGAAGAAAAAGTAGTAGAACCTACAACTTCTAAGAGAGCGAGTAAGATTGCTTATGCTAAGAGAGGTGTAGGAACCAAGGAGGCTAAGACGGTGTCATATAAACAATGGGTAGCAGGGTCAGACCAAATGAAAACACCTGTAGAGGCAGTTAAAACTGAACATGTATCTGTATCTACATCTACACGAGCTAGGAAGGCATGCTATATCTGTAATCAAACTGATCATTTGTCTTACTATTGCCCGTCCTATGTAGAGGAAGAAAAACCTGTTGGATGTAATACCATGCCTGTAACTACTGCTTTGCCTAACATGTATGCAAATCATGCCAAATGCAATAATCCTAATTGTATGCCATGTGCTGTAAACATCATGCATGCTTATTTTAATTTGATGAATACTGCTAGTGCATCTGTTGAACATACATTTAGTAGTGGTAAGAAAAAGCATGCTGGATCAAAGGCTAAGACTTCAAGTCCTCCTAAAGTTAGGAGTGACCAGTCTACTCTCAAACCTGACAAACCAGTCAAGGTTGACAAGGGAAAAGACAAAGTCAAGATGAATACCCCTGATGGCATCAAGGCAAAGCCTTCTGTATCTGAAAAGAAAAAGAAAATTATTGATGCCGGGCCCAAACATCATTGGGTTCCGAAGAACGCCTAACCTTTCTGGATTTGCAGGGCAGTGAACAGGAAAAGACTAAAGTCATATGGGTGCTGGACAGTGGAGCATCAAGGCATATGACCGGCAATAAGTCCCTGCTAACAGATTTGGTGTTGAGAGCCGGCTCCGTGGTTACTTTTGGAGATAACAACAAAGGTTACACCCGGGGATATGGCCAGATTGTTTGTGGAAATGTTATCATTGAGGACGTGTCTTTTGTGGAAGGATTGCGACATAATCTTCTCAGCGTTAGTCAGTTCACTGACAGGGGTTTTGACGTCAACTTTGGGAAGCATGACTGTTCGATTCGAAGCAAAAAGGATGGAAGCCTTGCTCTCAAAGGAGTAAGGAAGTCAAATTTGTTCATAGCCGACATGAATTCTGCTGATCAGTCTGAAGTCACGTGTTTCTACAGCAAGGCTTCTGCTGATGAAAGTTGGCTATGGCATAAAAGATTATCTCACCTGAACTTTAAAGCAATGAATAATCTCGTAAGGAGAGAATTGGTGAGAGGGCTGCCGCAGATGGAGTTTACTCCAGATGGACTCGGCGAAGCATGTGAGATGGGAAAATCGAAAAGAGCCTCGCATAAGGATAAACAAGTGAATAGCATTACCGAGCCCCTACAACTACTTCACATGGATTTGTTTGGACCCGTTAATGTTATGTCAATGTCAAGGGAAAGATACGCGCTGGTGATTGTCGATGACTTTTCCAAATACACATGGGTGATGTTTGTGACATCGAAAGATGAAGTGCCACATGAGATCATTAGGCATGTACTGGTAATTAAAAACGTAGCAAGTCTGACTGTGAAGACTATCCGATCTGACAACGAGACAGAATTCAAGAACTCAGTGTTAATGGAATTCTGTATATCTAAAGGGATCAGACGACAGTATTCAGCACCGAGAACACCGCAGCAAAATGGGGTGGTAGAAAGGAAGAATAGGACACTAGTTGAAGCAGCTAGGACAATGCTGTATGAGTCAAGACTTCCTTTATATTTTTGGGCTGAAGCAGTTAGCGCAGCTTGTTATACACAGAACAGAACCCTGATTATAAAGAACTATAATGAGACGCCGTATTATCTGATGAATAAACGAAAACCATCTATCAAGTACTTTCACGTGTTTGGTGCCAAATGCTTTGTGTTAAGAGACAATGCACAACTTGGAAAGTTTGATGCCAAAGCAGATGAAGGGGTTTTCGTTGGATATTCTCTTGAAGTAGTAGCAGCGTACAGGGTGTTTGTGCTTAATGATCGCAAGGTGGTTGAAAGCCTTAATGTCACATTCGACGACTCAAAGCTCCCTTCTATACTAAAGGAAGACAGTGAGCCCACTTCCCTAAGATTTGAAAATATGAATATTGATGAAGTGGATACAGTTCCTAAGTCTGTAGTGCAGGGTAGTGATCCAATGATAAATAATGTAATTAATCAAGAGTCTAGTGTTTCGCCAATACAAAACACTAGGGCTGAGGGATCACCTTCCGTTAGACCTGGTACTAACTCAGGGGGAGTAAGTATGCACTCAGGGGAAGCAGTTCACTCAGGGGGAGCTAGTACTAGCTCAGGGAGAGCTAGTGGAAGTGCTTCTAGACTAAGTCACCTTCACTTACAAGATCAAGCTGAGTCATCAAGAACATTTGCTAGGGATCGTACTTGGAACAAGGACCATCCGTTTGAGCTAATTATTGGTGATCTAGATGCCGGAGTGACTACTAGAGGAAAAGCTAGAGCTGAAATTGCCACTGAGAATGAATGTCTATACTCAGTGTTCCTTTCCCAGATGGAACCTAAAGTGGTGGAAGAAGCTCTAGATGACGCTGATTGGGTGATTGCTATGCAAGAGGAACTCAATCAGTTTGAAAGGCAGAAGATGTGGAAGCTGGAACCCAGACCAAAGAATAGATCTGTTGTTGGAACAAAATGGGTATTCAGAAACAAGCTGGATGAAAACGGACTTGTAACACGAAATAAAGCTCGTCTGGTTGCTAAGGGTTATACTTAAAGAGAAGGAATTGATTATGATGAAACCTACGCACCAGTAGCAAGGCTAGAGGCAGTAAGGATGTTCTTAGCATTCGCAGCACATCATGGTTTTAAAGTCTATCAGATGGATGTCAAGAGTGCATTCTTAAACGGTGAACTGGATGAAGAAGTGTATGTCGATCAACCTCCCGGGTTTGTCGACAGCAAATACTGTGATTATGTTTATCGTCTCTTCAAATCAGTATATGGCCTTAAGCAGTCTCCGTGGAAGTGGTATGAAACTCTGTCAGACTTCTTACTAGAAAGTGGTTTCACCAGAAGAGTAATCGACAAGACGCTTTTCTACAAGAAATGCAAAGATGATCTAATAATGGTGCAAGTATATGTGGATGACATTATCTTTGGGTCTGCAAATGAGAAGCTGTGTGCTAAATTCGCAAAGTTAATGCAATCGAGGTATGAGATGAGTATGATGGGAGAGCTGACGTTCTTTCTGGGTATTCAAGTTAGTCAGAAGAAGGACGGAATATTTATCTGCCAGACCAAGTACATTCATGATCTATTGAAGAAGTATGGTCTCGAAGATGTATCACAAGCTAAGACTCTTATGGCAACAGCCACGAAGCTTGACGAGGATAAAGCGGGTAAACCTGTAGACATCTCAAGCTATCGAGGTATGATCGGCTCACTTTTGTATTTAACTGTTAGCAGACCTGATATTATGTTCTCTACATGCTTATGTGCAAGGTTCCAAGCGGATCCTAGAGAGTCACATCTCATAGCCGTAAAGCATATTTTTAGGTATCTCAAGGGAACATCAAATCTCGGGATTTGGTACCCAAGAGATACAGGATTTAATCTTGTTGGCTATTCGGATTCAGATTACGCAGGTTATAGAATAGATAGGAAGAGCACTTCAGGAAGCTGTCAGTTCCTTGGAAGAAGGTTGGTGTCTTGGCAAAGCAAGAAACAACACACAGTATCTACCTCGACAGCTGAAGCAGAATATATTGCTGCTGGAAGCTGTGTGGCCCAGATACTGTGGATGAAGAACCAACTCAAGGACTACGGTGTGGAAGTATCTAAGATTCCTATCATGTGTGACAACACAAGTGCTATTGCAATGACCAACAACCCTGTGGATCACTCCAGGACCAAGCACATTGATATCAGGTATCATTTTATTAAAGAGCATGTAGAAAATGGAACTGTAGAGTTGCATTTTGTGTCTACTGAACTTCAAATAGCAGATATATTCACTAAACCTCTAGACGAATCAACATTTTCTAGATTGGTTGGTGAATTGGGGATGCTTAACACCTGTTAGTTTTGCTACCTATCTGTTATAATTCAGTTTGTGTACATATTATTGTGATGCATGAATATTCATAATTAATAATGTGTACTTAATTTCAAAAATGTATGTGTTGCATGTCATAAGGGGAAGTTAGAAAGTTTCATGAAATTAATCTTGTGCTGATCTGTGTATCTATATGATTAATGTCAAATGAAGTGATGGGATTTAATGCTAGACTTAATTTTGAAATGCATAATTTATTTGCTAAATTCCTTGTCATTTCAAAATTGTAAGTTTCTAAAATGGTGTGAAAATTTGTGGTGAAATCTTACGAATTTTACATATAAATGTTTAATTCCTGTAATTTCATTGAAATTTTCTAAGGCAAATCTCGATCTGTTTCTGGATCGAGATCGAGATCGACTTGCGAAAATTGCTTAAAAAGTTTAAGGTAAATCTCGATCTGTCCACATCGAGATCGAGATCGAGATCGAGATCGAGATGTAGATCGAGATCGACATCGAGATGTAGATCGAGATCGACATCGAGATGTGGATCGAGATGCGTATCTCGAGATCGAGATGTGACTTGTCTTTTCAGTTATCTTTTTAAGCGTGCCTATATATATATAGCATTATATAGACTGTTCATTATTTCCATTAACTTTCTCTCTCTCTTTCAAAAAGTTTAAATTCATTCATATACACACGCATATACATACATACACAGCATCCTCTTCCCTGCCATTACACCAAGTTTTCTTGTAATTTTCTTAAACAAAAATCACTAACTGTTACTTGAAAGCATTAATCACTAAAACGAAACTCTGCCAAAATTTTGTTTAAACTGTTGAACTCCTTGCGCTTATTTTACGTCATTCGTGTTCTTGCAAATCGTTCTTTAGTTTTCTTTTCATTCGAGTGAGTTTGTTTTTTTTTGTTTCGCGCTTTCTTGTTCTTCATTTATTTTGTGTTCTTAAGTGAAATAGTTATGAGTATTACTGTTTAATCCATAAAGTGCAACTTAACCGCCCTGTTTTGTGTTTTTCCGAAATATAAGTTTTTTTCTCTCATAGCTAAAACAACAAAAACGGCTGTTCACTTTAATTTTCTAAAACTCAACCATCAATCATTAGTGGGGAGTTAAGTGGTCATTAGTGGGGAAGTTAATTTGTTTTAAATTGTGTCACTAATTACGTGGGGTAATTAGTGGGGATAGTGTACGTTTTTTTTGTGTTTAAATTTAGAACTTGTTCTCTAAATTTCCATTACAAAACCTTTTCAGAACATTTCTTTTCTCAAACACAAATTTAAAATGGCAAACCCAAATTTCACAATTCCCAAAACCAACTTTGTTAATCTCTCTGCTGATCGAGCAACTGGTAGATTCATTCACTACCAGTTCTGGATTGAGTCCCCCAACAACACATCCATAATAAGTCATGCTTTAACCACCTCTCCCATCCTGAATATCGAAGCCCTTCAAGCTGCTTACTCAACATTAGAGATTCAGGGTGGTAAAGCAAATCCAACAGGCTTATCCTTCACTATCGGTGGTGCTAAATATGAGGTTAGTCTGCAGAAGTTCAATGAGATACTCGGGCTTCCTTCAGAAAATTTTGCTCCGGAACCCACTATGGAGGATATGTTACAATTATTCACGAAGATAGGTTGTCGCCCTCCCACGGGTCCTATCAAGGTAACAAAGGTTAACACCGGTATGCTACCAGCTGAGTGGGATTATGTAGTTCAAGCCATTCAACGCTGCATGTTCCCAAAGGACAAAGACTACAGGCCGATGAACAACAGCTGTCGGGTAATACTATATGGAGTGACCAACAACAGGAAGGTGAATGTGGGCAAACATCTGTTGATTCAGTTGCTTGAGAGGTGGGCATTGGAAAAGAATGCATCTAGGAATCCGGAAGATGGACCAGTCAAATGCTGGATGCCAAGATTCCTTCAGATGGTTCTGGATGACGTCCTTTCAGAGGAGCACAGAAGAATATTTCAAGGCTCTGAAAGGATGTCATATTTTGATATGACCTTAAAGAGTATCTCCACCATGGAAACCCAGCAAAAGTCAAGACTTTTTGAGTTGCGCCTGACTCCGTACTTCCAGGATCTGCAAGATGAGTATGCTAGGATGCACGCTTCTCAGTTTACCACAGTAGAAGCTGAGAGTAGCGGTAACGAAGCTGCAGGTGGAGATCAAGTGTCTGGAAATTTGGGAGAAGCAGGTGTGGATGTTGACATGGCCGATGCAAATGTTGCAGAAGCTGGAGCCGACAAGGATGACGATCTTCTGAGTCAGGTACTTATTTTTGCTGATCTTGACCAATCGTCAATTCAACCAACCCCTGTTTTCTACAGCCGTGGGCCTGAAAACCCCCAGGCTCTATCCTAGGCTGCAAGCCCTTCTATTCACAAACATACAGCCAGCCCTAAAACTGGTGATAAAAGGAAGGCAAGCTCATCTGAGTCGAGTGAATCGAGTGGAGGGAGTGTCGAAGTTGAGAGAGTAGTCGCATCAGCAGCTCTGCCACCCTCAAAGAAGCAAAAGGTGGATTCTAACCCAGTGGCAACTACGCAACCTGTTAGGGATAGTTCACCTCTCACAGCCACCACACCTCACGCTGGTAGCTCACCTCTCCAAAACATTCCAATATGTTCGCACTCGCCTAGGCATATTGGTGAGAGTCAAGGAGAAGGTCCAGCTCAACAGCCAATAGGAGCTGGCCCTACCTCCCCTGAGTTGTCCGCTCAGGGCTCTTTGAGCAATTTCTCGGAAGAGGAAAGGCAAACTGAGACTCGCCCTTCTGATGCTAGGATCTCAGGAAGTTTATATGTGAAAGAGTCTGTCGAATCCAGTACGGATGACTCTTCCTCATCTGAATCAGAAAACAAGTTGCTCGCAGAGCAACGACATCTGGTGACTGGTGGGTCTACGCCTCCAGAATAGCCCAGCGAACCAGAAAAGGTTCTTGGTGAACAAGGGGATGACATGGTCATAACGCCATCTCCTATTGTAGACACAGCGCTTAAAGGTTCAGTCTCACTGACCGATATCGCCGACCAACTCACCGCTAGTCCCCAGCGACTAGTAGATGAGGCTCTAGTACTGTTAGGCTCTAAACACGAGGGAGAGACAGGGAGAGTAGGTCCCTTCTCTTTAGGGATCTTGAGTGAAACAGAACCCGGTGAGAGTAAACAGTTTAACCCAAGCCAAACACCGTCCCTTAAATTGCAGGATCTAGTGAAAAAGGTGGAGGCTTTGGAGGCTGGAGTTGCTGGTCTTACTGCTGCTGTCTCTTCTCACTCTGGAAGATTGGAGGTCGGAGCTCAGTACATGGAGAACCTGATTGCCGTCCAAAATCAAATGATTGAAAAGATAAACAATCTTGGATTGGTACAGGTGGAGGTTGGGCGGTCAGTCGATGATGTCACTCATGGCATGTCTCAGGTCTGGACGAAGCTGAATGCACTACTTGATGTTGTTTTTGGACGTAACAGGGCTGGACCTGGTCCTTCAACCGGTGGTGGTGGTGACGATAATAATGATGATGATGCTCCTGATGAGGATAACCCACCTAAGGGGGAGAAGGAGGATCAGGGTATGAAAAAGCTAACTAGTAAGGGTCCGGTGATTGAGTCCTCAAACAAATCTGGTGAAAAGGTGGAGGAGGCTCAACCGGCTCTTAAGGACAAAGGCAAGTAGAAGATGGTAGTTGAAGAAGAAGCTGAGAAAGAAACACCTCTCGTCGATGTATTTATGGGAAACTTTATTGAAGATTCTGATGATGATGAGATGGATGTAGAATCCTTAGTGGCAAGGAGGTCGACACTCGAGCAACGGGCAAAAAAGTGGGAACAAGAAAGAGGTCTAAATCCTGGCGGATCCGGCGTAGGAGTTGCAGGTGATGCAGGAGACCACTCGGTTGCTGACGAGCATGTGCCAGAAGAAGAAGTTGATGAAGTAGTGAAAGAAACGGAGATGCAAGAAGAGATTTTCAGGGAAGCCAGAAAAAGAGTGAATGAAGAAGTGCTTCAAGGAATAGTGGAAAAGGAACTAATGGCAAAGGAGAAGAGAGCGGCTCAGAAAACTCAGCATGAGTATGAAATGAAAAAGATCAAAGATCCTAAGGTCCAGGCTGACATAAGGAGGGAAGGTCCCGAGTGGGACAAGGCTAGAGAAGCCTTAGCTGGACCAAGAGCCTATGCTCCTAACTCAGAAAGATTGAGTTTCCTTCTCCACAAGCTAGAAAATCTAAACCCTGGGCTGCTGAACTATCTAAACTGTATAAGACAGGGATGCACCTCCGTACAAGTCATATTCAAGGAGAAGGCATGGAATCTGATGATTACTTGGACACCCATAACAAGAATCGAGCCGTGTATGGTCGATGAAGCTTTCTTCCATGCAAGGGGTGCAAGTGAACTGGTAGAATTCGCTCACAAGGTAGACACCTCTGTCAAGACTAGAGTGCTGTTTAAGGAGAAACTGTTGAAGATGGCTGAAGACAGAGGGGTTGACATTATTCTAAATCCCTACCAGATCAGATACGTCCATGACAAGGTCTTGAGGATCGTAAATCTGTATGACTCGAAACTGACCCCGAGCGGAAATGTACTGAAGGCAGTTGCAAAGCTAGTCCTCTCAAAGGGTTTTCTAACAAAGGAAAAGAAGCTGGTGGCTAAGGACTTGGAGAAGTTGATAAGAAGGCAAGATGTTAGATACAAGTTGCCTGAAGCCAAACTACCAGTGGTTAAGAAGGAGCCTGAAGACTATGCATTCGAGCAGCAAGAAGAGGCAATAAAGGAGTATGTGCAGAGATACGGAGATCCAAGATTAGACATTCCTGAAGAAGGAGAAATTAGGGAGGAAGTTAGTGCAGTGGTTGGTGCAAATGTCAAGTTTGTCAAAAGCAAAGCTGAGAATGAGAATGATCTGCTGATCTATACAGACAAGCATCAGGTGGAAACCGTCATTGAGATCAAGTACGACATCTTTGCAGAACACAATCATGAAACACTGTGTATCATAAGGGAATTGATTGATGAGATGGATGATGTTGACGAGTTTGATCAGGATTATCTAAGGGTCACGTTTGATAACTTCTGTAGGAGAAGACAACAGCTTGACATTCAGAGGCTACAGCAATGCACCACCGCTATTGTCATTGGATACCCTAAGCAGCTGGTCATAAGGAAGAAAGGGAAAAAGGGGTATCCTGACAAAGTCACTAAGCTGAGGTTTGAAGACATTCCCACGAAGCTTACCACTCGCAGCATGGTTGAGAGGTGGTTGAGGTTGTTTCGAGACTACAAGATCAGAAATCATGTGGAAGCGGAATGACTTAATCTTCTCAAGAAAAGGATGGATGAAGTCTGCAACCCTGAGTTCATGAAGAAAGAAAAAGCAGCCAAGAAGAAAGCTCGTGAGGAAGAGGAGCGCAAGAAATCGAAGTTTTAATGTATTATGCTTGTAATGTTTCTTTGCGTTGTAATTTGTTTTCTTGTTTTCCTGCATTGTAAGTATATTATCTGTTTTCTTGTGTAGTGTAAGGTAGAAGTTAGTTAGCTAAGTGTCTTGAAACTGGTTTATATTAGGCGTCAATTATTTTGCGAAGTTCGGCGGTGGTAATACTGCTAAAAGGACTTCAGAAGGATAATTGAAGATTGAGTGGACCGTGCTCTTAAGTACTTAGAGAAAATCTCTAGAAGAGCATGAAGCCATTTGATCGAGCCAACAGGTGTCCAATTTTGGCACTTGAAGTATCAGTAATAGACATGAAGCTAGTTAATCAAGCCAAGCATTATGCAAGTTGACATGATCTTTTATGAATGTTATTTTATCTTTTTCAGTCCCTGGTTAGTTGAGTTATCCTCATTGTGAATTTGGTTGTCATTGTTAGACAATCAAATAGGGGGAGATTTAAAGGCATATGTGTACTAACTTGTAACACTTAATTACTATGTAACTCAACTAGGTAAAAGATAAAACAACAGCAAAACAAGGGAAACTGAAGAAGCACATGGAATCAATCAACTGAAGAAATGGTAATGATACTTGGTAACTACAAGTAACTAATTTGGTTAATCAAGAATGCCTAAGTGAGAAGAAGTTCAATCTCAGTATTGCTCATGCCCTAACTTATCTAATGGAGAATCAAATTAATGTCAAAGAAGTATCAAGAAGACCAAAGTGATTTCATGTAATGTATCTCAACAACTGGATAATGTAAAGGTTAATCAACAAATGAGAACTGACATTCAGAAGCAAGAACCCCTACAAGACTAGTCACTTATGAACCAGACCATTGCATCAAGTGTCAGGACATTGGAGGCAAGTTCATGTCAGTAATAGAAGATCTCATTTGAATTTAGTGAGGAAAAGAAATTGAAGAAGTTAGGGAAACTTGCTCATAAAGGTTAATCCACAATTAGTCACTAAAGAAATTCAACATTGGATGAGTGCATATTTGCTAAGGCAAATGTCGATCCACAGCAGATCGAGATGCGGATCGAGATTGATAATTGAAGAAAAACATTGCAAGGCAAATCTCGATCCACGGCAGATCGAGATTCTCACAGATCGAGATCGAGATTCTCATAGATCGAGATCGAGATTTTCACAGATCGAGATCGAGATTCTCATAGATCGAGATCGAGATTTTCACAGATCGAGATTGTCGACCAAGATCGAGATCGAGATGGGTCCAGGCCGAGATTGAGATGCGGGTCGATATGTAGCATTTAATGTTCAAGGGATAAGTGGCTTATTGTGAACGGTTGATCCAGAGTGGTTGGGAAAGTACTTTTTGTTGTCGAGTCCTGATTGGGCCACGTACACAAAAAGGACAAGATCAAGACTACACGACATTATAAAAGCAGCACTTTGTTTTCATTTGTATTTGATTTTTATCCATCTCTGTATTTCTACGATATTTTTCAAGAGAGAGCATTTACTGTAAAACAATAGTGAGAGAGAGGATCAGTTGAATCAAGCTTTAATTGCTGTATTTATTGTTCAACTGATCATGATGCTTTTATGAATGTTGTAGCAAATCCCTCAATGAATATAAAGATATATTCTTGAAATTCTGTGTCATCATTTATTACTTGCATATTTGTATATTCTCTCATTACTTTTAAACAGTTGTATTCACCCCCCCTCTACAACACTTTGGACCTAACACATAGGTAGCTTATCCAAGAAATCAGTAAATATAAATAGTGAGATTAAAACATTGTCCATTCTTACTTGCAATTTTTACTAACGAATTCTCTTTCTCTTTCTCAATCTCTGAACTCTCTCTCTGTATCTATCTTCTGCTAATAACCCTAATTGTTACTTTCTAAATTGTTGTTTCTGCATAATTACTAACAAATCTCGCCAGTTAATTCTCATCTCATCTTCAAACATACTAATGGCATCATCAAAGAAAGTCTCATAATCTGGATTCTACTACGAACTCAACAACTTTGTTGCTTGCACTATGGTGGAGGAAGCCCTAACAGAATTCCATCCTCTAATGGAATTCCTAAGAAGTTCAAGGATATCAAAGGCCTTCACAGAAGCACCAAAGATAGTGTGCAATCTAGTTGAAGAGTTCTGGACTACTGCAGAGGTAGTAGATGATTTCTCTTCAATCTCATTTGATTGCAAAGGACAGAGGTATATTCTAACCACTATAGTCTTGGGTGAGTGTTAGAGAAATCAATTACACAACTCCTGATGCTAGTCTAGGAAGTATAGTTAGAAAGAATCTAAGAAAAGAATGGTCATATTTCTTTGATGCAATAATAAAGTATTTTTCTGGTAAGGTTAGTAATTTTGATGCAATAACAACAATTATGCAACAAGTAGGGTATAACATTTTATATGATAGATATTATAATTTAGGTAGTCTGTTAATCAATGAAATGTCTGCCAAATTGGGAAATAAAATAAATAGATCTAATCATATTTATTATGCTAGATTTATTATGATTATTATTAACCACTTTGTCAAGAATATTGAGATTGACAGGAGTACAGAAGTTTTAGATTGTTGGACTCAAAACAAAAGGGTCTTCAAAGACTTGGTAAGAATCAATCTTCACAGTAATGTGGAATTTATTTATCCACCTTTAGTTCAGGTATTTATCTCAACCTTAACTTCTTTCAATCCCCAACCTTCTTTGCCTTCTGTGACTATGGAGGGTAGTAGTAATGACCCCAACCCTTCTACCCAAGCCACACAACTAATCTCAAAATCCAAATCTAAGAAACCAACCTCAGCAGGTTCTCAAAAACCTGCTGTTGTAAAAACAAAGAAAAGGAAATCAACTGTTTTGGTAGATAGACTAGAAGGAGATGTAGGTGGTGAGGGAACTGGGGAATATCAAAGAACCCAGAAGAATAAGGAGAGTGAGGGTGTACAACCTCAGCCAAGCCACTCCACAGTCTCTCAAAATACTATGGATGTTAATATGGAAAAAACCACATCCCTGTTGCCATCCTCTCAAAAGGATGACAATATTGAAAATAGCCCACAACTAGGGGCACAGAACCAAATTGGGGACACACAAGCCAAAACAATAACACCATATGAAAGGAGAAAGAAGAAAGTCACCTTTGCACATGGAGAATCACACACGGCAAAATCACAGGAAACTGTGGTAGAGCCTTCTCAAAGTCAGGTTGATGTGTCTCATATAAATTATGAGATGCAACCCCATTCTCTCTCAATTCCAATACCTTCCATTCTTACTTCTCCATCCCAACAAATTTCTTCAGAAAATGTTTTGATATATTATCAAACATTTTCAGATTCTCCTTCTTTATTCTTCAAGGAGAAGCCAACACTCTCTCCTGAATCTTCTTCAGAGGATATTCAGGATTCCATTTTTCATGTTATTAAAAATATCTATTCTCAAATAATTTCATCAACAGTTTCTACTCCATCAATTGATGTTTCTTCATCAATTGATATTTAACCATCGACTGATAAGCCATCGATCGATACTCAAGATCAATCGATGGGTATGCATCAATCGATGGATATCCCAAACACCTCAACTATTAATATCTTTACATCAATTGATGCTCAATCAATTGATGTTGCACAAACACTCTTAGGAATGAGTGAGTTGAGTGAGAGGCAGGATTGCAGCCTGGCAAAAGGAGAGGGAGTGAGTAAGGACATTCCTATTTCTTCCAGGAATGAGAGTGAAACACTTGAGGGCCCCACCTTAGAAGGTGCACAGAAAATGAGTGAGGGATAGGTGAGATTCCAGGATGAGATCCTGATGCAAAATAGAGAGATGCGTGAGAGAGATAAAATAATTCTTTTATTTGCACAGTAATTAGAAAGTGAATTGATGGCAGAAGAAGTGGGAGTCAAGGAGTTAGGGGGAGTACCACATGCAGAAGCTAGTGGGAGTGGAGTTGCTAAGGACAATTGATATTAAAGCCTCAACAGATGAGAGATCAATTGAAGAAGCCAAGTCAGGAATTGAAGACCATCAACTGATGTGAAGACCCATCGATTGATATGTATCGATCGATGTCATTTATCAGTCGATAAGTCATTCCTTATCAATCGATGGATGTAAAGATCAATCGAAGAAGAACATCAGTTGATAGATTAAAGGATGAATCAATTGATATGCTTAACAGCAAATTATCAATTGATTGTGACAACACAGAAAGTCTATCAGTTGTAGATTCAGAGAACAAAAGCACACCTATGGAAGACAGCCTAGGGTGGCTGTGGAGACTCAATCAGTAGCTTTCTTTCAAGACTGTTTTCCTAAAAAGGAAAAAGGAAAAAGAGAAACAGATAGAAACAATCCTAGAATAGGAATTGTAAAATACACTTGTAGTATATAAACAAGTGTAGTAGCATTGTTAGAAAAATAGAAAAGTTAGACAATATTTCTACAATCAACTGATCAAGCTCAAGAGCACATTGTAAGATCAGTTGATTCTTTCTAACTTTGTAAAAACGAAGCTAGGTTATCTTTAACCTAGTAACCTAGGAACATTGAGCAAAAATATATATCTGATGGAAAAATCAATCCATTAGTAATTTTTAAATCTCTCTTTGTTCATTCTAATTTTCAGTTGTTTGATCAAACATATTCTGTTAAACTTTCAAACATCAAGAACAAATATTAAAAAGTTTTAATATTTGTATTCAACCACCCTTCTCCAAATATTGACATTGTTCTTAGGAATAACAGCTATAAACTATTTTTCTAATTTTTTTAGAGCTTTACAATTTTAAATATTAATAATTAAAACTTTTTTTCCATCATCGAAATTTTAGAGAAGTAATTATTCTACAAAAGTTAAGTGCTATTTTTATGTACTAATTTTTATAAAAGGAAATAATTATATATCATAATTATATATAAGCACCACCATCTATATAAATTATATATCAAGTATTAGAAAAATAAATCAAAAATAATTTACTTGCATCTAACATCTAATAAATCAATCATGTATTACACTTATTTAAAGTCAGAATGCAGAAGTCGAGAGCCAGTTAATACACAGATAGACAATCAATTTAATGTTGATATGATTTTAATTGATGAAAAACTTAAGAAATTTTTATTTCATATTAGTTTTATCACAATTATACGATTAATTTTTGGCAGGATAATCTTTATCCATGTAACAATTCACTGCTTAATATAACTGTCATGAAAAGGTTGGAAGAAGGAATTCTCAGCATACTACTACATGAATTTGAGTTCATATTGTGAGATACAATCTTTTGATTAGATTTTGGATTATTTTATCTAAACAATAAATGTAAATTAAATTAGAAATAGAAATAGAAAATTACTAAATAATACTCCTTTCATCTCAAAATAATTGTCCTTTTTCTATTTTTTTAGTCAAATTGACCGATTTTTTACTGAATATTACACATAATATATAATTAAGAAAAAAATAAAAATTATATCATTAAAAATATATTTAATAAACTTTAAAATGTATATTTTAGTTTTTGAAAATTATAAAAGAATAATTTTTAATTTACGATCAAAGTTGGATCAATTTGACCGCACAGAAATCAAAGAAGACACATATTGTGAGATGGAGCGAGTATAATAATCCTCTCTTAGCTTTATTTGAAGTGACATTCAATGAGCTGAAAGTCAAATTTGGTTAAAATAATTTTATAAACAAAATAAAATGATTATCTCTCAACATAAAATTACAGACAAGATTTATCAAATTGATGATAAATCAAATATAATTTATATATGTTATATTTTGAGGCAAAAACTGAAGACGAACAAATACAATATTTTTAACACTAATTTTACGAGACTTAAAATGTAATATTAATTTAAAAAAGTGTTTGTTTTAAAGTTTTTCGAAGGAATATATTTATAACATAATTTCTAAATATATTTTTTCAATTTATCTACAACAAAATCCTGTCTATATGCAAAATACACATTTTATCTCGAAATCCCTTAGTTATTTATTCAATTGAATATAATGTATTTTAATTCAAACAAAAATATTTTATGGACTTCATAGTTATTAATTATTTAAGAATATTATGTTTGAATTTATTTCAAGTCAAAACTCTAGTCTAAACATCGACTAGTTCCAACAAATAGCTATCGATTATTGTTTTGGCATATAAGGACAATGTACCGATCCTTTTCTCAAAGAAATAGTTACACATGTGCAAATGACTTGAAACTTAGGGAATGTCACTATAATATTGAAAAAGAGTTTAAGAAATTTTTGGTTATTTATTATGAACTTTTAACAGGAGCCCAAAATCCGATAAGTAATTGATATCCAAGAATTCTGAAAAATCATCGAAAGTCTTAGAAACACCTAGGTCGAATTTGACCATAGTCACAGGGTTATTTTTAGAATATTTTACAGTTAGTTACATATTTTTTGGAGTATTTTTGAAAAACGTCAAAAAAACAACGTATTGTTCCGTTAGGTGTTTCTATATAAAATAACTTGGCACATTTTCTATGCACTCATGTGATGAAATAGGGGCGGGGAGCACAAATTCAAAAACCCAATAAGGAGCCTTAATTTAAGGAAGTTTTATCCAACAAAGTGAAGCCAAAAAACCTATTTTTGCTTATAAATACAAGGCTTTCTTCCACATCTTTCCCAAGCTTTTTTTAGCCAAGAAATTATTAGATTTTTCTTTCCAGGCATATGGCCCATATCCCATAAAATAAAAGCTCCCAAAATATCTAGCAAGCAAGCTTTGATTTTACGAAGTTTCATCACTTTTCAAACTTGTTTCACCCACTTTCTTGCTCATATAACACACCTACCATACAAGTAGTTTTTATAGTCTTTAAAATAGAACCAACAATAAAACTTGTTATTATATTCATTTCACTCCAATTTCCCAAGTGCATACTCACATGGCAATTATAGGTACATCTATACTTGATTCTAAATATAGAGTAAAGTATATTATTTTTCTATTTTAACACCTTGTTTAGCGTTGCATTAGAGTGCTATGTTCTATAATTGATGCTATATTATAGAAATAACACGTCCTTTAGCATTGTATTGGATTTGTTCTTGTGAGATACCGTCTTATGGATTAGGTTTTGATTATTTTGTCTTAACAATAAGTATAAATTAAATTAGAATTAGGAAGTTACTAATTAATATAGTAATCCGCCATTAGGTTATTCGAAGTGACACTCAACGAGGCAAAAGTCAAACTAGGTCAAACTGCTTTTATAAATGAAACTAAATGATTTTCTCTCTATATATATTTAGATAAGATTTATAAAAATAATGATAAAATCAAATCTAATTTATATATGTTACATTTTGAGGCAATAACTAAAGATGAACAAATACAATATTTTAACACTGCTTTTACGAGATAGAAAATGTGTTATCTATTTAAAAGAGTGTTTGTGTTAAAGATTTTCAAGGGAATATATTTTCAATATATTTTCTAAATATATTTGTTCAATTTATCTTCAACAAAGTCATGCCTAGATATAAAACACAGATTTTATCCCGGAACGATCTTTTTCACAAAATAATAGCTACACATGTCCAAATGGTTTGAAACTTAGAGAATGTCATTAGAATGTTGAAAAAGAATTTTAGGATTGTTTTCATAATTTTTGGGTGACTTTTATTTTTGACCTGTATTCCCAATATCATTGTCTGCTGTTCGGTTAATTAAAAGTCAATGAAGGTCAACTACAAATTGAGTAGAATTTTGACCATAACCTATTGGGATTATTCCCAGATGGTTCCCAAATTTTCATAATTTTTGGAGCATATTTTGAAAAACATCATATTTCCATCGTATCGTTCAGTTTCATGTTTATTAGCTTAAATATTTTACTGAACAAGGTACACACATTTTTTCAAGCACCTATGTGGCCAATTTCAGCTGATTCAACTTTAATTTGAATTCTTATGGCTCTCCTTGCTCCATGTGAACCTTGTCCTCTTTTTCATCTTTAAAATAAATCAAAAATGCCTTAATTTTGGCCTATAAATCTTTTATTTGGGCGACTTTTTCTGGCGACCTCATTTTGTGTGTTTTAGCTTCTAAACTAGCTTTTTCTCTTGATTTCTCTCTAGATCTCAAGGGTTATAAGTTGGATATAGTAATTATATATATTTATATATATTCGGTAGCTACTATATATATAAGCTCACTTGTTCGATTTTTAGATATATTATATAGTTAGCCTTGCTTACGATTTATATATACACGAGCTTTAATTGTTGTTCGATCTCTCTTATATATAAATTGTGATAGCCGTTGGAAGAACTTTCACTTCATCTCTTGCTCTTCTTAACAAAGTTGTTCATAAACAACTCCAATTTACTTAAGTTCTAAGTTGAGACCGAATTGTATAAGTCTTATATAGAGACATAAATAAAAGGACTCTGTGTTGATAAGTTGCAAGTCCACTCATTTTATTTCCGAGTTGAGATTTCATTCATATAAGTCTATATTATTAGACAAACAAACTTCTCCTTGTTTGAAATAAATATAGTAATAAACTAACTTATATTTCGAGATTAGAATATTCATATAAATCTCATATATTATTTAGAGATATAAACGAAGCTCTCTCGTAGAATATTTGTAAAGTTTAAAATCACTTTAATTCCGAGTCGATACCAATTTGTATAAGTTGAGGTACGACATAAACAAAAGGACTCCTTATTGAATTATTAGTGAAAGAAACTAACTCATATTCAGAGTTGTGTTCCTTTGTATAAATCTCACATATTTAGAGATATAAACGAAGTAAACTCGTAGAATATTTGTGGTTTTATTCTTTAACTTCGAACACCGAGTTAAGGGCTTTTCGTATAAGTCGAGGCATAAATGAGCCTAACATGTTGAGTTCTTGAGGTTAGTACACGTTAGACTCCAAGTTAGATAATATTTTATATAAGTCGAGGTACGACATAAACGAAATGTACTCATTGAATCTTACTGGCTTGGTTCGAGTTTGTTTTAAAGGCCATTTTTAATTGTTACTCTATGCCTTATAAACAACTTGATTTCGAAAATGAGCTTGACATAAGTCAAGTCAATATATTCGGCCTTTAGTTTAGATCATATACCCTCGACCTTATATATCAGACAAAAATAAGCAGAAAAGAAAAAGATTTTCTTTAAGTACTTGCATTCATACGCTTTACTTTCCGCACATTGCTTTAGCATAAGCATTTACTTTACTTGCATACACGTTCACACACAACGTGTGGTTTGTCCTTCTAATGAAGCGACTTACCCCGACTCGCATTTATATATTCTGTTGTTTCGGCTATATTATATATATTTATTTGTTCCCGATCTAGTACAGTAATATACTAGTCCGCCATCTTCTTTTCTTATAAACAAGGTTATTAAGTCGTAGTACTAGTTATCTAGACTTTGTTAGTGAGGTGAAGTGAAGTGAGGTGATCCTTATTCTAAGACCCAAGTCCTAGGCACACCGACGGGAAGTTGGGTATCTTTGCACCGTGAAGAAAAGGAAAGATCCAAGACCTAAGACCTAAGATCCAAGACCTACAGAGGGTTAGAGGAACATAGTCTACACAAGGTTGTAATTTTTCTTACTTATATTTGATGAGGTAGCGGGGAGTTATGCTCCAAGATAAACTTGTAAGGGTTCTATTTAGATTGTGATGAGGTAACGGGGAGTTACGCTCCAAGATAAATCTAGTAGGGTTGCTATTGTATTTTGAGGGGTTAACGGGTAGTTAAGATCCAAGATAAATACATAGTGGTTGTAAAGGCTTCTCCGCCGCTATAAGGAGTGCATCTTTTTATAGTGGGAAAATCTTGAGTTCAGGGAGGGACTTGGGGACTGGACTAGGGGTGAGCAGATCCGTTAAGTGATTGCGTCATCGCAAATCAGGATAAAAATCTTGTGTGTTGTGTTCTATTTCTTTACTCTCTTTTAATTTCCACACTTGATTTACTAGTTTAGTAACATTTTTAAAAGAGAAAATTTTAAAATGCCAAGCTCTAATTTTTTTAAAGGGTATTAAGCTATTCAACCCCCCTTCTAGCTAATACCCATCCTTACAGACCTAATAGTTGGTATTAGAGCGGTGCTTTTGACTGTGTTCAGTGGCCTTTTTTAGTGCCTACGAACGCGACAAAAAGTTGATCATTTATGACGTATTTGAGTACCATTAGTTGTGGTGAAGGTCTCTCGAGTTCGAGGCCTCATTTATTCGATGGCACTAACTTTGCTACTTAGAAAACAAGATTTAGAATATATGCTAAATCCTAAGGTGTCAAAGTGTGGATGGCTATCGAGGATGATGTTGTTGTTCTGACTAAAGTAGTTGACGATATTGTCATCGAAAGGAAAGTCAGTGAATACACCTGCGAAGAAGAAGAGTTAATGAACATAGCCGCGAAAGCGGAAATAGTCTTAACTAGTGCACTTGTAGAAAAAGAATACAAGCGTGTTAATAACTGCAAGTCAGCACAAGAAATGTGGAACAAATTGGTTATTACCTACGAGGGAATAATGTATATTAAAGACTCTCGACTGGATACTTTAATACGACAATTTAAAATCCTCGAGGGTGAAACCATCATCGATATGGAAACGAGGTTTACTCGAATCATCAATGAAACTTGCACAACTTGGAAAGGCTTATTCGATTAATGAGAAAAATCCAAGGGTGCTAAAAGCCTTACCTCCGAGTTGGAAAGTTAAAGTTACCACTATAAAAGAAATGCATAATCTGAATACATATACCATCGATAGTTTATTCGGAAACCTTTGTGCTTACAAGGAAGATAATGCTCCGAATAAACCTTGTTAGGAATTAGAGTTACAGAAGTTTATAGAACCGGGGGGGGGGGGGGGGTGAATGTATAACTTCAAATTCTTTTGATTTTTGTTTTCACTTCTTTAATTTTGATGAACTGCTTGATAGTGTTTGTAGCTTTGTCAATTCATAGGTGTTTACTTAAATACAAATGCATAAATGTAAGAACACGGTGAATTAATTTTCAATCTAATTGTGTATTAGAATGAATCAACTACAATCTGAAATTCAAAGTGAACTTCAGCTTCTTGTTCTTGGAAGTAGAAATAAGGTATGAATTCTTGATGGAAAAATTCAGTTTATTTTACTAATGAGGTTGTGCAATTTCTATATAGACAACATGTCTTTTGGCATATGCACTCACAAATCAGTTAAGCTAAAACTAGAAATAGACAAAAACAACTTTACATTTGACTATTATCTATTTCTAGCTAACACAAACTATGACAGTCCTTTTTCTTCCACCCTTATCCATTCTGTCATTTGTCTTGTTCATCTTCTAAGATTCATTATAGACTTGTCTCCATCTTCACAGGTTTGACTGATCCTGTAATGACAGAGCTTCAGAATCACTTGTCTTGTTCGTCTGCAAATCTCCTAAAATTTAGCTTCTTGAATCAACCGAGTAATCACTTGAATTTACTTTGAGAAGTCACAATGAATGACTTCTCGATTAGAATAGACTTCCTGATTAGAATAGACTTCCCGATTAGAATAGACTTCTCGATTGGAATAGACATCTCGATTAGAATAAACTTCTTGAATCATATTTGTAACACAGACTTCTCGATTGGTTCTACCCTTGGTACTTCTCGATTGCTCATTTGGCTAACTTCTAGATTTGTCCAACTGTACTTCTCGAATGGTTCAATCTTCACACTTCTCGAATAACTATCAATTCTTTGACTTCTCGATCACTTCTCACTTCTCGATTGATTGATAAGTTACTTGAGCATTTGAGAATTCTCTACCAGCTTCACAATTCTGACTTCTCTATCAGGATGACTTCTCTATCATATATTTGCCTTGTAGTATTTTTCACTGTAATTCTTATTTGATGAAGTCTTCATTGATTTGATGCATGATTCAGACCTGAATCTTCTATCAATCTTTATTCTTGACTCACATTTACATATTGACTTCACAGTAAAAACATACTTCTTTCTGTAAATACATTAAGACATTCTAAGAACACATCCTAATACAGAACCATTACATGTATTACATCAAGATAAGTAATCATACAGAGTAGGCTTGATTTGGTCCAACAATCTCCCCCAATTTGGGAAAAGAAAATTTTACAAATTAATACAAGATATCAAACCTACCTATTTCTGTTATTGAAGTTGTTGCATGAATAGATCATATTTTGCTTTTTTTTTCCTTCCTTAGCTTTGATTTCTTCAATGGCTTGAAGAATTTCTTGCCTAGCCATGACTTCTTCAATCAAAATTACATTTTTTAGAATATCAGTTATAACTTGTAGAGATTGTATGGGATAATCTTTTACAAACTTGAGTCTTATTCTTGAAGTTACTCCATCTCTGAGTTTAAACTCAACTCTGTCTGGATCTTTGAAAACTCTGCACTTTCCCAATCTCCTCAACTCTTCAAACTTTCTTTCTAACTCCTATTTCTCCTTGATCTTCCTATCTGCCATTTCCTTCCTCTCATTCACCTTTTCAATCTTTTTCTGATATTTTCTTGCCAAATACTAAGCTATTTTAACCATCTTCAATTTGTTGACCATGCTCTTTTTATCATAAAGGCTGATTACCCTTTTGATGTCATGAGTAGTAGACTTTGAGCTATCATGGTAGAATTCCCTTTCTTCTCCATCAAAATTTGTTACAAACATCTTCTTGTCCCTTATCTTAACCTTACAGATCATCTGCATTCCATTATTTGAGTCTCACCATATCAATTACAACTTTTTCTTGGATGGGATGAATATGTAGACCTTTATTAGGTACAATAAGCTGCTTCTTCCATTTTGAACACCTCACTAGCAATGAGCTAGTAGGCTTCTTGAACTTTATCATAGTGACTGAGTTGACTTTGATTTGATGGCATGGCTTTAGGTTCTTAACCTGGTCTCTCTTTATCTCCCTCCTTATTACTCCATTTGTTGTCACCTTGATAAGATGTCTTCTAGGTGATTTGGATTTTGGGATTATAGAAGTTTTAGAAACTATTGAAGCCATATTAGCACTCTGAATTTTGGTAGGTGTACTAACATGACTACCAACTGCTTCCTGCTTTGATGGTTTCTTTCTTTCATATGACTTTTCTTTTCTTGAGTCATCTCTCCTTTTCTTGTCATCATTTTCCTTCTTCTTATCATCTTTCTTTCCATCCTTATTACTCCTGGAATCAGGTTTCTTGTCTTCCCTTCCATATCCCTTGTCTTCATCATCCTTCTTTTTCTTCTTCAACTCATCATTTGCAAAAGTTGACACTTGACCATTGATGAATTTTCTCAACTTTTCCATAATCAACTTGTCTTCTTCTCTAATGACTGGCTTTTTCTTTAACAGATCCAAGAGACTTATGATTTGGCTTATGTTGTCAGGATTTAAATGCTGAGGAATTCTAAAGTGAGAGAGAGTGTTTGACTTGATCATGTAGAGAATCTCATCCGGGTTGTAGTAGTTTTAGGAAGTTCTTTGGGCATCAAGGGGCCTAGCATGTTCTTCAATTCATTATCTTCCTTTGTCACATTCTCTATTACTTTCTGCAGACACTCTAGTTCTGTATATGAAAGTCCATGAAACAGTCCTAGAGATACCTTATAGTAGCCAGATTTCATCTGCACTACTGGCACTTTGACCTCTTCACCATTTACTTGTATCTTCACACCTCTCACCATGTAGATACTGTTTTATAGCATTTTCCTATAGTTCTGATGATTGTCCTTTACATTTGCCTTCATTGCTTTCAAATTTAGCATGAACTCCTTGTCTGCAAGTGGCTTCCTGGCCTCCTCCCTTAATATTGTCATAACAACTTTTTGTCTTTCATCTTCTATCTCATCCCCTTGCCTTTCAATCTCCTCATTTGTCTTCTCCCTCTTAGGGTTGATATCTTGGTTCCTGGGTAGTAATGAAGAATGAGTTAGCTGGAATTGAGTGGGAACTTGAACTTGAGGTGCTTGTCCAGAAACAATTGTGGTGGAGAGGGGAATTTGAATTTGGGCTAGTTGAGTAGAAATGTGTTGAAGAGTGATACCTTGAGCTGAGCTAGAAGTCTTATAGTCTTTCTTTAGAGAATCAACTGTAGACACCACTTCTGAGAGAGTAGTGGAGAGAATTGATTGATGATTGGTTAATGTATCTATCTTTTCATTCAATTTGGCCACTATGAGGGTTTCAACTTTTTCTTCCTTGGCCTTAGATTGGTAGACGAGGTTCACTTGGAAAGGAGCCAAGTCATGAATTGGTACATCTTAAGGCTACCTATCTGCATGCCTATTTTTGTACAGAACCTCAACCATGTTGTTGATTGTGGCCTATTTTTGCTGAGCTGTTGTTTGAACATCAATCATTTCTTTGAATGTTTTCTCCATCTTCTCCAATTTATCATTCATTTCTGTAACCCCATGCCTTGATAATGAAGAATCTGATTTAGAGGTTACATGAGCATAAAGACCACCAGGCTAGCTTTAATGCATCTTCAATGGCTTTCAAGAACCCTTCCATTTTAGTTCTATGTTCTGTAATTTCTGATTGGAAGCCCCTTACAAGATAATGATTTGATTGAAGTTGGACTTTGGCTGCTTCATGTATTGCATCATAAATGGCAGTTGGAGTGAAGACCTTCTCACATGATCCAAGAGATGTTAGATATTTCAGTCTCTTCCACTGTAGCATCTCCTCCATGCTCATAGTGTTCTTGTTATTCAACTAGGCATCCACATTGGCTTCTCCATCTTCAGCCATTTCAGCATTTTTATCCTTAAACTCCACATGATCTTTGGCATATTCCAACATGATTGTAGCATAATTCTTGTTAGGTAGATGAGAAGTGAGAAGTTATTGTGATATGTGGTACCAGCTATCTAATTGATCGCCATATATTTCTTTTAGTTGTTCATCTGATAGTGACCCACCATGAGGTGATGGTCCTGATTCCCTGTCATGTTGCACAGGTTTCAGCCATTGTGACAAAAAGTTAGGTCTAGAGCCACTTGTTACAGTGGTCCCCTCAGTATCTATGTCCTCATCCTATTTCTCAGATGATTCTCTAGATACTGGATGGATGGGTGATTTCTCCCTAGGAGACAGTCTTTGAATGACTGGGGAGTATCCAGGAGATGTCATTTGCATGGTGTGGAGGTCCCCTGAATTTCTCAATATCTGTGAAGACACATGTTGCTCCAATGGCTCATTAATGAGACCAAAAGGGGGTGGTACTCTCTTTTGCATAGAGTCTGGAGTAAAAACTCCTAAAGCCTCTGTGTTTTTGATAGTGTCATTAGGAGATACCCCAGCATGTATTCCCTAACCATCATTATGTAGTTCCTGGGTAGTGAGCACAGTGTCAAGCACCATGTCACTTGAGTTTGGCTCAACAAAAGGAATAGATTCTTGTTGATCAAGAACCTCGTGTGCAATATGCACACTTGGTGGAGAAGAAATATTAGGAATAGAAGAGTGTGTTTGAGTATTGAGTATTTGCAACCCCCTTGAGAGAATGGGGAAGTTTTAAAAGATATTCCTATGCGCACACGTGTTTCCTTTTCAACTTCACAACCAACATCAACAGAAGTGGGTTCATGTGATGGTGCAGGCTCTTTACAGGTTGAAGTGGGTTGGCTCCCAAGTACAATAGGTACACCTTGTTGAGAAATTGCACCTAGAAGCAGGTTTAGTCCCTTATGAACCTCAACATACTGTTAGGAGGATGCAGAGTGATCTAGAGTGGCCTCTTTATTTTTCTTTCTCCTTTTTAGAGGTGCCACATGTGACTCATCTTCAGTTGCTTCTACAACTACCTCTAACTTCTTCATGGCAGCAGGTTTCTTCCTTTTCTTCTTTTCAACCACACTCTGTTGAGAGGATATGGAGGTTGGCTCACTATCATCTATTGTGTTCATGGAAGGGTCTACAGTTGGGTTAGAGGTCCTTGGGTTAGGTGCATTTGGTTCTTCTCCATCCTAATGACCTCCTACTGTTTCAAGATAACCATATGTAGGCTGCACAAGTGGATACCTAGCAAATTCACTCCTCATATGAGGGGTGATTTGCAAAGGCACATTCACTGTGCTACGTTTGTCCAGGGTTCCAAAAATGATTTTGAAAATAGACTTACTATATCCAATTCTACTTTTGTTCATCCCAGACAAATCAATCAATTGTGCATTTTTATAATTTAATATTGATTGAATGAAGCGAGGGAAGAAAATTTCATTACCTTTCTTGGGAATCCTGGTTATGAGTTCCCCAAGTATGAGCTTGCCTACATTTAGCTTCTGATTGTATGCTAAAGAGTAGGCCAGCTTTAAGGAAATCATTCTGATTTGATCATAGCCAGTCTTTCTGCAGGTGAAAACTCTTAGCAATGTATCAAACACAAAAGACCACTCATTTCTTAGAAATTTCTTGTTCAGCTTTCCAAGTTTAAACTTCTTCTCATCAGCTCCTTTTTCAACAGTATCAGCATATCTAATTAGTTCCAGGAAATCAAGGAGGTCATCTTCAATTGGTTCATTCTCAAATTTTTTAGTTGGAAGAGATAGGCTTGCATTCACATCACTTTCATTGAAGCTAATGCTGTCATCCTTGATTTTACAGTTGATAATGATTCTGGAGCTTCCATCTTCCAAAGCCACTTCCTCATAGTCTGCAGTATTCTAGAATTGTTCCAGAATGTCCAGGTATAGAGTTGGGTTTGCTTGAAGTGCTTCCTTCAAGTATGATTTTATGATGAACGTGGTGAAACATTTGTATTGCAGTTTTGCTTCAGCATCTCGAAAAATAGCTAAGAAGTTTGTGTCTGGGATGATGAACGTTGCAGTTACAGGTTTGGAGCTAGATGAATCCATAGATTCAGTGTATAGAAAGGAGAAGAGAAGAAACGAAGGTTTTCTGATAAAAGTGGATGAGAGTTCGAGTGCAACCGTTGAGAGAAATAAGGTTTGTGAGTTTGCGATTAGGCATAGAAATGAAATGTTAGATCTATTTTGCTATTTATATGACTTAGACAACTTTACTAGAATTGTAATCTATTTTGTATGTTTGAGAACTAAGAAAATGAATAAAGTTACTTTAGTAGAGAACTATCAGAAATTGATCGAGAACTCATGTTTGTGTGTATATTCGAGAAGTCAACAATCGAGAACTCAATTTAACTCAATCGAGAACTCTAAAAAGTACTGAATCGAGAACTCTGGAAAACATAGTTGATCGAGAACTCATTAAAGTGAACTATTCGAGAACTCACAAGAGAAACCCATAATTGAGAAGTCAAAAAAGAATGGTAACTTAATTACAAACTTCAGTTTTGAAAGATTATTCTATTTTCACTTGGAAAATAAAATAACAATTTGTCAAACAAATTTTTCAGAAAAATAAATTAAATTTATTTATTCTAGAATTAAAATGTACATGTTAAATATTCCTGAAGAATTGAATATCACACTTGTTGTTTGAAGATGCACAAGTATAACAGTTCTTTTCAGGTTTACTTAGAACAGATAAATAGTTCCAAGCTATAATTTCATTTTTATTTTTAAAACAAAATGTACAACAATATAAATGATGCATTTATAAGTACACACCAGTATGTTTCACTTAGATAAGTCATATAGAATTCATGTTTGTGAAACAATTATTGTAACAGTTGGGAAGATATATTTATTTGGCCACTTAACTTGAAGAATTTAGCATTCCAATTTCACTAACCAACCTATTGAAGGTGGCTTCATCAAGTGTTTTAGTAAATATATCAGCCAATTATTTTTGTGTAGGAACATAGAATAATTCAATCACTCCATTTTCTGCATGTTCCCTTATGAAATGGTACCTTACATCAATGTGCTTTGTCTTGGAATGGTTGACTGGATTGGAAACAATTGAGATGACACTACTGTTGTCACACATGATAGGAATTCTTTCCAACACTAGTTCATAGTCTCTTAGTTGATTCCTTATCCAACGCACTTGAGTACAACAGCTTCCAGCAGCTATGTATTCAGCCTCAACTGTGGAAGTAGAAATTGATTGTTGCTTCTTGCTAAACCAAGACACCAGCCTCTATCCAAAAAATTGACAGCTTCCTGAGGTGATTTTCCTACCCACTCTATATCCAGCAAAATCAGCATCTGAGTATCCAACTAAGTTGAGTCCTGTTTCTTTAGGGTACCATAAACCCATGAAAAATGTTCATTTGAGGTATCTCAAAATCTTTTTGACATCAATGAGATGAGATTCCTTTGGATTTGCCTGAAATCTTGCACATAGACAGGTAGAAAACATAATGTCAGGTCTTCTAGCTGTGAGATAGAGAAGAGATCCAATCATTCCTTTGTAGGTCTTCATGTCTACACTTTTTCCTTTCTTATCTTCATCAAGTTTTGTAGCTGTAGACATTGGAGTTTTGGCAGGTGAGCAATCTTGCATGTCAAACCTCTTGAGTAAGTCATTGATGTATTTAGTTTGACTTATGAAAATGCCATCTGTTCTTTGACTTATTTGAAGGCCTAGAAAATAATTGAGCTATCTCATCATGCTCATTTTATATTCACTTTGCATTATATTAGAGAACCTTTGACATAGTTTTTCATTTATAGACCCAAAAATGATATCATCCACATAAATTTGAACCAGTATGCTATCCTCACAATGCTTCTTATAGAAAAGAGTTTTGTTAATTGTTCTTCTAGTGAATTGATTATCTAGAAGAAATTTTGACATAGTGTCATACCATGCTCTAGGGGCTTGTTTGAGTCCATTCAATGCCTTGATGAGTCTGTAAACAAAATCTGGAAAATTGGGATCCTCAAAACTAGGTGGTTGCTGTACATACACTTCTTCTTCTTCTAATTCACCATTAAGAAATGCACTTTTGACATCCATTTGATAGACCTTGAAGTTTGAGGTGCTGCAAAGGCTAGAAAAATTCTAATGGCTTACAGTCTTGCAACAGGAGGAAAAGTCTCATCATAGTCAATGCCTTCTTCTTGTGAGTAGACTTTTGCAACCAACCTTGCCTTGTTTCTTATCACAATTCTATGTTCATCCATTTTGTTCATGTAGACCCACTTAGTGCCAATTACTGATCTATCTTTTGGAGGTGGCACTAATTCTCAAACATTATTTTTCATAAATTGATTCAATTCCTCTTGAATGACAATTATCCAGTCTGGATCCAACATGGCTTCTTCAATTCTTTTTGGCTCAATTTGATACAGAAAGCAAGCAAATAAGCATTCATTCATAGTTGATCTCCTTGTCCTCACACCTTCATCAAGATTTCTAATGATTTGATCACCTGTATGAGCTCTATTCCATTTAGTTTGATGAGCTACATCTCTATCACTTGAACATATTTCCTCCTGATTGAAGTTGGTGCCATTTGTTGCAGACCCTTGAGAAGCTCCCTTTGAGTTGATACTAGGGTTGTGTGGAGAATTCTCAAGCTGAATGTGAATGAAATCATCATTTTCTTTTTCTACATTTATTTCATATGAGATGTATACATGTGAATCTTCATGAATGTTGGCAATATTTTCAGTTGCAAATTTTTCAGGCTCCATTTCATTTTCAAATCTCAGTGTGTCACAGTTCTCACCTTCCAAGTTCATTGTAGGAAACTTGAAGTCATCAAATGTCACATTTGTACTTTCCATCACCTTCTGTTCATAAATCACATATACTCCCTAGACAATTTTGTCTAAAGAGTATCCCACAAATATTCCTTCATATGCCTTAGCTTCAAGCTTTCTAAGATGGTCATTATTATCCTTAAGAATAAAGCACTTTGTTCCAAACACATGCATGTACTTCACAGATGGTATTCTATTTGTCATGATGTGGTAATGAGTCTTTCCAACTGGTTTTGTGATGAGTGTTCTGTTTTGAGTATAGCAAGCAGCCTGACAGCTTTAGCCCAAAAATTGGTTGGAAGATTTGCTTCTGCTAACATGGTTCTTGTAGCTTCAATCAGAGTCCTGTTCTTTCTCTCAACAACTCCATTTTTTGTGGGGTTCTTGGAGCTGAGAATTGGTGAGTGATTCCATTTTCTTTACTGAATTCACTTAATATAACATTTTTGAATTCTGTTCCATTATCACTTCTTATGGCTACAACAAGTGTAGGGCCTTTGTCCAATCTTATCAAGTTTTTAATAATAACTTCAAGACCTTCATCTTTTGAATTCAAGAATTCAACCCAAGTGTATTTGGAGAAGTCATTATCCATGACAAGTGCATATCTATTCTTGGACATGGACATGACATTTACTGGTCCAATAAGATCCATGTGAATCAATTGTAGTGGTTTCGTGATTGAGGTGAATTTTTTACTTTTGTGACTTGACCTCTTCATCTTTACCTTTTGACATGCCTCACACAATCCTTCTATGCAGAATTCAAGTGAGGGCAGGTCCTTTACTAATTCTCTTTTGACTAGAGAATTAATGTTCTTGAAGTTTAAGTGAGACAGTCTCCTTTGCCAAAGCCAACCTTCATTTTCTGAGGCCTTGGTATAAAAACAACAAATTCTTTCCTTGTTTGCAGAGTCCAAATCTTCTACAAGTATGCTTCATTTCCTTACTCCTGGTAGAGAAACCTATTTGGTTTTTCTGTGTGATATGAGACACAACTCTTTGTCAAACTCCACCTTCAAATCTTTGTTTCAAAATTGAGTGATGATGAGTAGATTATGCTTCAAATCACTGACTAAAGCTACATCTTCAATGCAACATTTCCAAGAATCAATTTGTCATATCCCATGGTGAAACCAATGATTTTGTCTCCAAAGGTTACCATTGGATCAGCCTCATCTTTGAATTGTGACAGCAGGACTTTATCACCAGTCATATGCCTTGAACATCCACTATCCAAGATCCACATGATTTTCTTTTTACCTGTGCCCTGTAAAAGTAAACAAATCAAGTTTTCTTTGGTGCCCAAACAAGGTTGGGTCCTTTATGCTTAGTCACATGAATGTCATTCTTGTTCTTAACAGTCTTAGTCACTTGATCATGCATACTTTCATTTTTCTGGTTTTGATTTTTAGCTTGATTGGTACTTCCAGAGCTAGATGCATTTCTAGGTGACGTGGAGTGTTTTCTTCCTTTAACTAGACTAGCAGACTTAGGCCTAGCAGTTTTGCTATCTTGATTTTGACTGATACATCCTTCAATAAGATGTTTCCTTAGTCTAAAGCAAGTATTCATGACATTCAAGTTGTATGGCATACAATCAAATTTGTCACAGAATTTATGATTGTCATACATCAAAGGTTTCACACAGCCACATGCAAATTCATCATTATTAATAACAGGTTTCTTACACACATAGGTAAGGTAATTTGTTGATCCACAGTTTTTACAAATCTTCCTAGGAGCATTGTGAACATGTCCATAGTTATTATATTTGTTAATGCCTACCTTGCCATTTCTATTTGCCTTTTTCTTCTTAGCATGCATGGTGTCATTTTTTTGGACATTTTGTTTTGATTCTATTTTAACAGGGATGGACTTGGCCTTGACTACTGGTTCTTCTATTTCAACAGAAGGCACATCACTCTTAGTTGTTAGCTCATCCTCATCATTCAACTATTGTTTGATGACCATACTGACTTCATCAAATTCAACAGTTGCTTTCTTAAAGATTGGAGCCTTAACATTTTTCAAAATGTAAGGATTTCCAACAAATTCAGTTTTCCTGCCATTCGTTGAGATGGAATTTTTCTTCTTAAGAGTGTCATAGTCAAACTCAACTCTAACTTTAGAATTCTCTTGGTGTTTCTCATGAAACTCTTGCAATGTCATAGATGAGTTGTGATAAGCTTTTATCTTCAATTCATTTTCAGAGATTTAATCTCTTAGGACTTTTTTAATCTGTTCTAGGCAAGTGACTTTGTTCTTGAGATACTCATTCTCTTGTTTCAAGTTTTCCAGATTTATCAAGGATAATTCTAAGGTCTCATTCTTAGCAGTCAGTTCATCATTAGCCTTTAGTAATCTAGCAATTTCCTCATATGCACTAGTCATACTAGTGTGAATATTAAACATTTCAATGCTTAATTCTTCAACAGTTTTCTTATACTGAGAGTTTGACATGTCAAGTGAAACTAATGAAGGTACCTGAGTGTTTGAGGATGATGCTCCGTCATGTAAGTTAGTCATGAGAGCCAAATTTCCATATTCCTCCTCATCATCTTCATCTGTGTCATCCTAGCATTTTTCTTCAACTATGTAAGCCTTTCCTGTCTGCTTTTTGAGGAGTGCCTCATATTTGGCTTCCAGTTTCAAGTAATATTTGTCCTTCTTGATTGCTTTAGATTTTCTACACTCAGTTGTAAAGTGTCCAAGCTCATTACAGTTATAGTATCTTATTTTAGATCTATCAACTGTTTCAGTTTTATACCCTCCATTGGTGTTGCTTCTTGTTGGAACCTTTCCTTTGCTTGAAGAGTTAAAATTTGGTCGTGGTTTGAAACTTTTGTTTTTCTTGAATCTTAAGTTTCCAAATTTCTTTGCCATGAAGGCCATGGTTTTGTTGTCCATTCCTTCAAGCTCCTCAATTTTGTAAAACTCTTCTTCACCTGATGCACTCTTAACAGAGTCTTTTTCTTCTTGTTCATGTTCTTCAAGTTCTTCAATCTTCAATTTTTTTGCTTGTACCAGTCTTCTCAGTTCTTGATGGTTCATTTACAACCAAGGCATTTGAAACATTGGCCATCTTTCCCCTATTTGTTAAAATGGACTTCTTTTGGTAGAACTCTAGTTCATATGTTTTTAAAATTCCATAGAGGGTTTCAAGTGAAAGTTTTGTTAGATCTCTCCCTTCTCTAATTGCAGAGATTTTGTGCTCCAAATATTCTGGGAGAGTCAACAAAAACTTCATGTTCTTCACCTTTGTTTCATAGTACTTTCCATGGAGTTGAAGGTCATTGATGAGTTTGTTGAATCTTTCAAACACCTCAGTTATGCCTTCATTTTGTTTTGACATGAAAGTCTCATACTGTGAGACAATGAGTTGTCTCTGGTTGTCTCTTACCTCTTCAGTTCCTTCACACAGAATCTCTACGGTTTTCCATATGTGTTTTGCAGAGGTGTAGTTGACAATGTTATTGTACTGACAATGACTAGAGATTCTATGAGTATGAGCATTAGACTATTATCAAGTGACACCTTCTCTTTCTCTTTATCTGTGTACTGAGATGGATCTTTGGGTATCCATATTGCAGGTATCACTTCAGAGCCACTGGTAGTTTCAGGAACCAATGTTACTAGCATAAAGGGGCCATTTTTCAAGATTTTTGGATACATGGAATTGACAGCCCTTATGAACATTAACATCTCCTTTTTCCATAGATTGTAATTTTTTCTGTCAAAAAGAGGAATCTTTATACTGCTTAGCTTCTAAGAACTCATTTCAATCTTCAAACTGTATGTATGTTAACAGCCTAACTCTGATACTACTTATTAGAAATTAGAGTTACAGAAGTTTACAGGGGGGGGGGGTAAATGTATAACTTCAAATTCTTTTGGTTTTTGTTTTCACTTCTTTAATTTTGATGAAATGATTGATAGTGTTTGTTTCTTTATCAATTCACATGTGTTTATTTAAATACAAATGCGGAAATGTAAGAACACAGTGAATTAACTTTCAATCTAATTATGTATTAGAATGAATCAGCTACAATCTGAAATTCAAAGTGAACTTCAGCTTCTTTTTCTTGGAAGTAGAAACAAGGTATGAATTGTTGATGGAAAAATTCAGTTTATTTTACTAATGAGGCTATGCAATTTCTATACAGACAACATGTGTTTTGGCACATGCACTCACTAATCAGTTAAGCTAAAACTAGAAATAGACAAAAACAATTTTACATTTGACTACTATCTATTTCTAGCTAACATAAAATATGACGGTCTTTTTTCTTCCAGCCTTATCCCTTCTATCATTTGTTTTGTTCATCTTCTAAGCTTCATTATAGACTTGTGTCCATCTTTACAGGTTTGATTGATCCTGTAATTACAAAGCTTCAGAATCACTTGTCTTGTTCATCTGTAAATATCCTAAAATTTAGCTTCTTGAATCAACCGAGTACTCACTTGAATTTACTTCGAGAAGTCACAGTGAATGACTTCTCGATTAGAATAGACTTCTCGATTAGAATAGAATTCCCGATTAGAATAGACTTCTCGATTGTAATAGACTTCTCGATTAGAATAAACTCCTCGAATCATATTTGTAACACAGACTTTTTGATTGGTTCTACCCTTGGTACTTCTCGATTTGTTCAACTGTACTTATCAAATGGTTCAATCTTCACACTTCTCGAATAACTATTAATTCTTTGACTTCTCGATCACTTCTTACTTTTCGATTGATTGATAAGTTACGTGAGCATTTGAGACTTCTCTACCAGCTTCACAATTCGGACTTCTCTATCAGGATGACTTCTCTATCATATATTTTCCTTGGAGTATTATTCACTGCAATTCTTATTTGATGAAGTCTTCATTGATTTGATACCTGATTCAGACTTGAATCTTCTATTAATCTTTATTCTTGACTCACATTTACATATTGACTTCATAGTAAAAACATACTTTTTTCTGCAAATACATTAAGACATTCTAAGAACAAATCCTAATACAGAACCATTACATGTGTTACATCAAGACAAGTAATCATACAGAGTAGGCTTGATTTGGTCCAACAAACCTCCTCCTAAAATCGAAGAGAAGAGGAAAAGTATGGCTCTAAAAACAATACTTATCGATGAAGATGAAAATGATGACGACTTGAATGAAGAGTTAGAAAATCTCGATGAGCAAGAAATTGCTTTACTCATGAGACAACTCTGTCGCGTTTTACAAAGCAAAGCTCAAAGATAAGGGGAAGGCTTTCTTAAATCTAGTAACCAACAATAAGTTTTTAACTCTAAGGGTAGACCGAATTATAAGAATAATTTCCCTAGTACGAGCTATGCTAAAGGCAAAGGTGTACAACAACAAGCATATAATGATTACAACAGTAACTCGAAATTTACGAGTAATTACACACCTAAGCCTAAAGAGGCAAGTCCCGAAGAAAATGAGAATGTTTGTTTCGAATGTAAACAACCTGGTCATTTTAAACGAGAATGTCCAAATTTGTCTAAATGACAATCCTTCTTGCTGGAAGTGGATGGGACTTAAGCGAGGATGGGGAAACTCCGGAGAAGAATGACGAAATTTTTAACCTTTGCTTAATGGCCATCAGAGACGAAGCTGCTCCTACGGAAGCCTCAACTTCTCTACAAGAGGTAATATCTAAACTAACTTCAAATTCGTCATATAATAGTAACGATGTTAAATTGTCTAAGATTGATCATTATGACATGGATATTTCTGAGTTTAGAAATTTGGTTAAAGATTTGAAAATTGGTTATGATGAGTTAAGCCGAAACTACACCAAGACCAAATCCGAAAAAGATAAATATGTGGATTTGTGTCTCCAACTTCAAAAAGAGGTCACTAGTTTGACCGACATACATGTTAAAGACATGGAGTACGTTATTAACATTCTCTCTAAAAATGAAAGCTTGAAAATCGAGACAAACATAAAGGATGACCAAATTCGTACTCTAGTAGTCAAAAATATGTCTCTGATTCGACAAGATGAAGAGATTGAGAATGCCAAGATTCATTTAGATGAATGCAATCGTGAGCTCCATGTTGAGCTTTTAAACTTTAAAATTCAAAATGAATCATTGATTCAAGAGAATTCTTTAAAATGCATTCGTATAAATGACCTCGAACAATCTCTTACAGGAGACCGAGAGGAACAGCTTCATGAAGCCTTAAAAGAACAAAAATTCGACTACCAGCTTTAATTAATGAGTAAAAACATCGATTATGCCAAACTTAAAAGTAAGGTAGATGTTAAACTCAAAGGTCGTCAAAGACTTGTCTCGAAATTAGAAACGATTAATTTGGAAAGTCAAAGGCTTCAAGATGAAAACCAAAAGCTCTTATCTCAAGTTATGGATAATGAGAGTTTCTTGACTAATAAGATTAATATCTTGATTAAAGAAAAAGAAATCTCGAATCCACTTTGAAACAATTCACTAAGGGCAATGCCATTTTAGAAAAAATGGTATTTGGCACCTGGGAATCATTTAATCGTGAAGGATTGGGTTATGAACATAATGGTCCTCCTAAAAAGGAAGAGCATAAACATAGACCTTCGATTAGTACTACACTTAAGTCACCTACACCTAAGTATACATATTGCAATGTGAGTGGACATATTCATTTATATTGCAAAGCTATTGAAGGTAAACTTAAGGGAAAGTACAAATGGCTTCCTAAAGGATCGATTTCTAGAAATAGAAATGATAAAAAATTATAACACAAGAGAAATGATCCTAAAATGAATATTCAAAGTCAACCAAAGTTCTGGTGTCATCAAGAACCAATAATCTATGGACCAAGGCACATGAAAAATCTTCATCCCAGCTCTAGTACAACTAGAAAGGATAATGTTCCTCGAAATAGCACTAAGACTCAAAATCTTAACTATCATGGTCAAATTCGTAACTTAAATACTAATATGCCTAGAAATGTGAATTATCATGCTAGATCGAGTCATCTTGCTAATGTGAGTCATAATGCCTATCATAGTACTTCGAATACTCTTGTTAGAATTAATAATGGGAATTACAATGCCAATGCTAATTTTAGAAATTCGATTATTACCATATTCCCACATAGTAAGACTCATAATCATGCTAACTTTAACAAATATACTCCTAGAAGAAATTTATATCATATCTCTGCTAGGAATGAAGCATCTAGAGGGTTATATGATGATTCGCAATATTATCCCATGCCTAGATTTGTTAATGCTATTTCACATATGCCTTATGATGTACTAACCCAAGGACCCTTAAGACAAAGGGGTACCAAAAGGTTTAACTGATTTGTTATGCAGGTATGCCTTACTGCTAATAAAGATGTGTGGTATCTTGATAGTGGGTGTTCCCGTCATATGACTGGTAATAAGTCATTATTGAACAACATTAGAAAGGTAGCCGCGTGAAGTGTAACATTTGGAGATAGTAGTAAGGGAGACATCGTTGACATTGGGGATATTGGAAATGAATGATTCAAAATAACAAATGTACAATTAGTCATGGGACTAAAGTACAATTTGTTATCCATCAGTCAACTATGTGATAATGGTTGCAAAGTCGTCTTTCGTTCATCACATTGTTCTATCTACAATGTAGACAGAAGACTGAATCTAAATTGTCCACGTGATAAAAATGTATATACGTGTGACACAACGAAATATGAGAATGTTTGTTTGGTTTCCATTAATGAGGATCCATGGTTATGGCATCAAAGATTGGGCCATGTTAACATGAAACTCATTAAAACTATATGTTCAAAAGAACATGTACGTGGATTACCGAAACTCAATTTCGTTAAAGATCATATATGTGAAGCTTGTGAAATTGGCAAAAAAATTCGAGCATCTCATAAAGCCAAATTCATGGTATCTACTTTTAGACCACTTGAGCTATTACATATGGATCTTATCGGACCAGTCCCCATACAAAGTCTTGGAGGAAGTCAATACACCCTCGTGGTAGTTGATGACTACTCTCGATTTATATGGACTGAGTTTCTAAAATCAAATAGTGATGCATTTGAATCATTTGCTGCTTTTTATAAACGCATACGAAATCAACAAAATGAATCGATCATCTATATAAGGACTGATCATGGGAAGGAATCCGAGAATTCAAAATTTGTTGAGTTTTGTGAAGCATATGGTATTACTCACAACTTTTATGCACCTTATACACCTCAATCAAATGGGGTAGTTGAAATGAATAACATAACGTTTCAAGAAATGGCAAACACTATGCTTAACGAATATCATCTACCAAAATATTTTTAGGCCAAAGCTATATCTACTGCTTGTCATGCTCTTAATCGAGTATTACTATGATCTATGAAAATGAAAACTTCATATGAGCTTTATTTTGGTAAAACACATAAGCTTGGTTACTACAAAGTCTTTGGAAGTAAATGCTATATTATGAACACCAAAGATTATCTAACAAAATTTGACCCAAAGTCTGGAGAGGGCATCTTTCTAGGATATTCTGTTAATAGGAAAGCTTATAGAGTATTTAATCTTAATACTTTGGTTGAGGAAGAGTCAATGAATGTTGGATTTGATGAATCTAAACCGAACTCAAATTATAAATATTTGATAGAGGAGGGACCGAATTCAAATGGTCACATTCCAAAAGATGTTGAAAATATTATTCGAAAAATTGGAAACATGAATCTTTGACCAATAGTTCCAAAGAATCCTCTTGAAAAAGTTGAGGACGAACTTGAATTGCATATGGAAGTACCATTGCTTAAAGATCATCCAATAGACTATGTCTTAGGGGATCTAACTAAAGCGTTCAAACTCGTACTCAAGTACAAAACATTGTGAGTCATATGGTCTTTCTATCATAAATAGAACCCAAAACTGCTAAGGAAGCTTTATTGGATGAGGATTGGATTTTTGCTATGCAAGAATAATTAAATCAATTCACTCATAATAAAGTTTGGGAATTAGTTCCACAACGCCCTGACCCTTCCATAATTGGAATAAAGTGGGTCTTTCGTAATAAGTTAGACGAAAGTGGAACAGTGGTAGGAAATAAAGCACGATTAGTTGCTCAAGGCTATACTCAAATGGAAGGAATAGATTTTGATGAAACCTATGCTCCCGTGGCTCGAATTGAATCGATTCGAATGTTTTTAGCCTTCGTATATCATAGAGGTTTCAAAGTCTATCAAATGGATGTCAAATATGCTTTCCGTAATGGTGTCTTAGAAGAAGAAGTATATGTAACACAACCACCTGGATTTGAAGATCGCTTACATCCCTAGTATGTGTACAAATTGTACAAAACTTTATACGGGTTAAAGCAAGCTCCTAGAGCTTGGTATGAGAGGTTAAGCAAATTCCTTATTGAAAATGGTTTCAAAATAGGAGTTGTTGATACCACTCTCTTTACGAAGTATGAAAATGATGACATCTTGCTCGTTCAAATTTATGTAGATGATATTATCTTTGGCACTACTAAGGAATCTCTATGTAAAGAATTCTCAGATATTATGAGTAAAAAAATTGAAATGAGCATGATGGGGGAATTAAATTTCTTTTTAGGATTGCAAATTAAGCAATTTGATGAAGGCATTTATATTTCACAATCGAAATATTGCAAAGAAATGCTTAAAATATTTGAGATGGAAAATTATAAGACCATCAGTACCCCTATGTCACCAGCATTAAAGATGACTGAAGATTCTAGTGGTATTTCTGTTGATTCTAAGAAATATCGAGGAATGATTGGCAGTCTTCTTTATATCACTGCAAGTAGGCCTGACATACAGTTCAGTGTGTGTAAGTGTGCCCGCTTCCAAGTCAACTCTAAGGAATCTCATGTAGCTGCTGTTAAGCGGATATTTAGATAACTTAAGGGAACCACTGATATGGGTCTATGGTATCCAAAAGGACAACCATTTGACCTAGTGTGCTTTTCTGATTCAGACTATGCCAGACACTTGATTTATAGAAAAAGCACAAGTGGTACATGTCAGTTTCAAGGTGGATGTCTAGTTTCTTGGTTCTCTAAGAAAAAAATTCTGTATCTATATCCACTATAAAAGCGGAATATATAGCAGCCATAAAATATTGTACTCAAATCCTTTGGATGAAACAAACACTAGCTGACTATACTGTGAAATTTGATATAGTGTCAATACAGTGTGATAATATAAGTGCAATAAATTTAAGTAAAAATTCTGTGTTGCACTCATTATCAAAACATATTGATATCCGACATCATTTTCTAAGAGACCATGTCTCTAAAGGTAATATTAAAATGGTATATATAGATACTGAACATAATATTGCTAACATATTTACAAAACCTTTGAGCTCCGAAAGATTCAATAAACTCCGTTTGGAGTTAGGAATGCTAGTGTGACCAAAGTAAAGACACTGAGTGTCTATAATATTCTAGAAGAATATCATTTTATAAATTTAATTACCTTCCTTGTTGTAAATAAAATTGTAAAATAATTTTATTCTTGAAGACATATAATTTTATAAATTAATTACTACCTCTAAGTAATTAAAATATATAATTTATGCAAAATTGAAATTGAAGAAAATACAATTTTTAATTATATATATATTCACAATTTTAATTTCCTTTATTCTGGATTAATACAGTCCATGAGAATTGTAGGGATTTAATCCCAGCCTTACATTTCAAAAATTAAACTCTAATTCATTCCATATATTCACAGTCTAGTTGTTCCCCAATTCGAATTCATTCCTAACCCTAATTCTTCAATTCTCAATTCAGGCCGAGCCATGAATTTGTCATACAAACTGAACCTAGAATCGTGGTGACTAAGGAACACTCGATTCGTATTGTCATCCTCATTAAATCAATCAATCCGAGCAGTGGTGGTTTATCAAACCCTAAATTAAAGATGTCACATGAGTGTGTTTTTCACTTAGGATCATAACTTGCTAGCTGCTAGCTCTAGATGTCCCTGTAACCATACTTGATAGCCTGTGATTACCTGCTATAGTATCTCAATCAATTGTGGTTTTTGAGTAAGCATTGTTGTCACTACTTGTATCCATGCATTTCTAAGTGAATTTGTGAAACTTGTTGCTATACTCTTATGTACCTAATCTATTTAATTACCAGTTTGATTAATTGCTTTCCTTGATTTATTACCAATAATACTTAAATTGTGTAACATGATTTATGAAAATTGGTTCTTCTTGATTTACATTCTTTATGTGATTTCTTTAATCAGGATATATATATATATATATATATATATATATATATATATATATATATATATATATATATATATATATATATATAGCTTCTGTTTAGCAGGATAAAGCTATAGAAATTCATGTGATATCTGATTAATTGCTTTATATTCTTAAATCATGAGAAGTCATAACCAATTTCATCCTATTTCATAACCGCCACACTATATAGCGGTCATCACTTATAATTCCCCAGCTGCCCTAGCTTTGATGACTGCCACCAAAGACAATTAAGTGTGCTAGTTTTGAAACAATGAACTCAGCTGTCCCATTTTCGAAATCCAACTCCTCTGTTATCCTAGAAACGAAATGGATCCCTATTTCTTTTATCTAACACTCCCTTTTTGACAAAACAAATATACTTCTCATGATTTAAGAATATAAAGCAATTAATCAGATATCACATGAATTTCTATAGCTTTATCCTGCTAAACAGAAGCAATATATATATATATATAACCTTCATTTGGTGTGGCGGTCACCATTGGAAAAAATTACTATGTACTTACTCTTATCTTTTACTGTTTTTATTTAGTTAATTTCTGCATTTAATTTAAATCAAATAGTCATTAATATTAAAGTTATTGACTTATTAATAATTATCAACTCAATCTAAATCAAAAATTATATGTACATGTTGTTATTTTTTTATTATAATCCCCTTATAATAATATTAATCACTTTTTGAATTTAGACTTTCATAATAATATCATTGTCATTTTATATTATTATCAAAATTTTAATTTTATAATTTTATAATATTTTATATATTAATATAACATTTTAATATTATATTTTATAATATAATCCTCTTTTGTTAATAAATTTAATATTAAAAGTAAAAATTATAATATTATAATATTAATATTAAAATAATATATATTATAATATGATCATCTTTTAATAAAAATACTCTTCATTTTATTAAGAAATTTAATATTATTATCATAATTATAATATTATAATATTAATATAATATAATATATTTTATTATATAATCCTCTTTTAATAAAAATACATGTCATTTTATTAACAAATTTAATATTATTATCATAATTATAATATTAATATTAAAATAATATATTTTATAATATAATTCTCTTTTAACAAAAATACTTGTCATTTTATTAAGAAATTTAATATTATTATCATAATTATAATATTATAATATTAATATTAATATTTCTTAAGAATATAAAAATTATTTTTATTAAAAGAGGATTATATTATAAAATATATTATTTTAATATTAATATTATAATATTATAAATTTGTAACCACTTTTTAACCCCCTCAATATGGGCTTAAAATAAAAAAATTGAAAAAAAGTAGGTTTTCATCCTTTTTTTAGGGATTAATAAATGTTACTTGTGTACTTCATTTTAGAACATGATACTAAAGTATGGCACTTCAAATTAGTAGTAACAACGAGAAAATTTTAAAATTGAATTTTTGTCAACCACTTTTTAACCCCCTAAATCAAATTAGGATCCAGTGGAATACTTTGCAGGCGTTCATCGGGATCACTTTCTCTAAGACTCTGATAATCGTCATCCCTTTCTACAATCAACCATTTACCAGCTCTAGATGAATTCATTTTATGTGTATTGATTGAGAAGAAAGTTGTAATGAATTTATAGGGGTTATAAAAGGTACTTGCAAAAGAATAGATAATACAAGTTGATGGCAAATAATGTCCTCCTAAGTAAAAATATTGTCCTTTCAACAAGAAACCAAATACGAGTTCTATCAGCAAACAAAAAATAATGTTTTACAATGTTAACTTTGCAAAGTTAAAGTAATGTTCTGCAATGTTGTAAAAGTCGATAGGCCTTGTCATATAGCTGCAAAGTAAAAGTAATGTTTTGCAAAGTTGAAAAAATCGACATGTCTTGTCAATTATCTACAACAAGGACTAACAGTGCAAAGTAATTCATGTTTAATCACATGCAAACCGAAGTTATGTTTCTTATTTCTCTATAAATATTCATATCTGAATTCATGTAAATGTACTTTTAAAATTATAGCAAAATCAAATGGATAGGGAGAAGAAACCAATGAATCCTGAAGATCTGAGTCAAGGTAATGAAGGGAGTAAAAAGATACGTGAGCCAATGTTACCCTATAAATTCTATAACTTTCAGAGTTTGAATATACTTGTACACTTTCTTACTAATCATTTTCATAATGTATTGTATGTAAGATGCATCAAATGGACAAGGGAAAGAAACCGTTGAATCCGGGAGATGTGAGTGAAAACGGGGGTAAGAAAGTTATGCTGAAGAAATTTTTGAGTCTAAATGGGGTTACAAGCCTGAAAAGTATTGGGGAGTCTGTTGGGAGGATCTCTGAAGCTGAAAGGGAGATAAGAATGCAGGACTATCAAATGGGGAGTTTGGAAAAGAAAAAGGCCCGAGTCATGAAGGCAAGGCGAGGAAGGATTGGTAAAGACTGGGTACCAACCCAGTTAAAATATTGGCACTTCCCTGCTGACGCGGGTCCTATAATGGATGAGAGTTTTAATGCAAAGTGGAAGGTGAATGCAGATAGGGATGCGAATCGCATAAGTGAAACTGAAAGAAGAGCTGCGTTGGACAAAATCTATAAAGACTATCGCGTCAAATACAAGGAAATTAAGGAACGTGAGTTTGTTGACCGGTGGGCATCTCATCCAAATGGTGAAGATGAAGATGACAGTTCTGACTAATGAATTATGAAGATGCAAAAATTATCCTAACTTTTTCATTGTAATTTTATTTATGTAATGTTTATGTTGATTGTCTTCTGTAGCTTTCATGTATTTTATGTACCTTTCATGAATTTTCAATGTTTATGTTTATGTAAATTTTCAAGCATTAATCATTAAGTCAGTTTTCATATTATTTAGGTAAAAGTTGCAATGATTAATCCCTAAAAAATGGGGGGGAAATCAAGTTTTTCATAATTTTGGTGTTTTTCGAGCCATATTTAAGGGGTTAAAAAGTGGTTGACAAAAATTCGATTTTAAAATTTTTTCGTTGTTACTACTAATTTGAAGTGCATACTTTAGTATCCTGTTCTAAAATGAAGTACACAAATAACATTTATTAATCCCTAAAAAAGGATGAAAACATACTTTTTCAATTTTTTTTATTTTAAGCCCATATTGAGGGGGTTAAAAAGTGGTTACAAAATTATAATATTAATATTAAAATAATATATTTTATAATATAATCCTCTTTTAATAAAAATAATTTTCATTTTCTTAAGAAATATTAATATTATAATATTATAATTATGATAATAATATTAAATTTCTTAATAAAATGACAAGTATTTTTGTTAAAAGAGAATTATATTATAAAATATATTATTTTAATATTAATATTATAATATTATAATTATGATAATAATTATAATATTATAATTATATGACAACGAAACTATCTTTTTCTCAAAATAATAGCTACACATGTCCAAATGACTTGAAACTTGGAGGATGTCATTAGAATGTTGAAAAATAATTTTAGGATTGTTTTCATAATTTTTGGGTGACTTTTATTTTTGACATGTATTCCCAATATCATTGTTAGTTATTCGGTCAATTAAAAGTCAATGAATATCAACTCCAAATTGAGTAGGATTTTGACCATAACCTATTCGGATTATTCCCAGATGGTTCCCAAATTTTCATAATTTTTGGAGCATATTTTGAAAAACATCATATTTTCAACATATCATTCGGTTTCTTGTTTATTAGCTTAAATATTTTACTGAACAAGGTACACACATTTTTCCAAGCACCTATGTGGCCAATTTCAGCTGATTCAACTTTAATTTGAATTCTTATGGCTCTTCTTGTTCCATGTGAACTTTTTCCTCTTTCCCATCTTTAAAATAAATCAAAAATGTCTTAATTTTGGCCTATAAATAAAGCCCTCCCCCCACACCATTTCTCAAGCCTTCAAGTGCCAAGTATATGCTGTATATAAATTGTGGTAACTGTTGGAAGAGTTTTCACTTCATCTCTTGCTCTTCTCAACAAAGTTGTTCATAAATAACTCCAATTTACTTAAGTTCCAAGTTGAGACCGAATTGTATAAGTCTTATATAGAGACATAAACATAAGGACTCCTTGTTGATAAGTTGCAAGTCCACTCATTTTATTTTCGAGTTAAGATTCCATTCGTATAAGTCTATATTATTAGATATAAACGAACTTCTCCTTGTTTGAAATAAATAGAGTAATAAACTAACTTATATTCCGAGATTAGAATATTCGTATAAATCTCATATATTATTTAGAGATATAAACGAAGCTCTCTCGCAGAATATTTGTAAAGTTTAAACTCACTTTAATTCCGAGTCGAGACCAATTTGTATAAGTCGAGGTACGACATAAACAAAAGGACTCCTTGTTGAATTATTAGTGAAAGAAACTAACTCATATTCAAAGTTGTGTTCCTTTGTATAAATCTCACATATTTAGAGATATAAACGAAGTAAACTTTTAGAATATTTGTGGGTTTATTCTTTAACTTCGAATACCGAGTTAAGGGCTTTTCATATAAGTCGAGGTATGACATAAACGAGCATAACTTGTTGAGTTCTTGAGGTTAATCCACGTTAGACTCCGAGTTCGATAATATTTCTTATAAGTCGAGGTACGACATAAACAAAACGTACTCGTTGAATCTTACTGGCTTGGTTCGCGTTTGTTTTAAAGGTCATTTTTAATTGTTACTCTAGACATTATAAACAACTTGATTTCGAAAACGAGCTTGACATAAGTCAAGTCAATATATTCGGCTTTTAGTTTAGATTATATACCCTCGGCCTTATATATCGGACAAAAATAAGCAGAAAAGAAAAAAGATTTTCTTTTAGTACTTGCATTCATACGCTTTACTTTCTGCACTTTACTTTAGCATACGCATTTACTTTACTTGCATATATGTTCGCACACAACGTGTGGTTTGTCCTTCTAACGAAGCGACTTACCCCGACTCACATTTATATATTATGTTGCTTCGGCTATATTATATATATTTATTTGTTCTCTGTCTAGTACAGTAATATACTAGTTCACCATCTTCTTTTCTTATAAACAGGGTTATTAAGTCGTAGTACTGGTTATCTAGACTTTGTTAGTGAGGTGAAGTGAAGTGAGGTGATCATTGTTCTAAGACCCAAGTCCTGGGCACGCCGATAGGAAGTTGGGTGTCTTTGCACCGTGAAGAAAAGGAAAGACCCATTACCTAACACCTAAGATCCAAGACCTACACAGGGTTAGAGGAACATAGTCTAAGCAGGGTTGTAATTTTTCTTACTTATATTTGAGGAGGTAGCGGGGAGTTACGCTCCAAGATAAACTTGTAAGGGTTCTATTTAGATTGTGATGAGGTAGCGGGGAGTTACGCTCCAAGATAAATCTAGTAGGGTTGCTATTGTATTTTGAAGGGTTAACGGGTAGTTAAGGTCCAAGATAAATACATAGTGGTTATAAAGGTTTCTTCACCGCTATAAGGAGTGCATCTTTTTATAGTGGGAAAATCTCGAGTTCAGGGAGGGACTCGAGGACTGGACTAGGGGTGAGCGGATCCATTAGGTGATTGTGTCATCGCAAACCAGGATAAAAATCTTGTGTGTTATTTTCTATTTATTTACTCTCTTTCAATTTCCGCACTTGATTTACTAGTTGACTAGTAACATTTTTAAAAGAGAAAATTTTAAAATGTCAAGCTCTAATTTTTAAAAGGGTATTAAGATATTCAATCCCTCTTCTAGCTAATACCCATTCTTACGGACCTAACAACTCTAATAAAGATGCTTTAAGCATTCCAAACATCAACTATATGCGGAGTACGCATTTAAGATATGTGTATTTGATGAGTAGACAATACGATCTTTTTAAATATAAATATTTTGGATCATATATATATTAAAATTTTAGGTATTTTGATCAATCTTTCTATGATAAAGTCTTATCATGTATATCATCCTTCGTACATTACTGTTCAAACTCACGAAAAAATTAATTTAAAATTGTAATTTATTATAAAATTAAATTTCATTAAATAATATTACAAATTCAAACTAATATTTTAAAGGGAAAAAAGTATCTAAAGTTAACTTTAGATAACTTACCTAAAGTTACTAGTATTTTGAGTATAAAAAGTGGATGACATTTTTGTAATAATAGAATCTGCCCCCATATATTTACAAAAATAACCTTGATATTATACTATAATAGATGTTAACTTTAGATAGTTATATAAAGGTAAGTTTCGGATCATTAAACCCTATTTTAAATTAATAAACTAACAATAAGAACTTAGGAAAAAATATTGAAAAAATATAGGGTTAAGGTTGTTTGTATATATGTATGTTTTTGTAATGCTGGATTGCTGGCTTAGTTCCCAGTCTGAGGCCTTGTTTGTTAAGCACTGGATGTGCATGTAATTATAGTTTGCAATCCAAGGCAGAGATGCACAACAAATCCGATTCTGAAAAGTTTGTCCGATCTGATCCAAAAAATCCGAAAAAAATTCGATCAGGAAAAGCATGGTCCGGTCCCGATCGCCCGCGCGCCTAAACGGATCACATATTTTTCAAAAAAATCTGGCCCGATCTGATCCGGAAAAAATCCGGATTTAAACCCGGCCCGAAAAAAATCGGATTTAGGCCCGATCTGGATAAAAATGCAGGTCAGGTCGGGCTTACGGTCCGGCCCGATTTTAACCCGGTTTTTCCCGGATTTTATTCAAATATTTCAAAAAAATCAGATAAAATTTCTAATATATTAAATTTTTATCTATTTTCATAAAAATATTGAATTAAATATCGAATAAAAGTATACATATTTCAAGAAATAAAAAAAAACTTTCTAAAAATAATTATTTTATTTATAATATTAAAAAAACAATCTGGTCTGGCCCGGCCCGATCCGTGGGCCTAAAATGGGCCAACTATTTTCGTTGAAAATCCGGCCCGATCCTGTTCAAAAAAATTTGAATTTTTTGTAATTTGATCTGAATCCGGCCCGATCCGATTTTTATACATCTCTAATCCAAGTTGTTAATAAATTTAACTGTGAGAGTGTTGGTATATTGGGATGTTTGATATTCCTTATTTATGTGAAATAAGTGTTTATCTCTAGAAAAAAGTACATATTCCGGAAAATAAAATAAGTCAAACGGGCACATTGTATGCTGGGTTACAAGTTAACGAAAGTAGCGCGCATGCCCTTAATGCGTATAGGTTGCAACGCATTATTAAAATACATATAGGTTAACATGCGTGTTCAGAAGGCATTTTGCTAGGTATTTCAGTTACTTAAAAAAAAAAAGAGTAAAGAGGACCTTTACCCTAACAATAACAATAAAATACTATGGGTGAATAGATACAAAAGTTGTGAAACAAAAAATATATATTAAAAATATAATTTAAAATTTTAAGAATATCATTCACCTGTGAATTCGTGGTTCGTGTATGCTATATCTATACTATATTATTATAGTCGAATGATAAAAAAATTTGGTCCTAAAAAATATATACAATTTTACTTATTATAATACAAGCTCTAACTATATATATATATATATATATATATATATATATATATATATATATATATATATATATATATATCTTATATCTATATTAAGTAAAAAAATTCTTTTTACACTCAATTATATATTTATTATAACACAGGTCCAAATTATAACATATTTATATTAAATAGAATAAATTTGTATAAAATAAGAGAACTATAATATTAACAAAAATTCTTAATATTATAAAATTTTATATTAAATATCAATAAAAACATAAATAAAAAATTAATTTACTTAAATATTAGTTATCTCGTAGTTCGCACGGTTTATAAGCTTGTATACATTAGTTTTTAGAATAACTATTTATTTATAAATGAATTATATATTTTTATCAAATTATTTTATATATAAGATTTATAATAATATTTTATCTATTTTTTCAACTTAACTATATATTTTACCTAATTAGATGTATGTGTTGTAAAATAAATATTTTTTATGTAACACCTGTTAAACCTCAATTATTTGTAAGTTATTATAGTACATTAATATTATAGATTTAATTAAACTTGATGTTAACTAAATATATTATAATTATCAAATACTCCCGTCCTAAATTAATTGTCGTGTTTGCATTTTCTCTGGTCAAATTGATTAAAATTTAACCAAAAATTACATATTGAAAAAATTTATAAAAATATAATATCGAAAAGTATATTTAATTTATTTTAAAATGTACTTTTCAGTTTTTTGAAACCAGAAAAGAATAATTTTTAATTATTAGTCAAAATTGAGTCAAATTGATCATAAAAAAGTTAAAGAGGACCGTTAAATTAGGACATAGGGTGTACAAAAAATAGGTTCTAATTTAATACACAATACTTGCAGTGACAGAACCGGGATTTTAAAATAGTTGGGACTCAAATTTTTATAACATACAAAATTCCTCTGGTTCAAAATACTCGAAAATTCATAATAATCTCGAAAATAAAGTCCTTATTATAAAATAACTGATTCACAACTAATTTTATATTCAAACATTTGAAAAACTTAACATCTATCTCATCTACTTGTTATCTCACTGTTGTGCACGAAAAATATGTGATGAGCTTTATTTTGATTTTTAAATGCTTGAAATTGTCTTTCTACCTTGGTTGTAAAATTTGTCACATGAACACTTCAATGCCTTTTTCTAATTTTTAATTGTTATAAAAATATTTTTATCCACATAATGTACCTTCTCCGACTTGAGTACATAACACTATAGACTTAAGAAACTCAACACCATTATTCTTGAACAACTTGGAGTCGGACCTTCTTTTCGCAATATCACAGGTATAAAAATTATGAATAAGGCTCCCCGACAATAGTATACAGTAATCAATCATATAAATCAATTTTGATGAGAAGTTATCCTTAGTTTTTTGTATTATTTCTTTGAAAAATTGTAATCAATGGTTAAAAAATAAGGATAAAATCAAGAAATTAGGGTAAATATATAAAACTTTTTTTGTGAGAATTGTAATTTAACTATCCATGAAGTGTACCGAGATATTATTACGGCGAGGGATGAACAAAACTCTAGAGCTCTGGTTCAAAATTCTTTCGATTCATCCTCGGACGAAATGCCAAAACATTTGACTCTTCAACCATTCCAATATAAAGGATTAGTCAATCAAATAATAGATAGTAAATGGGTCGGTTTGAAAATAAATGAGTGTGATAGCATAAGAAATAACGACAACTAACTAGAATTGCAAAAAATAATAGTTACCATCTAACATGGGTTTTAAAAATGATCAAAAATAAAAAAATTATGTTGATTATATATTAAACAATGCATCATATAATGGTATAACATAACTGTTTTTAAATCTTGATTAGTGTGGTTCTTTGGTTGTGATTTAACACCAGATGGTTATAACTTGACACGAGAAATTTCATTGGTTAGTAATATAATATTTAGTCCTCTGTTCCTACTATGTAACAATATTTAAAACAGAGCAAGTTGTTTACAACTTGGATGAAGATTCCAAAGATCCAGGTGAAACAAGCAATAACAATGCATTGTCATTTAGACTCCTCTTCTTGATTCTGACAAGATTGCACCTCAAAGAAAGATACCATATTATTACACAAATATGATCACATTTGAGGCCACCTACTTGTTCTTGATTTTCGTATTGGTGGTAGTGGTCTGCTGCGGTTACAGAAAGATCAAGTTGAAGCAAAAAAAATATTATGAGCAGAAATCAAAAAGCGATGCAGAGCATGAGAAACAAACCGATGAAAGTTCAGTATCGTTACTACAAGTCACGGTGTCACGCCCTATAAGAGTGATATATGGTGATGAAGCTATTGTCGAGAAATATGATCCTTCAGAGCTAGCTCAGATTCCAAAACCTAGGCTTGGGGAGGGGACTCTAGGGACTTTATATAAGGCTGTGCACAAATTTGGCTCTACGGTTACAATTAGAAAGATACGACAGGAGGTGGCTAGTTCAGACGATTTTGAATTTTGGATCAAGTTTTTCGGAGGTCTACATAATGATTCAATCTCAAAACTGATCTTTAGTTTTTGGTATGGCGGAGAGGCATTTATTGTGCATGAGTACTTCTGTTTAGGGAGTTTGGAGGAACTTCTACACGGTTAGTATTTTCTTTGTCAGTCTGTCCTATCTTCCCATATCTGTAAGAACATTACTTGATAATCAAATCGGAGGATAAAGATAATATAGCTGAAGTACAAGCTTTACTGATTGCGATCTCACAATCTGATACTCACAATATAATAAATTTTAATATACTAATTGAAAATGTGGACTTTACTGCAATCTCTTTTCGAGTTTGTTAGTTTTTCACTTCGTAATTATATGTTCCCTGCTGTCTAAGATAACAACCGATACATACATAGTATATCACACTCAGTTGTAGGGTCTGGAAATGGGATACAAGAAATGTTCCTTAAGTCTCTTATCCTAAGGATGTCCTAGAGATCTGAGGATGAAAACTAGAAAAATGCACAACCTAATTTCATAATATTTTCAAGTTGAAAAATAAAATAAAAAGTGGTTTACCTTTTGCATGTAGGGACTGAAGGAATTCAATATACACCATTAACTTGGAGGATTCGACAGCAAATAGCACTCGATGCAGCAAAGGCAGTGACTGCAGTACACAAACAAGTGATAGCAAACGGTAAGGCTCTTGTATGTGGAGTGATCAAGGCTTCTAATATCTTGATCAATGTAGACTTTTCTGCACGTCTTTCTAGCTACGAGATACCTTACCTTATACCACCTGAAACAATCATCAGAAGAAATCCTGGTCGAGTAGCACCTGAATTAACACACAACCAATATAGAGTTCCTAAAGTTTTTTCACAGAAGTCTGATGTTTACAGCTTTGGAGTATTGCTTTTAGAGCTTGTCACAGGGAAAAAAGCTTCAATTACAAACTTAGGGGAGTACATAAAAGAGAAGAATAAAAGAGAAGGCTTAGAGGGAATACCAGATAAGAGAATGGTAGACGTAAATCTGAATCTGGTTGCTGTGATTAACGTTGCAAGATTGTGTCTTCGAAATGACCCCAAATCGAGGCCTTCAATGGATCAGGTTGTGGAGATGATTCAAGATTTGGAATAACTAGATGCTATACTACCTCATATAAGTTATAACGAGGGGTCTTTTTTCTGGTAATTAAATTGATTTTTTCCCTTGAAAGACACATTGATGCAGAATTAAATTTCAAAAGTAAAAAATGTTTATTAGTTCATCTCAAGAACCACTTGGTTAAGTAACAGTAACTTGTTTGTGAGCTCAATCACTGTAGAGAAATAAAGCTCCTAATTTTTTCGCTTAATGCTTTGAGCTGCAAAATCACATTTGAAGCAGAAAAGAATACAAATATATTATACGCTGGATCACCTTTAAGGTTATAACAATGCTGGTTTATTACTATAACTTTACAATTTAAATGAAAAATTCATACAAGCAATAGACTGATATTCAAGAAAATTTAGACAAATTATAGTAAGAAGATGAAAAAAATTTATTCCCTGACAAGTGTTCAAACATTTTGCATTCTGAACTACAAATGGAGATAAAATAAAAAAGAGTATCAAAACATACAATATTGCTTAATATCCTTGGAACATTGGTGGTGGTGGTGATGAGTACATTGCTCCCAGATTTGGTGGTAAGATGAAGTCATCAGCTGGTGGTGGGGAAGCCACAGGAGTAGGAGGAGGAGAGTGAACAGGTGCTGGTGGTGGCGAACGTACAGGAGCTGGTGGTGGAGAGTGAACAGGAGCTGGTGGTGGCGAGCGTACAGGGGCTGGTGGTGGGGAATGGACAGGAGCTGGTGGTGGTGGGGAATGCACAGGAGGTGGCGGGGAATGCACAGGAGGTGGTGGTGACTTCTTAGGAGGTGGTGGCGGCGAATGTGCTGGTGGTGGCGGCGAATGTACCGGTGGTGGAGGCGAATGTACCGGTGGTGGAGGGGAATGTACCGGCGGTGGTGGGGAATGCACCGGAGCAGGCGGTGGTGGGGAATGGACAGGCGGTGGGGGAGAGAAAATAGGTGGAGGCGGGGAATGTACAGGCGGGGGTGGGGAGTGAACCGGAGGTGGAGGACTAGCTTTAATCACTGGAGGAGGTAGTGTAGGTGTTACTGACTTAACATCTGAAGCTGGTGGCATGGCCTTTGGTTGTTGGGGAGATGGAGATGCGGGTGGAGGGGATTGTACTGGAGATGGTGAGGAAACTGGAGATGGAGAACTAGGTTTGGCCACTGGAGTCGGTGGACTAGATTTAACAATCGGAGGCGGAGAACTAGGTTTAGTCACTGGAGGAGGTAGTGTAGGTGTTACTGGCTTAACATCCGAAGCTGGTGGCATGGCCTTTAGTTGTTGTGGAGGTGGAGATGTTGGTGGAGGGGATTGTGCTGGAGACGGTGATGAAACTGGAGATGGTGAGGAAACTGGAGATGGAGAACTAGGTTTGGGCACTGGAGATGGTGAGGAAACTGGAGATGGAGAACTAGGTTTGGCCACTGGAGACGGTGGACTAGATTTAACAACTGGAGGTGAAGGACTAGGTTTAACCACAGGAGGAGGTAGTGTAGGTGTTACTGGCTTAACATCCGAAGCTGGTGGCATGGCCTTTGGTTGTTGGGGAGGTGGAGATCCTGGTAGAGAGGATTGTGCTGGAGATGGTGAGGAAACTGGAGATGGAGAACTTGGTTTGCCCATCGGAGGTGGAGGACTAGGTTTAACTACCGGAGGAGGCAGTGTAGGTGTTACTGGCTTAACATCCGAAGCTGGTGGCATGGCCTTTAGTTGTTGGGGAGGTGGGGATGCTGGTGGAGGGGATTGTGCTGGAGATGGAGAGGAAACTGGAGATGGTGAGGAAACTGGAGATGGAGAAATAGGTTTGGCCACTGGAGACGGCGGGCTAGATTTAATAACTGGAGGTGGAGGACTAGGTTTAACCACAGGAGGAGGTAGTGTAGGTGTTACTGGCTTAACATCTGAAGCTGGTGGCATGGTCTTTTGTTGTTGGGGAGGTGGAGATCCTGGTAGAGGGGATTGTGCTGGAGATGGTGATGAAACTGGAGATGGTGAGGAAACTGGAGATGGAGAACTAGGTTTGCCAATCGGAGATGGAGGACTAGGTTTAACCACTGGAGGAGGCAGTGTAGGTGTTACTGGCTTAACATCCGAAGATGGTGGCATGGCCTTTGGTTGTTGGGGAGGTGGGGATGTTGGTGGAGGGGATTGTGCTGGAGATGGTGAGGAAATCGGAGATGGTGAAGAAATTGGAGATGGAGAACTAGGTTTGCCCATCGGAGGTGGAGGACTAGATTTAACCACTGAAGGAGGCAGTGTAGGTGTGACTGGCTTAACATCCGAAGCTGGTGGCATGGCCTTTGGTTGTTGGGGAGGTGGAGATGCTGGTGAAGGGGATTGTACTGGAGATGGTGAGGAAACTGGAGATGGAGAACTTGGTTTAACTACTGGAGCTGGTGGACTAGGTTTAATCACTGGAGAAGGTGGAGGTAGTGTTGGTGTTACTGGCTTAATATCAGAAGGTGGTGGTGTCTTTGGTTGAGAAGGTAGAGATGAAGGTGTAGGTGCTTTTATAATAGGAGTTGATGGAGTTGGAGATAAAGGTGTAGGTGCCTTTATAATAGGAGTTGATGGAGATGAAGGTGTAGGTGCCTTTATAATAGGAGTTGATGGAATTGGAGATGGAGTTGGAGATGAGATTGGAGATGGAGATGGAGTTGGAGATCCAGACGGAGGTGCAGGGACTGGCGATTGATTCCCAGGACTTGATCTACAACCAGCTTCACAGTTGACCTTCTGTCCTACCACAGGTAAACATTCCTGCACAGAATTTTGGTCTGGCGTATCAGGTATGCAATTCATCTTGTGATCTAGTACTAGACCATTCCTTGGTTGTGCGCAACTTTTTGCCTCTTCTCCGAAGAAGTTATTACAATAGGTGAAGTTTTCCAAACTTGGAATTGAGCAAATAGAATCAGGAACAGAACCTACCAATCTGTTGTGTGAAATGTCAATCAAGTTGAGGTTTTTCAACCCACTTAGGCCTACAGGCAATGATCCAATAAAATTGTTGGTGCTAACGTCAAAAACATTCAAGTTTGACAAAGCCCCAATTTCTTCAGGCAAGCATCCAGTGAGATTATTGTTCTTAAATATCAACTCGTTCAATGTTTTTGTCATGTTGCCAATGCTTTTTGGAATACAACCAGTAAATTCATTGTTAGCCAACACAATCACAGAAACAGGTGAATTGCCAAGATTTTCGGGAATGTTGGACGTGAACCGGTTGTTGTTTACAAACAAAGCATCGAGATGTACATCAAAGACTTTAGGTGGCAATGGCCCTTCAAAATCATTATAACGGAGATCAAGGTAGCAAAGGGCCGGTAACCTTAAAACAACCTCCGGAAATGAACCAACAAAACGATTGTTGCTTACATCAAATTCACGCAAAATAATTAGCTTTGAGAATTCTTCTGGGATGATTCCACAAAAACGATTAGTGTTAATGTGGAAAGCTACCATATCAGTCAAGAGGCCAAGCTGTGGCACCAAGTGTCCAGCAATATCTCCCTTGTTAAGATCAATGCTAGCAACAACAGTCAAGCTATGATCATCGACTGCCTGTTCACAAAACACACCAAAGTAAGTACATACATTGGGACCGATCCAATTGGTAGTCATGTTTTTTGGATCAGAGAATATAGCTGTCTTCCATGCTTGAAGGGCTGTGTAAGCATTCTTAAGACGAAAATTGGCAAATGCTTTGGTATCAATATCCCTTTCAGTTGCTATAGGTCCATTCATAGGTCCATTCTCAGGTGTTGATGATACATTAGACACAAAAAGTAAAGAAAGAAAAAGAAAGCAACCTAAATCAATCAAAACTCTAGAGTTAGCCATGCCTACCAAACATTCAGACAACCCCAAGGCTGTTTAATACTACTCTGAAATCAACAATGGATGTACCCCATTAATATGGGCAACTGAGGCTGAACTAAAATGACCAAATTGAGGGGCTGTCCATTGATTTGTGCTCCTAACATCTTTCTAAACCACAAATTCACAACACTGTTTTGAAACTATACTAATATTAGATTAGTTTTCAGTTATTTTTGTGAATGGAACAGGATCATACTTGTTAATATAGGTAATGACCAAGTCTTGTTTTCATGCTAACCATTGGTCAATTAATTTTACACCTAGAGTTTATTATTAGTAATTGTCCATACCTTTAATTTACCATTTCTACAACAAAAAGGGGCATAAAGATCTCCAACTCGGTGCAATTTAAGCCATTGGTAATCAAAGAAGGATATTTTTCACATCTCTTCCTAAGATCATTTTATTGAAATTGAATACATAATTTTATTAATACAAGTGATTTTTTCTCTTAACAATACATATAACCAAGAATGTAGGGGATAATTTATATTTTGTTATAGTTCTTTGTACTAATATTATATAAAATAAGCTAATTCAAATATTAATTTTACATTCCCGACAAAAATAGACATAATTTTACATTTTATATCATAATATAATTATGTATCTTAATATATATATAATATATTACCTCCATCAAAAATTTCTTATGAGTTAAATTTAAAATGTATTTGTAATTTTAGTCCTACATAACATCCAATACATCCAACAAGAACCAATAATTATGTAAACAAGGGATTTAATACAAGTTGACAAAAGTACAAAACTTCATCTAATTTTCTAACAGGGAAAAAATTAAATCTGATTCATAATTTCAAAGTGCCACATTTATATAAAGTCACAAACTGCACACTGCATATTACTAGTCTGTTTCATGGTCAGGTGCAGGAGAGTACCAAGCAGGGAACCTCCCTTTGTTTCTGAGCAACCTAGTGAATGGTGAATCAGGCATTCTTGCTTTTTCTTCCTCCTCCATTTCTTCAGCTGATCTTGGCAATCCATCTGGCACTGGACAATGGTTTTCCACTTGTTTCTTTGCATTTAGCAATGCCTTGTTCGACTCATTGACTGCTTCCTTTTTGGCCTTGTGAATTGCAGATATCCCGTGTAAACATCCGATCAACGATTTCATCCCCCCTGCTTGAAGTATCACTTTCTCAACCTCGTCTTTTGGCTCTTTGTTCTTCAAATAACAGAAATAAAAAAATTAGTTAATCAATACTTTGGACAAACCACTAAGTTCATATCTTTCAAACCACAAATTATCATAAAATCCAATGACCACTTGTTGGCCTAATCTCCAAACAGAAAGTTCATAGTTTTCGGGTGAATTAATATCACAGTACTGAATGTACACTAGTACTACTTACTTCGAGATCTTTGAGTTCAAAATAAGCTTGCCAGCAACTATAAGAATTTTCTCCTTCAAGTGTAGAACAATAATCTGAAAAAGAACAAAAAGTAATTGAATATTATAACTAGTCACGCTGATAACTGCTTCTGCAATCAAGTTTCAAAGCAATACAAAAACACAAACTTTTTAACAGCATATACGAATAAACATCAGGGACTGAATGCATTATAAATGAACCGAATTATAAATAAGTATAATCTTAGAGTCATTACACTGAATGGATTTTCCGTCTTTCCAAATAAAAAGTATAAACTTAGAGTCATTTATTAAAACATTAATCAAAATCCAAATAAAATGTGTTGTACATAGTCCCTGAACATCTGATTAGTCCCGGTTTAAATTCAAAGTATGGTCTAATTTACATCTAAATCTAAATAAAGGCAATGAACCATAAAAACGAACCCTAATATACAAACAAAAACTATATTAAACTACAACACTATAGACTCACTTTATCATACTAGAATCTCTACTAGACTACTTGTTTTATTCAATAAGTTAACTTACAAGTTAAAAAATGCATTCATTTTTCAATAATTCAGTTACTTATTAGATAAACTAAACTAGCCACATGACCTGCAAGTATCACAGCAAGAATCACTACATAAATCTATAAAACTATCCAAAAAAACAAAGAACATTCATAACATTAATCCGAACCTCAAATATTACATACAATAATTAATTCTAGACAAATGATCGATAACAGGCATCTGCTATAGCATACTTACCGCGTCTAATTCTAGATGTAAGAAAAAATATACTAAAATCTAACTCTAAACACGATAAAAATAAGTGGCCTGCTAATTTCCGTAATAAAGTATGCTGCAACATACACTTGCTTGGAACCGGTTCCCTTAATTGTATATAACACATACTTAGCAAAACATAATTTACACACAGACACACATAGTACAGATCATATACCTGCAAGTTCATTTTCAGATTTTTGAATCAAAGGAGGGTCTTGAAGAACTCGATCAAACTTAGTTCTGGTGGTAAAAGGTTGAAGCTTTGGTATGTCACCATGGTTTTTGTTGTTTCTTGAACAACAACATATTAATAAAGATTTAGTTGGTGCAGTAATCATTGGAGAGTGGATGTTGGTATTGAATATCAATGAAGATTTTGATTTAGAACAAGAAGTAGAGTCATTAACACAACCCAGAAACAAAGAAGATGATCTAGTTGTAATCATTGTTGTGTAGCTTTGTAAGGATATTTTTAATGATATCAGGTACAATCTTATCTGATACTTGTATTAGATTAGATATTAATGTTATGTGTGTATCAGTGTATGTATATATAGAAAAAGTGTGGACAAAGTGTATAGATAAGGATGAGATATTTTAGTCACTGGTTGTGACTTTGAGAGATTTGACAAAGAATATTTTAGAAAATTGTAAGATTATGTTTATGAAAATATCTTAAAAGATTGCTGAGGTCTTGTTTGTTTTAATTTAATCTAACGATATAAATACAAGTTGCTTGAAATGTAAATAATATATTTTATTTATTTTAATAATTTTTAAACTTAGGTTAAAAGAATTTGGAATTTCTAAATTCTCCAAATTAAAAAAAAATGGAGGGACCTAATTATATTTACACTCTCATGCGTGTCATATATTATGTAGTCGTATGATTATAAGTATAAGTAATTTAATTTATCGAAATTGACTATTTTTTATTTTTAAAATTGTTGGTTTGCTTTATTTGTACGTAATTTAATGAATTTTGACTATATAGTAATAATTATTTTTAAGTTTTTTTATAAACAAAATATTAATTAATTATTTTTATTCATAAAAGAAATTAAACATAATAATTTTAATTATATAATTAAAATTCTTTAAACTGTATACTAAAAATTTATAAGTCAATTATTTAAATATAAATAGAGTATTAAAAATAGAGGAGTATGTAAATAGAAGTTAAATAATAATGAATGAATTAAATATTAATATAATATAGCTGATAACTAGTCACCGTAATTTAACTTTATGAAAACTCTAAATTATCCAAATACTCTAAAATTTATGAAACAACCAAAATTAAAATTAAAAATAGTATTACACTATGGAAAAAACTATCACAAAATTCAATTATATTTTTTTATTTTCGGTGTAAATTACAAAAATAAATCTTTTGCATTTGTTTATAATACTTTTATCACTGATGTAGACTAGATTATCCATATTAGTCAAAGTAATTTAAAACAAGATATTTTATTTTTGTATGATTATATTTGTAAAATAATTCTTTAATTTCTATATTTATTAAATTCTAAATTGTTTCTCACATGATTATCGTGATATGTAAGATTCATACAAATCTGACAACTCGAAGCGGTCAAATAGGCAAAAAAGAAGCGGCGAGCCCATTGGATATTTTAATGCGGGCTCCAGTGGTAATAAGAGGCAGCCCGTTGTTTTGCTTTCTTTCTCTCTTTTCAAAACCATTCATTCATGTTTTCCTTTCCGTTGCCCCATGCTCCGGGTTTTACTTTTTCATCACTGTTTATGATTTCCGGGTCTTGCTACCTTTGACTTTGTGAGAGCATCTCGAACTTAGAGCAACTCCAACGCTTCCCATCTGTTAGGTATAAGAATCTAGTTGACACTAAACAGTACTCTCTCCGTAACTCCGTTGTCCCTTATAAAAAAATATATATTTTAAGAAAATATTAATTAGATAATTAGTTTACATGACTACCCTCATTAAATGAGTTGAATTGTTTATATATTTGAATTAGTCAAACATTGAAAATAGAAACATAAGAGTATTATTTAGAAAAATCTTTATAAACTTCTTTTGAAAAAAAGAGAAGAATAAGTAAATAGGGACAAATTTTTTTTCCAAAAGGGACAATAAAAGGGGACGGAGGGAGTAGAAAATATAGTTATCCTCACCCATTTGTATCACTCCAACCGTACTCTCCTATTTGGCAAAAATTTAGCTATAAAAAATTCAGACGCTACTTCTATTAATAGCAATCTCGTCTTCTATAATTGTCCAACTCATCTCCCGCTACTTCTTTTCTTCTCTCTCACTACATCCGCAGAGATTGAATAATAATATAATATTATTTAAATTTAGTTATTTTGTTAAAAATTTACTTTTAATTATAATTTTTACATTTTAAATTTTTTGAAACAAAAAAAAATAATACTATTTTTGAAATATAGCTAACACCATTGGAGTACAACTCCTTATAAATTCAGCAAATTTTACATAACCATTACTTTATATTATTTTAGCTAACCAATTTAGCTAGTGTCCTTGGAGATGCTCTTACTTAGCATGCTACTCATATATAATATTACTAAATTAGCTCTTAATTATTTAAAATATAAAATTACTTTTACACTCTAACGATTCTCCTCAAATTCAATCTCTATTTGTTCTCTATCTATAATTTATACACATGTCAAAATATATTAAAAGATATGATGCATGAAAATGAAAAAGAAGTTAATATTTATCAATATAAAATTAAATGAAGAAGGAACATATGCTCCTCATTATTGAGGAGAGATATTGAGTTCTTAAGTTTTTGAAGATGACTTAGGAGTGTGTTGGATGCATTTTAGACTTTAACTTCCTCAAAATTTAACTAAAGAGCATGTATAAGGAGGTAGTTGGAGTTGCTCTCAGTATTGAAAAACTTGAGTCTTCATTTTACAAAAAATATACTATTCTCCTGTAAATGTTTATGTGATTTTTTAGTGTTTGTTTAATCTTAATTAAATATTTTTTCAAGTCAAAAAATTGTAAAAGAATTAAAAATTTGGAAAACATTTTTCCAAAAAGAGGAAAACCTGAATTTAAATTTTTTTTATCAACAAACACTTGCAAGAATATCTTTTGAATACATTCATTAACATATTAAATTATGCAAATTAGACAAAAATACCAAAGCTCAAAATACCTTTGGCGAAAAATCGACTTTTAATACCCACCACTTATGCATTACTAATATGCGTATGTATACCTTTAAATGCAAAAATTATATAAAGAAACTTATATGGAGTACTAAATGGAGAACATATATGTGCTGCATTATATTCTGCTTATTATATATTGCAGAATATAATGTATGACATATATGTTCTCCGTTTAGTACTCCATATAAGGTTCTCCATTGAATTCAACTCTACCTTTAAAATATTGTAAGAGCAAGTTCAAAATCTTCCTTAACTCATGTTATAAGTTAAAATATAAAGAATATAATAAAATAAGTTGCTCCAACAGCTCCTTAATGGTTCATTAAAATGTTAGGACATCTCTCTCATTCTTTATTTTTTAAAATGTCATAGTCGTTCCTTATTTCACTTTTATTAATAAAAAATTAATTTCCCTCCTTTTCCACACTTTTTTCCCTTCCCTCCTTTTTTATAATTCAAATATATTATTATTTTAATAATAAGAAATTAGAATAAAAAATATTGTTGGAGTGCATGTATAAGAGTAATATCCTAAATCACTATGACACGATATTTTATAATAAATAAGGAAGCTCTACAGAGCTGCTAGACTTGGTCTAAAAGACATATACTTCGGTGATAAGTAACTCCTAACCCTCCAATATATTATATGTCACCTTTTGATGCATACATTTATATTAAAAAAATAGTTTATGTACCTTTGTGAATATGCAGAATGAGACAGTGTGACAATGTATACGCATTTGCTATACGCGTATTTATAAAATATGTAAAATTAAATATGCATTCTTATAAATATGTAAAATTCAATACGCATTCTTAAAATGCATTTTTCAAATAATATATATATTTTCAACAGAGTACGCATGTTGGACATGTGAAATAAAACAATGCATATGAAATATGCGTCCTTACAGGGTATTTTAGGCCAATACTTTCACTTGTAGGTATTTTCAGTAAATTTTTTTAAAAAAGGAGTATTTAGGGCCTTCGCCCCACAATAAGCGATATGTATTTTTCTATTAATTTTCATAAATTTCACAAAATCTTTTCAAAATTAAATTAATTTACTTCCACGGAAACAACACTAACCAATATTAAAATGTAAATAATATATGCATGTTTAAATTTTGTACATTACTAATTAATGAAGTAGATGATAAAGTGTAATTCATAAAAAGGAATTATATTCTCAATCAGTATATCACAAATTAAAAAAATGATTGAATACAACAAATTACATCTTATATATATAATACGTACTCAATTTTGTATTATAAATTACACCTTATATGTGTGTGTGTGTGTGAAAATTTACTCATTATTTTTTACAAATTAGACCTGTCAAAATTTACACATTATGTGGTTAGTAAATATGAGTGACCTCGATCGATAAAATAGTAAATAAAATAAAAATGTAGTATTTTATTATTATTCATATTATGCAATTAATTTTTTTGACTTTTCACTTGTAAAAAATTGGATGATTTAATGATCCGTTAAAGAGTCTGTAATTATGTCAATCGTGGATCCATTAGTGGTCCATTACGATATTGTAGGATATAGTTGCGCCTATCACAAGTAAATTTATTGGTAGATCAATCCCTTCTGTATAAATATGCATTGAGAAAAATGCTTTTTTTAATCACAATTTAGAGTTGAAAGGTCCAAAAAATCACAAATTTGAAAGAAGGCCCTTTTAGTCATGTATAAACGTTATATTAAGATGCGTTAGTACAAAAAAAATAAAAGAGAGCCTTATAAAAGTGGTGGACGACTGACCTGTTGTTCTTTTTGTCCGGTGTTCTTTTTGTCAAAAGTACGTAGATTCTCAATCATATATATATAGACGTTGAAATAAACACATGTTGAGACATTAAGTGGCACACAATTTTAAGATACGTTTTTAATAAATGCGTTTTCAAATTTTTTTATTTTTTTAAAAATATAATTTCTTTTTTTATTTTCTAAAAAAGTTAAAAACGTAAATTTAAGTTGCGTTTCTTAAAAACGCAGGATTAAGTTGTATTTTTCTATTGTATGAATGACCAATTTTTTAATATGTGATATTTTGAACCATTTTAATCCAAATTATGATTAAAAAGACTAACACCTGACTTAGTTCTCCAACTGACTCTTTATATTCCCCGATAAAACTTACAAGTATAGTTGACTTACGAATTATAATGATCCAAGTGATTTCCCTTATCCTAAAATATCAAGGCGATTAAACGATAAATTTATGATTTTCTCGTCAACGAAACCGATTGTTCGACTAATGTAATAGGATTGGATCTCTTATGAGCTTTCCCATTTCAATTTTTGTTTCTCTTACATGTCCTTTAGCAGGTTCAAGGATGTTAAAGTGCACATATTTTAAGACTAAATTTTTTACAGGTGAAGTGAAATAATCAACAGATTAAATAACAGAAGTTTACGGTAAATTCTTCCGAATCTTCACTTATTTCCACCAAATTTTTATCGAGTTTACTTGAAAAATCTACTTTTTCGACAATAAAATTATCCATAACTCATTTTTGTGTCTCTTTTAACTTATCAACTCGTTTCCTTTTTTTCTCTTTTCACATCCAAAAAATTACTTTTTAGATAACATCATTGTTAGGGATTGTGGTGTTAATGATGTAATCAACTAATATTTTACTTAGATTAATTAGAAATTAACTACGTAAAACATACTGTCATATACATATTGACAGTATGTTTAAATGTCACTTGTAACAGTATGTATGAAAGCCAAATAAGTGATAGTAAGTATCAATAGTTATTGTCTTGTACAAATGTAATAAATGATCTATGAAGTAGAAGTTCACAAAGTGTTCAAGCACAACATAGATCAAATCATTGACAGTAACATTCTACAAACTGGAGCCTACGATAGCATATTCAAGTGACAACACCTTTTGAAACAACTGATAGCAACTATTCATTTGACAGTAAACTTGACGGAGAATGAAGATTCTAAGACAGCAAGTTTTACTGACAGCAACTATTCCTCGACAGTAAACTTGGCGGAGAATAAAGATTCTAAGACAACAAGTTTTACTGACAGTAACTATTCCTCGACAGTAAACTTGGCGGAGATTGACAACAAGTTTCTCTTACTGTAACTTTGGCGGGGATAGCTGACAACATGTTTGGCGGGATAGTTGACAGTACCTTTGGACGACAACATGTTTTAGAAGACTGGCAAGCTTGATAGTAAAGTATGCGGAGTCGAAGATGTTGTCACCAAAGAGAAGCTAAAGGTTGATAGTAACCTTTTGGTGAAGCTGACAGTCTGTTTCAAGTAGCAGACTAGGTAATGTTAATTCACAGATTGATCTTGATAACTCCACCTAGTCTGTCAAGTCTACTACTGCAACTTGAGAAAAAGCAAGCAAAAAGATAAAGCGTGCTCAAGGAGTCAAGAATGTCAAATCTTCTCAGAGCAACTTTATCTACAAATGGAATGAAGACAAATTTGAATAGGAAAAGTGAAGTTTCTATTTCAAGCATTGTCCTAGGAACAAGGGAAAGTACACTTGTAAGTGGAATATGTGTTTTAGCATAAATACACATATCTCACAAACACTTTCCCTTATGCAACTGAGCTTAACTTTTCTCAAGCATAGAAACACTAGCAAATTTCTTGTTATTGTATCTATTGAAGCTGGAAACATCTTTCAGTTAGTTGTAGCAAAAAAAATTAATAAAATTAATTTTTGAAGTAAAACACCTTTCCTCATTTAATTGCTTACTGTTGTTTGCTTTTGTCACTTGATATTATTACTTCTTATTTGTTGTTAGTAAGATAAGTGATAAATTATCAAGTTGAATTCAACCCCCTTCTGTAACACTCATAACGTTTAACAACTGGTATCAGAGCAGCAGGTTAGATATACATAACTTGAAAAGATCTAAACATGAGTGCACAGAAAGTAAGCAACATAAAAATACCCACCTTTGATAAAGAACACTGCAACCTTTGGAAAAGAAAGATGATGTTGTTCATAAAAACAACCAACCCTCTTTACCCTGGAATTCTAGAAAATGGTCCTTTCATTCCTCAAACATATGTACCTGAAACTACAATAGATGGTGAGACAATACCAGCCTACTGGATTTCCAAAAAGGTCACAGAATGTATTGACACTAAAAGAGAAAAAGTTTCCCTAGATGATTGCTTATAATTTATCATCATTGAGGCACTTGACAATGTCATGTACAATAACATTGTCAACTGCACCAGTGCAAAGCAAATATGGGAAATCATTGAGATACTTTGTGAAGGAACAGAAGAAGTAAAGGAAAATCAAAGACAGATTCTGGTGTCTCAGTATGAAGCCTTCATGGCCAAACTAAGTGAAGGGTTGACTGAGATGTTTGAGAGGTTTAACAGGTTGATAAATGACTTGCAGCTGCATGGAAAGTTTTATGACAAAAAGGAGGTAAACATGAAATTCATGTTGACACTTCCTGACCATCTAGAGCACAAGGTTTCTGCCATAAGAGAAGGAAGGGATTTATCAAAAGTTTCTCTTGAAACTTTATATGACATACTTAAAACCTATGAGCTAGAGCTACTACAAAAGAGAGCCATTCAAGCTAGTCAAAGAGGAAAAATGGCTAACACTTCAAATGCTCTAGTAGCTCAGGATCCACAGATGATGCAGCTAAAGGATTCTCAACATCAACTGTAAATCAAGATCGAAGAAATCACAGATAAAGATGAAAGTGTGACTCTAAAACTCAAGGATGGTGAAGAAGATGAGTTCTGCACTTTGGAAGTACTGGACAACATGAAAAACAAAACAATGGCCTACATGGCAAGAAAGTTCTCCAACTTGAGATTCAAGAAGAACAAAGCTTTCAAACCCAGAGGACAAAGCTCCAGTTCAACAAGCCAAATATCTCAAAACCTAGAGGAAGTGGCAAAGGTGGATACAAAATAGGTATGGTAGATAGAACCAAAATAAGGTGTTACAACTGTAGTGAAATGAGGCATTTTGCAACAGAATACAAGAAGCCAAAACAAGTGAGAAGAAATGACAATGATTATGAGGAACTCAAAGAAAAATAAGAATCCTTGCTCAAAAAGCAACAAGAAAGGGCTTTTGTGGCCGAAGGAAAGTGTTGGGAAGACTCTGATGATGAAGAGGAAGAAGAATATGGAAAACTTGCTCTCATGGCAAACTCTAGAGAAGGTTCATCTACTTCATCAAATCAGGTACCCATTCTTACTACTGTTGATATGACTACATCTCAGTATAAAAAAATTATTGGGAGTTTAAGCTCTGAAATTTTCAATATTCATACAAGCATGTTAGCTGCTAATGAGGAGATAGTCAAACTGTCTAGTGCTAATGAGTCATTGAGAATTAAAAATCATGAACTAGAACTTAAACAAAATGCCTTTGAGTCCTTACAACAAGAAAATGAGATTCTTAAAAACAAGGTAGTTTGCGCTTCCCAGATTGAGGGATTTCTCAGAAAATAGATTTCTGAAAATGAACTAAAAATCAAGGCCTACAAGAATTCTTCTTCCCTGTTAAAATCATATCGTGATGATAATACTGAAAATCAAAAGGTAGATATAGGTTTTAACTATGAGAAGAAAAGTGGAAAGAAATATGCTGAAAGGGAAGACATCAAACATACTGTCAAACCTTCTATTCTAAAGAAAGTTAAGAATCCCATGTTCAAAAAGGTTGAATTCGAATTTGATGAGGAAGCTTTAGTGATTAAACAAGAAATAGATGATGAGGACCATGAAGCTGTCATTAAGTCCTTTAAGGCAAAAGATATTGTCAAAATTTCCAAGACAGTTAGTTTTGACCTTGACAGTAACCTGTGTTTAAAAGATGCTGTCAACACTGGCTAGACAGTAAGTTTAGAAGATGCTATCAAGACTGTGAGAACTATGTTGAGTGAAACAAAACTTCCTACCTATTTCTGGGGTGAAGCAATCAATACAGTCTATTATACTCAAAACAGGACTGTAGTCAACAAGGCCTATAGAAAGACACCCTATGAATTGCTTGCATGAAGGAAACCAACTGTCAATTATTTTCATGTCTTTGGAAGCAAGTGCTACTTCATGAAAGACTCACAAGACTGTGGGGTATGGCATTGACATGACTGCATACAGAGTCTACATCATTGATCACAAGACTGTGGACGAGAGTGTAAATGTCACCTTTGATGAGTCAAAATTTCTTGGAGTTGAAGGAAGTCAAGAAATAGAGCCATTGTTCTTTGAATATCAAGGCTATCTAGACAGATTGATGAAGATTCACCAGGAATTGATCACACAATTTCTGGTCCAACAAATGATCCTATCCAGTCTGGAAATAATGAAGGAACTACTCAAACAACTGATTTTTCTGGGAATGTTCCCATGAATAGTGGACTTGAAGAAATTGATGTTGTTAACAGTGCAAGAGCAAAAGATGCTGTCAATCGACAAGGTGCTGAAGATTTCAGTGATTATCTAAGAGAAACAAAATGAAATAGAGATCACACAAATGATTTAATCATTGGTGATCCAGGAACTGGAGTCAAAATAAGAAGAAATGTTGCCAATGAATGCATTGTTAGTCCCAAATATCGTAGAAGGGGGGTTGAATACGATATTGTCCAATTTATAAAATATTCGCGGAATGATTTGTTATGGACTAGTTGACAGTTCGAACAGATATTAAATCAAACACAAGGTATGCACACAGTTAACACAAACACAGTTCGTTCGGGGAATATATCGTTTTATTAATATAAACCACGAAGGTGCTACACAACTCTAATCCGTAGATTAGCTTCAACTGATTCACTAGTACAGTTACAATACAACAATAACAATCAATACGAACAATGAATATGACACTAGCTCAAACAACGTTAATGGCTTCTCTGTGTCTCTCTTCTTTGCTCTGTATGCTTTCTCTCTGTAACTGAATGAATTAATTAATGAATCACAAAGGCTTGACTTTGCTGCTTTATTGAGTAGGCTTTTTCAATCTTCTACGTGGCCTTCTGAGAACCAAGTAAATAGATTGCTTCTCACTTCTTGATTTAACAACCGTCGAGACATTTAATTTATAACCATCGGTGAGTCTGTTGATAACCGTCGAGACTGAAATAAATCACTTAAAACAATTCTGCTCAAGGATATCAATGATAGGTGGCATGCTGTGGCTGGCTGTAGATTAAATAATCTTAAACCTTAACTATCGAAGTGCCATAACTATCGAATGACTTAACCGTCGATGGAATAAATAATCTGGATATTTATCTGAGTCCCTTAACTATCGAGATGCTGTAACCGTCGAGTGAAATGGATGAAACAGTCAAACCCAACTATCAGTTATAACTATCGACTCAAATGAATTATTAAAACCATAACCGTCGAGTGAAATGGAATTAATAATACATCCAAAATGGTAACCGTCGAGTGATTTGCTAACCGTCGGTAAATAAGACGAAATAGCCGAACAGGAGACCCAACCGTCGGTAAATAAGACAAAACAGTCAAACAGCTAAACCAACTATCGGTTGTTCACCTTATACATTTTTCCAACGATTCAAAGCTCTGCAATATTTTCTTTCACTGCAACCAAGTTAATAAATTTACCTTTACTACTTGAACTTGATTTTCTCTGAGCTTTAGCACACAACGATTATACAGCCAATTCTTTTCTAACATAGATGCGGTTCTCAATTCCTTTTGTGCTGACGTTTAGTGCAACTGGTCTGGTTCACAAACGACTAACACGAACTTGATCTTCACATCTTCTTGACTATTCAATTGGCCCTGTTTCTCTAGTTGTTAAGAAGTGCTTCTATAATTCACTAGAATCCCTTGACTTCTCTGTTGTAAAACCTCTGACATCTTCTGAACCTCTGAAACACTATATCTTTATTCTTCACTGAGGCTTGAACATGTTAATGAACTTCTTTCAGTGATCTTCAATGTCTTCAAAGCTTCATCTAATGTTTTGGTCTTTTGTATTCAACTTATAAACGATTCGCAGTCGATTCCGTGCTTCATTTTAATATAAGTTACCGACCATCTGTGTTGAGTTAGTTTCCTCGGTTACATGTTACGTTACGTTACATTATGTTTTACAAGCATCTACTCTTGTTTCCTTTCTCAAACTGAACCTAAAACTCTAGAAGAAGCTTTGGCTGATCCGGATTGGATTAATGCTATGTAAGAAGAGCTTAATCAATTTGAAAGAAGCTGTGTTTGAGAATTGGTGCCTAGACCAAAGAACGAATCCATAATAGGCACCAAATGGGTTTATAGAAACAAGAAACATTTGACAAAGGGTTACTATCAACATGAAGGGATTGATTATGAAGAAACATTTGCACCTGTTGCCAGACTTGAGGCAATAAGAATCTTCTTGGCTTTTGCTGCTTTCAACAACTTCAAAGTTTTTCAAATGGATGTTAAAAGTGTTTTCCTTAATGGAGAATTAGAAGAAGAAGTATATGTTGAACAGCTCTTTGGCTTTGAAGATCCAAAGATGAAGAAATTTGTGTACAGACTGCTCAAGGAATTGTATGGCTTAAAGCAAGCACCAAGGGCTTGGTATGATACTCTTTCCAAGTTCCTTCTTGGTAACAACTTTATAAGAGGGATTGTGGATAAAACTCTTTTCTACAAAAAGCATGGAAAGGATATCATTCTAGTCCAAGTATATGTTGATGACATTATCTTTGATTCAACAAATGAAGATCTATGCAAGAAATTCTCTGAGTTGATGCAGAACAAATATGAGATGAGTATGATGAGTGAATTGGTATTCTTTCTTGGACTTCAAGTCTATCAAAAAGAAGATGGAATATTCATTTAACAGACTAAGTATGTTAAAGATCTCTTGAAAAGATTTGATATGGAAGACTCATCTCCTGCAAAAACTCCAATCTCAACAGCAACTCAACTTGACAAGGATCCAGAAGGAAAGAAGTTGGACAACAAAATGTATAGAGAATGATTAGATCTCTCCTCTATCTAACAGCTAGCAGGCCTGACATTATATTTGCAACAGGGTTGTGTGCAAGGTTCTTGTCTGATCCAAAGGAGTCTCACTTAATGGCTGTAAAAAGAATTTTTAGATATATAAAAGGCACTCAAAACTTGGGCCTTTGGTATCCTAAATATTCTGGATTTGACTTAGTTAGATATTCAGACTCAGATTATATAGGGTGCAAGATAGACAGGAAGAGCACTACATATAGCTGTCAATTTCTGGGAGAAAGATTGGTCTCATGGTTTTGCAAGAAACAACATTCATTATCAAACTCAACTGCAAAGGCTGAATACATTGAAGCTGGTAGTTGTTGTGCTCAGTTATTTGGATGAAGAACCATCTATTGGACTATGGGTTGACTCTGCAAGGAATTCCTATCTTTTGTGACAAAACCAGTGCCATATCAATTTCTGAGAATCATGTTCAACATTCCAAAACTAAGCACATTGTCATCAGACATCACTTCATTAGAGAACATGTGGAGGAAGACACTATCAAGCTTATCTATGTGCCCACAGAGAAGCAACTTGCAGATATTTTCACCAAACCGTTGGATAAAAAGACATTCAACAGGCTAGTGAGTGAATTGGGTATGTTAAATCTATGTTGTTAATGTATTTCTGTTTAGTTGATTAAAAAATTTAGTTAACTAAATTTCACTATGAATTAATGGCCTCTTGAGGTGTTTTGATTTTTATCACAGTGGAAAGATATGATGATATTTTACTGAGAGGTTAACTAATTTATTTTTAAGTAAATTGATTTCATATGTGGTCAATAAAAGATACTGTCAAGTTTCTTGACAATATGTTTTATTCATACTGTCATATAGTATTAAGTTACTGTCAAAATTCTGTAGAACTTACTGTCAAATGGTTGAGGAGTCTTGACAATATAGTACGCGGGATTGAAACTTACTGTCGAATCCTGTGGAACTTACTATCAAATGGTTGAGGAGTCTTGACAGTATAGTACATGGGACTAAAACTTATTGTCGAGTCATGTGGAACTTACTGTCAAATGTTTGAGAAGTCTTGACAGTGTAGTATGCGGGACTGAAACCTACTATCAAGTTTTGTGAAACTTACTGTCTAACAACTGATAGTATATTTTTCTAAAATCCCCGCATAACACACTGTCAACAGTTAATATTAGGGTTATTCATTTATTTTATACTCTCTAACACTAATGTTACTGTCAAGAGTGTTTGTGATTTCTAGCCATAAGTTACTGTCAAGGAATGGAACTAGAAGACAACTGTCACTTAAAATCGTTTAAAATTCATATTTGACAGTATCTTTTTCTCATCATATATATATATATATATACATAGCTAAAATCTCTCTCACTCTTTACTTTTCTTTATTTCTCTTTTAACTTTAAATTCTCTTACATCCTAAAAACTCTCCATTTTCTCAGTAACCTCTCTTTATCTAAACCGTTCTTCAAACTCTAAACTCTTCTTCATTTCTAACTTCAACAAATTCTCAACCATGTCTGGACCCCAAATTATCTGTTCTCTTGCCCAAACCAACTTCACCACCATGGCTTCAGTGGGTGAAGCTGGAGAATCCTTCAAGCCTCTTGTTGGCTTCATGAACAATTCTTACCTCACCTATGCCCTAACCGAAATCCTCCATCTTAAAATACCTAGACTCTCTCAGTTCTGGACCTCTGCCATATGTGAGGGGGAGCGATGCTAGCACTATCTCCTTCCAAATCAATGGTACCTCTTACACCGTTGATTCCTCTCACATTAATGAATCTCTTCATGTGGAAGAAGTTGAAGGCTCGTTATTTCAGGAGCCTGCAAGTGACATTCAGCTTGCAAAGTTCTTTAAGATGGTTGGGTATACTTGACCAAGGTCAAGCCCAAACAGCGATGAATGGTATCTATCTAGCGGCATGGACAGAAAATATCTGAACAAAGAATGGAGCATGATGTTGGATGCTGTATCAAGGTCCATGTCGAGCAAGACTAGTGGCTGGAATGAGGTCCCAACCTACATCAGGAGAATTGTGCATTCCATGGTACACAACTACAGAATCAATATTGGAAAGCTCTTGATGCCCCTGTTCAAACTGGTGCTTGGAAAGAAAGAAGCCAGGAAACCGGTAATCTACTATCCTAGATTTTTTATAATTAATTTTTGTCGTAGGCATAATAAATTTAGATAGTGTTCAATGTATAGAGTCCCCAACACTGAAAAAGAACACCCATTCTTTGTTAATCAGTAAACCACTTAACACTGAATTGGGCTTGTTTATAACTGATTTCATGTTTTCTAATGTACATGATTTGAATTTAAAATTTGTTGGGGACTACAATATATTTTCTTTGAGTGATGAGAATGGTGTTGACCTCACCATTCCTAACCCACATTCTAAACCTTATAAAGGAATCCGGCCTTCTCGAGCACCAAATCTGTTAGCCAAGGGTCTGGTTCCTCTCAAAAGGACCACGCTCCTAAAAGGAGGAGAACCAATCAACCTAGTCTAGAAACCTTTCCACGGGTTTCATCTTGGTGGAATCATTTTAATTGTTCCATATTTCAAATGGGTTTCTATGATTTTACAAATACGGCAACCTGGGAAGTATCACATATCCTTTGGCAGAAGAAAATTTATATAAAAACTGAATAAAGTAAATATTGAAATAACTTGTTGGAGTAGGTACCAGTGAATTCACAAAAGAAGAGAAAGAAAGAGTGGTGAGTAAGGTTTTCAAAAGATTGCATGTCATACAAAGTATTTTTGCAAGTGACATCTAATTGGCACAGTTGTTGAGCCATTTCCTTCAGTAGTACTACCAGTTGTGCCTTCTCAGTACCTACAGATAAATATCAGTGCCTGCTGCATAGGTTTTCTGTCAGCCTCAATACTTCTTGATAACCAGATCCTCAAGATATCCCAATAAAGTGGCTCATTTGTGTGTTCATATGATCTTCATATTCACCAACAAGATCAGTAGTATGTACTCTATCTCTCGTGTCATCTCCGACTCCAGATGCAGTATCAACCTTTCTCAAATGACTATATGACTACTTTAAAATTTGACATAAGTGGGGGCAAAAGAAGAGGCCTACGGTTTTTACCTCACAATTAACCGCATAATTTGAACTTAAACACCTTATCCACCGGGCTATAAGCAGATTTCAGGAAGGTCTACACACATGTATTTGATTTAATTATCAATTGTGTTTGATAATTACATATATGATTGTTTTATGCACTTGTAATACATATATAATTTGTTGCAGATAATGAGTTCTTTTGAAGATGATGGGCCATCCATCTACATGCTTCTGCATTGTGTAAGTCTTCAGAAAACAATTTGGTGCAATATATATATATGATCACTTAATCTACAAAATAAAATATATATGTGAGAGTAAACTATAAATCTCAATATATCATGATAACTGTACATGTTGTTCTATTTCCATCTTCTAAATTTGATTTTTTGGTAAAATATTGAAACTTTATTTTGGTTTTTGGAAGTTGACAAACTTGATCTCCATTACTCTAACATAAATATAATGTTGGTTCCGACATACAAATTGTACAAACAGCGAAGGATTCCAGCAGGCTTTAAGGGGATAATTGGAGAAAGATTTCCTTGTGTAATATATTTGAAGGTATTGTCTGGCCCCTGGTTTAAGGTTGTTGTCTGCGAACAAGACAATGGAAAAATGGCTATGCGAGAAGGTTGGAAGGAATTTCTGCTGGTGAATGAGATAAGTATAAGCAACTTCCTATTATTCCATTGGGACGGAAACTTGAGTTTTTATGTTCAAATTTTCAATCCTTCCGGATTGGAGAGAGTGCCAGAGAACCAAGAACAGCTTGAAGTTATTGCTACATTTGATGGAAAAAGGAAGCGAGGAAGGCCAAGAAAATATGGCAAGGAAAATCATATGCTACGGGTAATATACGTGTGTGCTTATTTTTACAACATGTCTTTAATTTTCCAAACAAATTTTATCATGATTTTTTAGTATTGTCCAAAGTTTCCGGGTGTAACATACTAGGTTTCATTTAGTTTGCTTTATGTACTATAAACAGCGGTTGTTCTTCAGGCCAAGAAAGAAAAAGGATATCAAGATTCAGAAAAGGAGCCAAGCAAGAAAATCCCTGCATTTTTCAAAGCATTCATAACTCAAGACGCTCAGCAAAGACTGGTATCTGTACTAGAATTACTTACTTTTTCCTTTGCCCACTGTGTTTATTTAAATTTCTTTAAGATATTTATACTATACGTGCAAAGAAATCATTTAAAAAAAAAGGTTAATACATGGTGTTTATCTTACTAAAAGGATCGAAAACAGCCACATGAGACTGGGGGTAACCTCTTCAACTGAAAAGTAGTTTGGTACATGCATGGCAGCTGAAAATTCTTCAGAGAAAATTTATAAGAGATACAATCTGAAGTTGAACTAAGTTGAAATTTTATATGTATGTTCCACCTTATAAAACAATATACATATAAGAAAACAAAATAATATATGTAACATGTGCTAAACTTGTATCCGTATATGTAGATATGAGCGCAAGCTAATTATTTAAAATATATATCTCGAAATGTTTGTGATGCAAGATTAAGTAAGGCTGTTCTATATAAGCACTGATAATATTTTCTAATTTTGTTGCAGAAGATCCCTTTGGCTTTCAGAGAATACATTAAAGGAATGATACCATTTACAGCATTTCTTAAGGATCGTAAAAGTAATGTTTGGACTGTAGAAACAACCAAAAGGAGAAACCAGTACTCTTTTGACAATGGTTGGCCAAAGTTTGTGGAAGAAAATGATGTACAACTTGGAGACTTTTTAGTTTTTTAATATGATGGTAAATGCACATTCAACTTTAAACACTTTGGCTCTAGTATGTGCAAAAAGGAAGCAAAAATTTCTAAACCCAAAGTACAGGAGCAATATGAAAAAGGAAATGACAAAGAAGCAGAAACTGCAGAGAATAAGTATGCTGATCTAGACAATATTTACGGTGATGTCCATGGTGAAGAAAGTGAATATGAGGATGATAAAGGTGGCAATGATGTGGTGGTGGTGGGGGAAGAGGAGGATGTTGATGAGGATATAACGATGAAAGAATCTAATGATGATGAAGGTGATTATGATTACAACACAGATGATGATAACTATGATAACGATGAAGATGACGACAGTGATGTGGCTGTGGTAGAAGAAAAGGATGTCGATGAGGAGGTATTTAAGAAAGAATTTGCCAATGATGATGGAAGTAATGAAGAAGATGCAATTTTTGATTCTGGAATAGTTGAAAGGCCTAAGATAAATCCTTATTTCACTACAAGAAATTTTGCATCAGACAACGGTTTTTATCCGTCGTCTGAATCCCTGATTTTCCGTTGTCTATCTCAATGCCGTCTGTTACGCGTATCAGACAACACCAGCATAACCGTTGTCTGTATTGCAGACAAATAACAGATGTGGTTTCAAAACTGTTGTATGAAAGTTGGTATAGACAATAGTTTCAGAAGCAACTGTTGTATGTGTTACAAGTACACCACACTTTCTATTATAATGACATGTTGTCTGAATGTATAAGATATTACGTTTTATTTTTGCAAAAGCATTGTGTAAATGTGTAATCTACAACGTTTTCATTTCATTTTTATGTTGTATGTGTTTTAAGTACACCACACTTGTTGTGCTTACTACATGTCGTCTGAATGTATAAGACACTACGTTTTTAGTTTTGCAAAAGCATTGTGTAAGTGTTTAACCTACAACATTTTTATTTCGTTATTATGTTGTATGTGGTTTAAGTACACCACACTTTTGTGCTTACTACATGTTGTATGAATTTGTAAGACACTACGTTTTCGTTTTGCTAAAAACATTGTTATGTTTTCTTATAGACAATTGATGCATTTGTTTTGACGTTGTGTGACTTTTCTTTATACAACAGTCTAGTTGTTAAAGCATGGTCTGGTTATAAAGCACACGATGGTTTTGTTATAAACCTTGTGTATTAAAAACCATTGTCTGTTAGATAGAATAACAAGTATTCCAAACAATGTTCTAATTGGCTAAAAGGAAAGTAGACAACGGTTTTTGTATATACAATCAAAAGCATTATAGCATAAAATAAACAAGCCAAAATCAAAAATCATCAAATAACCAATTCATCATTCAGACGCAACCAATAGTCTGCAAAAGACCAACCATTACAACTAACATTCACAAATCATTTTACCATTCACTTCACTAATACTACCGACCAAATCCAACCACAAGATTAAATATTTTCAGGTGAACATACCAACAAAAGAGATGGACTAAAGTATTCACTTAAAGCTTTAAAGCTATATTTACCATAAACTACACAGTGAAGCTCCCAAAAGTTTAAAATATGTTCAACCCAAAATACCCAGCTATGCGATTAAGTTTAAGAGGCGTGGTTCTTCATGAAATACTTGGCGAAATCAGTCCTTACTTCATTGAGGTCAGGCAGGCCATAACAGTTCTGGTTGTTTCTGCGTAGCCACTATAAAATGAAACCATAGACCAAGTCACAAACAGGCTTCACCATGAAGTAGTAGGATTAAGAAAAAATTCAGAAATCTGGAATCATACCTTTACAGGAAATTCGCGTTCCTTGTCTAGACATATTTCTTTCATATAGCGCATCACAAATAGACCACAATCTTTACTCCCCATTTGGAGAGGAACTCCCTGAAGAAACATTAAATAAAATTATATATACGGCCAAACTATGTTTTGTAAAAGAGAAACATATAAGATATACACTAAGAAAAAGATATTACCGTAAGATTCTCCCACATTATTTTCTTCTTCAGAAACTTCTTTGCTTTGTCCTTGTACAGTTTGATGGCACTACGACAATACAATATAAATCAAGTTTAAGACACTTTTCTTAATAATTATTGATGCGATTCCAAATGAAATATATTTCTTATGTGGTACTAACTTGTCAACAACTTCTGTCCATTCTTCACTTGCAATTCTCCGCTTTAAAGGATCCATATGGTAAACTATTTGTGTATCCGGATTTACAGCCGTCAACGCCCAATGATTGCTATTATAATTTCATGAACACCACAAATGAGAACATGTATCTTTATTAAAGGATAAGGATTTTATTTATAAGGGCCAGATTGATTTTATTTACAAGGCCTAGATTCACAAACTATAAATTTATATACAGGCTCCTTAAACTATATCATGACATTACATGCAACAAAGATGACATTAAGCACATATATATAGGCATAAAAAGAAGTACTAACGCATGATTATATGGGAGCAGAAATAATTGGTTTGGCTTAGAGTTCTTGAATCTGTTAGATAGGGCTTGCGACCTCTGTCCTGCAGTTCCACAACCGACGGCGTCTATCGTCGCAGGATCAACAAATGGTCAAGACATCATCGGAGCCTTCTACCGTCACTTCCCCTTGTTTAACTCTTTCTTTCATTTTCTCCTAAAATATTGACAGCAAATGGAAGTAGTTAAGAAACAAAAGCACTGTGAGTATTATTTAGAAAATAAATGGTATGATAAAGTTAAAGTTACATAAATGAAAAACTTACAATCTCATCAGCAATTTGTTTAATTTTTTCAGACTTATAATTCCCATCTTTATCCTTGCGTGCAAGGAGCCACGAATCTGATCTATCTATCTCCATTTCAGGATCACTTTGAGACTGTATGTGTAAACATGTTTGAAAAATCATACAGTGTCATTAAAACAAATAAACATATTTATTATACATGTTTTGTCTAATATGAGTCACGATTACTAACCATTTCATGCTCCAGGTTGGAATAACCCTTTCGAGACATGTAGTGATCATATTCACTCATTTTCCTCCTTTTTTGCTGTATGTTGTGGATGCCCTTGAAGAACAAAGAAAAAATATTAGAAACAATGTTGTACTACTAATTAGGCAAATACCACAAGCCTTGAGAATTAGGCAAATACTGCTAGCGGTGACTCCTTTTCCCAAACCACGCACAACTCCACCAGTCCCTGCTCATAAAACAACACAAACCTAAAGCATACTCTCACTAATAGCTAAATCATACAATTCATACAATAGCTAAACTATGAGAAACGGGGGAGAGTCGACAAATAGGGGAAAGTCGACAAGCAGGCACTTACAAGATAAAAGGGTTTTGATCAAATTAGCCCTAACAAATAACCCCCGAACTGAAACTAAATCATACCATTCATACAATAGCTTACCCACGTACTAAACCACGATGCGAGCAGCCAATCTGAGATGAATAAATGGATTAACAGCACATACAAGATATGAGTTAATCGATTGACCTAGGATATGAGCTAATCAATTGAAGCTAAATTATAAACAAATAGAAGCTACACTATGAGAAACATGGGAGAGTCCAACAAGGGAGATTTTAGTGGGGAGGGGGGATTTTAGTTAAAGGGGGAAAATTTGGTTTAGGGGGAAAAGTTAAATATTTTGGTAAAAGAAAGGGGGAAAGAAGTGTGTAGGGATGAGAAAGGGGGAAATGAAATTAGTTAAGCCGAAAATATTTGGGTGGGAGGAATAAAATTGGGTTAAAAACAAATAATGTTAAAAAAACTGTTGTCTATTTAACAGTAAAGGACAAAAATTACCTTTTTATAATAAGACGAAAAATGTTTCTAGAAGATTTTTTAATACTTTTGTTAAAAAAAGCACACAAAATAAATTTAAAAATTCTAATTTTTTTTACACATCACAAACATCGAAATATCTTAACATCCGTACGGTTGGATCATCGAAAAAATTAATTTTAATTTAATAAAAAAGAAATTATAGATTTATCGTAAACTCAATATCTACTTCTTAACTCGTTCATATAAAATGTATACTCATATTGTTCGAATTACAAAACTATTACTTATTATTAACAAATTATATACATTTATATGTATCCATATTATAAAATTATAAAATTTTAATTTATTTTGTCTTTGTAAAATGAGTTAATATTTTAAATTTTAATTTTTTATAAAAACTTAAACTTGTATTCATAATTTTAATTATAACAATGTGCATACATAATTATTTCGCTCTTGTAACATATCATATAATTTTAATGTAATATATTATTTGTAATTAGTAAAATGAGAATTTTAATTTATTTTGTTTTTATAAAATGAGTAATTATTTTTAATTTTAATTATTTTTTAATAAAATAGGTAACTATAATAATAATAAATATAATTATAATTATTTTTTAATTATTCATGACTTCTCGACTGAGAGACTTCTCGACTGAGAGACTTCTCGATTGAGAAACTTCTTGTCTGAGTAGACTTCTCGATTGGGCTAGACTTCTCGGTCAAGTCATTTGTGACTTCTCTATCAGTAAAAACTTGCTGTCAGGAATGCTACTGTCGTAAAAGTTGCTGTCAGGAATGTTGCTGTCACAGAATTTCTGTTGATGAGTTCTCGATCAGGAAATATATGTTGTCGAGTTCTCGATTGATAAATATCAGTTGATGACTTATTTATCAGTTGATGACTTATTATCAGTTGATGACTTATTTATCAGTTGATGACTTATTTATCAGTTGATGACTTATTATCAGTTGATGACTTATTTATCAGTTGATGACTTATTATCAGTTGATGACTTATTTATCAGTTGATGATTTATTATCAGTTGATGACTTATTTATCAGTTGATGACCTTGTCATCCACCTGCCACTGTAATATTATGTATTGTGACTTATCTATAAGTTGATTTGTCTTGTGTTAACTCTCCCGGTTTCTACAGCTACTACAGAGCGATCATTCTCAGCTATGAAAATAGTTAAGACCATTCTTCAAAATAAAATAGAAGAGGAATATTTAAGAGATACTATGATTCTCAACATTGAAAGGGAGTATGCAGAAGATATTGATCCAGAGGAAGTAATCGATGAATTCTATTCTCAAAAAAGTCGACGAGTTCAACTTAAATAATGTGAGTACATTTGTTTTTTGAAGTTTAAAAACTATCATTATTATTATTCTGTGCATTTGTCGGTTGCAAGTAATAGTATGAATTCCTCTTGAAAATTCAGTTTTATATTTTAAACTACTTTGTAAGTTCATTATTTTATACTTTAGTGTTGGGTTGCAAATTTTTTATCGTATCTTTGACTTAGCCCAGGCGGATTCTAAATCCTGGTTCCGCCCCTGCACAGAAATGTTGCTGTCATAGAAATGTTATTGTCAGAAAACTTGCTGTCATGAATGTTGCTGTCATAAACACTTGCTGGCATAAAAACTTGCTGTCAGGAATGTTGCTGTCATAAAAACTTGCTATCAGAAATGTTGCTGTCAGAAAAGTTGCTGTCAAACAAGTTGCTGTCAGTAAAAACTTGCTGGCGGGGATGGTTGACAGTACCCTTTTTTTTTCATGCAGTAAATCAGACAAGGGTTTTTAACAAATAAACCCTTGTTAATATGAATAACAAACAATGCACCAGAACCACTTGTTTGAAGGTCTCTTCCATAATACAATGAAGAAAACACTTGTCTTATTTCAACAACGATTTCCTGAAACCTTGTCTGAATTATATTCCAACAACACTTCTGAAACCGTTGTGTAGAGTTCTTGTTTTGCACAATACAATATTGAAAAATTGAAAAATTGTTATCTGATGAGCTCTATCAGACAATACAATATTGTACTGTTGTTTGAAAACGTCTTACATAATACCTCACAATAAACACTTGTCTGATTTTAATTTGTGTACTTTTAATTACATAAACTTTGTAATATGATAAATGTGTTTGCTAGTTTGAACATAACAGTTCTTGATTGATGTTATGTTGCCTGATGTTTGTTACTGTAAAATCAGACAACGGTTTTTAACTACCAAACGCTTGTGTGAGAGCTAAAGAACTTAGAGTACAAAACCATTGTGTGTTGCATGCAATTCAGACAACAGTATTCACAAACCATTATCTGATTACATTTTATGCAACGTCTATCAAAACACTTGTCTGATTTTAACAACGTTTTTTGTATTCAGATTGAAAGCATTGTCTGAAGAAACTTCAGACAATGCTTTCAAAAAGCGTTGTTAAAATCAGACAATAGTATTTAGTCACCGTTGTGTGACTACTTTTGAAGCAATATATGAGCAAAACAGTTGTCTAAGTTTTACAACTGTTTTGAGGACCATTGTAAGACAAACTGTTATACAACACAACTTTTGAAAACCGTTGTAAAACGGATGTCTATTTTGCTCTTCTAGACAACACTTTTTAAAACTGTCGTTAAATTCATGATTAGACAATACACCGAAAAGCTTGAAAAAATAACCGTTGTGTGAAAATTTCAGCCAACACTTTTTCATCGAAGTGTTGTCTGATGTGTGTCGTCTGATTCAAAATTTCTTGTAGTGTTTTGTGGCAAAGATCCACCCATCTCATCGGAGTTACTTAATTGGTAAGACTTGCACATTATAATCATTGATTTTCTACAACATTACAGTAGAATGTTAGCCCGAAAGAAATTATAGTGAATGTTGAATGACGATTTGAATAAATATTTCTGAATATAATTTTAAAACTTGTCATATTAACTTTCAGTGCTTGAATTCAACTCTGTGTACTAGTATTACTGCAGAGAGTTCCATCAGATGTAATCAAACAATTCAACCTCAAACTTCCATAATATCTCTTTTTATTTGTGAAATATGGGAGGGGATTGAAGACAAAGGTACACGTTTGGAAGGATGGGAGAACATGGCTTTCTAGATGGAGGCCATTTTGCAAGTAGAACAATGTGCAGCTAGATGACAGGTGCATTTGTGAATTCATTCCAAGGGACGGTGGGACGGACATTGTGAAGGCCAGATCATGGTGTTGGTATAATGATATTTCAAAAATAATGTGACCAATATTTTATATTGGTAGATATATATTATTCCCCATTTAAATGAGTAATTTATATTATATATTTATTGGTTTTATAATATTATATATTATATACATACATACATATATATATATATATATATATATATATATATATATATATATATATATATATATATATATACATTGGGAGTTACATATATTAGAGATTTTATTTTAGTTTTAATTATCTATGTTGATTATTCATAATGTGACTTTATGTGTGAGGAGTTACAATTGAGATTATTTCATCTTCTTCCTTGAAAGCTATATATGCAGATATTATATATATATATATATATATATATATATATATATATATATATATATATATATATATATATATATATTAAGGAGAGACACCATTGAAAAAGGACATAAGCTTTTCTTTCTTTTGATTTTGTTTTTGGACACAAGTTTGTATAGGCTTCAAACTCTCACCCAAAAGTGCACTTGTGTGAGAGTGTTGAGTAAACCTTAGGGAACGGATCGGCGATACGATTTAGCACCTCGGTCGCGCCACATATCGTTTTCAAGGCAATGGATTTCTTGTCACGGCTCAACGATTTCTTGTTCATCGATTTTGTTGATTTCAATATTTTGTAGCCATCAAATCTATTTTTCCTACAATTGAAAACGATATGTCTACAATGGCTACAATTCTAAACAAGACTCTACCTGATCTTTCTAAATTGGAGCCTTTTGACGGTAACAACTATAAGAGGTGGTCTCAAAAGCTCTTGATATTCTTTGAACAAATTGAGGTTGATTATGTTCTGTACCAAGATATTCTCACCCGAGTTATGGAGAAAAGTTATGATGTTTCATCTCAACCTCAAGGATCGACACAACCCACTCTCTCTGAGGCCGAAAGATTAGCTGCGGAAGAAATCAAGAAGAAGTACGAGAGGGACAACAAAATGGTTCGGGGACATCTCTTAAATCACATGTCTAACACGTTGTTTGATCTTTTTATTGATAATAAATCAAGCAAATCCATTTGGGAAATATTGGAGAAAAAATATGGTTCTGATGATGCAGGAAAGAAAAAGTATGTGGTTGGCAGGTGGATAAATTTCAAGATGATAGATGATAAGCTTATCATGGACCAGGTCCATGAATATGAAAATATTGTAACTGAGATATTGAGTGAGGGCATGAAGATGTGTGAGACCCTTCAAGCTAATGTTCGCTCGGAAAAGTTTCCTCCTTCTTGGAATGATTATCGTAATATTTTGAAATACAAGAAGAAGGACGTGACAATTCAAGAACTCATAAGCCATATGAGGACGGAAGAGGCTAATCACCTCAAGGATAAGTTTATCTCTTTATTAATTCTGTTAAAACTAATCTGATTGAATCTAGTGTTCTTATGATAAAAAAACAACTTTAATGGCAAGAAGAAACAAGGCAGATGAAATTTCTCCAACAATAACAATAATCATAAATTCATGGCAGTTGTTATGCGTGTGGAAAGACTGGATGCCAAGTGTTTCAATGTTATCATCAACACATGCGGCGTTCTTGGTAAAAAGAAGGTTATTCTTAAACATACTTATAAAAAGACATTATGCTTGATTAATATCAGTTATGCCCAAACATACCAAGATACTTTATAAGCAATTTGTTTTTAGAACTACTAAAATACTTGAGTTAATTCCCAGGCATTTAGTAGAATTTAAAAGTTGCATTAATAAATGGGATTATAATAATTATGTGATTTTTATTGATAATTACTCCTATTTATTTAAATTTACCGTTACATTTTCAGATTTGAAAATGACCATAAAATTAAAATGATTAGATATGTATGTTAATTCGTCTTTCAAAGATTATTGTGAAAAAATGGGACTATACACGAATTTACAGCCCCTTACACTCCTCAACTGTAGCAGAACGTAAAAATAGGCATTTAAAAGATACTATGAATGCCATGCTTTTAAGTTCGGGCTTGTCGAGTAACTTGTGGGTAGAAGCGGTTTTATCTGCATGTTATGTACTCAATAGAGTGCCCAATAAGAAACTTAACAAGACCTCATATGAACTTTGGAAGGGATACGGTCGTTATTTGAAAGTGTGGGGTTGTTTGGAAAAAGTTACATTTCCAGATTCGAAAAGGACCACAATTGGTTCGAAAAATTTTGATTGTGTTTTCATAGGGTACGCTCAAGATAATGCAGCTTATAAATTTATGTTTTTAAGTGATTTTTTCTATTTGTGAATCTAGAGATACAATATTTTTTGAGCATGTCTTTCCTTTAAATAAAATATCTTTGCCATCATTTATTTATATGTCATCTGTTGAGTCCATAGTTGACCATAGTCCCTCATCCTCATTTGCAATTTTAGATGTGCATGAACCTAGGAGGTGTAAAAGGCGTAGAATTGAAACTTCTTTTGAGCCTGATTTTTTAACTACTTTTCTGGTAGAAGATTTTTGATGTAAATATATTAAATGATATTATTGTTTCTCTTTTCCTTTTGGAGGAAGATCCTTTAACATATGATGAAGCTATGAGGTCCATTGATACTACTTTTTGGCAAGATGCCATCAAAAGTGAACTAGATTCTATTTTATATAATCAAACTTGGGAGATTTGTGACTTACCAAAAGCCTCTAAACTCATCGGTGGTAATGGATTTACTTTAAATACATTTGATTCGTGCTTGTACCATAAAATGTTTGAGTCTTCATGTGTCATTAATTGTCTCTTTGTTGATGATATGCTTATAGTTGGGTCTAATATAAGTGTTGTAAATGACACTAAAATATTTCTCTCTAATATGTTTGAGATAAAGGATTTGGGAGAAGCTGATGAGATGTTTGTATTCGTTTAAGTAAATTTAGTGGTGACTATTCTTTGAGTCAATCTCATTATATATAAAAAAATGATTTTTTTTACTCTTTTGATGTTTGACCTTGTAAGACACCTTATGATGCTGGTGTGGAACTCGTCAAAAATAATGGGCCAAGTGTCTTCCAAGAGAAATATGCTAAAATTATTGGGAGTGTGGTGTTTTTAATGCATTGTACTTATTCGGACATTGCATATTCAATGAGTAGACTCAGCAGGTATAATCATAATCCATGTAATTCTCATTGGAATATTTTTCGTTGGTTGCTCAGGCATCTAAGAGGTACCATAAATGTTCATTTGCATTTTTCTCTATTTCATAATATTTTGGGAGGTTATTGTGATGCAAATCGAGTAAGTAAAATTGATGAAATAAACTCCATTAGTGGTTACGTTTTATTTTGGATGGAGTTGGTGTATTATGAAAGTCTTAAAAGCAATCATGTATAGCTCACTCCACCATGAAATTTGAATTTTTTGCTTTTGAGTTGGCAGGACAAGAAGCGGAGTGGCTGAGAAATCTCTTGGCTAGAATTTCATTGTGGGGGATGTTTTTCTCCGGTATATTTGCATTGTAATTCTCAAGCAGCTCTTGGTCTTGCGACTAATATCAATTTTAATGGTAGTAAGAGGCACATTCGTATTAGGGACATGGTGTGTTGAGACAATTACTTAAAAATGAAGTAATTTCTCTAAATTGTGTGAGGTCCGAGAAGAATTTAGCAGATCCTCTGACAAAAGGTTTGCCAAGAAGGCAAGTTGTGGATATGTCGAAGGGGATGGGGCTCAAGCCCAAAGAGTAAATATTATGAGCATCATTTTTACCTCATCCCTATGACAATTATATAAATAATGCTCAGGTGAGGTTGAATTATTTCTTTAATTCTTAATGGATTTATACCCACAAGGTAGGTGTCAATAAAGACATTTGTGAAATCCACCGTTGTAATTGCTTAGGTTGAGTTTTATATGACTCTTAATGAATCAATATTATTTTTGCTGCTATTGAGAAGTACATGAGTGATTCACCTACGTGGACGTGGAGACTAGCCATCTTCTATGGAAAATATTGGGTAATTTTCCTAGAGCGTTCATGAGTCCTAAGGTTGGCGCTTGGCTTTAAAATAGCGCAGGATACTAATTGCGGAGCCTATACAAATTTTGGAGTATTGTATGTGTTGTGGGGGTCTCAATCTAAATCTTTGAGTTTAATACTAATCTACTCTTTGATCAAGAGTCTTATGGGTTTCAAGACTAGTTCACCCTTAAGACTTGTAGATTGTTGCCTCATTTCACTAAACAAAAGATTTCAATTATATCATTTGTTAAGTACAAATCTCCTCTTGTGCCTAAAAATTTATATTTTTTATTGCTGTTTATTTTTCAAAATCATTAGTAGGGGATTGCTGGTATAATGATATTTCAAAAATAATGTGACCAATATTTTATATTTATATTATTGGTGGTAGATATATATTATTCCCCGTTTAAATGAGTAATTTATATTATATATTTATTGGTTTTATAATATTATATATTATATACATACATATATATATATATATATATATATATATATATATATATATATATATATATATATATATATATATATATATATATATATATATATATATATATATATATATGGTAGGGTTCTAGGGAGACCCCTTTGTTTCCCAGAATAATCAATCTATTACAGAAGGGGGTTGAATGTAATAGTGCCTGTAAATCGATTATGAACACAAGTATATTGAATGGAATACTGTTTTGTATTAATAATGAACTTGAATACAAAACTCTCTCAAGATATTAAGTTCTTAAGAGCTGCTAGGTTACAAGATATTGCTTTTTTTGAATTCAATCTTTAATTATAACCTATCTCTGTGTTTATATAGACACAGCTACAAATACAATTACAAAACAGATTATGATAAGAATAGATTTAATAAGGTAATTTGACTTGCACTTGAATTCCTTCTTACTATCCAAATCAGACTCTGATTTGTCTGTTTCCTTTTCTGATAAACTCTGGAGCTAAACTCTGTCGGTTTGTCATTCTCTGATTTGAGCATTCTCTGTTAGAGTAAACTCTGATTGAGTATTCTCTGGTAGAGTAAACTCTGACCGACAGCTTCCTTAAACGCTGATGACGTCAGCATAAACTCTGTTTAGTAATCTCTGACAATCACCAGTGTTTGCATTCCTAACAATCTCCCCCAATTTATGCTTTAAGAATTAAAACATAAATTTCACTTATGATGTCAGAAATACAAGACAAATGCACCAGAGTTTATTTACCCTTTTTAGACTTAGATTCTTCTGTAAAATAATTCTTCTTTCAGAAATTGACTTAGGAGCTTTTCTTCAGCATTTTTCAGTAAGTCAACAAGCTTCTCCTTCAATTCCTTCATGTTTTCAGAAGAATCATCTATTTGAAATATTGCAGCCCTTAGAGCATAAATTGATGACCTTTCCATCCTTTCATCTAAGACAATGCAACAGGTCTTCATTCCATCAGGATTTAAAATTAGTGTAGGAATCCCTAACACCATCTTGACCTTTGCATCTCCCTTTCTCATAGCTCTTCTTGTTCCATCTTCAAGTAAATACCCAAACTCATAATCTTCAGACTTTATCATCATCAATCTTTCACTCTTCTTCTTTTCAGCTATTTTTCTTTCAAGAATCTTTCTCCACTTTGAAGTTGCTTCATTTTCATCATTGAGCAGATATAGAACATGTTCAAGTTCTTTAGATGCCTTATCCTTCAGATTTTCTTCAGCAATCTTCAAAACTCTCCCATCTTTTAGAAAATACAGAAGCTTCTCCTTAGCTTGAGCTCCATCAAAACTATCTTTCACTATGTTAACAGATATTAATTTGTCAAGATGTTCTTGAGACAGCTCTTCTTCAGGTTTATCTTTTAATGAATAAGGATCTCTGAAGATGTTTGCTTCACCTTTGTAGATCTTAGCATGTGTATCACCAATACCACCCTTGTTGTTTCCAAGCCTGGCATTGAGTGTCAGAGTTTGAGTTGTAGTCCACAGAGGATCAGACTTTTTCTTTCTGATCAGAGATGGTTGATGATCTTCTTCTTCAACATCAAACCTAGATCCACCTGGTAGAAAAGTTGTTCCCATCATAGTAAGAGATGTTTGTGGTTTGGTTGGAGCTTTTTGTTGAATTCTTGAGGATGATCTGGTTTGAATTTCTGAGACTTGTTTTGGTTGATCAATTATCTTAGGAACTTCAACAGATTTGATTTGAGTAGGCTTGGATTCTGACTTCTTCTTTTGAGCAGGTGCCTTTTTCACATATTTTCTCTTCTTCTTTTCTTGAGCATTTTTATTTCCAGACTTTTTCAGTTCAGCTTCCACAGCAACAGGATCCATTCCTGGATTTTCTTCTTCAAACATTTTCTTTGCCAGTTCTGCATCTTTTAAGTTTTGTTCTTCAATCCTCTCAGGCTTATCTTCTTCTTCAAGCCTTTTTGCTAATTCCAAATCAGCATCTATCAGAGTTTGCTTGTCGTCAGAGTTTACATCAGACTTTGATGTCATCAGAGTTTGTGAGGTTGTCAGAGTTTGTTGTCAGAGTTTGTCTTATCAGAGTTTGTTTTCCTTCCTTATGACTCCCATGATCTTCATCATCAGGTTTATCAGAGTTTAGAATTTCATCCTCCTTGCATTTGTCTGAACCCGTCTCCCCCTTTCTGACATCATTCCCAATGTGCTCAGTAAAAAGTTGAACGAAGGTTGTGAGCATGCCCTGCATAGAAGTGACAGAGACAGAAATCTCATCAACCTTGGATTCCAAAGCATTCTGCTTGTCTGAAATGTTCTTTATCTTCATGCCTAAAGAATTCTGAGAAGTAGAGAAGGTAGATTCAACAGCTGCTGTAGATTTAGTGACAAAGTCCTTAAGACCACTAACTTCACTCTTAAGTCCTTTGGTCATTATGGTGGATGCCTTCAAGAGTGTCTTGAGTTCTGGAGAGTTTATTTCTTTATCAGCTTTATTGACCAAGTCAATAACATGAGGCCATGGAATATTTGCCTCAGGAAACTTCCAAGAGAAATCCCAGATTTCTTGTCTGTGAGAGGTAAGGTAATCTTCATTTGAAGTCTTTGGAGTAGAAGAGAAATCCCTTCTGACACCCTCTGCATTTAGATCAGCCTCAATTTGACCTTTGAGATTTTCCACCACCATGTAATCAGGATAAGCCATTTGCAATCTGTCAAGTGCATCATAAGAGTTGACAGGCCACCTTTTGGTGTTATACCGCTGTGTGAAGGGAATGGAGAGATCTGTGACTACTTCATCAGCAAAAATCACATCATCAGAATCTGAGTCCTTTCCATCAGAATTTAATAATTCAGCAGTGTTTGGCACAGCATCAGAGTTTGCAGAAATAGGTAAACTCTGAGTACCTGCACAAATAACAGAACACCCTAAATCACTCTGATTTTTTAAAGTAATCTCATTACTTCTCACATCACACATATCATAACTTTCAATAGTTAGATTTTGCTCACTAGAAGTAACTAACTTCTTTCTCAATTCTACCTCTCCTTTTGCCAGATCCTGTGTCTGCCTCTCATTAATTCTGTTTTCCACACATTGTACCTCAGACTCACCAGAAAGGTTCAACACACAATGTCCTACAGAAATAAGAGGTGGCTGAGAAAGGATATCTGTAGTCACATGAATAGGGGTATCCTTTTTAGGACTATCCATGATCATCCCAGCAGTAAATGTAGGAAACATAAATTCTGAACTTATGCAATCAGAGAATGTAAGTTCTGAAGAAAAGTCAGAGTTTATACCTTGATCCTTTGAAGTTGTAGATGGAGTCTCCATGGGCTGTGTAGAAATTGGTTGCACTAAAATAGCATCAGAGTGTGCCTGTGGAGCTTCATCAGAGTTTGTCTGTCTAACATGTAAGGCTTGGTCTGCAATCATAAGAGTGATGATTGGTTCTTGTGTGACCTGAGTCATATCTGTAGCTGCTTCACCACTTTGAGGTGAAGGTTCTTGTGGGCTTGACTCTGCCAGAGATTGGCCTTCAGCATCAGCAACAGCAATGTCTTTTATAATTGATTGAGTGCCTGCATCCAAACTTTGATTGAATGGTTCTTGTGTGGCTGGGGCCTTGACAACTTCTTCAACCCTTTGAGCTGAAGGTTCTTGTGGATTGTACCCCTGATCAATGCTGGCTTCACTTGCTGGAATTGTGGCTTCTATTGAACTTTGATCAATAGGTTCTTGTGTACCTGGCCCTTCAAGGACTGCTACCTCACTTTGAGAAGTAGGTTCTTGTGTGTCCTGGCCAAAAGTGACAGACTTTTTCTTCTTTCTTGAAAAACGTTGAGAACTAAGAGATGCTGACGATGACTTTGATTTCTTTGCCTCCATTTCTCTTCTTACTTCTTCAGCCAGTTCCCTTGCTCTTTCATAAGATATCTCCTTTATGACTTGCTTTGGAGACTTTGTAGGAGAATCAGATATTGGTATAGGACCAGCTTCCTCTGGAGTGACATATGGCCCATCTTTCAAATAATTGTGTTGTCGCTCCTGTTCAGCCTTGAGCCCAATCATGTTCTCAATTGGAACTGGTAATCCAGGTTCCTTCCAAGGAATATTTGCCTTCCAGCAACCCCATGCTTCACCAGAGTTTATCAAGACATTAGTGGTTGGCTCAGAGTTTGTAATGTCTTCAGAGTTTAAATCTTGAGGTTTAGGCTGATCAGAGATTAGGACGTCAGAGTTTAGAGCTGCATCAGAGTTTATCCCTGCAGTGTTTGCAGCCTCAGAGTTTGCAAGTTTGACTAATCTTCTCCTCTTTTTCTTTACCTCAGCCACAGTCTCAGAAGCCTGTTCAACTGTCGTTCTTTTAGCAAAAACGAACTCTTCATCAGAATCTGTATTTTCATCAATTAATTTCCTCTTTTTGAGAGTAGATTCTGTTACTGACTTCCCCTTCCTTTTGCTGGAACCCTGTTGAGAGGTGTGTTTTGCAACTACAGTCTGTTGAGAGACTGTAGAGGTTGGCAAAGGTGTTTGGGAGTCAGTGTTTGGAGGGTGGCTTGGGTTTGAATCAGAGGGTGCTAAACTCTGATCCATAGCCACTGAGATGAAATCCCTGCCATACATGGTAGGCATTCTCTGATTTAAGAGAAGCCTGACCCATGTGGGATAAAAGAGAGGAGAGAGATTACCTTTCTTAGTGTCCTTCCTAGCTAGGTCAGCAAAAATTCTTTTGTTCATACAAAAACTAGCTAAACTCTGATCATTCTCAAGACTTACATTAGGCAACAAATAATTAAAAATTAACTGAAGAAATCTAGCAAAGTATATGGTGTGAACATCATCATTAATTTTGCTAGCTAGCTGCCTAATTATTAAACAAGGAAAATTGAAATTGAGATTATGGGTCAGAGAATACCCAATCTGTTGTGCTAGTTGTGGGATTGCATCAAAATTTGTGCATTTGCCTGTGAAGGCCCTTGTAATGCAATCGAAGAAAAAACTCCATTCTCTTCGAAGATTGGGTCTTGTCAGGCTCCCTAACTTTGATAGGCTTCCTCCATAGCCTATAGACCTGAAAAACCCCTTGACCTGTTCATCTCCAACAAGGTCATCATACACAGCCACTTCTGGTAGATGTAGAGCTTGTCTCACCACAGCAGGAGTAATTGTGTGTTTTCCATTGCATTGAAATGTGATAATGGGTTCTTCATCATCATCAGCATTGTTGTACGTAGCAGTGGACCATATTCTTACCAGAGATTGAGCAGAAAAGTTTAATGGTTCCTGGAGTGCATAGCCAATATAACTTTGTGCTAGAAAATCCTGGACAACATGAAAATCTTCAGGTGCATCCGTCTTATTTAACAAAGAAATATAGTTTGTGGCAGCAAAAGTATAGTTTTGGAAGGTTTGTCCTTTGGATGCCATTGAAACAAGAAAGAGTTGCAGGTTAGAGCAGTTTAGGGTTTGTGCGTAAGTGAGAAGTAATAGATACAGATGATTAATTCAAAATGACAATATGAATTAAACTGTGCCCTTTCAATTGCATAAAAACTGTAGTGGGACACGTGGCAAAAGCTGATTGAAAAAACAATTATTAGTACAAGTCTCAAAATTCAGCAAGTGTTTGTGTACTGTGTAATGATATGAATCGACAGTCGTGAGAAACACGCGCTTTATTATAAATCCAACCAGAGAATAATAATTATGATGTCACAAAAAGAAATATAATGTCATAAATGTGATCTCAGAGTTTACCACGTAATCAGAGTTTACAGATCAGAGTTTGTATGAGTCAGAGTTTAGTATGTACTGTCAGAGTTTACCACATACTTTGACAGAGTTTACCATAAATACTGAGAACTTGTGATCAAAGATTAGTTGATATAATGATCAGAGTTTACTCCATTTTCATCAGAGTTTACCCCATACTCTGACATAGACTCTGATTGTCTGAAACTTGCTAAGTTGAGCCACTTGACACCATCCCTAATTCAGAAACCAGTCTGTTAAATGTTGCTTCAGGCAGAGGTTTTGTGAAGATATCTGCTAACTGTTGATCTGTAGGAACAAAATGCAATTCAATTGTGCCTTCTTCCACATGTTCCCTTATGAAGTGATATCTGATACTGATGTGCTTTGTCAGAGAATGTTGAACTGGATTCCCTGTCATTGCAATAGCACTTTGGTTATCACAATAAATAGGAATTTTTGAGAATTTCAAACCATAGTCTAGCAATTGATTTCTCATCCATAAGATTTGTGCACAGCAGCTTCCAGCAGCAATATATTCAGCCTCTGCAGTTGATGTTGAAATTGACTTCTGTTTCTTGCTTTGCCATGATACAAGTCTTCCACCTAAAAATTGACAACTCCCACTTGTGCTTTTCCTGTCAATCTTGCATCCTGCAAAGTCAGCATCTGAATATCCTATCAATTTGAAATCAGACTCCCTAGGATACCACAAGCCAAGATTAGCAGTGCCCTTGAGATATCTGAAAATCCTTTTCACAGCAATCAAATGAGGTGCTCTTGGATTTGCTTGAAATCTAGCACATAGACATGTGGCAAACATTATGTCTGGTCTACTTGCAGTTAAATAAAGTAGAGAACCAATCATTCCTCTGTATGCTGTAATATCAACAGGTTCTCCAGTGTCTTGATCAAGTTTTGTTGCAGTAGCCATGGGAGTTGTAGCAGATGCAGAATCTTGCATTTGAAATTTAGTGAGTAGATTCTTTGTGTATTTAGACTGATTAATGAAGATCCCTTCTTCAGTCTGTTTCACTTGTAAACCCAGAAAATAACTCAATTCTCCCATCATACTCATTTGATACCTGGACTGCATTAACTTTGAAAATCTTTCACAGAGTTTCTCATTAGTGGAACCAAATATAATATCATCAACATATATTTGAACCAATAATAAATCCTTACCTTGAGTTCTATAAAACAAGGTTTTATCAATTGTTCCTCTAGTGAAACCATTTTCAAGTAAGAATAGAGCCAGAGTTTCATACCAGGCCCTTGGTGCTTGCTTTAGTCCATATAAAGCTTTATCCAGTCTGTAGACATGATTTGGATATTTTGGATTGACAAAACCAGGTGGTTGTTCAACATAGACTTCTTCTTCAAGTTCACCATTTAAAAATGCACTTTTAACATCCATTTGGTAGACCTTGAATTTCTTATTTGCAGCATAAGCAAGAAAAATTCTGATTGCCTCAAGTCTAGCTACAGGAGCATAGGTTTCATCATAATCAATCCCCTCCTGTTGTGAATAACCTTTGGCTACCAGTCTTGCCTTGTTTCTTGTAATTATTCCATCAGAGTCTGTCTTGTTCCTGAATACCCATTTTGTGCCAACAATAGATCTGTTCTTTGGCCTTGGAACTAGGGTCCAAACTTCATTCCTTTCAAACTCGTTCAATTCTTCCTGCATTGCAGTAATCCAATCTGCATCTTTCAAAGTATCTTCAATCCTTTTTGGTTCTGTTTGTGAAAGAAAACTATGAAATAGACATTCATTTTGAGTAGCTTTTCTTGTTTTTATTCCACTCTCCAGATCACCTATGATTAAATCAGGTGTGTGATCTTTGGTCCATTTTCTTGGATGTGGAAAGTTCCTTGAACTAGATGCTCCCCCATGATCTGTGCCTTCATAGAATGATCCTTCTGTAAATGATGATCCTCCCCTTGAAGATGTGTTTCCATCAGTGTTTGATGTCTCAGAGTTTATGTACTCAGAGTTTGAATTATCAGAGATTGAGGTATCAGTGTTTGTGGTCTCAGAGTTTGAAAGATCAGAGTTTGTGTTGTTCAGAGTTTGGTCAGACTCTGATATTTCAATTGTTGAATCTCCAATGTCAGTATGTGATTGTTGTTGCTCCCCCTCAACATGTGCAGTTTCTTCAATTTCTATTTCAATCATTTCTGAATCAGAGTTTAAAGAATCAGAGTTTACCTCTCCAGGATTTGGTTGATCAGTGTTTATCTCGTCAGAGTTTGGTTCAACAGAGTTTATTTTCTGCAGTTCATTCTCAAATCTCAGTGTTTCTTGAGCATCTTTATCATATAACCCAGCTATCTTCCCTTCATCAAAGGAGACATTAATTGATTCCATGACTGTCCTTGTCCTTAAATTGAATACTTTGAATGCCCTTGAAGAGGTTTTAGAAGTTGTTGCATATCCAATAAAAATTCCCTCATCTGCTTTAAGTTCAAACTTCTTCAATTGTTCAGGATGTGTCTTGAGAATAAAACACTTGCTTCCAAAGATGTGAAAGTACTTGACATTAGGCTTTCTTCCTTTCAAAGATTCATATGGAGTCATTCCATGTTTGTTAATTAAGGAACAATTCTGAGTGATGCATGCAGTGTTCACAGCTTCTGCCCAAAAATAAGTAGGTAGCTTTGCTCCTTCGAGCATTGTTCTGGCAGCTTCTATTAGAGTTCTGTTCTTTCTTTCAACAACACCATTTTGTTGAGGTGTGCCAGGTGCTGAGAATTGTTGAGTGATGCCTTTTGTTGAGCAGAATTCCTCCATTGTAGAGTTCTTAAACTCTGTTCCATTGTCACTCCTTAGATTCTTTACTTTGTGAGTTGATCCATTCTCAATCATTGCAATATGATCAATAATTGTTTCTGCAGTTTCATCCTTCTTGTGCAAAAAGTATACCCAAGTAAATCTAGTGAAATCATCAACTATTACCAGAGTGTATTTCTTCTTTCCAATGGACATTATGTTAACTGGACCAAATAAGTCAAGATGCAATAGATGAAAAGGTTGATCAATAGAGTTTTCAGTTTTGCTCTTGAAAGATGTCTTCCTTTGTTTGGCCTTTTGACATGAATCACATAGTCCATCAGGATGAAATTGAACTTTTGGAAGACCTCTAACTAGGTCCTTCTTTACCAATTCATTAATGTTTCCAAAGTTCAAGTGACACAACTTTTTGTGCCAATTCCAGCTTTCCATTGGTGATGCCTTTCCAAGTAGACAGGTCAAGGGACCATTAGAATTAACATCCAAGCTAGCTTCAAATAGGTTGTTATGTCTGTGGCCAATAAGAGCTACTTTTCCATTTTTCTTGCTTTTCACTTCACAATGAGTTCCATGAAATTCCACAGAGAAACCTTTGTCTGTCATTTGACTCACACTAAGCAGATTATGTTTGAGTCCTTCAACCAAAGCTACATTTTCAATGATGACATTTCCAATCACAATGTTGCCATATCCCAGTATTCTTCCTATGTTGCCATCTCCATAAGATACTGCTGGGCCAGCCTTCTCCTCAAACTCTGAAAGCAGGGATTTATTTCCAGTCATATGTGCAGAACATCCACTATCAATTACCAGAATGTTTTTCCTGTTTCCCTGCAATCAGTAAATGCAATTTAATTAGAAGATTTGGGGACCCAAACTAGTTTGGATCCTTTCTTTGAAAACTTGTTAACTTTTGCAGCAGAAGTTCTTTTGTCAGAGTTTGTGTTAACAGAGTTTACATGATCAGAGTTTGCATTCACAGAGTTTGTACTGTCAGAGTTTACACTCCTTTTATCAGACTTTATCACATACATTTGCTTGACAGTATGTTTTGGAGAATCACTCTTTTGAGGCTTTGGTTTGTAAGAATTGTAATACAAATTATGATAATCTTTGCATGTATAAATGGAATGCCATAAACTACCACAATGAAAACAGGGATTGTATCTTGTTTGTTTTCTAGCCTCAAACCTAGGTCTTTCAGATTCTTTCTTTTTCTTTTGTTTGCAGTCAATAGCAAGGTGATTAGAATTACCACAAGTAAAACAGATTTTCCTAGGAGCATCAGGGATATTTATGTAATTATTCTCCTTAGTAATTCCTACTTTACCATTCCTATTTCTTTTCACCTTCTTAGTTTTATTAGTGACTGCCTTCAACTTTTCTTTAAGTTGCTTCTGTGAAAGTAACCCTACATTCACCTTCTTAAGATCTAGCACACTATTATTTTTAGAGCATTCAGGGAGAGTTTTCTTATCAGATTCACTCAATGTTCCTTTTGTGTGTGAATTAGTATGAATTTCTTTATCAGATTCATAACCTAAGGCAGATGTCCAATTCTTTTCAGAAAGCATTTGTTGGACCTTCTTACCAGAGTTTGTCCAAACTCTGAAGGTCTCTTTTTCCTTAGCTATCTCAGATTTCAAATATGTGACTTGTATTTCCAACTGAGTTTGCATGTGTATAGCATTCTCACAGTCTTTCTTAAAACTAAGCATGTGAACAAGTTCAGTTTCAAGAAAGTCATTCCTAGCATTCAGAGTTTGTATTTCAGATTTTAATCTTTCATTCTCAAGAGATTGTGATTTAAAGCTAACATGCAGATTTCTAAGAAAAGACTTTAGTTCATGAATATCTTCAGTATCAAAATTGAAAACAGAGTTTGGTACCTTGTCAGAGTTTAAAATGGGAGAATTAGAGTTTGCCATGAGAGCATAGTTAGTTTCTTCTTCAGAGTCTGAGGAATCCATCCAATCGTTCTTTGATGTGATGAGAGCTTTTCCAGATTCCTTGCTTCTGCACTCAGTAGCAAAGTGTCCCATCTTGTTGCACTTGTAACACTTGACCTTTGATTTATCAAGAATTTTTGATTTTGCATCTCTATTTTCTCTTTTTCTGAATCTGTCTTTCTTGTCTGTCTCACTATGCTTCTTCTGAAAGTTTCCTTGCTTCCTAAATTTTCTGTATTTCTTGAAGCTTTTGACAAACATAGCAAACATCTCCATCATGTCAGAGTCTGAAGAATTTTCAGAGTTTTCATCAGAGTTTGCCTCAAACTCTGATTCACTGCTATCTTGGAGTACTACTTCTTTCCCTTTCCTTGTTGAAACCTTAAGCACCTTTTCTTTTGGTTCTTCAATTTTTGCTTCAACATTCAAAGCAATAGGTCTTGCCTTGTTACTCTTTCTATTTCTTCTTTGCTGTAACTCCAGATCATGAGTTTTCAATTTGCCATAAACTTCATCTAAGGACATCTCATCCAAGTCAGCCCTGTCTCTTATCAAGGATGTCTGCAGATCCCATTCTTCTGGAAGAGCCCTCAGAAATTTGGTGTTTGAATCTTCATTGTCATATACTTTATCCACCAAAGCTAAGTTATTCAACAGAGTTAGAAATCTATCATAGATATCTGTGAGGGACTCATTCTGCTTAGCCTCAAAGTATTCATATTCTTGGATTAGAACAGATCTTCTATTTTTCTTTATCTCCTTGGTTCCTTGACATTGAACCTCCAGTGCATCCCAGATTTCTTTGGCAGTTTTGCAAGCTATTACCCTGTTAGACATTACAGAGTCAAGACTGTTATGTAGAATATTTCTTACCTTTGCATCTTTCAAGACTTCCTGTTTTTCTTCATTAGTCCATTCTTTCTTGTCCTTCAGGGTGTAATACTCAGGGATTTGTCTTCCTTCCACAATTGTAGAAGGCACCAGTTTGGTTGGTAGGTACTGACCTGTATGGATCCTATCTAAGTAATCAGGATCAGTTGCTTCTAAGAACATCATCATCTTCACCCTCCATGTAGGGTATTCAGCCTTCTTCAATATTGGAATTCTGATGCTCTCATACTTGTTTCCAGACATGATTATTTGATCTTTTTGAGTTGAAATTTACAACCAGCTCTGATACCAATTGTTTCCCAGAATAATCAATCTATTACAGAAGGGGGTTGAATGTAATAGTGCCTGTAAATCGATTATGAACACAAGTATATTGAATGGAATACTGTTTTGTATTAATAATGAACTTGAATACAAAACTCTCTCAAGATATTAAGTTCTTAAGAGCTGCTAGGTTACAAGATATTGCTTTTTTTGAATTCAATCTTTAATTATAACCTATCTCTGTGTTTATATAGACACAGCTACAAATACAATTACAAAACAGATTATGATAAGAATAGATTTAATAAGGTAATTTGACTTGCACTTGAATTCCTTCTTACTATCCAAATCAGACTCTGATTTGTCTGTTTCCTTTTCTGATAAACTCTGGAGCTAAACTCTGTCGGTTTGTCATTCTCTGATTTGAGCATTCTCTGTTAGAGTAAACTCTGATTGAGTATTCTCTGGTAGAGTAAACTCTGACCGACAGCTTCCTTAAACGCTGATGACGTCAGCATAAACTCTGTTTAGTAATCTCTGACAATCACCAGTGTTTGCATTCCTAACACCCTTTCATCAAGAGACCCTAGAGACCATTAATCTCCACCATTGATTATAAATAGTATTTATATAATTATTAATACAGTATATAATGGCATTTATGTAAATAAATCAGATAATGAAGGGTATACAACATATGGTTTAAATACATATATGGTCCCAGCAAATTAAATACGCTCATTAGTATCCAGGATATTTATTAAGAATATTTTATATATGGTAAGAATATAATATAATTATATGGTATGTTATATACGACACATACAACCATTATTATAGTTTTATACTTAAGGGAATCTCAATATTAATATTAGTATTAGTATTTAATATTAATATTAATACAAATAATTTGCATGGAATTTCATTAGTAAGAGAATCTTAATATTAATATTTAATACAAATAAATTGCATAAAATTTTATTAAGAGAATACTTACTAAATTTTAATATTATTAAATTTTCTTAAGTATTCTACTAATTATTTTAGAATCAGTTTTCAATAATATTTTGTAGAACACTTAAGAGAATCTTAATATTAATATTTAATAAAAATAAATTGCAAGATTCTTTTAAAATGTTTATCAATTCAAAATTTTATTCAGTGTTTTGTACTAGATTTTTTAAGTTATACTATATTTTTTAAATAATCCTTCAAATTACATTCTCATATTCTTAATATTTAGGTTCTTTTAAGTGTTGACATGTTTTAAATGAGTTTTTTAAGGTGTTTTATTTAAATTATATTTCTCCAATCATGAATTAATATTATTTTATTTATTTTTTTTAATTTTAAATCTTCTCAAAAGTGTGTACATAATATAATTTTAAACAACATTAAAAAATATTTAAGATTCTATAAGGTGATTGTTAATAAAAATATAATAACTTTTTTAATAGAGGACATGAATGTTTGGACTGACTTGTAAAAATATTTATTTGTTTCACATCCCCTATATGTTTTCTTAATTTATATTAATTATTATCAACTTATAAAAAGGAAATATTATATGCGAGTCTAACGTGATTTTTAATTTTTGAGACAAATATTCTTTAATGTGATGTTTGGTTAGTTTATCAATTGTTTTAAAAAAAATATTATTATTTATAACAAAATCAAGATACATTATATCCATTCTTTTTATTCGAATTAATATTTAAGCTTAGTCATAATTAATTTTAGTTTTTTCAAAAAAGTTAAAGAATTGTAAATTCTTTGATCTATATAAAAATATTTATTAATATTTAAAAAAGAAAATATATTCCTGTATTCTTTAAAATTATCCGTGATTGTTTACTTTTTTTTATTAAGATTCTTCAAAAATAATTCAGAAAACCCTCTCACCAAAAATCAAAAATATAAAATATACGTGGACTTTACAATTAAAAAATATTAAGTACTCATAAAAAAAACTTTTATATAATCTAACATGATATGTTTTTTCAAATAAAAAATATTTCAAATTAGTCATAAAAAATATTACATTATTAAAAAAATCTTATTAATATTAATAAAATATCTATTTTTATATTATTAAACAAATACTACATTAAACGAATATATAAAAGAATCTTATTAATATTAATATTAATAAGATATTTATTTTTATAAGGGATACTTACTAGACGTGGCATTCATGGCTGAGCGGTTAAGTAGTAGACATTAAAGTGTTATAGCATGTTGATGACTTGAGTTCGATTCTAGCATACACCAATCACCTATCTTTTTAATATTAAATATTAGATAATACTTTAAACTTTTCAATATTACTTTATTAATATTACAATATTAAATATTAAAGAACACTTTACAGCAAAATATATTAGAGAACACTTTAAAAATTTTTAGCATTTTAATATTCTTTAATATTATAATCTTAATATCGTAATATTAGTGTTACTTAATATTATTAAAAAAAACACTACATTAAACGAACACATAAAAGAATCTTAATAATATTATTAATATTAATAAGATAACTGTTAGAACACATAAAAGAATCTTATTAATATTATTAAAAAATACTACATTAAACAAACACATAAAAAAATAACTAGTAGAACATCTAGTAAAATATTATTAAAAAAATAATACATTAAACGAACACATAAAAGAATCTTATTAATCTTATTAATATTAATAAGATATCTATTTTTATAAGGGAGACTTACCAGATGTGGTATTTGTTAGGAATTATAAGTTTTGATGATAACAAATTTCTTAGAATTATAATAGGGACTTAAAATTACTTTGTAACTAGTCGATGGATATGCCTTATAAATATCCATTGACTAGAAAACCAGTTATCAGTTGAAGCTTTTTTTATCAACTGATAAACTGGATTGAAACATTTGATTCAAGTTTCATTATCAATTGATTGTATTGCCTCGATGGATGCTATGAAATAGTCGACTGATATTACTGACTTCAATCTTTAGCTTCTCAACAGATGTGAAGAATGGCTGATCAACTGTTAATATCCCAAGTCAGAATTCTCACAAGTGAAGTGATCAACTGATATTGAAGTCGATGGATGAAGACACTACTCAACGGATGAAGGCTATCAACGGATACCAATCATCAATTGATAAAGAACCATCAATGGATAAGGAGTCGATGAATAACTCAATTATCCATCGACACATCAACTGATCAACAGATATCCTATCCATCGATGGATAAGCAAAGGAGGATCAACTGATAAGCTTATCAGCATTTATAAGTTGATTAAAGTTTCCCTATTTAGCCAAAGCCAAGAATTACGGGAACAGTGCAGAAACTGAATCATTGGAAGACAGTCCTGTCAGGATTGTGAAGACTTTCAAGGCAACACAGCATCCAAGGAATATATCAAGACAAAGATATCTCCAGGACTAGTCAGTTCAAAAAGGAAGGCTGTGAAAAGTAGCTAGTTTCTATTTTCATGTAAGCAATATAAATTGTAATATTATATTGTTAGCTGTCGATGGAAAACTAGAGATGTAGTTTTTCTATATAGTAGTTAGAAAAACACAGTAGCAAAGTGAAGGCAATAGTTTTCAAGAACTCAAGTAAAGCAAAGTAAAAATAGGCAGAACTTGTAATGCTTTTCTGAGTTCCAAATTCAACTTTGTAAGCAGCTTGGTATTCTTACTAAGATCTATTGAAAGCAAAAACACACTAGTGGAAAATCAATCCACTAGTAATTTTTAACCTTACTGAGTTTTGTCTTCAATACTTTAATTATCTAGTTCTTAGTTACATCAGTCTTAAATAAATACTCTCTTTGAACAAACTTAAATCCGCAAGAATTTTCACTTAATTCTTAAGTTTGTATTCAACCCCCTTTCTCCAAACTTAGTGTACTTAAGGGCGATTAACAATTGGTATCAGAGCAAACTTTCAACAAACAGAAAGTCAAGATCTAAAAGTACATCAAGAATGGGTCAAAGAGACACAGGAGTTAAGATTCCAGTTCTAGAGAAAGATGAGTATTTTCCCTGGAAAGTAAAAATGTACTTGCATCTTCTATCTATTGATCCTTCCTATGTTCATTGCATAGAGAAAGGTCCACATGTGCCTATGAAAATAGTTACAAGTGTAAATGCAGATGGTACTCAAGCACCAGACAAACTCATTCCTAAATCTGTGAGTGAGTATACAGATGAAGATAAGAAGGAAGTGCACAAGGACAAAAAGGCTATGAACATCTTGTTTAATGGTCTTGACAAGGACATGTTTGACAATGTCATCAGTTGTACAACCTCCAAAGAAGTCTGGGACACTCTTCAAACCCTCTGTGAAGGCACTGAGCAAGTAAGAAAGAACAAGATGCAATTTTTGATTCAAAAGTATGAGGCCTTTCACTTCAAGAGTGGTGAAACAATAAATGATACATATAGTAGGTTTCAAAAGCTGTTAAATGAGCTTAAACTATATGGAAGAGTTTATGCTGTTGAGGACACCAACCTCAAATTCTTGAGGTCCTTACCCAAAGAATGGAAACCAATGACTGTTTCTATAAGACAATCTCCTGACTTTAAAGATTATACCTTGGATAAGCTGTATGGCATCTTGAAAACCTATGAGTTGGAGCTACAACAAGATGAGGAAATTGAGAAAAGTTAGAAGAGAGAAAAGTCCATTGCTTTGGTGGTCAAGGATAAGCAAGTTGCAGAAACAGATGAAGATGCTGATTTCAAAGAAGGGAAGAAAGAAGGTCATGGCAATGGCGCAAATCATGTTAGATATGATGAATCTTCTACTGGTAAAGGAAAAGAACTTTATGACAATGATGAGTCACTCATCAAAGATGAAATGGATGAAATAGATAAGCATTTAGCTTTTCTATCAAGAAAATTTTCTAAACTCAAGTTCAAAAGGAATCCAATGCAAAGGCCTGTATCACAGTTCAGGAGAGACACTCAACAAAGCAAAAATCTTGTTGACAGGACTCAATTCAGATGCTTCAACTGTGGATCGGCTGGTCACTTTTCAAGTGAATGCAGAAAGCCTAAAATGGAAAAGAGGTCAAAGTCCAGTGATGGTATTAACTATAAGAAGAAGTACTTTGACCTGCTTAAACAAAGAGAGAAGGCTTTTGTGACAGAAGAAAAGGACTGGGCTGCTGAGGAGGATTCTGAAGAAGAAGAAGAACACATCAACCTTGCACTAATGGCCAATCAAGATGACCAGGAAGCTAGTTCATCTAGCAATCAGGTAATTTCTACAAATCTATCTGAGTTGTCTAAGGATGAATGCAATATTACTATTAATGAAATGTCTAATGAATTGTATAATTTGCATGTCACTCTTAAGTCTTTGAACAAAGAGAACACTAGGCTCAAATTAACATTAGAAACTCTCACTGAAAGAAACAATTTCCTAGAGAGTGAGCTAGTGCAATTGGACAGACTCAAGATGGAAAACAAAGATGCTAGAAATGAGCTAGTTGAGAGTAAAAAGGAAATAGAGAAGTTAAAAGAAAAATTAGAAGATGAACTAAGAACCATTGATAAGTGGAACAGGTCAAGTAAAGCCAGTAAGAAGATGAATGACATTCATGGAACAAACTCTTTCACCATGTTGTCTGAAACTCTTGAGAAAATAGCCATTGATGAAGATCAATCCTTGGAAAAGAAGCAATCGATTGCTAATTCTGAATCAACTGATAAGAATTATCCATCGATTGATAATGCTATTCCTACGGATAATTATCCATCGATTGAGGAATCATCAACTGCTAAGAAATGTGTTATCAAAACCAAGCTTAACAGACCTGTTAAATTTGTCAAAGAAAGTAGCTCCTCTGGATCTCAAATCAAAGTTGAACAGGCTAATATAGGATTCTTATCTAAAAATCAGTTGAAAGAAAAATTGGAAAAGATAGAACCTAACATTCAGCCAAATGAAAAGAAGAAGAAAAATAGAAATGGTAAAGTAGGCATAAACAAGCACAACAACTACACACCTGACAAATATGCTCCTAGGAAAGTATGTGCTAAGTGTGGTAGTAAAAATCATTTATCTGTGCAATGTAAACTCACCATGCCTACAGCAACAAATGTACCTGTTGTACCTAACATGTATACCAATTCTGTTCTTCCTCATTTAGTTGATTCTCATGCTATTCATGCTCAGTATGCTTCAATGCCTTATATGTTTAATCTATATCTTGCAATTGCCAACATGAATATGCCTGCCATGCAATGGAATATGCTTAATAATCTTCATACATCAAATCTTTCCAATTCTGCAAGCATAGGCATTCCAAATATTGGCACTGAGAAGTCTGAGGTAAGGAAACCAAAACTGTTAGGTCCAAAGTGTTGTAGAGGGGGGGGGGGTGAATACAACTGTTTAAAATTTATGAGAGAATAAACAATGTGCAAGTAATAAATGATGACTCAGAATTTCAAGAATATATCATTATATTCATTGATGGATTTGCTACAACATTCATAAAAGCATCATGATCAGTTGAACAATAAATACAGCAATTAAAGCTAGATTCAACTGATCCTCTCTCTCTCACTTTTTGTTTTACAGTAAATGCTCTCTCTTAAAAATTATCGTTGAAAATACAGAGATACAAGTTTCTACTAAAAATAAAAACAAAGTGCTGCTTTTATAATGTCATGTAGTCTTGATCTTGTCCTTTTTGTGTACGTGGCCCAATCAGGACTTTGACAACAAAAAGTACTTTCCCAACAACTCTGGATCAACCGTTCACAATAAGCCACTTGTCCCTTGAACATTAAATGTTACATTTCTACCCGCATCTCGATCTTCGCCTGGACCCATCTCGATCTCGATCTGTGAAAATCTCGATCTCGATCTGGGAGAATCTCGATCTCGATCTATGAGGATCTCGATCTCGATCTGTGAAAATCTCGATCTCGATCTGGGAGAATCTCGATCTCGATCTATGAGGATCTCGATCTCGATCTGTGAAAATCTCGATCTCGATCTGGGAGAATCTCGATCTCGATCTATGAGGATCTCGATCTCGATCTATCGCCTGGATCGAGATTTGCCTTTGCAGAGTTTTACTTCACTTGTAAATCTCGATCCGCATCTCGATCTGCTGTGGATCGACATTTGCCTTGGCAAATATGCACACATCCAATGTTGACCTTCTTTAGTGACTAATTGAGAATTAACCTTTGTGAGCAAGTTTCCTTAGCTTCTTCAATTTCTTTTCCTCACTCAATTCAAATGAGATCTTCTATTACTGACACGAACTTGCCTCCAATGTCCTGACACTTGATGCAATGGTCTGGTTCATAAGTGACTAGTCTTGTAGGGGTTCTTGCTTCTGAATGTCAGTTCTCATTTGTTGATTAACCTTTACATTATCCAGATGTTGATATACATTACATGAAATCACTTTGGCCTTCTTGATACTTCCTTGACATTAATTTGATTCTCCATTAGATAAGTTAGGGCATGAGCAATACTCAGATTGAACTTCTTCTCACTTATGCATCCTTGATTAACCAAATTAGTTACTTGTAGTTACCAAGTATCATTACCATTTCTTCAGTTGATTGATTCCATGTGCTTCTTCAGTTTCTCTTGTTTTGCTGTTGTTTTATCTTTTACTTAGTTGAGTTACAAAATAATTAAGTGTTACAAGTTAGTACACCTATGCCTTTCAATCTCCCCCTATTTGATTGTCTAACAATGACAACCAAATTCACAATGAGGATAACTCAACTAAACAGGGACTGAAAAAGATAAAATAACATTCATAAAAGATCATGTCAACTTGCATAATGCTTGGCTTGATTAATTAACTTCATGTCTATTACTGATACTTCAAGTGCCAAAATTGGACACCTGTTGGCTCGATTAAATGGCTTCATGCTCTTCTAGAGATTTTCTCTAAGTACTTTAAGAGCACGGTCCACTCAATCATCAATTATCCTTCTGAAGTCCTTTTAGCAGTATTACCACCGCCGAACTTCGCGAAATAATTGATGCCTAATATAAACCAGTTTCAAGACACTTAGCTAACTAACTTCTACCTTACACTACACAAGAAAACAGATAATATATTTTTACAATGCAGGAAAACAAGAAAACAAATTACAACGCAAAGAAACATTACAAGCATGATACTTTAAAACTTTTATTTCTTGCGCTCCTCTTCCTCACGAGCTTTCTTCTTGGCTGCTTTTTCTTTCTTCATGAACTCGGGGTTGCAGACTTCATCCATTCTTTTCTTGAGAAGATTAAGTCCTTCTGCTTCCACATGATTTCTGATCTTGTAATTTCGAAACAACCTCAACCACCTTTCAACCATGCTGCGAGTGGTAAGCTTCGTGGGAATGTCTTCAAACCTCAGCTTTGTGACTTTGTCAGGGTACCCCTTTTCCCTTTTCTTCCGTATGACCAGCTGCTTAGGGTATCCAATGACAATAGCGGTGGTGCATTGCTGTAGCCTCTGAATATCAAGTTGTTGTCTTCTCTTACAGAAGTTATCAAACGTGACCCTCAGATAATCCTGATCAAACTCGTCAATATCATCCATCTCCTCAATCAATTCTCTTATACTACACAGTGTTTCATGACTGTGTTCTGCAAAGATGTCGTACTTGATTTCAATGATGGTTTCCACCTTATGCTTGTCTGTATAGATCAGCAGATCATTCTCATTCTCAGCTTTGCTCTTGACAAACTTGACATTTGCACTAACCACTGCACTAGCTTCCTTTCTTATTTCCCCTTCTTCTGGAATGTCTATCCTTGGATCTCCGTATCTTTGCACATGCTCTCTTATTGCCTCGTTTTGCAGCTCGAATGCATAGTCTTCAGGTTCCTTCTTAACCACTGGTAGTGTAGCTTCAGGCAACTTGTATCTAGAATCTTGCCTTCTTATCAGCTTCTCCAAGTCCTTAGCCACCAGCTTCTTTTCCTTTGTTAGAAAACCCTTAGAGAGAACTAGCTTTGCAACTGCCTTCAGCACATTTCCGCTCGGAGTTAGTTTCGAATCATGCAGATTTACGATCCTCAAGACCTTGTCATGGACATATCTGATCTGGTAGGGATTTAGAATGATGTCAACCCCTCTGTCTTCAGCCATCTTCAACAATTTCTCCTTAAACAGCACTCCAGTCTTGACAGAGGTGTCTACCTTGTGAGCGAATTCTACCAGTTCACTTGCACCCCTTTCATGGAAGAAAGCTTCATCGACCATACACGGCCCGATTTTTGTTATGGGTGTCCAAGTGATCATCAGATTCCATGCCTTCTCCTTGAATATGACTTGTACGGAGGTGCATCCCTGTCTTATGCAATTTAGATAATTCAGCAGCCCAGGGTTTAGATTTTCTAGCTTATGAAGAAGAAAGCTCAATCTTCCTGAGTCATGAGCATAGGCTCTTGGTCCAGCTAAGGCTTCTCTAGCCTTGTCCCACTCGGGACCTTCCCTCCTTATGTCAGCCTGGACCTTAGGATCATTGATCTTTTTCATTTCAAACTCATGCTGAGTTTTCTGAGCCGCTCTCTTCTCCTTTGCCATTAGTTCTTTTTCAACTATCCCTTGTAGAATTTCTTCATTTACTCTTTCTCTGGCTTCCCTGAAAATCTCTCCTTGCATCTCCGCTTCATCAACTTCTTCTTCTGGAACATGCTCGTCAGCAACCGAGTGGTCTCCTGCATCACCTGCAACTCCTGCGCCAGATCCGCCAGGATTTAGACCTCTTTCTTGTTCCCATTCTCTTGCTCGTTGCTCGAGTCTCGACCTCCTTGCCACTAAGGCTTCTACATCCATCTCGTCATCATCAGAATCTTCAATAAAGTCTCCCATAAATGTATCAACAAGAGGTGTTTCTTTCTCAGCTTCTTCTTCAGCTACCATCTTCTGCTTGCCTTTGTCCTTAAGAGCCGGTTGAGCCTCCTCCACCTTTTCACCAGATTTGTTTGAGGACTCGATCACCGGACCCTTACTAGTCAGCTTTTTCAGACCCTGATCCTCTTTCTCCCCCTTAGGTGTGTTATCCTCATCAGGAGCATCATCATCATTATTATCGTCACCACCACCACCAGTTGAAGGACCAGGTCCATCCTTGTTACGTCCAAAGACAGCATCAAGTAGTTCATGCAGTTTCGTCCAAACCTGAGACATGCCATAAGTGACATCATCTACTGACCTCCCGACCTCCACCTGTGCCAATCCGAGATTGTTTATCTTGTCAATCATCTGATTTTGGACGGCAATCAGGTTCTCCATGAACTGAGCTCCAACCTCCAATCTTCCAGAGTGAGAAGAGACAGCAGCAGTAACACCGGCAACTCCAGCCTCCAAAGCCTCCACTTTCTTCACTAGATCCTGCAATTTGGGGGACGGTGTTTGGCTTGGGTTAGACTGTTTACTCTCGCCGGGTTCTGTTTCACTCAAGATCCCTAAAAAGAAGGGATCTACTCTCCCTGTCTCTCCCTCGTGTTTAGAGCCTAACAGTACTAGAGCCTCATCCACTAATCGCTGGGGACTAGCGGTGAGTTGGTCGGCGATATCGGTCAGTGAGACTGAGCCTTTAAGCGCTGTGTCTACGACAGGAGATGACGTTATGACCATGTCATCCCCTTGTTCACTTAGAACCTTTTCTGGTTCGCTGGGCTGTTCTGGAGGCGTAGACCCACCAGTCACCAGATGTCGTTGCTCTGTAAGCAACTTGTTTTCTGATTTAGATGAGGAAGCGTCATCCGTACTGGATTCGACAGACTCTTCCTCATTAAAACTGCCTGAGATACTAGTATCAGAAGTGCTAGTCTCAGTTTGCCATTCCCCTTCCGAGAAATTGCTCAAAGAGCCCTGAGCGGACAACTCAGGGAAGGTAGGGCCAGCTCCTATTGGCTGTTGAGCTGGACCCCCTTCTTGACTCTCACCAACATGCCTAGGCGAGTGCGAATGTGTTGAAATGATTTGGAGAGGAGAGCCACCAGCGTGAGGTGTGGTGGCTGTGAGAGGTGAACTAGCCTTAACAGGTTGTGCAGTTGCCACTGGGTTTGAATCCACCTTTTGCTTCTTTGAAGGTGGCATAGCTGCTGAAGTGACTACTCTCTCAACTCCTACACTCCCTCCACTCGAATCACTCGACTCAGATAAGCTTGCCTTCCTTTTATCACCAGTTTTAGGGCTGGCTGAACGTTTATGAACAGAAGGGCTTGCAGCCTGGGATAGAGCCTGGGGGTTTTCAGGCCCACGGCTGTAGAAAACAGGTTGAATTGATGATTGATCAAGATTAGCAAGAATAGGTACCTGACTAAGAAGATCGTCATCCTTGTCAGCGCCAGCTTCTGCAACATTTGCCTCGGCCATATCAACATCCATTCTTGCTTGTTCCAAAGTTCTAGGCACTGGATCTCCACCTTCAGCTTCGTTACCGCTACTCTCAGCTTCTACTGCAGTAAACTGAGAAACATGCCTCCTAGCATACTCATCTTGCAGATCCTGGAAGTACGGAGTCAGGCGCAACTCAAAAAGTCTTGACTTTTGCTGGGTTTCCATGGTGGAGATACTCTTTAGAGTCATATCAAAACATGCCATCCTTTCAGAGCCTTGAAATATTCTTCTGTGTTCCTCTGAAAGGACGTCATCCAGAACAATCTGAAGAAATCTTGGCATCCAGCATTTGACTGGACCATCTTCTGGATTCCTTGAGGCATTTTTCTCCAATGCCCACCTCTCATGTAACTGAATCAACAGATGTTTGCCCACATTCACTCTCCTGTTGTTTGCCACTCCATATAGTATTACCCGGCAGCTGTTGTTCATTGGCCTGTAGTCTTTGTCTTTTGGGAACATGCAGCGCTGAATGGCCTGAACTACATAATCCCACTCAGCTGGTAGCATACCGGTGTTAACCTTTGTTACCTTGATAGGACCCGTGGGAGGGCGACAACCTATCTCCGTGAATAATTGCAACATGTCCTCCATAGTGGGTTCCGGAGCATAATCTTCTGTAGGAAGCCCGAGTAACTCATTGAACTTCCGCAGACTGACTTCATATTTGACACCACCAATAGTAAAGGATAGTCCTGTTGGATTTGCTTTTCCACCCTGAATCTCTAGAGTAGAGTAAGCAGCTTGAAGGGCTTCGACATTCAGGATGGGAGAGGCGGTTAACGCGTGACTTATGATTGATGTGTTGTTGAGGGATTCAATCCAGAACTGATAGTGAATAAATCTACCAGTTGCTCGATCAGCAGAGAGATTAACAAAGTTGGTCTTGGGAATTGTGAAATTTGGGTTTGCCATTTTAAAGTTGTGTTTGAGAAAAGAAATGTTCTGAAATGGTTTGGCAATGGAAATTTTTAGAGAACAAGTTCTAAATTTAAACAACAAAAAAAACGTACACGAACCCCACTAATTACCCCACGTAATTAGTGACACAAATTAAAACAAATTAACTGCCCACTAATGACCACTTAACTCCCCACTAATGATTGACGGTTGAGTTTTCGAAAATTAAAGTGAACAGCCGTTACAAAATAAATTATTTTTCCCGAAAAACCACAAACACGGCGGTAAAGTTGCACTTTAAGGATTAACCAGTAGTACTCACAACTATTTTGCTCAAGAACACAAAAGTACTTAAGAATAAGAAAGCACGAAACAAAAACCAAACTCACTCGAATGAAGAAGAAAACTAAAGAACTAATTACAAGAACAGTAATAACGATAAAAACAACGCAAGAAGTTCAACAGTTGTAAACAAAATTTTAGCAGAGTTTCGTTTTAGTTATTGATGCTTTTAAGTAACAGTTAGTGATTTTTGTTTAAGAAAATCACAAGAAAACTTGATGTAATGTATGTATACGCGAGTGTATATGAAGAGCTTAAGCTTTTGGAGAGAAAGAAAGTTAATGTAAATAATGAACAGCCTTTTTAATGCTATAATATATACCTGCACGCCAAAAAAAAATGACTGAAAAGACACGTCACATCTCGATCTCGAGATCCGCATCTCGATCCTCATCTAGATGTCGATCTAGATGTCGATCTCGATCCGCATCTCGATCTACATCTCGATGTCGATCTGGATGTCGATCTGGATGTCGATCTCGATCCGCATCTCGATCTACATCTAGATGTCGATCTGGATGTCGATCTCGATCCGCATCTCGATCTACATCTCGATGTCGATCTTGATGTGGATAGATCGAGATTTGCCATAGAAAATTTCTCATTACTTCATTTAGACACTAACCATAATGATATACAGATCAGCACAAGACTAATGTCATGAAACTTTCTAACTCCTTATGATATGCAACACATACATTTATGAAGTTAAGTACACATTATTAATTATGAATATTCATGAATAACAATAATATGTACACAAGCTGAATTATAACAGATAGGTAGCAAAACTAACAGGTGTTAAGCATCCCTAATTCACCAACCAATCTAGAAAATGTTGATTCGTCTAGGGGTTTAGTGAATATATCTGCTATTTGACGTTCAGTAGACACAAAATGCAACTCTACAGTTCCATTTTCTACATGCTCTCTAATAAAATGATACCTTATGTCAATATGCTTGGTCCTTGAGTGATCCACAGGATTGTTGGTCATTGCAATAGCACTTGTGTTGTCACACATGATAGGAATCTTAGATACTTCCACACCGTAGTCCTTGAGTTGGTTCTTCATCCACAGTATCTGGGCCACACAGCTTCCAGCAGCAATATATTCTGCTTCAGCTGTCGAGGTAGATACTGTGTGTTGTTTCTTGCTTTGCCAAGACACCAACCTTCTTCCAAGGAACTGACAGCTTCCTGAAGTACTCTTCCTATCTATTCTACAACCTGCGTAATCTGAATCCGAATAGCCAACAAGATTAAACCCTGTATCTCTTGGGTACCAAATCCCGAGATTTGATGTTCCCTTGAGATACCTAAAAATGCGCTTTACGGCTATGAGATGTGACTCTCTAGGATCCGCTTGGAACCTTGCACATAAGCATGTAGAGAACATAATATCAGGTCTACTAGCAGTTAAATACAAAAGTGAGCCGATCATACCTCGATAGCTTGAGATGTCTACAGGTTTACCCGATTTGTCCTCGTCAAGTTTCGTGGCTGTTGCCATAGGAGTCTTTGCTTGTGATACATCTTGGAGACCATACTTCTTCAATAGATCATGAATGTACTTGGTCTGGCAGATAAATATTCCGTCCTTCTTCTGACTAACTTGAATGCCCAGAAAGAACGTCAGCTCTCCCATCATGCTCATCTCATACCTTGATTGCATTAACTTAGCGAATTTAGCACACAGCTTCTCATTTGCAGACCCAAAGATAATGTCATCCACATATACTTGCACCATTATTAGATCATCTTTGCATTTCTTGTAGAAAAGCGTCTTGTCGATTACTCCTCTTGTAAAACCACTTTCTAGTAAGAAGTCTGACAGAGTTTCATACCACTTCCGCGGAGACTGCTTAAGGCCATATACTGATTTGAAGAGTCGATAAACATAATCACAATATTTGATATCGATAAACCCGGGAGGTTGCTCGACATACACCTCTTCATCCAGTTCACCGTTTAAGAATGCACTCTTGACATCCATTTGATAGACTTTAAAACCATGATGTGCTGCGAATGCCAAGAACATCCTTACTGCCTCTAGCCTTGCTACTGGTGCATAGGTTTCATCATAATCAATTCCTTCTCTTTGAGTATAACCCTTAGCAACCAGGCGAGCTTTATTTCGTGTTACACGTCCGTCTTCATCCAGCTTGTTCCTGAATACCCATTTTGTCCCAACGACAGATCTATTCTTTGGTCTGGGTACCAGCTTCCACACCTTCTGCCTTTCAAACTGATTGAGTTCCTCTTGCATAGCAATCACCCAATCAGCGTCATCTAGAGCTTCTTCCACCACTTTAGGTTCTATCTGGGAAAGGAACACTGAATATAGACATTCATTCTCAGTGGCAATTTCAGCTCTAGCTTTTCCTCTAGTAGTCACTCCGGCCTCTGGATCACCAATAATTAGCTCGAACGGATGGTCCTTGTTCCAAGTGCGATCCCTAGCAAATGTTCTTGATGATTCAGCTTGATCTTGTAAGTGAAGATGACTTAGTCTAGAAGCACTTTCACTAGCTTCCCTTGAGCTAGTACTGGCTCCACCTGAGTGAGCTGCTCCCCCTGAGTGCATACTGACTCCCCCTGAGTTAGTACCAGGTCTGACGGAAGGTGATCCCTCAGTCCTAGTGTTTTGAGTTTGCGAAACACTAGACTCTTGATTAATTTCATTATTTATAGTTGGATCACTACCCTGCACTACTGACTCAGGAACTGTATCCACTTCATCAACATCCATATTTTCAAATCTTAGGGAAGTGGGCTCACTATCTTCTTTTTGTATAGAAGGGAGCCTTGAGTCGTCGAATGTGACATTAAGGCTTTCAACCACCTTGCGATCATTAAGCACAAACACCCTGTACGCTGCTACTACTTCAAGAGAATATCCAATGAAAAACCCTTCATCTGCTTTGGCATCAAACTTTCCAAGTTGTGCACTGTCTTTTAACACAAAGCATTTGGCACCAAATACGTGAAAGTACTTGATAGATGGTTTTCGTTTATTCATCATGTAATACGGCGTCTCATTATGGTCCTTTATAATCAGGGTTCTGTTCTGTGTATAACAAGCCGTGTTAACTGCTTCAGCCCAAAAATATAAAGGAAGTTTTGACTCATACAGCATTGTCCTAGCTGCTTCAACCAGTGTCCTGTTCTTCCTTTCTACCACCCCATTTTGCTGTGGTGTTCTCGGTGCTGAATACTGTCGTCTGATCCCTTTAGATATGCAGAAATCCATTAACACTGAGTTCTTGAATTCTGTCCCATTGTCGGATCGGATAGTCTTCACAGTCAGACTTGCTACGTTTTCAATTACCAGTACATGTCTAATGATCTCATGTGGCACTTCATCTTTCGATGTCACAAACTTCACCCATGTGTATTTGGAAAAGTCATCGACAATTACCAGCGCATATCTTTTCTTTGACATTGACATAACATTAACAGGTCCAAACAAATCCATGTGAAGGAGTTGTAGGGGCTCGGTAATGCTATTCACTTGTTTATCCTTATGCGAGGCTCTTTTTGATTTTCCCATCTCACATGCTTCGCAGAGTCCATCTGGAGTGAACTCCATCTGCGGCAGCCCTCTCACCAATTCTCTTCTTACGAGATTATTCATTGCTTTAAAGTTCAGGTGAGATAATCTTTTATGCCATAGCCAACTTTCATCAGCAGAAGCCTTGCTGTAGAAACACGTGACTTCAGACTGATCAGCAGAATTCATGTCAGCTATGAACAAATTTGACTTCCTTACTCCTTTGAGAGCAAGGCTTCCATCCTTTTTGCTTCGAATCGAACAATCATGCTTCCCAAAGTTGACGTCAAAACCCTTGTCGGTGAACTGACTAACGCTGAGAAGATTATGTCGCAATCCTTCCACAAAAGATACATCCTCAATGATAACATTTCCACAAACGATCTTGCCATATCCCCTGGTGTAACCTTTGCTGTTATCTCCAAAAGTAACCACGGAGCCGGCTCTCAACACCAAATCTGTTAGCAGGGACTTATTGCCGGTCATATGCCTCGATGCTCCATTGTCCAGCACCCATATGACTTTACTCTTTTCCTGTACACTGCCCTGCAAATCCAGAAAGGTTAGGTGTTCTTCGGAACCCAATGATGTTTGGGCCCGGCATCAATAATTTCCTTTTTCTTTTCAGATACAGAAGGCTTTGCCTTGATGCCATCAGGGGCATTCATGTTGACTTTGTCTTTTTCCTTGTCAACCTTGACTGGTTTGTCATGTTTGGAAGTAGACTGGTCACTCCTAACTTTAGGAGGACTTGAAGTCTTAGTTTTTGACCCCACATGCTTTTTCTTACCACTACTAGATGTATGTTCAACAGATGCACTAGCAGTATTCATTAAATTAAAATAAGCATGCATGATGTTTACAGCACATGGCATACAATTAGGATGATTGCATTTAGCATGATTTGCATGCATGTTAGGCAAAGCAGTAGTTGCAGGCATGGTATTACAACCAACAGATTTTTCTTCCTCTACATAGAACGGGCAATAGTAAGACAAATGATCAGTTTGATTACAGATATAGCATGCTTTTCTAGCTCGTGTAGATGTAGATACAGATGCAGGTTCAGTTTTAACTGCCTTTACAGGTGCTTTCATTTGGTCTGACCCTGCTACCCATTGTTTATATGACACCGTCTTAGCCTCCTTGGTTCCTACACCTCTCTTAGCATAAGCAATCTTGCTAGCTCTTTTAGAAGTTGTAGGTTCTACTACTTTTTCTTCTGAATCTCTTTCAATTTTAATCTCATGTTCAATTTCAGTAGCAACAGGATCTATGGTCCTAGGCTCAAAATGTTTAAAGATAGGTTTTCTAACATCCATTAAAACCTCAGGCACATTTTCTTTGACTAACACTGGCTCTAACAACTCAGCAGCCCTATTTTTCTTTTTCTGTGTGTAGTCAAGTCCTATGTTAACTTTTTCATTTTTGCTCTTGCCTGCCAGTTTCATGTACATGTCCCTTTCTACGAAAACTTTATTAGCGGCTTCTTCAAAAGATTTACATGTTACTTTAAGCTCAGCTAATTCATTTTTAAGTTCTTCGTTAAGGTCTTCCCTAATCTTAAGCTTGTGTTCTAAAACATCTACCTGATTCATTAACTGCCTTTCCTTACTTTCTCCTGATTCTAATTCCTCTACCCTGGCCTCGAGAAGTCTATTCTTAAGGGAGAGTTTAGCATTTTCCTCATTAACAGCAATTAGATTAAGTTGGAGATTGTACATATCTTTAGTCATGGCAGCTAATTCATTTTGGTACTCAGGAATAGACATTTCATTTACGGTTAGAATTGGTACCTCTGATTGTTCTGAAGATTTTGCCATTAAAGCAAAGTTGCATAGCTCCTGATCTTCATCTTCATCAGACTCGTCCCAACCCTTCCCTTCAGTCACAACATACGCCCGGCTTCCCTTCTGTTGCTTGCTAACCAAGGCATCATATTTCTTTTTCAAATCAGCATAGGATTCCTTGGGATGAACGTACTTGGGCTTCTTGCACTCTGTTGCGAAGTGCCCCAATTCATTGCAGTTGTAGCATCTGAACTTGTTCTTGTCTACCAGGTTAGGTCTGTAGCCACTACCAGATGTGCTACTCCGACCGCTGTGACTTCCACTACCACTTACACTACTGCCTCTCCTGCCTCTTCGGCTGAAAGAACTACCAAATCGTCCTTTACCACTTCTTTGCTTCCTGAAGCTGATATGAGCAAATTCTCGAGCAATACAAGCATATGACTTGTCTTCTAATTTGTCCAGCTCTTCAAGGGTATAGTATTCATCCTCACTTTCTTCGGATGGATCTTCAATGTCTAATACCACCCTTTCAGGATTAGCATTTTTCAATGAGACAGCTGCAAGTGCCTTTACAGCAGATTCTTCAGCTACAAGTCCAGACTCACTTACCGCTTTGTTTTCTCCACTATTGTAGGATCTTCTTCTGTCATTTTGTTCCTGCTCCAGCTCGTAGGTCTTCAAAACACCATACAGCTTTTCCAGAGAAGTATTTTTCAAGTCTCTTGACTCTCGAATGGCAGTGATCCTGTGTTCCAGATGTTTAGGCAAATTCAAGAGAAACTTGATATTTGAATCTGCTAGTGGATAGACTTTATCTCTTATACTCAGCTCTATAAGCAATTTACTGTAACGTTTGTAAACATCTGTTACGCTTTCTCCTCGTTCGCATCTGAACGATTCATATTCAGATATCAGAATGCGTTTGTGATTATCTCTAACTTCCTCGGTCCCCTCCATCACCACAGCCAGTTTATCCCACATGGCTTTAGCTGTTTTTAATCCCTTTATTTGAACATAGTACTCTGAGTTTAGGGATTCAATTATGACGTTGCGTAATGACGCATCCATACCAACCAATTCCTTATCTGCGTCTGAAAACTCCATTTCCTCTTTAGGAACAGACCGGGATGGAATTAGTATCCCTCCTTCCATTCGCTCTGGCTCAATTCTCATGGGTATGTATGGACCGTTTTCCAATATTCTCAAGTATACCTTGTTTATTGATTCAAGGTAAGCTTTCATCCTTCCGGTCCATTCGTCATAATGTTGTGCATCAAACGGAGGTATCTTAAATCTGTGTGCGGCGGCCATTTTAATAAAGTTTAAAATTAAGATAATACACTTTTCAAATTACAATAAATTGTATTTACTTGAAAAATTAATTATCTCACTTTAAATGTCCAACAATTAATATCCAACGGATTCTGCACTTAAGATTCAAGCAAGTTAGTTTTAATCACAGGAACAGTAGCAGGGTCCACAATTTTTCAAGTCCAAACAAAAAGGTGTCCACTTTCTAGTTGACAGAAGTTCGAAATTGTCCTTTATGTTTAGCCAATCAGTTGATTCCAGCTTTGACCACAAGAAAATCCACAAAGCTCTAAAGTACAATATTTTGGAATTTTGTACAAATATTCCTTACACCATTACTTAGAACTTTTTAGATCTATGACTTTTCCAGGAAGAGACAAACAAAAACTTTCGGCACAAACTTCAAGAAAAAAAATGGATCTGGGATTTTCAAGAACCAACTCAACCAACACAATAGGATCTCTGTTAGATGTGTTTAACAGAGGCTCTGATACCAATTGTTAGGTCCAAAGTGTTGTAGAGGGGGGGGGGGTGAATACAACTGTTTAAAATTTATGAGAGAATAAACAATGTGCAAGTAATAAATGATGACTCAGAATTTCAAGAATATATCATTATATTCATTGATGGATTTGCTACAACATTCATAAAAGCATCATGATCAGTTGAACAATAAATACAGCAATTAAAGCTAGATTCAACTGATCCTCTCTCTCTCACTTTTTGTTTTACAGTAAATGCTCTCTCTTAAAAATTATCGTTGAAAATACAGAGATACAAGTTTCTACTAAAAATAAAAACAAAGTGCTGCTTTTATAATGTCATGTAGTCTTGATCTTGTCCTTTTTGTGTACGTGGCCCAATCAGGACTTTGACAACAAAAAGTACTTTCCCAACAACTCTGGATCAACCGTTCACAATAAGCCACTTGTCCCTTGAACATTAAATGTTACATTTCTACCCGCATCTCGATCTTCGCCTGGACCCATCTCGATCTCGATCTGTGAAAATCTCGATCTCGATCTGGGAGAATCTCGATCTCGATCTATGAGGATCTCGATCTCGATCTGTGAAAATCTCGATCTCGATCTGGGAGAATCTCGATCTCGATCTATGAGGATCTCGATCTCGATCTGTGAAAATCTCGATCTCGATCTGGGAGAATCTCGATCTCGATCTATGAGGATCTCGATCTCGATCTATCGCCTGGATCGAGATTTGCCTTTGCAGAGTTTTACTTCACTTGTAAATCTCGATCCGCATCTCGATCTGCTGTGGATCGACATTTGCCTTGGCAAATATGCACACATCCAATGTTGACCTTCTTTAGTGACTAATTGAGAATTAACCTTTGTGAGCAAGTTTCCTTAGCTTCTTCAATTTCTTTTCCTCACTCAATTCAAATGAGATCTTCTATTACTGACACGAACTTGCCTCCAATGTCCTGACACTTGATGCAATGGTCTGGTTCATAAGTGACTAGTCTTGTAGGGGTTCTTGCTTCTGAATGTCAGTTCTCATTTGTTGATTAACCTTTACATTATCCAGATGTTGATATACATTACATGAAATCACTTTGGCCTTCTTGATACTTCCTTGACATTAATTTGATTCTCCATTAGATAAGTTAGGGCATGAGCAATACTCAGATTGAACTTCTTCTCACTTATGCATCCTTGATTAACCAAATTAGTTACTTGTAGTTACCAAGTATCATTACCATTTCTTCAGTTGATTGATTCCATGTGCTTCTTCAGTTTCTCTTGTTTTGCTGTTGTTTTATCTTTTACTTAGTTGAGTTACAAAATAATTAAGTGTTACAAGTTAGTACACCTATGCCTTTCAAAAACCTAAGGTTGAAGTGGAAGTAAAACCACCTAAACCAAAGGTACAAAAATTAGAAACCAAGCCAAAGATAGCAACTAATAAGAAAGGACCCAAGGCAACTTGGGTACCAAAATCAACTTGATCTGTTTTGACTGTGTGCAGGGAAAAAGAAGAAATCTTTGGTACTTGGACAGTGGGTGTTCAAGACATATGACTGGAGATAAATCCCTGCTCACAAAGTTTGAGGAGAAAGCTGGCCCTGGAGTAACTTTTGGAGATGACAGTAAAGGGTACACCATGGGATATGGCTTGATTTCAAAAGAGAATGTCATCATTGAACCAGTTGCATTAGTTGATGGCTTGAGACATAACTTGCTAAGCATAAGTCAACTATGTGACAATGGAAATAAAGTTTGTTTCACAACAGAAGCATGCATAATTTCCAACAAGGAAGATGGAAGCCTAGTTATGACTGGGAACAGAAAAGGAAATGTATACATAGCTGACTTCAATTCAACAAGTGCAGATTCAATGACTTGTCTTCTCTCTAAGGCAAGTAAAAATGAAAGTTGGCTGTGGCATAAGAAATTAGCTCACTTGAATTTCAAAGCCATAAATTTACTGGTCAAGAAAAATCAAGTGAGAGGCCTACCACAAATGGAATTTGTCAAGGATGGACTTTGTGATGCCTGTCAGAAAGGAAAACAAAGGAAGGCATCATTTAAGTCAAAATTGGAATCATCAATTGAAAAGCCACTTGAGTTACTACATATGGATTTGTTTGGTCCTGTAAATATCATGTCTATTGCAAAGAAGAAGTATGCTCTAGTTATTGTGGATGATTTTTCAAGATTCTCATGGACTTATTTTCTACATTCAAAGGATAAAGCTAGTCATCTCATTATCAAGCACATAAGAGAAATTGAGAAAAACCTTGAATTGGATGTAAAGAAGATAAGGAGTGACAATGGGACTGAATTCAAAAATTCCACAATGAAAGAGTTCTGTGAATTAAAAGGAATCATACACACATTCTCTGCACCTAGAACACCTCAACAAAATGGGGTAGTTGAAAGGAAAAATAGGACATTGATTGAAGCAGCTAGAACCATGTTGGAGGATGCCAAACTTCCAACATATTTCTGGGCTGAGGCCATAAACACAGCATGTTTCATTCAAAACATCTCCCTAGTAAATAAAGCTCAAGGGAAGACACCTTATCAATTGATCAAGAAAGACAAAAAGCCAAAAGTGGGGTTTCTTCATGTTTTTGGCTGCAAGTGCTATGTGCTAAGAAATCAAGGTGAAAACCTGGAAAGTTTGAAGCCAAGGCCGATGAAGCTATATTTGTTGGGTATGCACTATCAGGCATAGCCTATAGAGTCTACAATCTCAGACTACACATTGTTATGGAATCTGTACATGTAGTATTTGATGATAAAAAGATTCAAGGCTTGTTTGATGAAGGAAATCATGACATACTGCACTTTGAGAATGAATCAAATGATGTAAATGATGATGAAGAGGTAGAAATTATAAAACCTCATGTTTTCAGAAACCCAATATCAGTTGATGTTACTGCATCAATGGATAATTTATCAGTTGAAAGAATTCCATCAACTGATAATGCATCAACTGGTAACTCTTCAATGGATAATCAACACTCTACAACAAGGGTATCCAACACAGGGGGAGGGTTTCAGAATCAATCGACAAATTCAAATCAATTTGAATTCAATACAAATGATCATGAAGCTTCATCATCAAGGCAAAATTTGCCTCCTCAAAGAAAATGGACAAGAAGCCATCCATTTGAACTGATCATTGGAAATGCAGAAGAAGGTGTCAAGACAAGAAGTGCTACTCAAAATGAGTGTCTGTATAGCAGTTTTCTATCTCAAGAAGAACCCAAAAGAATTGAAAATGCTATTATGGATCCTGATTGGGTTCTAGCTATGCAGGAAGAACTGAATCAATTTGAAAGAAATAAAGTATGGAAGCTGGTGCCCAGACCAAAAGATAGAGCAGTAATTGGTACAAAATGGGTATTCAGAAACAAAATGGATGAAACTGGTATTGTGACTAGGAACAAAGCAAGGCTTGTAGCAAAGGGTTATTCACAAGAAGAAGGAATTGATTTTGATGAAACATTTGCACCAGTTGCAAGGTTAGAAGCAATCAGAATCTTGCTGGCTTATGTTGCACATGCTAATTTCAAAGTCTACCAGATGGATGTGAAGAGTGCATTTTTGAATGGAGTACTAGAAGAGGAAGTCTATGTGGAACATCCTCCTGGTTTTGAAGATCCAAAATTTCCTAACTTTGTCTACTATTTACTCAAAGCACTTTATGGCTTGAAGCAAGCACCAAGGGCCTGGTATGATACTCTATCTCAGTTCCTCATTGAGAATCACTTCACAAGAGGTACTGTTGATAAAACTCTATTTAGTAGGAATGTTAATGGCTCTATCATTCTTGTACAAATTTATGTGGATGACATTATTTTTGGATCAACAAATGAGGAACTTTGCAAGAAGTTTGCCAAATTAATGCAGAGTAAATATGAAATGAGCATGATGGGAGAGCTTACCTACTTTCTTGGGTTGCAAGTCAAACAGGTTAAGGATGGTATTTTTATAAATCAAACAAAGTACATTCATGATTTGTTAAAAAAATTTGAGTTAAGTGAATGTTCTTCTGCAAAAACTCCCATGGCCACTGCCACTAAACTTGAATTAAACACCAAAGAAGCAAAGGTGGATATTTCAAGTTATAGAGGCATGGTAGGCTCGCTTTTATATTTAACTGCTAGCAGACCAGATATAATGTTCTCTACATGCTTATGTGCTAGATTTCAGGCTGATCCTAGAGAATCTCATTTAGTAGCTATTAAAAGAATTTTTAGATATCTTAAGGGTACATCAAATTTAGGTATTTGGTATCCTAGAGATTCTGGTTTTAATCTAATAGGCTACTCAGATGCAGATTATGCAGGTTGCAAAATAGACAGGAAAAGTACTACAGGCACCTGTCAATTTCTTGGAAATAAACTTGTGTCATGGTTTAGTAAAAAGCAACACTCAGTATCAACTTCAACTGCAGAAGCTGAATACATTGCTGCTGGAAGCTGCTGTGCACAAATATTATGGATGAGGAATCAACTATTTGACTATGGGTTCAACTTGAACAAGATTCCCATTTTCTGTGACAATACAAGTGTCATTACAATAACAGAAAATCCTGTGTATCACTCCAGAACCAAATATATTGACATAAGGTATCATTTCATTAGGGAACATGTAATGAATGGTACAGTTGAGTTACATTTTGTCCCTAGCGAACAACAACTTGCAGACATTTTTACCAAACCTCTAGATGAATCTACCTTTAACAGATTAGTCTGTGAGTTAGGTATGCTTAATTTTGCTCAATCTTGAAATGTCTGTCAAGTTTTCTTTAAATTGTAGCTATTGTTCACAATTATCTGTTGAATCCAAGTAATCAATTGATAAATGTGTTAATTATCAATGGATATTTATTTCTATCAATGGATATTTGTCTATCGACAGATAATTACCTTAGTAATTGTTTAATCGATAGATAAATTCTTTACTTATTGATCAACTGATAAATTTTATTCCTATCGATGGATATTTATCTATCGACAGATAATTACTCCAGTAATTAGTGATCGATCGATAAATGATTAACTCTTTATTATATCAGTCGATAGTAATAGAATTTATACAGTTTTATTTATCCGTTGATCAGATTATAGCCGTTGGATAATTACTATCAAGGGTAATCAACTACAGTCTTTTATACATCAACGGTTATCTCCCTAATTAAAAAGGTCTTTTCAAGTCTTTTTAATACCAGTAAATATAAATAGCAGTTGCAATTAAAAATTCATTCTTACCTGCTATTTTACTTTCTAACTCTAATCTATTCATCTCTATATCTCTCTCTCTAAAGCTAATTCTCTCTAATTCTCACGAATTCTCTTAATTACTTCCAAGTTCTCTTTAATTTCTTGAATATCAACTGAAAAATGGCACCACAAAAGAAGATTGTCTCTTCCACTGGGTTCATCTACGAGCAGAACAACTTCACAGCATGTCTAACGGTGAATGATGCTCCTGTGGACTTTCATCCATTGATGCGATTCCTAGGAGACTGCAAAGTGTCCAAAGCTCTCAGCGAAGCACCAACAATCGTGTGTTCATTTGTTGAGGAACTGTGGAACTCTGCAGAAATATCACCAGATGGGAAGGTAATTTCTTACTCTTGCAGAGGTAATACCTATACAATTACTAGTACTTCGTTATCTAAATATTTCGGATTACCTGCAAATAACTGTGATAAACCACCCACTGAAAATGAAATTAGGGATATGTTAGAATTCGTTAATTATGCAAATGCTGAAACTGGATTAGGAGAAGTTGTTAGGAAAAATCTTAGGAAAGAATGGAGTTATTTCTTTGATGCCATAATTAAAGTATTTTCTGAAAAAATAAGTAATTTTGATGCAATTACAACTAGTATGCAAGAAATTGCTTATTCTGTCCTATTTGATAAATATTTTGATTTTGGCACATTACTCCTAAATGAATTAACTGCCAAGTTAGGAACCAAGTCATCTAGGAAAAATAATATTTATTTTGCCAGATTTTTCATGATGATTATTAATGCCTCTATTGGAGAATATGAGATAAGTGCAGATATGGAGTCCTTGGAGCCATGGATGCAAAACAAGAGGGTCTTCAAGGATCTTGTGAGAATCAACTTACACCCTAAGTTGTGCCTCATTTATCCTCCTCTTGTGCAGGTATATCTTTAAAATCTCAATCTTTTACATTCTTCTTCAAAATCTCAAATTTCTTTGCCTTCTGCAACAATGGAGGGAGATGGAAATGCCCCCATCCCTCCTACCCAAGTTGCACAACCTTCAAAATCCAAATCTAAACAAACCACCTCAGTAGTTTCTCAAAAGACTACTGTTGCAAAATCTAAGAAAAGGAAAACCACTGAGGGGAGTGTGAAGGTGGTGGTTGAGGGTAAGGGAACTGGCCAACATCAAGAAAGCCAGAAGAATAAGGAGAGTGAGATTAAGAGAAACCAGCCAGCCTCTAGACAAATCTCCCAACAGATTGAGGTTGTAGTAAAGGACTTAAACACATCCCTAGGTGCATCTTCTCAAAAAGGTGTAACTATTGAAAAGAGGTCTGAACCAGGACTATCAGATGGGGATAAGGGTCACAAAACAATACAGCCATACAAAAGGAGAAAGAAGGTTACACATAATGCACAGGGTACACACACACAACTTGCAAAGCCAAATGCAAATTTGGTGGAGCCTTCACCTTCCTCTCCTGATGTGTCTCATAATCTTCCTGAGGCACAGCCCCATTCTTTATCTGTTTCTTCTCCTCAATCTCCTTCAAAATCTTTTTCTTCAGAAACAGTGTTGATTGACAACTTCATTGTTTCAAATTCACCCTCTTTACAACTCAGGGTGGAGCCAACACTCTCACCTGTATCACCAAATAAGGATAACACCTTGGTTGATCAGGCAAATGCTGAAAAATCTCTCAAGTCAATGGATAATATTCAATCAACTGATAATATTCAATCAATTGATAATATTCAATCAACTAATATCCCACATCCATTGACTAGTTCACTTCCATCGATGGATATCCTTACATCCATCGACGAGCTCCCATCAATGGATATTCCTTATCCATCGATTGAGAAATTTATTTCAATTTCTGAAGCTTCCACTGAAACACTTGTGGCAAATACACTCTTAGGTTTGAGTGGAGTGAGTGAGATGAGTGAGAGACAAGGGTTGCATACCTTGGCAAAATGAGAGTGTGTGAATGAGGGGCCCTCAACTTTTTCTGAGGTGGCAAAAGGAGAGGGTGTGACAAAAGAGAGTTCCACCTTAGAAGGTGATGAAAAAGGAGAGCTAAGTAAGGGAGAGGTGAGAATCCAGGATGAGATCCTGATGCAAGAACAGAGAGATGAGAGTGAGAGAGAAAAGAATAGAGAGAAATTTGTTTTTCAAACATGAAGTAGCTGAACTCACCCAGGAGTTGGGACTAGAGTCAGGGGGAGATGGAAAACATGAAGTTCCTGCAGGAGTTGCAGATGTCAACTTGACAATGGAGGATGATATTGATGTCAATCTTGATGCTTCAACCTTTCTACATGCAGATCCCCATTATCAAGAACTAGCAGCAGCATGTAATCAAGAAGCTGAGCAGATGCTGGGTTTGCTGCAAACAGAAGAACAATTCAGGAGTGGGAAGGAGTTCCTGGCCAATCAACCTGATGATGTATCTCACATGAATCCTGAGGATTTTGACGACAGCTCTGATGATGATGGACTTCTAGATCCTCAGGTGGCTAGTGATGAAACAAATTTGGCTGAAACAGAAAGGTCCATCATTTCTCTCTACATAAGGTCAATGGTTGAAGTAGATGTGGTGGATCCCTTGCACAGAAGGATTCTGGACTTTTACAGAGACAATTTGAAGATCCAGAAAATGCATGTCACAAGCTCCAAATTTGAGTTGAAGAAGATAAAAGAGGACATTGAAAGCTCAAGGATGCACTTTGACACCACCATTGATTCTAGGCTTAGTCTCACAATGCTAACTAGAATCAAGCAAAGGTTAGACACTGAGTTTACAGCCAAGGATAAGGCAATTGAATTGGAGAAAAGAGTAGCTGCCATGGAGCTCAACATGCAGCAAATCTTGAAAAACTAAGTCACTCAGATCAATCTTCTGAGCAAACTGTTAGAGACCCCTATTATCTCACAATCATTAGCACAAGTGCAAGTTGCTGATAACAAAAAGGGGGAGAAGCAAGCAAGTGAAGCTGAATTGGACAAAGCAAGTGAAACTGTAGTGACAAAGACTACAGATCCAAAGAAGGAGTTGGCTCAGGATATAGTAAGGAAATTTGATTTGATTGCTAGCAAATTCAAGGAGACAAGTTCCAGTAGCTCACAACCTGGTGACAGGAAAGGAAAGGGAAAGCTAATTGAAGATGGTAAAAAGAAAGCTGTCACAGGTGGAGGGGAAAGTGAAAAATTGTTGAGCAAAGCCATAGTAGTTGGCATAAGAGAAAGGGAGCAACAAGAAAAATCCCAAGAAGAATTAACCATTCAATTGCAAAGGGAATATGATGAGGAGGATAGGCTAATAAGAGAAGCCAGAAGAAAAGAAGGTGAAAGGAGGCCAAGAGTGAAGCAAAGAGCAAACAAGCCTAAAGATGCACCAAAATCCTCTGGAGTTAAAAGACAATTGGTTGTTGAAGACAAAGGAGACAAGGAGAGGAAGCCAAAACAAGTCAAGGCTGAAGGTCAAGCTTCTGGGAGTAATCAAGCCAAAGAAATAGAGGTGTTCAAACACAAATCTGAAGACTTTGTGCCAATCAAAGCTGAGGGAATGATTGCAGCAAAAAGACAAAGGAAGAAAGATATTGATCTTCTCCACATTGAGTATGAAGATGGATCACACTCAACTTTTACATTCAACCAAGTCTTAAATCAAGGATATGGCATCTTAAGGAAAATCTACATTATGCTCAACAGGAAGTATTATCTAACTGAAGAGCTAGGAAAGGCCATCCTTGAAAGAATGAAGAAGATGAGGGAGGCACCTGTTCAAGAAGAAAGGGATGACAGAATAAAGATTTGGAACCCTGAAGGAAGAAAGGTGCTTCATGAGCCATTCTACTTAATGATATATAAGGACAGGGAAGGCAGAGAAAAATGCATTGATATTTGTCAAGAAATAGACAAACTGCCTAATCTGGAATTAAATCATCTGCCAAGTCAATTAGACTACAGGATTGAAGATGAGAAGATATTGAAAGGAACCCTTTACAGGAAGATGAAGGAAAATGAAGACAAGATGAATGAGTCAAGGGGAAGAAGGAGAAGATAAAAGATTCAACCTCAATCATCAAAATTATCAGAATTCATCTTTGTCTGGTATCAGATTACTCTGTCTCAAACTATACTTGTCAATATTGTAATTCATTCTAAGAACAAAAATTGTACAGAAGTTTTGTTATCATCAACAAAAGATTTATGAATGTTTTACACAGTCATAAATAGGGGGAGATTGTTAGGAATTATAAGTTTTGATGATAATAAATTTCTTAGAATTATAATAGGGACTTAAAATTACTTTGTAACTAGTCGATGGATATGACTTATAAATATCCATTGACTAGAAAACCAGTTATCAGTTGAAGCTTTTTTTATCAACTGATAAACTGGATTGAAACATTTGATTCAAGTTTCATTATCAATTGATTGTATTGCCTCGATGGATGCTATGAAGTAGTCGACTGATATTACTGACTTCAATCTTTAGCTTCTCAACGGATGTGAAGAATGGCTGATCAACTGTTAATATCCCAAGTCAGAATTCTCACAAGTGAAGTGATCAACTGATATTGAAGTCGATGGATGAAGACACTACTCAACGGATGAAGGCTATCAACGGATACCAATCATCAATTGATAAAGAACCATCAATGGATAAGGAGTCGACGGATAACTCAATTATCCATCGACACATCAACTAATCAACAGATATCCTATCCATCGATGGATAAGCAAAGGAGGATCAACTGATAAGCTTATCAGCATTTATCAGTTGATTAAAGTTTCCCTATTTAGCCAAAGCCAAGAATTACGGGAACAGTGCAGAAACTGAATCATTGGAAGACAGTCCTGTCAGGATTGTGAAGACTTTCAAGGCAACACAGCATCCAAGGAATATATCAAGACAAAGATATCTCCAGGACTAGTCAGTTCAAAAAGGAAGGCTGTGAAAAGTAGCTAGTTTCTATTTTCATGTAAACAATATAAATTGTAATATTATATTGTTAGCTGTCGATGGAAAACTAGAGATGTAGTTTTTCTATATAGTAGTTAGAAAAACACAGTAGCAAAGTGAAGGCAATAGTTTTCAAGAACTCAAGTAAAGCAAAGTAAAAATAGGCAGAACTTGTAATGCTTTTCTGAGTTCCAAATTCAACTTTGTAAGCAGCTTGGTATTCTTACTAAGATCTATTGAAAGCAAAAACACACTAGTGGAAAATCAATCCACTAGTAATTTTTAACCTTACTGAGTTTTGTCTTTAATACTTTAATTATCTAGTTCTTAGTTACATCAGTCTTAAATAAACACTCTCTTTGAACAAACTTAAATCCGCAAGAATTTTCACTTAATTCTTAAGTTTGTATTCAACCCCCCTTCTCCAAACTTAGTGTACTTAAGGGCGATTAACAACATTCCTGGCTAAGCGGTTAAGTAGTAGACATTAAAGTGTTATAGCATGTCGAGGACTTGAGTTCGATTCTAGCCTACACTACTCACCTATTTTTTTAATATAAAATATTAGAGAATACTTTAAACTTTTCAATATTACTTTATTAATATTACAATATTAAATATTAAAGAACAATTTATAGTAAAGTATATTATAAAACACTTTAAAAAAATAGCATCTTAATATTCTTTAATATTATAATATTAGTGTTACTTAATGTTATTAGAAAAAATACTACATTAAACGAACACATAAAAGAATCTTATTAATATTATTTAAAAAATACTACATTAAACGAACACATAAAAAATAACTAGTAGAACATCTAGTAGAATCTTATTAATATTATTAAAAAAATAAATTAAAAATATCTCAAATAAACTTTAATAATATTAAATTTTAGATAAAAAAAGTTAAGTAATTTATATTATAAAAAGGTAATATAAAATTTAAATTTTAAAGTGAAAAGATAATATAAAAATTGATTCACATTAAACAATGAAAGGAAGATGTAATATTTTAAAATTAACAATATAAAATATATGGTAAGTGTATTTACTCTCTGTGAATTAGCTCCCATGAAATATATGGAATAAATATGGTAACTGATTAATGATTGTATTCTACAATGTTTTTTAAATAAAAGATATCAAAACAATACAATTAAAACGAAGCCTGGATATTTATGTTTGTTTGTTAATGTAATTGATATATGAAAACAGATATTAACACAATATTCACATATATGGAAATGATTTGATTTACTACGTATACTGCACATATGTATTTTTGTATTATCAGTATTGACAATACTATCCTTGTGTATTTAAATTAGTATAAATAACAATATCTTTGCATTTAATCTCGACCACGAGATTATTCAGTAATCAACAACTACTCGGTCTCTCACTCAACAGGGGTCTCCCTCGATCCTGGCCCTATATATATATATATATATATATATATATATATATATATTGGGAGTTACATATATTAGAGATTTTATTTTAGTTTTAATTATTTATGTTGATTATTCATAATGTGACTTTATGTGTGAGGAGTTACAATTGAGATTATTTCATATTCTTCCTTGAGAGCTATATATGCAGATATTATATATATATATATATATATATATATATATATATATATATATATATATATATATATTAAGAAGAGACACCATTGAAAAATGATATAAGCTTTTCTTTCTTTTGATTTTGTTTTTGGGCGCAAGTTTATATAGGCTCCAAACTCTCATGAGTTCACTTGTGTGAGAGTATTGAGTAAACCTTAGGGAACGGATCGACGATACGATTTAGCACCTCGGTCGTGCCGCATATCGTTTTCAAGGCAATGGATTTTTTGTCACGGCTCAACGATTTCTTGTTCATCGATTTTGTTGATTTCAATATTTTGTAGTCATCAAATCTATTTTTCCTACGCATGGTAGCCAAGAAATGAAGATTCATTACTCCAGAATGAAAGAAATGCAACAATAATGTAGTAGAGCAATATGATGGCTGCTATGCACTTTTATGTAGTGAATATGATCGAACCAAAATACTGTCAGAATTATTGTCAAAAATTCTCTTTTCGATTTGCAGAAGACAGTTAAGTAAGCGATATGAACTCAGTAATTATTTGTATTATGTTTCGCTCTAATCCCAATGGTTGTTTATTTGCTTTATTATAAACATTTCATGAAACCAACCAACCATTCAACATGTTTAATAACTAGGGAGTTTTTCCCAAACAACCTCTGGGGGTCCAATAAGCATTCGTGTCTCAACCTGTACAGTTGGACATAGCGGATATGTTCCCTGCTTTTTTCAGAGCATTCATCACTGAAGATGCTCAAACTCGTCTAACTATGAAACCCTTCAAAACTGCATTGCTGTATGAGTTTAGCTAAAAACAGAGCTTGGTATGTGTACAGTTAGACGTAGTACAAAACAGCAATGCATTTGGTTTTACGGTATCTCCCACGGTTCGCCTCAAACATTTTTAAGTCCCCCTATTTTGTAAAAAAGAAATGAAGTTTTGAAAATTTATTTTTTATTAATATATAACTTCTGTTATTAATAATAAAATTATAAAAAATATAAATATGTCTCTTTATGTAAATAAAAATGCTGTTATATTAGAGAACTTATTTAAAAATATATATATACATATATATTATATTAGACTTAATTAAAATGGGGCCCCTGAAAATTTTGGGCCATGTGCAGTTGGGCTGCTTGCACTTGCTAATAGCCGGCCCTGAGTTCTTTAGGTCAAGATTGGTATTTATTCTTATATGACTGTAATTAGACCTGACAAAATGGGTCTGGATCTGAAGAATCGAATCGGAATGTAGGGAACTGAACCGGAATGTAAGAAACCGAGATCCGATTTTGTATCCGAATTTGATAATTCGAAAATGTAACCGAATCCGAAATAATCCAATCTAAACTGATATAAGTTCAAAATAATAAAATCCGATAATAATCCGAAAATCGATTCAATCCGATTCGAAAATGACCTGGAACTGGAATTTTAACTGAAAATAATACGAAATAACATACATGATAATGACCCGAATCGATCAAATCCAAATAAAAAATTATACAGACCGAATATGACTCAAATTAATTAGACCATACGTATACTTCATACATACAATCTTATGACTCGTTACATCTCAAATACATTATACACGTATACCTAATTCATACATATAATACATGTATTCGTAAAATAAAATATTAAAAAAATAAGAATAATATTTATTTTGAATTTATTAAAAAGTAAAGAAAAATGAATATAAATTCATATTCCAAAAAAAATTAAATATTGTATATTATATATGTGCATATAAAATTTATTTATATTTTAATTTGGCCCTCAAGATTTTTTTATAAAATTTTTATATTATTTTATTATATTAACCAAAGTCAGAACTAGAGAAATGTATTACTTAATCGAGATAATTAATTTATTTAGTATTATTTTATTAAATTTTAACTATTATTTGACAAATTTGTTTAATGATCTTTTTTTGAATTTGACGATAATTTGAATTTGAACTTTCAAATTCAAATAAAATTTAATTTTAAATAAAAAAGCTGAAAAAAATCTGAACCGAATTTAATTCGAAATTCATCCGAATTTTAATTCGATTTTGACATAAACCGAAATTGTACCGATTCCAACCGAAATCGATTCAATTTATGTAAAATCGAAACTGGATCTGAACCGAATCAAATCCGATCCGATCTGAACCAGATATAAATATATTATAATTGAAAATCAATCTGATCCGAAATTGATATGATCCGAAACCGAACCATTTACCTGAATTACCAGGTCTAACTGTAATACTGTGATATAATATTTCAGTTTTGGTTCAATTTTGCTCCCCCTAATATTACCTAATACCAATTATTCACTTTCACTGCTAGTATTTAATCACCTTCCTTCGAGATGTATATACATTTTATGCAAAGAAATCATAGGAGGAAAGGCAAGACAAGGTGTTCCTCTCATCAAATTTAAAAGAGGCACATATATATAGTATGTTGGATATCTTACAACATCATTGTAATAATTCAGTATTATATCATTTTAAGATGCAACACAATTAAATTAGGTTGAATTTTGGTAATATCTTTAGTCATCTTAACTTAAATAATAATTTGAACTACACCATAAATTTTTAATTAATATACTATTTATAAAAAAAGTTCAGAAAATTCACTATAAATATATTCTCAAAGTTGTTTAAAATCCGTGTCAAAATATCAATCGATACAAATTTTAACTTTTTTAATTTGAAAAATATAAATTTTAATTATTTGGAAGTAAACCTCGTTCTGCTGTATATATTTAACAAAATTTGAGTTTTTTTGGAACCATTCTTCGTCGCTGTAAATATATAAGAAGAAAACACAGGTATTTGTGCTCTGCTCTATCTTCTTTATATATTTTATCCTCTATTTTCTTATATAATACCCATGTATTGCATCTAATTTTACTTGTTTCATATGATATCTCTATTGGACTGGCATAACTTGTGCAATTTTGTAAAGGGTTCATAAACTTATGTTAGTTGCCCAAGACAGAGACAAGACTCTTTAAAATAAAAGTGGGTTCATGAATTTAGATAACTTAAGTGATTGTTTTGAAAAATGTAAATATTGTCCATGGATGGTGAAATTATGTCAATATATATAGGCTTTGATTTGAATATGAATGGGACAAGGGTTGAAACCTAATGTTTTGCACTAGAAAATTTGTAGAATCTGTAGGTAGAAAATGCAGAACCTTTGGTTCACACAGCTCTCTGATTTCTATGTATATTGGGGGTTACTGTGTTTGTGTCTCGACTTCTTGACAGAATTATTTTTGCCGTTTTGCCACGGGTTTGTAATATTTTTGGGGAGTAAATGGTGTAGAAAATTTCGAGTCATGTTCAATGTTACACCCTACCAAAACTAGCAATAAGCTGTGCGTGTGCCCCTAGCCTTTTTTAGGATTGACAGTGTACGTAAGTTAATAAACATCTTAGAATGCAACTTAAGAATAAAGATTCGGAAATGAAACAAGAGAATTTAGCTAATATCATTGTTTTTTAAGCATAAACTACAATCTCCAGCCTCCTTTTATAATTGTGCAAGGCGGTAAGCATTAGTGTTGTTCTTGTTAGTTTGTTATTACCTTCGTTTCATCACCGGGAACAACTTTTTTAATATGGGTCCTTTTGGAAAATAGTTAGCTGTGCCTGATTAACGAGTTCACTTATTTTCTCTTGGAAACTTGGGAAAAGAGTTTTCTGTTGAATAACGACATTGGGCATTATTCATACAACCTTGTATGTTGGACATGTTAATTTAAAACTGTCAAAGTGCATTACTTACTTGCATGTCTCTACTTCATCAGAATGTGTGTGTGTATCTTATTCTTATTAAGTTCTAGATATAAGATCATCAAAGCCTTTGCCACGATAACACATATTACTGTTGTGTCCGTTCTTGTGACCTCTTTCTTTGTTGTTCTTGTCATTGAAAGTCTTCACTTTGTTGGGGTATACCACATCGTTTGTGGGAGGTGCATATTGCAGATTAATAAACAGTTAACTCCATTAGTATCGTAGAGTTGCAGGTAGGCCCAACACACTTCGCTTATGGGACCACATTTACTGATTCCTTCAGTATTGAGTTGTTTGACAGTTTGAGTCAAAGAAAAGCTCTTTCGGAGACGATCAAGGTATATTTCCATAATCAAGCTGTGAATCTAAACCTCTCCAGTTCATCTTTAGCTGAAAGGTTCCCCACCATTTTGGATACCTTACCCTCTTGCAACATTTTGAACTTTCGTATAATCATGAATTGCAAGATGTTGATAGTCTCTGGTGGCTATCTAAACTTCCTTTTTAGAGAATCAGACCTGACCGATAATTTGTTATCCAAAAGTTTTCCAAGTTTCCTAGGACCTTTTCCATTCTCGGATATCTTTACTGGCATGACACTTGATGTAGCTGAAAACACCATCTAGGGTGATCCTGCCATGAATTGGAGAAAATCTTTCTAATTTTAAAACTGCAAGTCTTTAATATGATATATTCCATGGTGCCATTCCCCCAAAACACCCCCAGCTTTCCATACCTCAACTCTTATATCTGGCACGCGATAATTCTAGCGGATCAGTCCCTTCTTGTTTAAACAATTTTAATGCCATAGTAAGCAATCAGCACAATGATGAATCCCTTCTTGTTTAAATATGAATTTTTGGCTTGTAATTGCAATACTACAGTTTGGTAAGGAGGGAAAAGATTAGAATATATAGATGGAACACAACACAAGTACCCTACATCCCATCCATATTTTTTATCTATATATCTGTCAAACTTTAAATAAATGGAATGATACCTAAGAGTCGATGGATCTTGTAGGTCTAATTATATTGAATGTATCTGGAAATCCTATATACTGGATGCTGGAACAGGTTGGAAGTTTGTTATAGTTGATATTCTTGATCTATCCCGAAATGAACTTTCTGGTCCTATCCCTCAAAGTTTGTCTAACTTGTCATTTTTTACACAATTGAACCTATCATTCAATGATCATTGTGTAAGATTCTAACAGGGCAGCAATTGCAGACCTTGACAGATCAGTTTATCTATATGGGAAACATTTAGCTACGTGGATTTCATACCTTTAACAAATGTCCTGGTGAACATGAAATTGAATCATCTGATACTAATCGTTAAGTCAAAGACAAAGTTGATGAGGAAGATGAGGATGATTTTCATATTTGGCTGTATAGCAGCATGGAAACTGGTTTCTTGGTCGTATTCCTGGATTTTGCTGTCCGTTACACTTCAGCAAGACATCAAGGTCTTCTTACTTCGCTTCTTTGAGAATGTCTTCAACAGGCTGGTGGCAAAAATGCACTAAAGACAGCTTACTTCGTAATTTTTAGACATAAAATTGAAAGATTAGTTTATCTTGAAAACCGGTATTACATCTTTGTCTTAACTTCCACTATCATTATTGTTTATGAGTTTTATATTAATAGATTGATGATTCAAATTTATTTGTAGGATATTGTTAGTTCAACTTGGAGCCAGCAATTTGCAAGTGGATTTCCAATTATATAGTATGTGCTTCGGGAAATGGTTCGTAAGTTGTGTGCTGTGTCTAGCTATTCAAATAATGACTTTTTTTCTTATAGTAATAATATATTAGTAGCATATTTTTTATAATATTTATTTGTGAAATATTCAATCATAATATATAGTTCAAAATATAGTTGAAAATGTGTATAATATGTGTTATTTATTGTCTCTTGGCTATTATATGTTGTTATATGCCTGTGTTTTCTTATTGTTATTGAAACTTTTAAAATAAAGAGGTGTGTATCATTTTATGAAACTAACCTCTCTACGTCTTGAAGTAGAGATAAGATATGCATACATCTTATCCTACTTTTCTCATTACTCATTTGAGTACATATAAGATCGAATACATCTTACCCTCTTTTCCACGTGCTGAATTATTCATCCATATCCGAAGAACACTATTAATCGCCAAAAAACTCTATTCACTGTGTTGAGTAGTCGAGTACTTTTCATCAGAAATTTGGAAAGTACAAAAAAAGACACAAAGGAAAAATAACCCTCATTTGTGTGTGTGTGTGTGTGTTTATATATATATATATTATGTACCTTCAAATTTCTAAAAATTTAAAACCAACCCCTGAAATCTTACAAGCTTCAAAACCAGTATCTAGATTTTTAGAAAATTTTAAACTAGTCCTTTAAGTTATCAGAAATTACAATCTAGTCCTTTAAGTTCCAAAAATTACATAACAGCCCCTCAAATTTTCCAGCGTTTACATCTTCAATTCGAGTGCTTCACCAAAGTTTTGCATCACATACTTGTGATTGTCACTTGCTCGTCCTTTGCAGCTTGAAGTACTGCTCCATATCCCACAAAAATTCTGTAGTTCATTAGCATTTCAACTTCCCCCAAAAGCCTTTGGTTCTAGAATTTTTGGTTTAGAATGGCCATCAACACTCATTTTGTTTACTTGGCCCTCAGCCTTTTCAATATATGACTTGAATTCATTTGTCAACCCATTGATGCTTGCGAACAATTGATCATACTTGTCATTTTTCTCACGAAGGCATTGTCCATGTGGCATTGATCATGTAATTTTTTTTATTATTTATTGTATTCTTTCATTTTTTATATAATGTTGTTATTTTAGAATCTTAATAAAAGTTATTTATATTTAATAATTTGACAACAAGCTTTTATAGACTTTTTTGTCATTCTTAGTTTGATTGTGGTTATATCATTTGTTGTCTCGTCAATTTATATATCTTAGTAAATTATTATTTTTAATATATGTCAATTTTTTTTGATTTAATTTAATTTAATTAATTAATTTATTATTATTTTTCTTCGGCTTGTTTTTTGTGTTTAAGCTGATTATATTATGATTTTGTCTAAATTAGATATATTTTCATTTTTTAGATTAAACAAAAAAATTATAAAAAGAGTTCGGTTTATAGCGAGTAAATATCTCGACTCCATGAACTAAGATCATGCTGGCGCGGGTGCCATTGTGCATTTAGATGATAAATTAAGTTGTGTGGCTATATATATGTGTGCATCTTATTTCTTAATTTGAAAAATTTCTCGTAGATAGTGATTCCGTTCGCAGGCGAGTGACCGTCATTTCTCAAGCTTATACTCGGAGATCTCAACAATATGCTTTGTGTAAGTTTACATATATCTATAGTTTTAAATTCTATCTTTGTCTTTGATCATGTGGCTTTTAGTGTAGCCTAAAAATTTTTGATTTCTTGTATTGGAAATTTACAATTTTTCTTCATAATTGATGGATACCTAGATTCGATATTAACATAATTTATTGAAACTAGAATGAGATTTTGTTAATTTTTTAATTTAGTCATGTACTAAATGGAGGATCTCAAATTGGCGAGCATCAAAGAAGAGTAGATTTTATGTCTTCATTATGTTGGATTTGTGTTTGTTAAAATTGGCAAGATCTAAAATTGTTTATTTGGGAAATTGCACAATCGTTTCTATCCCTAATGCTTAACTCTTTTCTTTTTTATATGTTGTATATATATGTACATGTATGGTATTTAAAGCCTCGGGTGTTGACTTGGGCTGTCACATATGGTATTTAAAGCCAACTTTTAAGGCCTGATGAAAACATCCTGAAGTTATGTGGGGGAGTTTGTAGCACCCCAATCCCACATCAGACCATGTGGGCATTCATTTTAGTTTAAAAGTTTGAATATGACTATGAAGTATATAGACAAACCACGATCTTTTAAAGGCTTATGGCAAGCTTTTGAATTACCAAGTTGTTGAATTTAACTAATGTAATAGGCTTATATTAGATTCGAATTCAAGACTACACCCAATTTTCGAAAAAGAGTAGGGATTTAGAGTTAAAGTCTAAGTGGAGGCATGTGCGGGTGACTATATAAATGGAGTTGGAATATCAAAATAAGCAAATCTTAATCCTTATGCACCATCTGGAGTTGATAAATGATACTGTTGTGGAGAACCAGGTCATAAATCCAACCAACGTCTAAGAAGAGCTCGAGTTGGTTTAACTACACATGAAGATGACAATAATGATATTCCACATGCAGTTGAAGAGGATGGAGATGAAATAACGTATGAAGATGAAGGAATATCATTGGAATTGATAAATTTTCTCTACACTCCTCGGCATAAATGACAGTCACATAATGAGAGACACAATATCTTCACAACCAAGTGCATTGCGAAGGATCGTGTATGTGATTTGATCATTGCCAGTGGCAGTAGTGATAACATAGTTTCAAGTCTAATGGTGAAGATATTGAATCTGCCTATAGAAAAACATCTTAACCCTTACTCGCATGAATGGATTTGAGATGTCGGAAAAGTCAAGGTAACTCAAAGATGTCATATTTCTTTTTCTATCGGTAAATACTACTGTGATGTTGTATATTGTGACGTGATTGATATGACTGCTTGTAATATGTTACTTCGACGTCCTTCACAATATGATGTTGATGTTGTTCACAAGGACAAAGAAAATACATACACCTTATTTAAAGATGGAGTAAAAATTATATAAGGTCCCAAACAAGGGAGGAAGATGTCCAAATACTTCACCAAGCTTCCTAGCTTATTACAAATAACATTGTGAAGGAGGCAAAAGAAACCGGAGAAATTTATGCGTTGGTGTAAAAAGGAGAGACCCCAGGTACAACCAAATATCCCTCGAAAGTTCAACTAAGTTCAACCAATACTGGACGAGTTTGCTGCCTTAGTTCCAGAAGAGTTACCAGATTCTCTACCACCTATGAGAGATATTAAGCACCATATAGATTTGGAGCCTGGTATAAGTTTGCCAAATTTACCCTATTACAGAATGAGTCCAAGCACCTAAAGAATTTACCCCGTCTTACAAGAACAAGTTGATGATTTACTTAAGAAGGGTTTATAAAGCCAAGTACGAGTCCATGTGCAGTCCCCACATTATTTACACCAAAGAATGATGGGAGTTGGAGGATGTGTATTGATAGTCTTGCCATTAATAAGATTATCGTTCGTTACTGTTTCACAATACCTCATTTGGATGATATGCTCGATATGCTGGAAGGATCGAAAATGTTCTCTAAAATCAGCTTGAAGGATGGTATCATCAAATTAGGATCAGACTTGGAGATGAATGGAAAACTGCATTTAAAATAAAGGATGGACTCCACGAGTGGTACATAATGCCATTTGGTCTTTCAAATGCACCAAGCACTTTCATGAGATTAATGAATTAGGTAGTTAAAACATTCATCGAAAGGTTTGTTGTATATTTCGATAATATATTGATTTATAGTCAGAATGATGAAGACCACTTATATCACCCGTGGGAAGTTTTTAATGTTCTTAAAGAAAACTCACTTAATATTAACATTAAGAAGTGCAGTTTTCTAACAAATAAGTTCGTATTCTTAGGGTATGTGGTTTCCACCGAAGGAATACATGTTGATGAAGAGAACGTTAAAGTAATTAGGGAATGCACAACTCCAAAATCTATCGTTGATGTGAGGGTTTCCATGGTTTAGCATCGATTTATCGTTGATTTGTGAAAAATTTCAGTTCTGTTGCAGCCTCGTTAATAGAATGCATGAAAGGGAAAGTATTCGAGTAGACTGATGAACTTCAAAATTTTTTGCTTTATTGAAAGAAATATTAATTGATGCACTTGTACTTTTTTTTCCTAGTTACAAGTTATTTGAACTTGATTGTGATGCGTCTATTGTGGGAATAGGAGCAATGTTGTCACAAGAAGGAAAGCCTGTAGCGTATTACAGTGAAGAACTCAAACTCAGTGAAGCAAGAAAAAAATGGAATATTTATGAACTTGAAATGTATGCGGTGGTACAAGCTTTACGAAATTGGACTCATTACCTTATCCAGAAAGAATGTCATTTATACCAATCACCATGATTTAAAGACCATCAAGTGGCATCGCTTTAAAGACCATCAAGTGGCATCATCAACACTGCTACTTCAAATCGAATGCGTTTAAGGTGGATCCGTGATATTTACAAGTTTACATTTGTATTTAAGCATAAATCTGGTAAACAAAACAAGGTAGCAAATGCCTTTGAGTCATCATGCTTATATGCTTGTTACAGTGCATAATGATGTGGCAGGATTGGAGAACTTGAAGTCTTGAAGGAATTATATGTTGATGACGAAGATTTTGGTGCTATTTGGTGCAAGTCTGTAAAAGGAGATCACGATGTTGATTTTAATATCCAAGATGAGTTTCTCTTCAAAGGCAGCAGATTCTGCATTCCTCGAAGCTCTTTGAGGGATCATATTTTGCGTGAAACACATGGAGCTGGATTAGGTGGAAATCTTGGAAGAGATAAAAGCATTATTACAGCAGAAGAAAGGTATTTCTGGACACCCCTAAAGCGAGATATGGACCCTCATATGCGAAGATGTTATACTTGTCAAACAACAAAAGGTCACTCTGATAATTCTGGCCTTTACACCCCATTACCGGTGCCAAACTTGTCGTGGGTTGACATCCATGGATTTTGTGTTAGGTCTTCCAAGGACTCAACGAGGTATGGATTCTATTTACGTTGTTGTCGATAGATTTTCTAAAATGGCCCATTTTGTTCCATGTAAGAAAACTGCAGATGCTTCTAAAATTGCTCATTTATTCTTTTGAGAAATTGTGCGTCTATATGGCATCCCAAAGTCCATTAACTAAGTTCTTGAGCCACTTCTGGAAGACATTGTGGAGCAGATTTGATTCAATACTCAAATACAGCACGACTTGTCACCCTCAAACTGACTGACAAACTGAAGTTGTGAATTGTACTCTAGGTAATCTTTTAAGATGCATCATTTGTGACAAGCCAAAATAGTGGGATCTAGCTAGCACTTGCACAAGCGGAATTCGCTTATAACAACTCAGCCAACCGGTCTACCAAGAAATTGCCATTTCAAATCGTGTACACTGCTGTGCCATGACATGTTGCTGGCCTTGTTCCTTTACCAAAAAAACCTGGGATGAGCATTGCAGCAGACTACATGGAGGGGGACACATTTAGAAGTAGCAAATTAAAAGTACAAAGAATCAGCTGATAGACGTAGCAAGTCCAAGGTGTTTGGTGAGGGGACCTGGTCATGGTATACGTATGAAAAGAGCGAGTACCAGACTGCCAGCTTGCCCTTACAACAAACTTAAAGCCAAAAAGATTGGACCAGTTCGCGTTCTTCGAAAAATAAATGACAATGCCTATGTTATTGATTTTCCAGATAATCTTGCTATCTCCATGAGCTTCAATGTCAAAGATATTTTTCCTTTCCATGAGAAATTGATGGAGTTAGCTCCTCATTGAACTCGAGGGCGAGTTCTTTTGAAGATGAGGGGACTCATACAGAACGCAGCTGATTATATGGAAAAGGAGGATAGGAAGAAGAAAAATAAATAACTCCATTAAGTGGTTACAAGCAGTTATTCAGGAAGTTGTTTTAGTTTTATCTATCAATAATCAGTTATCGGTGGTTATGTTTGTAGTTTAGGTACTTATTTAAATTACAACTTCCTTGTAAATTTTGTGTGTATAAAGGCACTTGTATGTGTAAAAGAAGGGAATATTATCAATAAACTTCACTATGTTGTACTGTTGTTCTTGTGGATTCGTGAATCAAACCTTTATACATTATGGTTAAATATTAGTAGATCACATTGTTGATTCTCGACTCTTTGCAAGCGCTGCGTCAATTAGTCTTCTTTGCGATTTATTAATTTAGAGCAAAACATGGGTTGAACATATGCAAAAATAACAATAGTATTTGAACTCCTACACTTGTTTTGTCTAGAGGAGTCCAGGTGTACTTTTGGCGGGTAAAAAGTGATTTACCTTGGACATTTTATCCATGGAGCTGAGAGTTGAGGTTGATATTACCAAAATCAAGGCCGTCAATGACTTACCAACTCCAAAATCTACCAAGCCTTTATGAAGTTTTCTTGGTTTGCCGGATACTTAAGGAAATTTATCACGGATTATAGACAAGTGGCTGTTGAAGAAAACTTCTTTTAACTAGAGTCTTAAGGCAAATAATGCATTTATTAGCTTAAAGATCTCTCTCTCAACAAATCCTGTCTTGAAGCTACCCTACTTTAGAGAAGAGTTTGTGGTTGAATGTAATGCTTCTGGTAGCAGGTTTGGGACTATACTACAACAAACAGATCATCCTGTTGCTTTGTTCAATCATAATATTGCTGATCGACATCTTAAAATTGATGCATACGAGCAAGAATTAATAGGATTCACAAAGGCAGTATCTCATTGGCGACCCTACGGTCCCTACCTATGGCGTAGGCACTTTCCGTCCATACTGATCATTTTAGCCTTAAATATTTATTAGAACAATGTATCACTACATCCCCACAGCAGCACTGGATCAGCATACTTATGGGTTTTGATATTCAGGGATTACAGATTTTCCAAGTATGCTATTTTGCTCCATTTTCTCATCCATTTACTACTATATCTGTTGCTACAATCTTCTTTATAGAGGTGTTCTGTCTACATACTTCCTGAATCGATAGTGTCGGATCGAGAAGTTATTTCCTAGTTAATTTTGGAAAGAGTTATTTCGCCTTAGTGGTTCCCAGCTATCCTTTTCTTCGGCTTGTCATCCCCAATTTGATGGCTAAATAGAGGTTGTTTATTGCACAATTGAAATGTATCTACGATGCCTCACTAGAGATCGACCACGACAATGAGTTAATTGACTACCTTGGAATGCGTACGGTTACAACAACTCTTATCACACTTCTCTCGAGACCACTCCTTCTCATTTGCTTTACCAAAGAGGCTCGACTACTTTTTATACATCTAGTTCCACACGGGTTGAAGAAGTGGATAAAGCTATCCAAGAAAGGGACACAATACTCAACTCGTGACAAGCTTTTACGAGCTCAACAACAGATGAACACTTATGATTCTGGTTACCGAGAGTTAAGTTTTTTAGTTTGAGAATAGGTATGGTTACGCCTTCAGCCCTATCCTCAGTTGACAATAGCACAGCAAAAGTACCATTAACTTCTTCCAAAATATTTTTGGGCCTTATAGAATCATGGCTAAAGTAGGACATGTTGCTTATGAACTAGATCTTCCGGCCGATAGTAGAATAAATGGTGTGTTTCAAGTGTCTCCTCAAAGAATATAAAGGGCATCCAGCAGATAATGTGAGCAATTTGCCACCTTTATTTGATGAACAAACTTTGTCAACCCCCCAGGCTACTATCTGTATTAGGCTCAATACAGGCCGACGAGAGCTGTTAGTACAATGGGCAGGAAATTCTCATGATAATGCAACATGGGAACCATTTGAATACTTCCAAGTTGTTTATCCAGATTCCAGAGTTTAAGCTTTAGGACAAGCTAAAACCCGAGGTGGAAAGTGATGATATGGATGCTGTTATTGGGATGTGTTATGAAAGAGAGAAATATGCATAATACGGTAAAGAAATCAACAGCAATTGTGTTTCGTATTCTGATTTGTTTTGCTTCCTGTCTTGCTTTTATTTTGCTAGTTACGATCCTAAATTGAAGCATGTAATTTAGATCTACGTTAGTTTATTATATGTCGCCTATATAGGACCTGGAGTGAATATAAAAGTTAATTATCTGGATTCAAAGTTCAGGGTGGGTCAGTGGGCTCTGTCAAGGACGAGTTTTGTTCAAAGCAATTCACTATAGATTCATTTAAACATTTTTTTGTGTCGAGGCCTGTGACTAGATCCTACATCAAGGAACATAACAAAAGTTAACTTCTCGACTTCTCTCTCTCTCCAAACTCTTTATCTCTCTAGTTTTTTATATTCCATTTCTCTCTTTTTTCCCCAGATTTATGTTACTATTTTGCATCTATAGGTGCAGGTATAAGTTTCCTACAACAATAGTATCATAGCGATATTTTTACTGTTGATTCGCCGTCAATTCTTAGTTATAGCTTTGGCCGGTACATATCAAAAAACTGTTATTAAACCTGCAGCAATGTCATCATCATTGGTATCAACAAAATTGGAAGAACGATTTAAGCTCCTGGAGAAGAAAATCGAATAGCAAAAGAAACAAATTGAGGAGATGATGAAGATGCCTCGTGAACTCAAAGAAATTGCTCGCACAAATCACAATGGAGATAATACTAATCCGAGAACTTTCAATTACGCGACTGAGCTTGCGTTTCCGAATTGTAATAGATAGCACTCTCAGAATTGAATTAAGCAGTGTGTTAAATACCTTAATATGTGTAAAATTCCATAGGATCAACGAGTTGACCTAGCTCCCATTTATATGGTAGATAAGGCTGAAATTCGGATCTCTTTATTCGACTGTTAAGAGAGTTGTTGATTGGAGTGATTTTGTTATTGATGTGAATGCTAGATTCAAAGATAATATAGGAATGATACAGTGGAAGAGTTTAAGAAATTACAACAAACTGGAACTATGGATCCTATATCGATGATTATGATATGAAATCACTCATGATTCAATAAAATCATGTATTCTCTCAAGCATATTTTCTAGGGAGCTTTTTTTGGAAGATTGCACCCTAGGGTGAAGCCATTTGTGAAAGCCTTCAATCCTGAATCATAGCTGAAGTTGTTATGCATGTTAGGCTTCAAGAGTTGAGCATGAATGTTTTGAAAATGAGTAAACCTAACCAAAGTGTTACCACAACATCTAAACCTTTACAGTTTATTTCTTATCTGCCTCCAAATCGAGGAAAATCTCCCTTGTTGCCTACTTTAGGGGAACTTCATGTAAACACCAACAGTGGTAGTAAGCCTTACAAATTATGTACCTGCAGAACTGAGGGTATATAAAATGGCTGAGGCCTATGTTAGTACTATAACCAACGGTATGAGAGAGGGGCACATATGAAATTTAAAATAGACATGACTATTTACTGTTGAGATTCCTAGTTGTGTTGCTAATGAACATGAAAATGAAAATATATGAGATGATAGTGGTGAGCTAGACTTATTTGAAGCCTAATTATATGCAAGTGCACTTGCTTAACAGCGTGAGGTCTAAGAGAGTAGTCTGGGGAAGAAAACTGCATACACTCGTTGGGGAGTACTCGCAATTTTATGGATGAGAGCATAGTTGCATGGTTCGTGGGTCAGCCTATGGAACCCCGATCCAGTTCCCTCGTTCCGGAACACGATTCCTCTTTGACCCGGATCGCTCGAGATCACGTTCCAGTTCACCAACTTTGACGAACCGCGCTATCATAATGTGTAAAGGAGAAAGAATAAAAAAAAAGGAAGATAAGTTAACACCATTTAGATTGAAATTATTTTTAAAGGGTAAATCTGTAAGAGGAAGGAGTTGGGCAGATGATGTAGATGGAAGAGAAGACAGACCAGACATGGATGTTAATTATGTTGCGGTCTCCTACTACTTAAAATATGAGATGAAGTAATGACAAAAAAAATCTCTTATTCAGGTTTCAGAATAGTAGCAGAATAGTCATTGGTATTGTTTTATATGTATAATAATTTTTAATAAATATATATTATTAAAAAGGGATCCTCATGTCGATCCACAAACCCGATTCATGACTCATCGTACCCGATTCACTCAGGCTAACGTCCAATGTATCCGTACTCGTACCACGTACCCAATCGATCCGCAATCTATGCAACTATGGATGAGAGTTTGGCTAAATTGGATGTCCAGTTTAGAAAATTGAAACCCAAGCTATCATTGTAGCACATGGTAATGATATTTCTTGTTAGTCCATTAGTAAAGATTACTCGTGGGTGTTCAACAAGGAGTTTTCTAGAATTGGAATTTTTAGAACAACAATGTTTTGTTGTGTTTGCAGTGCCCAAGGACTTACCTTCTAGAAGATGTCCTTTTTACAACAAAATACCTTTGGAACCTGGATCTACCCTTGTTAACATTAGACCATATAGTTATCCCTTAAAACAAAGGGATATAGTTGATTAAAATATTCAAGAAATGTTCGAGGAGCGTCATTCAGAAAAGTTCCAATCCTTTTGCTTTACCAGTGTTGTAAGTGGGCAGGAAAGATGATTCTTGGAGAGTATGTGTAAATTCCAGGAAATTGAACAAGAGGATTATTAAAAATAAATTCTCTATAGAAGTGGTGGAAGAACTGATAGCTTAATTGGCAGGGGCTGGATGATTAGTGAACTTGATCTAAGGGCTGGGTATCATCAACTCAATCCATCCTGTTGACATGTCTAAAATATCTTTTAAGACTCATACAGGGCATTTTAAATTCATTGTTATTTTTTAGCCTTTATTAAGAAAATTTGTGCTAGTATTTTTTGATGATATATTGGTTTTATAGTAAATCAAAGGAAGAGCATTCACAAAACTTGAATGTAGTATTTCAATTGATTGAAGCTAATCAGCTGCTTGCTAAGGTCGATAATTTGATTTTGCTATGGTTACAGTTTGAATATTTTGGTTATTTTTTATTTTTAAACTGCATGGATGGCCAAGAACAACAGTCATTGACAGAGATGCTGTATTTCTTAGCCAATTCTGGAGGAGTCTGTTATCTCTACATGGTACTGATTTGTTGCTTTCTTCGGCTTACCATCATCAGACAGATGGTGCAAACACAGATTGTTAACAAGTGTTTGGAGACTTATCTTAAATGTATGTGTGGAGACAATCTTGCAGACTAAAATATTTGCTGTCTTTGGTAGAGTGGTGGTACAACACACATTTTCGGTTTTCCACACAATTGACTCCATATGAAATTATTTATAATTAATCTCCACATTACACCTTCCTTATCTAGCAGGAGAGTCATGTGCCGTTAATAGAAGTCTTACAAGGAGGGTAAACATGATTAAACATGTGAAGTACCATTTGCAAAGGGCTCAATCTAGGATGATCATAATCAGATAAACACAGGTCTGATAGAAAGTCTGAGAAAGGAGCATGGATCTGGTTGAAACTACAACCATATAGACAGTATACAATTTAAGTTGAACCAGTCAGAAACTAGCTTACAAGTACTTAGGGTCATTCTTGATAAATGGTGGAAGAGGTAGCTTAGTGCATCTCCAAGAGTGTCTTAGACATTCCTTAAATATAATATAAAAAATTGACTCCTAGCAACTTAGTTTATCTATCAAACAATACTCCTTAAATAATTTTTTATTATTGAAACTACCTTTATTAAATAAGAGTTCAATAGAAAGTGGAGAGAAAAAGAGTGTACCCTTGATAATTTATTATAAAATATAAGTTTTGACTGAGAGAAGACTCTTTATAAATAAAGAATGAAGGGAGACTATATATTGTATGTCATTAAATGGTAAATTAACTTGTGCCATTTGTCGATATGTTTATGTGTTTGTTATTTCTGAAATTTACTGATTATTTTATGCACTTATACTATATTCATAATTCGTTGTAGATGGTGAGTTCGGTTGCACGAAATGGGCCGTCCTTCTACACAGTTCTGCATTGTGTAAGTTTTTTTTTAATTTCCAAGTGCATTATATAAATATTCAAGGTGACTAATCTTACTTAAATCTTACAAAATAACTGTAATGTGGGAGTACAAATCTTAATATATCATCTTCACTGTACTTGTTGTTTGGTCTCCAATTTATAAAGGAAAAAAAATTACATTTTCGGTAAAATATTAAATTTTAAAATTTTTGTTTCCGCTTCTAAAATTTCACAAACTTAGTATCCATTACTAACATGTACATAATGGTAATTTCTATATGCAAATGGTTCATGTATATAGCGAAGGATTCCCGCAGCCTTTAAGGAATTAATAGGAGAAAATGTTACTTCTTCTTCAATTTTTTTGAAAGAATTATATGGTCGAAGTTTCAAAGTTCTTGTGTACAAAGATGACGATGGAGAATTGGCTATGCAAGAAGGTTTGGAAGAATTCATGCTGTCAAATAGGACAAGTGAAAGTAACTTCTTGGTCTATAATTATGATGGAGAGTTGAGGTTGCATGTTCATGTTTTCAATCCTTCTGGAGTGGAAATGGTCCAAAAAAATCAAACATCGCACTACACTATTGCTGCTTCTGCTAAAATAAGGAAGCGGGGAAGCTGTCCAAGAAAACATGCCAAGGAAGATCAAATGCTGCTGGTAAACTACATTCATGCTTATTTTAAAACATGTTTTCATTACCCGAACAGATTATATATCTTGTTCAGATTTTTTTGATTTTTTTCCCAAAAAAATTCAATATTTTTTGGAACTTTTCAATATTTTTCTCAAAAGCAGGTTTCTTGGAAACCATCTACTACTCTAGGAGTAGGGACCCTACTTCTGTGTGAGACTTTGGTTTGATGTGGTTCAGTTTCAGTAAAACTTATGTGCATTTGGTTTGATCACCTACTGTATTTAATTTTAGGCCAGGGTAGAAGAAAAATATCAAAATACTGAAGATGCGACAACCAAGAAAATCCCAGATTTTCTTACAGTATTCAGATCTAATCAAAGCCTGGTATGTATATTTGAATTACTGAATTGTTATATTAATTATTTTTCGCTGTCGACAGTTGCATTTAATTAGATTTTTTAAAGATGTATACCATATGAAGGGATTATAAAGGTAAAACATGGTGTTCATCTTACCAAAATGAAAATAGGCTTTTGTGAACTGGGAAAGACATTTATTTTTCTAAAAGAGGAATAAATTAGTTGAAATGCATGTGTTATATACCTTTCATTATCTGGAGGTTTAAACTATAAAAATATCTGTAGGTATAATGTAAACTTATTTTCATGAAATGGTGAAAAATTCACCTTTTTTTTCAGGCCATGCTATTTTTGAACTTTAGTAGTGAGAAGTTTGATGACTTTAAGACAAAATATAATGAGGTTGCTGATCTCTACAAAGAAAAGGGACTCGTTTTTCTCTTGTGTGATTCTAAGGCCAGTCATGGCATTTTCCAGGTCATTAGCTCGTTAGAAATTCAACAATCTCGTACTTGTTTAAGTTTATTGACAAGATACATAATATGACATGCCGGTTTGTTTTCCTTATGGTTTTGTATGAACAGTATTTTGGGCTGAACGAAGATCAGGTGCCTGTAATCCTCATACAGACTAGATACAGTCGAATCTATCTCAAGGCAAATGTTGAACCTGATAAAATTTCACCTTGTTTGAAGGAATATATGGTATATTTTAGTTTTATAGTTTAATATTTCTCCTTTTGGAATAAATCGCTTTATTTTTTGTTATGGTGCAAATGTTGTATCCTTGAGCACAAGAATTGCGACATCTGTTTTTTAGATTGGTATTTGTCTTGAATAAAATATTTTTTCTGTTTTTCAAGAGTTAAATATTTTTCTGTTTTTCCAATCAAGCATTTTATGTTTTATTCTTGCTTATTTAACAATTGCAATAATTATATAGGCTGGAAAACTTAGACCATATGAGAAGTCCAAGCTTATTCGCGTGGGTAAAAATGGACCAGTGAAGGTGGTTGTTCAGGACAACATCCAAGAAATGGTTTTCAAGTCTGGAAAGAATGGTATGTGTTTTCTGAATATTTCAGAATAGTTTTATCCTCTTCTCTCTGCTGTAACCATTTTGAAACATTGATATAATGTTATGTATGTTCAGAATTTATTTATCTGTAGCTATAGAATGAATTTCTTTTAACCATTCTCATGCAGTAATTATGTACAACAGATTTTTCAATGTTGTTGAATACCACCATCTCTTAATTTCTTCTTAAGTTCTCAGTTTGAAAAATGTTCAGATGAGAGCAGTATTTAATGCCTTCTCATTTTTGGCATAAGAGATGTACTGCTTTAGTGCATGCCGCATAGTGTTCTTTTTTAGTCGAGCATGTTGTCCTAAAACCATTCTTTCCTGCCCCTTTCAAAATTATTTGAGGCTTAAAAATGGTCTTAGCTTGTACCATTATCCACATAACCTTTAGGAACTTGACAAGTGGTTTTGAAGGTTCTTCAGATGCTTTATTTAATAGGTCTTAGCACTATTAGACTATCTAAAATTAGGGTATTTGGCCTTTTTATCACAATTTTAAGAAAACTTGCCCAAAATATCACGTGGAAAAATGGCCCTTTTTATCACATAAAAATGTATTTTTTATTTACGTTTTTTTACAATATTATATTTACTATTTTTATTTTTATAAAATAAAATTAATAAAATGCATCTTTAATATGCGTTTATGAGGGAAAAAACACATTACAAAATCATGTTCTCAACACAAAACTAGTTTGCATGAAAGCTTTGACGTGATAATTCCAAAGCCCGCAACATTAATACAACTTTGTAAGTTGGTGCACACATATAATTTATATATATTATTTTAATAATAATATATATCATATATAAGATGCGTTATCATTTGTCTTTAAAAGACTTTTTTTAGCTATGCTATTTTAGACATTTTACTCTCAATTTGTGATAAAAAGGACCTTTTCTCAGAAAACTACCATTTGTTTCGTTGTTTGTGCCCCAAACTTTTGGTTATCCCATTTTTTTTAGTTAATCCAATATTTTAACCCAATTTGTTTAGCTAACCCAATATTTTACAATATTAATATTATGTTATATCTAAATTATAGCTTAAATTATATATATAGAGAGAGAGATAGAGTTGGGTTCGGTGGAGACCCAATAAAATGGAGGCCGTGGAGACCTATATTCACATCGTACGATCTATTTTTAGCGGCTACGATTAAAGAACTTAAAAAGACAGTGTTCTACATTCTAAACAAAATTAATTATAAATTACGTATATTACTTATCAGTTATTGTTGGTTTTCAAACTAAACTAGTAACTGCATAAACTTTTACTTCATTAATCCAACTTGACAATTATCGGAATACTAAACATTAAACATCCTAAATAGTGGAAGTTATAACCACTACAATAACTGCAAATTCAAATCATAAACTAATCCTAAATACTAGGTCTGCAATTACAAACTAAATAACTACTACAGACTTTATCTTATTTTAAACATTTAACTTCCATCAACAAGTCACATGATACTTATTAGACTTAATAAACACATTTAAAAATAATCTGTTGCAGCAACTAAGGCATATATTAACACTCCCCCTTGCCGCCAAACTCCCAAACTTATGCCTCATGCATTCAAATTTATATGATAATACCAGGCCTTTGGTGCCTGTATAAGACCATACAAAGTTTTTTTACCTGGTACACTTTTTTTCCCCTCGACTTTGCGCAAGAAATCCTTCTTGTTCAACATCGATTTCTTCATCTAAGAACCCGCTTAAAAATGCAGACTGACAATGACCCAACCTTAGATGCCTAAGATCAGTAGTCTTCACAGAAGCTTGATATGCAGCTTGCTCTTTTCCCATGAGATCAAGTTGAAAGCTTTTTCCCTTCATCAGAATAATTTAAGCCCTTCTGCATCTTTAATCACACACGTCTTGTCCTCAAAATGCACTTTAAAACCTTTGTCAAGCAATTGTCCAACACTCAACAAATTTTGATCAATTTCAGGAACATACATCACATCAGTAATAATTTTATTACCTGTGAGAGTTTCAATAACGATGGAACCTTTACCTTTCATAGAGATATATTGTCCATTTCCAACTCTTACCTTTGAACTTGTACTCGGATCAAGTTCTTTGAAGAGTCCCACATTATTTGTCATGTGGTTTGTACAACCACTGTCCACTAGCCATGTATCACCTTGTCCACTAGCCATGTATCACCTTGGCTGATGTTTGCATCACACGATGCCATGAACAACTGTTCTTCTTCCTTTTCATTCACAACTTGGGCTTTGTTTAATTGTTTTCCTTTGTTCTCCCAGATTCTTTCAACATGACCCATTGCATTGCATTTATTACACTTTACATCAGGTCTGCTCCAACATTTAAACGGTGGGTGATTTGTTCTGCCACAATACTCACATAGAGAATAAGGAACTCTTTTGTTGCCCAGATCGTTTCTGGTTACTCCAAGAAGGGTTTCACTGTTACCAGAGTTTCCCTTGTTTGGGTGCCAATCCTTTTTTCTGCCAAAGTTTGATTGAATCTGCAATTTTGCTTGCATTGCTCCTTCAATAGTGGTTTCATCTCTTATCAACTTTCTTTGTTCATGAGCTTCTAATGCACTAAGAAGTTCTGCCAAAGTTATCGTTGTGAGATCTGTACTTTCCTCCAATGCAGAGATCTTGGCCTCAAATCTTTCTGGTAATTTTACCAACAACTTTTCAACCACCCTACTATCAGGCATCTCTTCACCAATGAGCTTGAGTTTGTTAACAACTTCAAACAATTTATCTGCATACTCTTTGACAGTCTCTGAGTCCTTCATTTTCTGCAGCTTAAATTCTCTTTTGAGATTCAAGATTCTCATGCTCTTTGTTCTTGCATTTCCTTGAAACTCTTGTTTGAGATACTCCCAGATTTTGAAGGTTGTTTCCAGATTCATGATTCTGGTAAACAATGATTCAGATACTGCGGAAAACAACCAGATTTTGGCCTTATAAAGCTTCGATTGCTTCTCATTGTGAATCTTAATTTGCTGCATTGTGGAATTATCCGTTATTGGTGGAACAACTAAATCTTCTTTCACTGCTTCCTAGAGATCCCATGCCTGCAAATACGCTGTCATTTTGACAGCCCACAACCAGTAGTTTTCACCAGTGAAAACAGAGGGTGGAATAGGAGAATAAGAGTTTGAAGTCATGGATGGATGCACTTCACTTACTAATCAATTTCACACAGATCCCTCAAGAAATCAGGCTCTGATACCATTTGTTGGTTTTCAAACTAACTACTGCATAATATAGCAACACAAACTAATAGTTTTCACTTTCACAAAACATGATAATACAATACTTCATTAATATAGAGTTCACGACACCAATACAAATAAAAAGTTCAGTTCACGACACCAATACAAATAAAAAGTTCAGGTAACATTGGTTCAACCACAAATTACAAACAACAAACAGTAGCAAACACAGGAGAGATCCAACGCAGCAAAGCACCATAACCAATCTAAGAGTTTTGGGGCGTATTGCTTGAGACATTCCCTACACGGCTTTGAGCAGTCTTAGCCTTTTAAATACCTTGTCAAACATCAACGTCATTTTATTGACGATCTTATCGACCATCTCTGCACAAGAAGTTCTGATCTTTGCTTTCACCCATGTGATCTCTGATTTCACATCGGTGAATTTGTCTTTGATTTCGTTTGAAATTTGCTCCCAAGTCTACTGTGAGACCTCCTCGTTGTTCTGAAGATTGTTTTGAAGATTGATAACCACTACAATAACTACTAATTCAACTCATACTACACCTAAATATCATGTTTGCAGTTGATGCAACCATTCTGAAAGATAAGAAAGAGGAGAGGAGTGACGGTTCTGTCATTTTGCGGCTACTTTTGCACCTAATCTACTTCTGAGGAGATTCTTGATTCTTTGTCGATTCTTGTTTGGGCAACAACTCGACAATTTTCAACAATTGGTCAATATTTTGATCGAAAAAGAAGCAATTAACAATCAGCAGATAATTGACGTGCAAAATGATGTGATCAATCTTCAAAACAATCTTAAGAACAACGAGGAGGTCTCACAGTAGACTTGGGCGCAAATTCCAAACGAAATCAAAGACAAATTCACCGATGTGAAATCAGAGATCGCAAGGGTGAAATAGAGATTGGAACTTCTTGTGCAGAGATGGATAAGATCGTCAATAAAATGACGTTTATGTTTGACGAGGTATTCAAAAGGCTTCCGGAGACTGCTCAAAGCCGTGTAGGGAATGTCTCAAGCAATACGCCCCATAACTCTTAGATTGGTTATGGTGCTTTGCTGCGTTGGATCTCTCCTATGTTTGCTATTGTTTGTTGTTTGTAATTTGTGGTTGAACCTATGTTATCTGAACTTTTTATTTGTATTGGTGTCGTGAACTGAACTTTTTATTTGTATTGGTGTCGTGAACTCTATATTAATGAAGTATTGTATTATCATGTTTTGTGAAAGTGAAAACTATTAGTTTGTGTTATTATATTATGCAGTAGTTAGTTTCAAATCCAACAGTTATCAGATTAACCGATCACACTAATACATGATCAATACAAAAATATCATTGCAGGACATACGTAGTTTTGTTTAGAGTGCAGAACACTGTCCTTGCACCATCAGTATCCAAAAATGGCATATGGTGTAACTGTATATCATTGTAATACACAAATATATCGTTGCAGGGCACTGATAATATGAGTGAAGGACAAAAATATCATTGCAGGACATACGTAGTTTTGTTTAGACCGCAGAACATTGTCATTACACCGTCGATATCCAAAAGTGGTGTATGGTGTAACTGTATATCATTGTAATACATAAATATATAGTTGCAAGACGCTGATAATATGAGTGAAGGTATCATTGCGTAACACAAATATATGGTACGTGTATGGTGTAAATGTGTATCATTGCAGTACACAATTGTATAGTGTACACAAATATATCATTGGAGTACAGAAATATATGAGTGAAAGTATCATTGCTACAATTACGGTGTATGGTGTAACTGTTATTACATTATATCCTGCACGTATGTATTAGATTGAAATGAACGATGGGTTTTCACCAAAATGATGGTCTCCACTGAACTTTACTCTCTCTCTCTCTCTCTATATATATATATATACATATATTAAGATTCTTATTTATAAAATAAGTTTTATATCATATAGTTGTACTAAATACAATCTACTTGCTCATCTTAATTTCACCACCGCTCATTCTTTAATTCATTTAAAATTGCAAGTCATTAATCAAATTTTATGAATATTATAATTTTTTATCTATATTGGTTTAAAAAAATACGTTATCTATATTAAATTTATTAAAATTTTATATAAATATATACTATATTATTAATGCTGAAAGATTAAAAGTTTGGTAGTTCGTCCTTGGTCAGTATTTGGGCCGGATAGTTATTATTGAGCATAATTTTTAAACACTAATTTATTAACTAAAGCATATCCCATATTAATCTCTTAAATAAAACACATCTTTAAATAAAATATACAAACATTATCCTATTAAAATATAAATACAAATCAAGTATATAAAAATTATATAAAATATATACATATAGCATTAAATAAAGTTTAAATTATTATTATAAAATTACAAATATATTCAAATTATATAAAAAATATTAAAATAATTCAATCCGTGCATCGCACGGGATATAAGCTAATATCTATTAAATTTAAAATATAATATATTTTTAGAAAATATATAATATTGAATCATAAATAATTTTTTATAATTTAATATTCAACCTTCTGCTTTGCAATAAGCAAAACTTGAGATCTTTAGTATTTGTTAGTTTGGTTAACTCAATTTTTTAATATTATATTTTATTGCAAGTATTATACAATCATTTTTAAAATCCTATTTAAAATTTAATATCATATGATATAGTTTACCAAGGATAATATGCCTACAATTTGAGTTTCAAACCCCCAAACTCCTCATATTTACATGATTTAAAATTGTAAATTATTACTTACATTAAATCTGATTAATATTGTAATAATAATATTCTTTTATCCATATTAAATATTATTAAAGCTTTAAATCTATACTATTGTCAGAATTAGATGTTTTTAGGGTGAATATTTGAATGTTTTTGGGATATTATATGTTTTGATGATAAGAAACGGTGTCGGAGTTACATAGTGGCTAGTAAATCTAAAGCCCCCATTATAATAAAAATATGTATATATATATAAATTTTTATATCAAAAAAATTTTAGCCCCCACCAAAACAAAAATATTATAGTAATATATTAACTCATACATATTTATTCTATTTCCGCCCCCACCTCAAAAAATTTCTACCACCTCCACGGAAAAGAAATGCAATTGACAGTTGATAAATAGATATAGAGCAGATTAGAAGAGAATTAGCAGACAATGAGAAAAACAGAGGTATAATTATCTTGTAGAAGAAGATATTTAGAGAGAAAATATGTAGAGAGAGACTTGTGGAACAAGTTCCATTTTTTGATAGATTCAAAAACATAATAGAACTTCTTGTAAAAAAAATTTGATGTGGCATTGTTTTTTACCTAATATCTATATTTTTTCTTCTCCAACCTTTCTTCTTGTTAGCTAAAATTTTACCTAACAAGTTATACATAATATCATATCCACATATATTATGACACGTCATCGACCTCATGTAACCTTATATATATTTACTAATCAAAATAATAATAAAATATTATTTTTAAAAATATAACCATATTATATAATCTAATTAGAAAATAAAAATTTATTTGTTTTATTAGAATTATAATTAAATAACTATATTTATGTACAATAAATTATCAAAATTTTGATTTAGCATTCTAAATATATGACTACATTTTTACGATCAATCAGTGTTAATGTTATATTAAATTTTGATTTTATTAAAAAAATATTATTCAAACTAAGAGTATTTTCAAATTATAAGCAACTATTATAGCCATTATATATATTATATTAGCCAATTTTTTATTTCAAATAATAATAAATTATTATTTTTATATATAACTAACGATTATAGCTAACATCGTTGGAGTACAAGTCTTTACAAGTTTAACAAATTTTAACTAATCATTATTTTACCTAATGGCGTTGGGGATGCTCTAATAGAACTTCCGGCTCCTAATTCTATTTATAGATTGAAACAGACTTGTAACTATTCTAAAAAGATACAAATGCCCTTAATACCACTAAAATATCATATATTGACTACAACTATAGTCTACTACTAAGGTTTATTCCTAATGACTATATTATTAACACCGAAATACTAAAATTTTGTTTGGTTGGTTAATACTTTAGTTTATAATATAAAAACAAATATATTCCATTGTAATAATACCTAATAATTCCAACTTATTAACTACTTACAAACTGATGCATAACGAAAATTAAAATATTAGTTTCTATTTTATTTATTTTATATTATTGTTTATTGATCTAATTATAATTCATGATAAAGCTTAATTATAGTGTATATATTGTTTATTGGGATCAATTTAGAATATGATAGAGAATAAGAGAAGGATTTTCTTTCTTTATTATTAAGAATTTACTTGATGCTAAGTTTAAAGATTTACCGGTATATAAGGGATGTAATATATCATCATTGGAAGACTTTTGATTGATTATTGATTTGAGATTATTCTCTTTTGTTATGGGTCGAGATCCATGTATAGTCTCTACAGTTGAGAAACCTTATAAGGGTAGTGGTTCTCTATGATGTTCAAACTCTTTTATAAGGATCAGACATGGACACAAATCAGTGTGTCAGATTCTTCGACCTCCAAAATCGAAGACTCAGGGACACGTTTTATAAGGATCTGACACTTGGATTTGAACAAGGCAATTATTATTTTTAATATAATATGATACTTTCTATAAATAAATATCTATCATTTTATATAAAATAATATATAAATTTTGAAAAAAAAGGGTAAAATAATATTTATTATATATATAAATTTATAATAGCTACAATGTCAAAAGTTAAAGAGTTAAATTATAAACAATTGCACAAATTAAGGCACGGAGTTAAAAGACTCTATGTCTTCTCTTTCTCCTTTTACATCAATTGCACCTCTCTTTCTTCTTATATTTTCTTCTCTTCCTTTTAGAGATGAGTTATCAAAATTATAGATAAGATGAAGTGTCCCCATCATCACATCATCATATCATCACAGGTGGTTCTTATGTGATTGGATCATCTTACAGCTAAATAATATGAAATTGCAAAATTCGAAGAATAAAGTTGAAAATTTGAGTTTGCAGATGCAAGATGTGCAAGAAACACTCAAAGTGTAATAATGGATAAAGTTGGTGTGCGACATAATCCACCACCTGTAAGACCTCCATCCCTAACTCACATCTATCTAATGGTAAAGGAATGTGAAACTTGAAATCGCTAAATTTAATGGAGAAAGAGTGCAAAGAATATCAATTAACCATCATCATGAGGATGATGACGCATCTAAAATTGAAGTTGTGAGCAAGAAAACCGACATCATCATAGTGGTGCGCATTGATTTTGTAGGCGAGGACATCATATTGGAACTACTACCACATCAAGATATGATATTCTTTCAATGTTGCTTCCAAAACAATGTTACAAGGTATGGGATTCGATTCGAAATGACGTATGAAAACGATCTTTTCTTTCTACTTTCTTCGATCAAATCATGGCTCCCGCATGAGTCTTGGCGGGTTCAGGCGCCTTATGAGCCTTGGGGATCGAATGCTCTTTTTTAGCCCTTTAAGAAAGAGTTATTGTTCTCTGTTATCGTCTGTGCATCTTTTGATTCTTCCCACGCTTCCCATGCTTTCTGGATAAAAGAGAAGGTTACATTTTGTGAATCTGGTGCGATGGAACGTATGAGTATGATAAAATTTTAATATGTAATCTTTGTGGAAGACTTAATCAAACAATTCAAATATACAAAGTTTAAGTGTTAAAACTATTCAAATCAAAATTTATTTTTAAATAATTTTCTCTACTACTAGACCATTAGTAAGACAAGTAACATTATAAAAACATATATTTTTTGATTTAAGAATTAATGACTGTTATGCCCAAATTTCAACATGAATTATTCTTGATGAACCAATATTTATTGGGTCGGATATACATTTGTATGGGTGAGGCTACTTGTTATTTGTATTCCACAAGTTGTCCTTGGCAGGGAGTTTTGGGGTAATATCTGCTCTTAGCTTGGGAGATCCTTTCTCTGTATTCAGGCGGGTTGTCCTCATCTGGGAGTTTAGAACGTGTCCAGCATTTGGGGTAATTTATGGTTATGTCTGCAACTAGGAATTTCGGGGAAATAACTATAGTGGACAGGCTTGTCCTTGACATATCCGAGTCTAAGTCGAATCCATGAAGTTCTTGGACCCTAGTTGGCTTTAGGCTTTTGTGACTAGGCCTTATTGTGGTGACCTCTCTCAAGTGGGCTTCTCTCCAAAAACTACATGGGCTTGATCCTCTATTAATAGGGGTAGTAATAGGGGTACGTAGGCACATTGTTGGGGGTTGGAAGTTGAGAGCCCCGGGAGACCAACTAAAAACTCTAACAATCTCATCCCCAATATTCATCGATCACCACACTTTGACAACTTTTGAGACGAACAACCATCATCCTAGATCTTGATTCCGGTGATGAACCTCAAATTTTGTTGTTACCGAATTCCTCCATCAACAATGACCTTTTAATGTAAATTATAACTAACATTTTGACTTCAATTCTTATTCTATATTATTAATGGACAATGAACATCACTAATTTTTAAAGGACTAAAAACTTATAATAATTTTAACGTAAAAAATTAAAATTTTAAAGTTAACATTTTAAAATTTTAAAGTCTATACGGTAATGCATTCATTGAATATTTCCAAAGTCTCAAAAAAATATTCCAAAAAAAATTCAATTGTATTGGTACTTCAGATAAAATATAAACAAAAACAGCTTCTGTGTTTTAACTTTAACGAGAATCGAGGCGTCATCTTCTTCATTTTATTCTTTTTCCTCTACCATCAGCATCTTTTCCTCATTGTCTTTACTTTACTCTATCAAGATTGAAGTCTTCTTCTCTTCCCCTCTCATTCTTCTATGTCCTTTCTTCTTAAAAAACATTAGGTCACCGGAGGAGTTTCTGTGGTTCACCGAAAATGACAAATTCAACGCGAACCATGGCGATCTGAGTCATAATCGAACCCTGTTTTAGGATGAACAAACTGATTTGAGATTCTCTAGCACATCATGCGTTTCTTGTAACGTTGTTGATTGTTCCAAAGATTTTGTTTATAGAGTTGAAATTGGATGTGTTCAAGTGCTACAACAAATCATCTCTTTATTTGTTGATTCTTAAATTTAATAAAACCCTTGGATGAGTTTATTCAAAGGCGGGGAGAATGATGCCGAACGAGAAATTAAAATATTAGTTTTTGTTTATTTATGTTATTATTTATGCAAAGATTTAATTATAACTCATCATAAAGCTTAATTATATTATAAATAGTTTATTGGGAATATTTTAGAATATAGTAGAGAATAAGAAAATGATTTGTTTACTTTATTATTATGAATTTACCTGGTGGCTAAGTTTAGAGATTTACTCCTATATTATCCTATATTAGGAGATGTAATATTTTATTATTGTAAGACTTTGATTGATTATTGATTTGAGATTATCGTCTTTTGTTTTGGGTTGCGATCGATGTAGGTAATGGTTCTTCTGCACTTGGATCACCTTAGGGCTTGTGAATTTTCTGTGATTAATCCACAATTATCTATCATTTTACCTGTTTTTATCATCACAAACTTCTAAAAATATTAAGCTCTATTATAAGAAAATTCAATCGGAATTACACATATATTATTTACATTAAATCTCATCAAAAGTATAATACTATTACCCTTTCACAATGACAAATTGACAAAATATATAGTTTACAATCACTAATGATACTGAGTTGAGACTAACATTTTAAAAAATATATATAGAAAGAAGTCAAACTAAAATTAAATTTTATATCAAATACATTGGCTAGCTAAAATGGTATATGAATACTAGTCCTTTATCTGGTATCTTTAGCCCTATATATAGGCAGTAAGCTAATCTCTCTACTTTTCCTTATTATTACCTATCATGCTGTTTATATTTATGGGTTTTCCGAGGTAAGGGTATGCCTTGACTTGATTACATTCATCTGTACAATTTCTTCACTTTTTGTTGCAAGATCAGCTTGATTACTGCCATACATACATTTGTAGATTAAGATTAGCCTTAATTTTGGTCAGTGTTTAATTTCACTCTTGATGTCAACTTCATCAACTCCACTAGGGGCTATTTTCAGTCTTAATGTGACTTTGTCAGGGTCTGAGGGGGCTTTACCTTTGAGTTCTCCCAGGAACGAAAATAACCAGAACCTTTCCGATGATGCCAGTCCAGTAGGGCTATTTTCACTGTGGTTATTATTACACCTTTTTTATATTCATTCTTTCAAGTGTATATATATAGGTATCGAATAGTTAATGACGAATAGCTTTATTCATACTACACGTTTATTGCCTGATTTGAGGATTGTGGTATTCGTCCTTTGAATTGTATAATATCGCACTTTTACGACGGTCACAGAAATGGATCGTACCAACTCTAACACTAGGGAAGCTCATTCCCAATGGTTTTATGTTGTTGGGGATGATTTGGCTCAGTTCTCTACTTGGAAGCTTGTTGACAACTGGGAGGGACATTCTCGAGTTGGGTGCCGGGCGCTGAGGCTCATTTTGACGCCTTGACGCCTTGCTTGAGTGGTGCCCAACATTTAGGATTTTTTTTACTTTCATTGATTCAATGTGAGGTTTGGTTATGTACTTATCTCGAACGAGGTTAAGCCCCCGACTGGGTTTCCCTTTGTTTTATTTCAATATGTGGTTATTGATAGCTTAATCAAAATATTGATGTGTTTTTATGTTGCTGCAGTGTCCAAGGCCCAAATAAAGGAAATTGCTCGGTTTTATGAGGAACAACGTGCGTATGAAAATAAAGAAAAGGCTCTGTCCGATAAATCTGAGCCAGGACATGTTGGTGGTTCTTCTGGCAACAGTCCTTTTGATGAGCTTGCTGAAAAATACCGGATGATGATGGAGCAACTCGACTTAATTGACAAAACAATAGGTGAACTCCATCTAAGAGCGAGACCAGCTGAGGGGAAGTGTGAGAAATTCTTGAAGTCATTGCTTGAGGTTGATTGCGGTATGAAGGAAAAAGATGATGGGATAAAGTCCGAGGACAAAGACTTGGAAACTGCTCGTAACAAGTAGAAGCGGTTGCAAGAAGCTGCATGAGTTGCTATATATCAAAAAGGCTGAGGACATGGGTCTCGACCACAAGGTCTTCTTTCCTATCCGGATAATGATCCGACAGAGGAAGAGGATGAAGAGGACATTTAGTTTAATGATTTGCTTTGCTTAGGTATATTTCTGATAAATTTTAGTATCTTTGGAACTTATGTTGATCAGGTTTTGTGTTATATTAATTAGTCAGGGCATTAAACTAGTTATTATCCTGATAAACTCGTAGCAGCTGTTAGTTGCAAGTCATCTGAAGTATTAATATCAAACTCCTCTGAAGCTTTAAGATGTAGTTGATTTATATTTTGGTGTTTTTTCTAATTTGCAATATAGTTTATAGCAGTATCATCTTATGCCTTTACACTGCTTATGGAGAATTACTTTGGATTCCTGGAATGTCAATACCTGATCTCCCCCTCCGTGAATTCTTGAAGTTGGACTTGTACTAGAACTCTGAAGACGCATTTTCGACCCAGTTGGTTTGTTATCGAAACAATCTAGTACCTCTATTCTATTTTCAAACAACTATAGGTTGTGTTTGGGAACATAAATTTCATTTCAAATTATGGATTTCAAATGATAGAATTTAAGTTGTCATTTTAAATTCTCATATTTAAATTCCTAGAAATTCAAATTCTTATGATTATCTAAACATGTCATTTGATCAATTCCAGAATTTTAAATGAAATTTATGTTCCCAAACAGGCGGATAGTGTAATTATGTAAATGGCCCGAAGAAATTTAAAAAACCGGGGAACAGAGGGCCAAAACCAGGATAACATATTTATATGTAAAATGATTACAGTAAAATCTCAATAAATCGATAAATTAATAATGTGGGGACGGAGAAATTTTATTTATTAATTGAGGTTATTAATTAATCGAACTAAAAGATGTATTATTATTATTATTATGTTGGGATTAAAAATCTATATTGAAAATATTAATTTATCGATTATTAATTAATCGAGTTTTATAGTAGAGCCTATTATTAAGTAAAAAAATTGAATTGATGGCATTGGATTTTAATGATATTTTTAGGATACATTTTTTCAAGGATAATATCTATTCTAATAATTCTTGATAAGCAAAAGCATATATCACTAGATTATTTTAGCGCACTCTATTTTAACAAGACACGTGACTTGTACACTTTTTCAAACATGGGCCCTGGAAGATGAGTGATTGAAACAATATATATTTTTTTCACTGATAGTTTTGTGTTCCCAGTCAACAAGGTTACCTTTTTTTATTGCAAGAGGACATGAAAAAATAGTTTTCTTAAAGAAAAATTTAGGACTAAGAAGACACTGAGTCGATTACTTGTAGTACAGCTATGTATGTTGCACATGTTAAGCTTGAAATCTAATGCATGCTTGTTCTTGCAAATAAAAACTTCATCAGACTGTACATACTGACATACAAGTCATTCTAATTAAGTTCCAGATATAAGTTCATTGAAACCTTAGCCATGTTAACCAAAAGTACTAAAGCGTCCCATTTTGTGACCATCTTCCTAGTTCTTGTCATTCAATGGCTTCACTCTGCTAGTGGAACTGCATTTGCTGGTGCCTCCAACATAAGTTGCTTAAGTACTGAGAAAAAAGCTCTTTTAGAGTTCAAGAAAAGTCTCATCGATGAATCTGATCGCTTATCATCTTGGTCCGGAGATGATTGTTGTGCATGGCACGGTGTACTTTGCAGTAGATTGACAGGGTATGTTGTGAAGCTTGATCTTCGTAATCCATTTAGTTATTTCGATGCTGATATGGAAAAATATAGAAGAAATATGTTGAGAGGTGAGTTACATATTTCCCTCCGAAATCTGAAACGTTTTGTGAACCTAGACTTGAGTATGAATAAGTTATCAAATATTCCTGATTTCTTTGGTTCTCTAACTAGCCTGAGATATCTGAACCTCTCGGGTTCATCTTTAGCTGGTACGGTTCCTCATGCTCTAGGAAACCTCTCCCTCTTGCAGCATCTTGATCGTTCTAATAATTATGAACTCCAAGATGTTGATAATTTGGGGTGGTTATCTGAACTTCATTCGCTCAAGCATCTGGACCTCTCCAACGTTGACTTATCCGAGTCCAGTAATGTGTTTACAGCATTTAATATGCTACCTTCTTTGCTATTTCTGAACTTGGGGTATTGTGAACTTGAGTACATTCCAATGAGTGCATCTGTTAATTTTACATCCCTTGTATCCCTAGATCTCAGTGGTAATATCCATCAAACATCCATAGTCCCTCATTGGCTGTCGAACCTCACTGACCTTGTCAAACTTAACCTTGATCATGGGAACAATTATCATGGTCTAATTCCAGAATCTATTGGAATGTTGAGGTCTCTCACTTTTTTGGATCTCTGACAACTCATTTACTAATTTGTTGCCCAACACACTTGCCCACCTTGGAAATCTTCTCGATCTCGAACTGAGTAATAATAAGTTACAAGTACCAATTTCAGCTTAGATTCTACAGAATCATACCATACTCAGAACCATGTCCATATCTGACAATATGTTGCAGGGTTCAATTCCAACTGAGATGGGTGATCTTAAAAATCTTGTTCGGCTAGATCTCTCGCACAATGAGTTAGAAGGTCCGATTCCAGCTCAGGTGAGTAATCTTAGAAATCTTGTTTATTTGGATCTCTCGCACAATGACTTAAAAGGTCCAATTCCGTCTGAGATGAGTACTCTTAAATTCTCGATTATTTGGACATCTCAAGCAATGAGTTAGAAGGTCCAATTCCAGGTGAAATTTTTAACAATGTCACCCAACTTAGAACCCTGCTCCTATCTGGCAATAAGTTACGAGGTCCAATTCCCACTGAGATAAGTAATCTTACCGAATTAACATACCTCTATCCCAGTCATAATAAACTTACTGGAAACCTGCCACCACCATTTCAAAAGCTAGCATTTTTGGAGGAATTGTATATTGGCGGTAATGAATTAAGTGGCACCATTCCTCTGTCTATTGGACAACTTTCAAAGCTGCACGAGTTGGATATGGCTGGAAATGTGATGACTGGCGTTGTTTCTGAGAATCTCTTCCACAACCTCACCATGTTGAAAAGCTTATGCATGGGAGCAAATACAGGGATAGTAGTGAATTTCAGCTCCACATGGGATCCTCCGTTCCAACTCCAATACCTTGACTTGTCATCGTGCATAGTGGGACCTAGATTTCCTGAATGGCTTCGGAAACAAAAAGACCTACATATGCTGGACATTTCCAATGGAAGCATTGCAGATAATATTCCAGAATGGACTCTAAATGTGTGGGATCTGTACCTGTCTGAAAACAAAATTACAGGTGACTACCGGTTGTCATCATTTTCCTCCAATCTGGAGAGACTCGACGTGTCCAATAACCTACTCTCAGGATTAATGGTTGCTAATGCTAGCAATGATTTTCAGAAATTTAGTTTGATGTCGTTGCATGCCTCGAATAATCTTCTGGTAGGTGGCTTCCCAACACGTTTGTGCAATGTAAGACTATAGAGAAAATTGATCTCTCACATAATCAATTGTCTGGAAGACTTCCACCATGCGTAGGGAGATTGGAAAACTTGCAAGCATTGGACTTGACCAATAATTCTTTGTCCGGAAAGGTTCCAAGTCTCTTAGGATCTCTATCTGTTCTCGGATCTCTTCACTTGCATGGCAATATGTTTTGGGGTGAGCTCCCTTCTACATTTCAGAATATTACTAGTCTTCTTACACTAGATATGGCTGAAAACACTATCTCCGGTATGATCGCGCCATGGATTGGAGAAAGTCTTTCTAATTTGAAAATTTTAAGTCTTCAGTCTAATAAATTCCATGGTGCCATTCCACCACAGCTGTCAGCTTTCCAGCCTTCAGCTCTTAAATTTGGCAGGGAATAATTTTAGTGGATCAATCCCTTCTTGTTTAAGCAATCTCACTGCCATGCTAAGCAATCAGCACAATGATGAATTTTTTATTCGTAACCACAATGTTACATTTTATTTTGGGGAGAAAAGTTTAGAAAATATAGATGGAACACAACGCGAGTACTCCACATCTCTCCCGTATCTAATATCTATAGACCTGTCAAACAATAAAATAACTGGAGTGATTCCAGAGGAGTTGATGGATCTTTTAGGTCTGATTAAACTGAATGTCTCAGGAAATCACATAAACGGAATGATTCCGGACCAGATTGGAATTTAAGAGAATTGATATCTCTTGATCTATCACGAAATAAACTTTCTGGCCGTATTCCTCAGAGTTTGTCTAACTTATCATTTTTGACACAACTGAACCTGTCATTTAATGATCTCTCTGGTAAGATTCCAACAGGGCAACAGTTGCAGACCTTGACGGATCATTCTATCTACATGGGAAACAATCAGCTATGTGGAGTTCCTGTCTTAAAGAAATGTCCTAGCGAACATGAACCATCTGATAATAATAGTAAATACAAACATGTAGACGACAAGGAAGATGAGGATGGTTATCATGTTTGGTTGTATAGCGGCATGGGACCTGGTTTCTTGGTTGGATTCCTGGGATTCTGCGGTACCTTGCATTTTAGCAAGACATGGAAGTATGCTTACTATCGCTTCTTTGAGAATGTGTGCAACTGGCTGGTGGTACAAACTGCAATGAAGACAGCTTGTTTACGTCGTAAGTTTAGTAAACAATGAATTCTTCTCCAAAACAGAGATTACACCTTTGTTAATAAGTTTATATAATAAATTGATCATGTGATTTGCTCCGTAGGACATAGTTAACTTGAATCCTTAACTGCAATCTGCATTTGTAATTATTCCATTTCTTGTATAATATCTTATACTATGTTAAATAATGAATTATTCAGTTATTAATGATTATATTAAACATGCACAATCTTAATCTTGATTCATGAGTATGCAGCTCAAAATACACACAGGAACATATAGAAGCAATTCATGGTATTATATAACTACCTCAATATGCCTTGAACATGACAAAATGGATACAGGATTTAGAGGTTATGGAGGAAGAAGGTATTAAATATAAGAATTTGTATAGATGGGTTGTCGATTGCAAGCGCAGAAAAGTGAGTAAAAAAAGAACAAAGCTACACATGAAGCGCCTGTAGCTCAGTGGATAGAGCGTCTGTTTCCTAAGCAGAAAGTCGAAGGTTCGACCCCTTCCTGGCGCGGGTACCATTCTTTTGATAAGCAACTCATTGCATGTTTTTATTCTATGTAGTTGACATATACGTTTTAACATTCTTTCTTCTTCAGTTAGGAATATGGATTGTGTCAATAGCATTGTGATTCAAACTCTTCTTGATATATCATTTTCTTCTCCAACAAAAGATTATAGCAATTCACTGCATGTTTTTATTCGTTGTAATTGACATATATTTATTAAAATTCTTTCTTCAGTTAAAAATATGGATTGTGTTCGGACATGACCTCCATCAGAACAAGCCTCGATCGGAAAACATAATCAGAATTAATAGCATTTGGATTCAAACTCTTCTTGTCCGCTGCATCAGAATCTATGCCACAAACAACACTAGTCTCTTACTCTCTAACTCTCTTCCGAGCCATTAAGTAGTGATTCATTATCTCTTAAATTCAAGAGAGTTTTTTCTCTCTTCACCGGCTTGTGTTTAGCCGTTTAGGAGTAAACGCTACTCAGTATATTTTATTGCACTACCCAACTCATGCTTCTACCTGACAAGAAAATGGTGACAATAGCAGATGAGTGCTATCCTATGCTCCTGTGACTTAAGTTATAATCACTTGTGCAGAAAAAGAAAGGCAATAAAATCAACATGTCCAATGTCTATGTTTTCCACCAAGTCTAAGGTAAACCACTGGAATGTTTAAACATAAGTGCTACTCCAGTCGAACTGGATACCTGTTGAGTGCACGTGGTCAACAAGCTTGCAAAGGAGACTTGAAAAAGTAATAAATGAAACCACTTGTAAGACCAAGAATAACTGAGAAGACATGGTATTTAGGTTAAGATGTCAAAAGAGAATGGCTGACATACATGTCATGGTCTACAAAAATGCTATTCTAAAACATCAAATCAATCCGAGTCAACAAGTTTGTTTCTGCTTTTCACCAAAAAGACTGGGTAAAACTGGTGAAAATTACAAGAAGTTTTGAGAGCTTATACAGACATACGCCATGATTTTTATGTCTTTTTGCTGACTTCATATACAATTGAAAGCAGTCTTTTGGGCAAAGGGATATGCAAATTCTTTATCTAATTTCAGACAGTTCAGAATTTCATCAACCCGTTATTACTATCTCAGAACTCCAACACATCAAAAGCTTGTGCTCAATTCCCAGCAGTGATTACACAATACATATGATCTCTTATATGCTCATTGGGACAACTATGTAAATCAAAATACTAGAGGTGAGTCCTAGAATTCATTGTACAATTGAAGGCTTCTTATTTAGCTTCCTGACTTCTCAGGCTCCCCTCCCAAATCAAAATTTGATACCTAAATCCCGCGTTCACAGTTTAGCGAACCTCCCTGAATTGGGGTATCTTAATCTTGCAAATAATTATGAAGTACAAAATGTTTATAGTTTCTGGTGGGTCAGGAAACTTTAGCATCTAAAGCATTTGGACCACTGTCGCCTTTTCCTTTCCATAGGCTAGTAACTTGTTCCCACAGTAACATGCTACCTTATTTTTTATTTCAAACTTGCATGGAAGCCTACATTTTCACATTATTCTGCCAGGTGCACATACTATTTTTACGTCTTTAGTCTAGTTTGATCTTAGCCATAACTACCCAGCCATTGTGTCCACAATCCTCCATTAGCTGTCTAATGCCATTGAGCTTGGAAAACATGCCTCACTACGAACTCTTTATCATGTCCAATCCCCGAATCTATTAGGACGCTGTAGTGTTTTACTTGCTCATTTAGATTAACACGCAATGAGTTAAAAAGAGCAAGCCTAGGTCAAACTGTAAACAGTCATAGCTAAGCCCTGCATATATCTTATAATTTGTTAAAGGGGTTCAATTCCAATTAAGATGAGTAAATCCAAAAACAGTCTTTATACGGTTCTTGCTTATAATAAGTTTTATGGTGCAATTCCAACTTAGATTAGTAATCTTACCAAACTTAAAACCCTAGACCTATCTAAAAATTTCAAAGGTTCAATTCCAACTCAGGTTACTAATCTTACCCAACTCACATATCTCCGTCTCATTGATTGTTCAAAGGTTCAATTCCAACTCAGGTTACTAATCTTACCCAACTCACATATCTCCATCTCATTGATTGTCAACATCACCATCCTACTGAAACTTCGCCAAGGTGTCATGGTAAAATCTTTATGACAATTCATTTCCTGAATCTACGATGTAAAATTGATTAACTTTCCTATATAATTCTTAAAACTACTTGACTATTCACTTTACTAACTCAGTTTCTAAGCTTAAAATCTTGTTTACTAATATATCTCACTAACTGAGTTCAAACTATCCTAAGTTTGCTGTAAGCAACTAAAGATTACAACAAAATAAGCAATCTTACCCAACTTACAACTCTGTACCTATCTTACAATGAGGTAAAAGGTCCACTTCCACGTCAACATCTAAGCAATCATACCCAACATAGCATCCTCGACCTATACATACAATAACTTTGAATCTTCAATACTGCAATTCCAACTAAAATTCGTAATCTTAATAAACTTAAACGCTTCAATTTCGGCAATAATAAACCTACTAGCATCATTTTATAAACCACTTACAATTTAAAATACAACTAACAAAAAATACATACATTTTAAACCAAAAACATAATCAACCTTCAAATACATTCGATCGAAACAAAAAAACAGAGGCAATCAAAAACCGATATTTCATTAACTTCTCCTCCGTAACAATGAGTCAATAACCGTAATTGAACCCCTACAAAATTCATCAACACTAAATCACATTCAAATCAACTCTAATTACTAATCTAACAAATCAAAAACCAAACTCCTCAACAAAACACATACACATGATATGTATATGTATATGTATAGAAAACGTACAAAGATAGAAACTTTAAGCAACCGCGACGGGCTGCGGCGCGAGATGGTTGTTCCGATCATTATCGCCGGCGAAGTCTTCGAGATTATAAATAACGGTGATGAATAGAGAACAGCCAGGGCAACGAGCGATCTCTTCGCCGAGTTTGAGATCGTCTTTTGTGATTTGAAAGAGATCGCCGCACGGACATGGATATGTGTAGGCTTCGAGCTCGGCGTTCCACTCCATATCTTCGATCTCCACGTCGTCGTACGACATCGTTTTGAGGGTCCGGCGATATACTAGGGTTTGGTTTAATGGATAATTGGACAAGTTTGTTTTGTTTATATATAGTCGTGTTTTGTTCAAATTTAAGTACTTGCATCTTCTTGGTTACACTAATATAAATAATAATTAAATAAAATTTATTAAATTTGTAAAAAATATATTCCAATAAAATTAATTATGATAATTAAAATAGTTCTAGTTTATGATAAAATTAAATATTCGGTAAATGATTGTTAATTAATGGATAATTTAATATGGATAAATGTGAAAATAGGGTGTTAAAGTGTAGATATTTGAAAAAAAACATGTCATTTTACGAATCTATGAAGAAAAATATACTTCCATAAATATAATGGTTAAGAAAAATGAGCATGTGAACAAATATACTATATTTAGAATGTTTTGTTTTATTTTTAAAAAATATATTATTTTATAAATTATTGTATATATAAACAACACTGATAATAGTGTTTTATTGTATATCAATGGATAAAAACTTATTTTATTTAGTTATAAATTAAAAATATTGTTAAAATAAGTAAGAATACTGAAAGTTAACTGCTGTATTTGGGATACAATATTTTTAAGAATGATATATAAAAATCTCATGTGAATCTACCTTGGACAACAAGAAATTTGAATACTGTTTTTTGTTTTAAACTTCATATTATCTCAACATTTTTATTGTATATTGATTCATAATCAATTTAAATTTATAGTTAAAAAAAATCAAGAAAAGATTAAGTTTTTACAAATTTATTATTGATTAAGAGATACATAACAATTAATATCCGAGTCTTGATAAAAAAAAATAACAATTAATATCATAACAATCTACTCAAAATTATGTTGTGTTTTCGGGATAATATCATAATAATTTCTTCATAATTGTGTCATATTTTCGTGTCTTGTATTATGTACTGAAAATTAATAATTAAACACGATACGTGATAAATTTGTGCCGTATATACCATACAAATTGGTATTGTTTTGTGTCATGTTTTCGTATTACATGAATAATATAAAATTAAATATTATAATATTATTTTTTCATAAAATTATTATTTTTACTAATAAATTCTTGTTTTTATAGAGTTTTAAATACTTTTAATATTATAATTTCAATTTAAAAATATTAATATCTCTTTTTAATAAAATAAGATTTTAATTATATAAAAATATAGATATTGATATTACAAAATTTATAAAATTTTATATATTTATTATTTCATACCATACAAATTGGTACAGGATTATGTTAGTAATTGTGCCCTAGAGACAATTATTTTTATATTTTTAAGAAAAATATTTTATTATTAAGGATTATGTTTTATTGATTATTGTTTATTTATTATGTTTTATTTACTGCGTAATAAATTGAAAACATAATAAATGTCCTTGGAATTTTGATACGTATTATATATATTTAAGTATGTGACTTAAAAATGAGATTATATGAATAATATCTTATTCCTAAAATTCCCTAATCGAGTATTATTATATAAGGACAATAATAATGCAATAAGATTAGTATGTTTGTTGACAGATGATCACATCTCATTGATCATATGTATGGTGATACTAAAGTCAAGAACATAAGTGCATGTCTCAATGAATGGCACTGGAGTGACCCGCAGTGAGATTCTACATGTTAATAAGTGTCATAAAAAATTCTCACTGTGATAATGATGTAATGATCCTCTGACTTGAAATCATTATATTTCTATACGAGAATTAATATACTTTGATTACACTAAAAGTTACCTTTAACCGGGTGATGATAAAAGTGGACATTGGGTATACTATGAATCGTATGAGAAATATGAATGATAGATAAATGATTTAACCTTCCTATTTATGAGTGATATTATTGGCTTCTTGATTGAGTGAGACTATAAAATGCATGGTCGTGCTCAAATGTTGATTTGTTTAATAGTCTACTCATTGATCAAGAAAACTCGGATTAAACGTTGAAAAGGATGACACGATACATGCCTCGAGTTTGATCTATAATATAAGGTTAAATGGATTATATTACATGGAACATTATTCACGAAAGGCTTAATCAAATCACTGATTTTATTATTATTACTTGGGTAGCAATGATGTATTATTAGATGCCGATCATTGTTTACCATTTTAATTAGATATTAAAATTGTTGTCAACGTAATAATAACCTACAGGGTCACACACAAAGAATGTTTGAAGGAGAAATAATTTAAATTATGAATTTAAATTATATAAGTAATTTATTTTATTTATGATATTAATTAAGTATGACTTAATTAATTATATAAATAGAATATATGAATTACTTAAACTAATTCCAAAATTAGTAATTAATTAATTAAGTGAGACTTAATTAAATAATTTGGAATTTTGAATTAGTATTAATTATAATTAGATTATAATTAGAAAACTTATTCATCTCTCTATATAATCTCTTTATGGGCTGATTTAATTATAGACCCATTTTTTTTCTAAAACCATAGCCCTTTTGAGAAAAGAGGAAGATAGAGAGAGAGAAACAGTTTTCGGGTGCTAGTACATATCAATCCTTCATGAAAAGTGTTCGTGTGGATATCGTAGAGCGTAAATCGCGTGAGCGGGATACGTGGTGATTAAACAAATTTTGAACCTCCATTAATCTTCCATTAATGAACTGTTAAAACTTTTTTAAGGTATTTGTTCTTAATCTTCGAATTAAATATTTTGTTTTCGCATGGATCCTGCGGAGGGTTTCGATTTATATTTCGTTTTGTATTTATTTTTGCATTTATTCCGCTGCGTTTGTGCCTCGAAACCCTTCAGATTAATCAATCTTTGATCTGATAAATAATAAATACGAGTAATAAATACTATCTCCGTCCCAAATTCATAGTCAACCAAACGAATTAAGGTGATTCGTTTGGGAGTGCTGAGAAAAAGTGCTAGTGGAAAAAGTGATGTCAGGAAAATTAGATTACTGTTTAATAATTGTTTTGATTTATGCATGTTTTGAGATATAATATATAAAAATAATATTTTTGGGAAAGTTTGATGATATTTTTCCAAAAACAAGGGGGACATGTTTTTGCTAACAACAGCTTTTAAACCAAAATCATTTTTCCAGACCGCAGCTTTTAGAATTTACTAAACAGCTTTGTACTGTCTACAACAGTAATACCAAACGGGTCCTAATTTAAGTAACTTTAATATATTAATTTCCTAAATTGAAGATTTTATTTTCACGTACATGTACATGATTATTCAATCTTTGATCTGATAAATAATAAATACGAGTAATAAATACTCCATCGTCCCAAATTAATAGTCATTTTTGAGAAATTTTTTTATCCCATAATATATGTCTACTATCTCTTTTCAAAGCAATTTTATATGTAAATTTCCAAAATAACATTTTAACTAAAGTATTGATACTAGCATTGATAATTAATGTAATATAGTTCCTATCATTCTAATTATGCATTGAAACTATCTCAATTAATGTATTCCCTCCGTCCCTTTTTAGTTGTCCCTTACGAAAAAATACACATCTTAAGAAAAATATTAATTACATAACTTTTTTACATGACTATCTCATAATTACATTGAATTAAATGAATTATTTGCATATTTCAATTAGTCAAACATTGGAAATAAAAATACGAGAGTATTGTTTGGAAAAGTCTTTATAAAATTGTTTTGAAAATAGAGAAGAACAAGTAATTGTGGACAATTTTTTTTTAAAAGGGACAACTAAAAATGAACAAAGAGAGTAATTAATACGGATATAAATGAAAAATAATTTTTCTGTTACAACTTCTTAGCAGGGGACCGAGAGAATAATACATAAAATGAATAGTTAGATGAAATCATAGAAGTCAAAAATGAGAGGAAAAACAAAACCCCAAAATGACTTAAGGTTTAACAAAACCCTAAAAACAAATACATCTGAGTGTTGGTGAAAATACACAAACAGGGCAAGAATGGCGTTGAGAAGCTCAATGACTCGTGCAATTTCATCTTGTCGTCAACTCTCTTTCCACCTCGTTCGAAATCCATGTCTTTTTCATTCCCAACAAACTCAACCTCAACCCCCCATTCTCTCTCTTTTCCATTCCAATCCCCTCCCCAATTCCACAACCATCCCTTTCCCATTCCAACACTGCAGAGGCTTCGCCAAGAAACGCAACACCCAGTGTACTCTCTCTCTCCCTCTCCCACTCTCTCTCCCTCTCTCTCTCCCCTCTCTCTCTCCCACTCTCTCTCCCTCCCTCTCTCTCTATATCTCTCTCCCTCATTTTATTATTAAATTAGAGACCTCAAATGAAATGGGGTGCTTTAGGAATTTAATTTAATTAGATACAAAGGATTAAAATTTTATGATAATTGAATATCAATCTTTTGCAGCTTATGATGATGATAGTGAAGATGAAGATGGGGGTGCATTTGGAGCTGTGGATATCGGGGCTACAGTTAAGCCTGCTGCTCTCTCACAGATGGATGCAGCACTAGATGCATTGTCCCGGGAACTTACCAAACTGCGCACCGGAAGGGCATCTGTAGGTATGTTTGTGGTTTTACTGCTTGGCTTAGTGTTTCATAGCCGTAGATTTGTTCCATTCGCCAATTGTTTTGTTTATTGGTTTGATTCTTAGGAATGCTGGATCACATTATTGTCGTTGCTAACGGAATGAAGATTCCCCTCAATGGGATGGCTGCTGTTTCAGTTTTGGATTCCAAAACACTTTCAGTAACTCCATATGATCCAGCTGTAATATTCTTATATCTTTATAATTTCTGGAAATATTGCTTTATGTTCTTTTTATAGATATATATACATGGATATCTGCGCTTCTTGATTAACTTGATTGTCTACATGATTTCCTTTTTGTTTATCGTAAAAGAAGTTACTTGATACTTTAAGGCCATGTTTGTTTTATGGAATTAAGTATAACATAGGACTATAATCTTATTAATTTTTGTAATCCATGTTTGTTTTATAAAAACCTATTTGGGATTAGTCCAAGAATTATAATTGTTTAAAATATTAATATCATGTTTGTTTTGTTTGAGTAAGTGATAGGATTATAATCCCCTGGTGGAGGAGGTATTATTTAATCCCTTTTAACAAGTCATTTTTTGAAGGATCACAACTCCTTCACTATAATCCCATGTAAAACAAACATATGATTGAAAAATTTAAAGATTAGTAGTTTAATTTAATATATTATCCCTCAAAACATACACAAAAATTTAAAGGATTATAATCTAGTCTTAAACTTATTTCTTCAAAACGAACATGAGATTGGATAATTTAATGAATTTATGACTTGTGAGAATTATTGAAGTTCCATTAACTTGGTTAATAATTCGTAAGTTATATGATGTAAAAAAATAAAAATTAACAAAAGAAACATTAGAACTTACATTTAAAAAGGATAAAATTGATTTTTGTCAAGTCAGATTGCAGCTAAAAATAACTGAAATAAATACCTATTTTACCTTCTCTATTTCCTTCTGCCCATAGTTTAACTCATAAGTCAAATGTCAGTTACCTTTACTTTTAGTACACACGGGCCAAAAAAAAAAAATTGTAACTTGCAAGTCAAAGTAGCGTAAATAAATATGCTGATAGAACATAGTATGAAATAAAAAATATTTGCATTGGTAATTGTAAATGTTCTGCTTGTGTACCATACAATCCTGTGCACTCCTTGAGCAAGTATTTAATTGCTACCAATGTTTATATACTATATGATCCTGCATGTTAGTTCTGTGCATCTATATTACCAATGTTTATATACTATATGACCCTGTATGTTAGTTCTGTGAACCTATAAGATAATCAGTTGGCTTCAACTGATAGGTTTTTCTTAACTTGGGTTCCTTTTCAGACAATAAAAGAATTGGAGAAAGCCATTGTTGCTTCTCCATTGGGTTTAAATCCCAAGGTAGAAGGACAACGATTGATTGCAGCTATTCCTCCGTAAGAACTCTATCTATGTATACGGGGTTAGTCAATTGCTACGCATAGTGTATAGGCAGAGTTTTCCTGTATTATTCTACTTTCTATTTTGAATAATGTATTTTACAGTGGGAATTACTACTTTGTATAGTATATTGGTGCTCAATAATTTTTGATTAACCATTTTAATTGACTAATATAATTATTTGTTTGCACAGGTTGACTAAGGAGCATATGCAGGTGAAGTTACACTATATATATAATTATATATATATATGTGTGTGTATGTATGATATTAGTTTGATTCTGCAATTGATTGTCTAATAATTTCTTACCTGTAACCAGGCTGTTTGTAAGTTGGTAACAAAATCTTCCGAAGATGCCAAGCAAAGCATAAGAAGAGCAAGACAAAAGGTATATCTGTTAGATAGTTGTTTTCTCACCCCTTTTTATTCAGAGTATATTTTAGATATTGTATGTAACAGTCTAGTGAACCCTTGTATGATAAATGTGTCTCATGAAACAATGAAAAAAAAACTTTTTTGCGACGAAGAAGTTATTGCTGCTTTGTTATTTCAGTAGACACTAGACCGTATATCTATTACATCAGGAATATATGCTTAGTATCAATGTCTTGCATGGGGTATGCCGTATGTGGCAGTTCTTTAAGTTTTACGATTGGTTATTCTGATCATTTGATATTTTGATCCATGAGCCATATTGTTCGTATTTTCATAAATGGTTCGATAGCAGAAATCTTGTTGTTGACCTGCAAGCGCATGCTATATGTTAACATAATTTCTTTTTTATTTCCTTCATACAACACAAAAATATGCGACTTGTTCCATTCTCTGTAGTTGACTTGGGACTTCCTTATTATTAGAAATGATGGCCTTGTGTAAGTAGTTAGCTTCCCATAGAAGAGTTTTGCTAGTATATGAGATGTTGATATCTGAATAGTTTTCCTGTGCAACGATATTCTTGTGTAGCTTTTAGCATGAATGTAAATTTAGCGAATTATTATTGTAACCCATTCTTATTTTTATGAATGCACTATCTCGCAGGCATTAGACACAATAAAAAAATCCGCGCCAAAGAAAAAGGGAAAAGAGAAAACGGGGTCATCCATTTCAGCAGATGATGCGAAAAAGCTGGAGAAAGAGGTTAGTTTCATAGTACCTTCTGTATCAAAGTTAGGTTCATCTAACAAAAACGAGAGGTAAAAGTCATCAAAAATGGGGAAATATATAATTGGAATAATTTTATTCAGGTTGAGGAAATAACTAAAAAGTATATCAAGTCAGCTGAAGATATGTGCAAAGCAAAGGAAAAGGAGATTAGTGAAAGCTGAGGAGAAGCATTCTCTAATTCCCCTTATTTTTTGTGCACCATTGTTCACATCCTCCCTTCGCCAGATCTATTATTTTGGGGAAAGTGGTGAATCAATACGGCCGTCTCCAATGTTTGATATGCATGTCGAATATCACTTTTATGAATGTTTTTTTTTTTTTTTGTCTAGATTAATGGAATGATAGCGAGGCATTTTTACTTGTAATGTGTTGATCAATAAGGTGATTTTATATTTTAAAATATTGAACTTGTTTGATTTGATGTCATGTTACAATATTTCGGTACAAGAAAAACTAGATTTTGTTGCAGAGAGAACTTTCCAAGCTATCAAGTCAAAAAGTAGAACCCCAGTTTTAGGGTGTATGCTGGAAATTGGAATGTGTCCTGTTTTACAAGATTTGTGAGTATTGTGCAAACCTATGCCTTGTAACATACATGCTACCCCATGATTCAGAGAGTTATAGAGTGACTTTATACATTATTTTAATATTGTGCATCCCAGATGATCTTAAACCCGACTTTTAATTAGTGTTTGAGCCCCAATCCACATTAATTCCTGCTTGACACCCTATTTTTATTTCCAAAATCATATTAAAACAGTAATTTTTTAAAATTATTCTCAGATTTTATTTATTTTAAAAAAAAATTCTATATCTCATTTCTCATCTTTATCTCTATTTTCTTTTTATTATTTTTTTCCTCTTATTTCTTTTTTATAATTTTAACCGCTAATTATTATTTATCATTAATCACTTTTCTTTTATATATAACTGTATAGAATATAGGAATAGGGAATGAATAGTTATTTTTCAAATTTGGAGATTCATTTTACAGTTCTTAAAATTTTCATTTTCTATTTCTTATTTTTTTTTAAAAAATAAGGAACCAAATATAGAGTAATTTTTTAGTTAAATCTCATAATTTTTTTTCAAAATATAGGGATGAGTAATTGGTTGAGACCGCTATAAGTTCACTTGAAACCCCAATTTATTTATACTATATTATTATATATAAGTGAAAGTGTGAAACAAGGGTAATTAATAGTTTAGCATATTTGATTAATACTTTAAAAAACTCGTTAACTTCCAAAAACAACAATTATATATAATTTATTTTAAAAATAAAAATAATACATACAATAAGTCACATAACTACTGAGGGATTCTTTGCACTTGAGTTCTACAAGACTACAAACAATTCATTATATATTTTATTTCAAATTTCTTCATAATTATAATTTGTTTAATATCAATTTTTTAAATAATTATTAAATTTATAATAATAAGGTATAGCTATAAAACCATCGCATATATATAATATTATAAAAATTATTAAATTATTATATAGTTACTAAAAAATTATAGGATTAAATCTCATCGACTACATATAAGTATAATTTATTTCATTTCAAATCTTTTAAAAATTATTACATTTCTAATAGTATAGTATATAACTATAAAGTCATTTTGTGATTATATAATTATTGTTAAAATTTATTAAATAAGATCTGTGCATCACATTAGTTTTTAATGTTATATAAATTATTGTTCTAATTTAAAATAATATATGTGTATCACATTAATTTTTAATATTAATTGAATTATTATTATTATAATTTATTTTATTTCAAATCTCTTAGCAATTATTCTACATTTAATAGTATACTTTAACTATAAAATCATTCGACGTAAATAAAATTATAATGTTGGAGACAATGATACCATGAAATATGAGAGTTTAATTATTAGAGTTTAATAATCAGATTATAATATCAGTTGACCGAGTTTGACTTACATATATTATTAATTCAGGAGAGAATTGATTTCCATCCACATAAAATAATGAGAAAAAGTTTATTTTATTAATTATAATTATTTTTTTAATATTTTGACATAGAAATTGTGTTCATATAAACACAAACAAAATATGTTTATATTTAATGTATCGTTTAAGTTGTATTTTTGGTATCGCTCAACGGTTCTTAATTTTCAATCAAATATATTTAATTTGGCTATAAAAAGTCAAATAAAACTTATAAATTAATATTAAAATATTTATTTTATATTTTTAAATTGAATAACATGTGGGGTACACTTTTGACGTTACTTGCACTAAAACCTAACAGAACATGGTTTATTTACAACTGTTTCCTGGTCATACCACCGGGGCTACCTGTTGTTTGAGTTTGCTACTAGTTTAAAAATCCCCTGTATCTCTGTTTCTTTAATTCTATTCTATATATAGCTGCAGTCTTTATATATGCATGAACTGCACATCAATCTCACACACTGAAGCTTAAGATTACTACTCAGTAGAGTACTTAACAATTATATTGAAAAATGCCAGGAGTTATGGAAAGCTGGACCAATGAGCTAAACAAGCTACGAAGCTGGGGTCAGAGCATGGTGTCAAGTGGTTCGAGCCAAGCTGATCAGGTGGTTCATTCTGAGCAAGTTGGATCAAAATCACCCACTATTATTCAATTCATGTCACTCAATTTCCCTGTCAAATTGCATTACTCGGAGGCTACCGTTTCTATGATGGTCCACTGCTTTAATGCGTAGGTGAATTTAACTGATAAGTAACTTATTCGAGGTTCGACACCCTCCCTAAACTATATTATTATATATTATTATGTTAAGTAACCAACTCTCTCCCGTGAAATGTAAATTTCGTCGAATGTCATGTAATACTTGTTTATTGTTTTGAAATTTGAATAGTGAATGAGAAAAAAGCTATGGTACTGTTCAATTGCTACGATTAAACTCAATTTTTGGAATTCATTACATCTAATATAAAACAATATCGTTTGCCATTTTTTTTATAATTAATTAATTTATTAAAAAATATGTACATTTTTTAATTTATAAACTATTCCTCGGACACTGGTTAGACTCAGAAATTCAAATTAATTTGTCTCATCATACTTTTTATATTTTGAAATTTGACAAGATATATAGAAATATAAAAAATTTAAATTAATAAATATTAAGAATTTGAAAGTAAGTACATACGATAAAAAAACATGGAATAAAATTTAAAAGTAAGTACTTGAGTTTAAAATATGGACAGAGACCAACTATTGGAACCAAATTGTAACTGGGAACTACCGGAACCAAATCTATGTACAAATGTACACTTTTATAATAGTTGTCCAAGCAATTTATGATCATTTTCAATACACTCTTTGCTTAGATTCTATAATTCTATTGTTATAGTTTGAAGGAATAAAAAAATTTATTCGAAATTTTTTTTTGTGATTTTTCAAATTATTCAAAAACTATCATTCCAAAAACTTTTTTATTGATGTCTAATATTTTTTTATTACTCTTCTAATAATTGTTTAATCTATTTAATATAAAAATATTGTTATAATTTTAATTATATTAATTGATTATATATATATATATTTTTAAATGTATATATATATTTCAAAATAAATACTTGTTTTAGAAATTAAAAAATAGTGTTTTTTTTAAAATAAATATTTATTTTATAAAAAGTACATGTATATACTTAAAAAAAAACTACTTCTAGAAAAAAGAAAAAAGCCAAACGGACGGTAAGTAGGGCTGCAAATGAATAGAGCTGTTCGTGAACAAAACTCGAGCTCGGCTCGTTTAAGTGAGCTCGACTCTGTTCGTTTATTCTGATCTTGAACATAAAAATCCGCTCGGTTAGTAAACGAACCCGAGCCGAGCTTTATGCCTGTTCGGCTTGAGCTCGACTCGTTTAGCTCGGGATCGGCTAGCTCGGCTCGGATAAAATTTATATATATTATAAATAAAAAAATATTATGAATAATTTAAACATTTATATCATATTTAATATATTAATGTCTTAATTCTTGAACATTTTATTTTTAAAATCTCTAAATATAATAATTAACACAAATTCAAATTTTATATTATATTTTTATTATGATATGTATAAATATACACACACACACGCATATATTATAATGTATTTACATTTGATTATTTGAATCATATTTAATATATTGATTTTTATGTGACTATATATATATATATATATATAACATACATAATTTTATAATCTTTTAATTTTCTTAAATTGATTACAATTTTATTTTAGAAAATGAATATCAATTTTATTTAATTTGTCAAAATTAAAAAATTGATTAAACCATGCCATTTTTCTCACAAGTCACAACACAAATATGAATTTGGAATTCAACATCAAGAATTTAAAAAAACAACTTATGACCTATTCAACTTCGATCACATAGAGAAATTGACCATAATTAAATATGTTACATTTGTATTATTATACATAATATATATATATATATATATATATATATATATATTAATAAATATAATACATTAAATTTGGGAATATCATTAAATTAAATATATCTTGACATATGTACGGTTGGATCGTCGAGAAATATTTTTAAAAAAATGGAAAGAACAATTCGTGACAAAACACTAGTTACGAATTCTAGTCAATATAATAGTGGTATACTAAAATCTCCAACCAAATTAATTTTTTATTTTTTTAAAATTTGGAAATATCATTATATTAGATATATCTTGACATCCGTACGGTTGGATTGTCGAGAAATATTTTAAAAAAATAGAAACAACAATTCGTGACAATGCACTAGTTACGAGTACTAGTCAATATAGTAGTGATATACTAAGATCTCTAACCAAATTAATTTTTTATTTTTTTAAAATTTGGGGATATCATTATTTTATATATATATCTTGACATACATATGGTTGGATTGTCGAGAAATATTTTTAGAAAAATAGAAACAACAATTCGTGACAAAACACTAGTTACGAGTACTAGTCAAGTAGTCAATATAGTAATGATATACTAGAATCTTCAGCCAAATTAATTTTTTATTTTTTTTAAAATTGGGAATATCATTATATTAATTATATCTTGACATCCGTACAGTTGGATCGTCGAGAAATATTTCTTAAAAAATAGAAACAACAATCCGTAAAAGTTATTTTTATTAATTGGACTTAATTGAGTAAAAAATATTTATTTTGTTAGCGAACAACTCGATTCGGCTCGGACTCGGTTCGAATTCGACTCGACTCAGACCCGACTCGATTTGTTCGCGAAAAACTCGTGTTCGGCTCGTTTATTAGGAAACTCGGCTAGACTCGGTTCGTTTAAAAAAAAAGTCAAACTCGGCTCGGCTCGGGCAAAACTCAGCTCGACTCTGTTCGTTTGCAGCCCTAACGGTAAGAGACTAGTGTCATGCACAAGTGTGTGGATTGGAAGAGCATGGTTCGGTTCAAGACGGTTTTGTCCTGAAACCGAATCCAAATCGCATATTTTCGGTTTTAAAAATTGAAAATCGTAATCCCAACTGAATTGTCGGTTTCAGTTTTAAAAAGTTCGGTTCGATTTTTAACGGTTTAGTTTCGCTTATAAAATCGAACGCAAAAATCATAAAAATATTATAAGACTTTAAATTTATAAATAGTAACGTTCTCGACTTTTGGGAAATTTTTTTATAACTTACTTCTTTATTAGTTAGTTTTATATTAAACTTGACCGAAATTGTATATTACTCCTTCCGTTTCATATTAATAGTCCACTTCAAAAAAAATAAACGCAGATTAAGAAAATTTATTATTTATATATTGTACCCATATGTATTGCATTAACTGAATATAATATATGATATGAAATTGATCTTGGAAATATAAATTGAAGATACGTGTAATAGAGTTGATTTTGAAAATATAAATTAGATTATATTTTACATTGAAAATTGAAGTAGACAATTATTTTGAAACAATTATTTTTTGAAAGTGGACTATTAATATGAAACGGAAGGAGTAATGAGTTATATAATTGATTCTAATTATCTCGATTAAATAATAAAATAAATACTAACTTCATTAATTAATAATCAATCAATCATACTATTTTCATGTCTCAATCTTCTCTCTTCTAAAATTACTATTTAAAATTCCTAATATGAGTAGAAATTCAAAAGAAATGAAATTATTTCACTATTATTTTGATGTATCTATATTTCGAAAAGTTGTAATGCTATATATTTATATTAATATATATGTATTTATTATTTTTAAAAATTTATATAAATTATAAATAAATTATTTATTTATTTTAATAATCAGCCCCATTCAATTTTTTACGGTTCGGTTTTAATCTATAATCGGAACCGGAACCGAACTATCGATTCGGTTTTTAAATTTTCGATTTCGATTTTATACAAATCGATTTTTATTAATTTTTACCCGTTTCAGTTCAATTTCAATTTTATTTGGATTTTTTTCCCACCCCCGGTGTGTGACTGAGTACGTGAGACTCATGACATAAGAGTCATTTCGTACGTATGCAAATACAGTATATATTTAGGGGTGAGCGCGGTTCGGTTCGGTTCGGTTCGGTTTTTGACCGAAACCGGAACCGGAACCGCATATCTTCGGTTTTAAAAATTAAAAACCGCAACCGCAACTGAACCATCGGTTTCGATTTCAGTTAAAAAACAGGATAAATAAAAATGAAAAATATATATAATTTAAATCATTATATTTTTACATTCAAATTTTATATAATCAAATATTTGATCACATTCTGCATAATAACACTACAAAAGAAAAAGGTAAAAAACTTTAACAATCAAATTTTAAGGTTGAATCAACAAAATGTGAATGTCCTTTATCGTAGTATGCAATCTAAAAAACACATAATCATGTCTAATGATGTTTACTCCTGATTATATTGTTTTTAATTGGAAAATAGAGGAATAAAATGTTGTAAAGAGGTTGTCATATTCTCACATTCAATATTAGTATAGTTGATGTTGTAATATGAAATATAATTGAAAAAACTATGTTCTAGGGAAATTTAATACTTAAATATATATATATATATATATATATATTATAATAAATTTATTTATTTTAATGATCGGTTCGGTTCGGTTTTTTTCGGTTCGGTTTTGATCTATAACCGGAACCGGAACCGAAAGTCTCGATTTTTAAAAGTCAAAATCCGCAACCGCCGATTCGGTTTCGGTTTCGATTTTTTCGGTTCGGTTTTCACCGGTTTCGGTTCGATTTCGGTTTCGGTTCGATTTCGGTTTTAATTCGATTTTTTACTCACCCCTATATATACTTGTGTGGTGTACTTTTATATTTGTTTATAATACTGCTGGCGATTCTCTAATGGTTTTACTCCCTCTATCCCATTGAGAAGTATACACTTCTCATGGGCACGGAGACCAAGACATCCATTATAAAATGAGTAAGGTTAGATAAAAAGTGAGTAAAGTGGTGGGACTTATTAATATTTAATAATAAATTTGAGATAGTGGAGGAAAGTAGTGGGTGTAATAGTATTTTTATATTATGAATTTGAGATAGTGGAGGAAAGTTAGTGGGTGTAATAGTATTTTTTATTATAAAAACTTTACTATTTTTGGAATGTATACAAATGAGAGGGACATTCAAAAAAGGAAAGTGTATAGAATTGAATGGGAAAGAGGGAGTATGAAACTAGGCTGACTGCCTGAGGTACTAAACACAAAACTAGCAGCAATCATATCCATTTTGTTCTTACCTGCCAATGCCATACCGCACAACTGCAATACTATCTGCCATAAGCCCATACCGCATAATAACAATACTATCTAATAAACCCATAGAATTATGATGTTGAACCATATGCATCGATATAGATTAAAAAAAAAAGTTAATTTGTTAAATGAGTCGTTGATTAATTTTAGTAATAAAACAGGTTTTTACTGATTCATGAATAAAATCGAAATTCATCAATTAACGGATCCATGAGATTCGCTAGTGAGTTGCTCTTTCAAATAATGTTTTATATATCATATATTATATTATATAATAATTTTATAATATATTATAAGGAAAATATAATGCGAGATAATTGTTATAATTTTATACGGAAAGTTTATTAAAGAAGTTTGTTTTTTCATTGTTTTCAATTTTATATAGGCTCGGTCTTTAATATAGAGAATTACTGAACAATATTTTTGAATTTAAAATTCTTTGTATTAAATATTAATCAGGCTCCCTTTGGACCCTTTTATATGAAATATTAATTTTGGACTCGAAAAAAAAAATCAAATGACCATATCCAAGACCATGACTCGTACGTTGATATGCATTACACGTTGGTGCGAGACTACTAATTTGGAACATGTGACCGTCAGTTCGAACCGTGGAAGAAAAACAAGTTAAGATGCACCTTCCTCCCACTACAAATCAAATTACATGTGCTTCTTGTTCCCATAACGTGTCTCCAATAATTTCCATGTATTGAAATTGACACTTTTTATTTGATTATACCACAAGTTTAAAATTCTACTAAAATTTATAAAATATCTCTACACAAACTTGTGTATATATAGAACCTCCTCAGATCAAGAATCAAAGCATTTAGCAAGCATTGTTATATCAATAAACATCTTGAATCCAGAGAAAAAACATATAATATTTACATAGAATTGTGAAAAGTTGTAATGGCAAGTTTAGTAGATGTGTGGGTTGGAGAGCTAGCAAAGCTGGGAGAGAAAGTCAAGATACAAAAGTGTGTGTTTGTGAAAAGTACAAGAAGATCTAAAAAAGCATGTGAATCTCAAGTCATGCGAGCAGAAGAAGAGGAGCATATTGGTAGTAATATTCAAACAGTGCAGGGGAAAGCAAAGAAAGACAATACATTTTCAGAGTCCACTGTGTTTATGCTCATGGATAGTTTTGCTCCCTCTTGATAATTCAATCAAGTGTAACATAGTTTCCAGTTGTTATATATCAGTATGTATGTTGTTAGATTTTACATCAGAAAGCACTAGATAAACACATCCACTACTTGTAGTCTTGTAACATATACAGTATATACTAGCGTAAAAGCCCGTGCGAGCCACGATCCTTTTCGTACAATCATAAAATTAAACGTATTTATAGTTGTATATATTATTTATTTTAATTATTTTGTTATTATTTGTTTTAAAATTTTAGTTTTAAACGCATCTATATATTTTTATTAAAATATTTATTGATCGATATAAATTCCATACCAAGTTTATAAATATTAAATTAATATTTAAAAAATAATTAATAAATCACATATATATTATGCAATCATGTTAGGAATATATTCATTTGATGATATACAAAATACTAGAACATGATTTAGCATAGTTTATTTGTAATAAGTCTTTCTAGTCTCTGAAATTTTAAAATTAGAGTCAAGTTAGTCAACATTCTTGTACTTAGAAGATTTTCTGTAGAAAGTGAAACCAAAGTCTAGATGAAGATCAGAGTCTGGGAGGTGATCATAGTCTATAGACTATCGGAGCTACAATCTGTCAGAGTCTACAAGATTATCAGAGTCTATAGTCTGACAGAGTCTGAAGATTTCAGAGTCTATGAAGTCAAAGCTGAATTTGAAAGATGATCATAGAAAAGAGAAGTCTTCGAAGATAAAGCCAAATATATTGCAGATATGTTATGGGAAAAAAAGAGAATCACAGAAGGAAACTGTCAACTAATAATTAGGAATTATATTCCTATTGTAATTTAATTTTCTGTTATTAGAGATAGAGAGAGTTGCTGTGAGAAACACAGAGAAGCTACTCGGGTTTGTGTACACTTTATGAGAGTTTGTATTTATACATCAATAATACAAAAAGTTTTCATTCATATCTTTGTGTTTAATCTTTGTTCTGTATTCAAGTCTTTAATTTAAACTGAGTTGATTTTAATCAGGCAGAAAAAACATACAAGTATTCAATCCCCCTTCTACTTGTGCAACTGGGAAAATAATTGGTATCATAGCCTAACATTTAAAATCGATCAAAGATGTTTGGAAACAAAGATGACAATTCTAAGATTCCTATGCTTAAAAGAAACGAGTACACCGACTGGAAAGTTAAGATGTTGCACCATCTGGAAGCTACAGACCCTGACTATCTTGACATGATTCGTGAAGGACCCTATATGCCCTAATAGATTGTGCCTCAAATCAATGAAGAAGGTAAAATAACTGAAGAACATCTCATTGAGAAACCAAAGGCTAAATGGACAAAAGAGGACAAGGAAAATGTCCTTAAGGAGGCAAAAGTCAAAAAAAATTTCTTTAACAGTTTGGACTCTATTCTTATAAACTGTGTTATATCATTCACAATTGCCAAGGAGATGTGGACAAAACTTGAAGTGCACTATCAAGGGACTAAAGATGTCAAGAAGAATGCTAGGTCTCTGCTAATTCAGGAGTATGAGTATTTTGAAGCAAAATCTGGAGAATCTATTACTGAGATGTAAGATAGGTTCACAAAACTCCTGAATGAGATGGCTATGCTTGGTAAGGTTTATGACTCTGAAGATACAAACACCAAGTTTCTGAGAGTACTTCCTGAAGAATGGGACAACAAAACTACAGCCATAAGGGAAGATAGAGATTTGGATGAAATAACTGTAGAAGAATTATATGGCAGACTCAAGATATATGATTTAGAGATGCAACAAAGAAAGAATAAGAAATATGTGAAAACAAAATCCGTGGCACTCTTAATGGAATCTGAGAAAGAACAATGGGAAGAACCTAAAGAAGCAAGAATCAAAGATTCAAGAAAAAAAGGTAAAACTGTTGTGGAGTCAGAGTCTACTGACACAGACTCTGATTCAGATGAAGAAATTGATCTGAGTCAAATGATGGCTATGTTTGCTAAAAAAATTTAGAGAATAAAATTCAACAAAAGAACTGGTAAATTTAGCAAGAGGCCATCATTCAAGAAGGAAGATGAAAAAGTTGAGAAGAGCAAGAGCACTATAATCAAAATTGACAAAGCAAAGGTCAAGTGTTTCAACTGTGGAATATTGGGACACTTTGCTAGTGAATGCAGAAATTTAAAAAGTCAAGGAAAAGGAAAAGCAATTCTATCAACAGGAAAGGATTGGGCAGATTCAAGGTCAAAGGATGAAATTGATTATGAAAATCTAGCACGGCTTCCTCCTTAAGAAAATCAGAATCTCCCAAAGAACCTCCATCTCCTAAGTCTCAGGTAATAATATTCACTCCTGAATCCTTTCTTAATTTAGACTCTGATGGTATAATAATTGTCCAAAGAGAGATTAGTAATTTGATAATAACATGTAGGTCTCTCGTTAATGAAAGTGAAATGTTAAGAGAAGCAAACTTAACTTTGACAAACAGAAATAATCATCTAGAGTCTGAGTTAAAATCAATGAAACAATACAAAAAGGATTATGAGAAATATAGTCACAACTACACTGAAGTCTTAAAAGCCTATGACTATGTTAGGAAAGAACTAGAGGAAGAAAAACTTAAGTTTAAAGTTTGGACAGACTCTGGTAGAAAAGTTCAAGAAATTATCAATAACCAAAATGTGTGTCAAATTGATGGTCTAGGCTATGACATGAGTCAAGGCAAAAGACATATTGTTGAGAATGATAACAATGAAGAAGCTAGTCAAATTAATAAGACTAAGAATAAAAGTACCTTTATCCCTGTTAAGTTTGTGACTTCTGAATTAAAGAATGATTTACCCAAAGAAACCACAAACTCATCTGTAAATGTTCCCTGTTGTTGATAAAAATAAAGATGTACCAGGAGTAAACAAGTCTAAGAAAAACATTAACATAGGGTACTTGTCTAAGTCTAAGTTAAAAGAAAGGCTAGATAACTTATCAGAGTGTATCAAAACTAGGAGGAACATGAATGGTAATGAAGGAATTAACAAGGCCAATAATTATCAAAAAGATCCTAATGCTCCTAGAAAGAGGTGTTACAGATGTGGCAACCACAACCATTTAGCTCTAGACTGTAAAGTAAAGAAATCAGAGTCTATTCCTTCACAGACTCTGAAAAGTCACTACATTCCACAGAAGTCTTGTTATGACTGTGGTAACATATTTCATTCTATTTATATGTGTAGAGAATATCATGATTTATATTACAATTTTTATGAGCTAAAATATTCAATTGATAAAGTTTGGTATGACACTGTCAAGACTACACCAGAGTCTAAAGAAACAAAGGAGACATGTAAAACAAAAGTGAAGAATATTAAGCCTGTTTCACCCAAAGTTAGTAGTAAAGGATCCAAAACTGTTTGGGTCCCCAAAACATCTAACTAGTTACTATATGTATGCAGGGAACCAGGGTAAAGAAAATAACCCTAATCCTGGACAGTGGATGCCCAGGACACATGACTGGGAAGAAATCTTTACTTACAGACTTTGTGGAGATGGTTGGCCCAGAAGTATCCTTTGGAGATGGCAACAAAGGACAAACACTGGGATATGACAAGATTATACTTAGGAATATCATCATTGATGAAGTAGCTCTAGTTGATGGCTTAAAACACAATATAATCATCATTAGTCAACTTGGAGATAAAGGTTACCATACTGGCTTTGACAACAAAGAGTGTCTTCAATGATTGTATTTAAAGGGCACATACATTTTGGAAGATTGTATTTACAATGAAGTCACTTGTTTATACAGCAAGGCATCAACTGAAGAAAGCTGGAAATGGCACAAGAAACTGTCACACATCAACTTTATAACACTCAACAAGTTGGTAAAATAGAATCTTGTGAGAGGACTACCACAGGTTGATTTTGTGCAAGATGGACTTTGTGAAACATGTCAACTTTGAAAGAAAAAGAAAACATCCTTCAAGAGCAAGACAATAAATACAATTTCTAAACCCTTTTATTTATTACACTTTGATTTATTTGGTCCAGTAAATTTGATGTCAATTAACAAAAAAAAATGATCTTGTTATTGTAGTTGATTTTACAAGATTCACATGGGTTTTCTTTCTGCATTCAAAAGATGAAGCTTCACAACACATAATAAACCATATCACTTTTCTGGAAACAAAATCAAAGAAAACAGTTAGAGTTCTGAGGAGTGACAATGGTACTGAATTCAAGAATTCAATCATGGAGGAATACTGTGCATCAAAGGGAATTACTCAACAATTTTCTGCACCAGGAACACCCCAAAAAAATGGAGTTGTGGAGAGAAAGAATAGAACACTCATAGAAGCTGCTAAAACAATGTTGGTAGAGTCTAAACTACTAGTATATGTCAATGATTTAGGGGGAGCTTCAAGTTCAAGGATCAGCTTTCCACCAGCTAGAAAATGGGCAAGGGATCACACTCCTGATTTGATAATTGGTGATCCTGAGAGTGGTGTACAAACTATAACAGCCACTCAAAATGAATGTCTTTATAGTTTTTTCTCTTAAAGAATGAACCGAAGAAAGTTGAGGAAGCATTACAAGACCCCGATTGGATCATTGCAATGCAAGAGGAATTGAATGAATTTGAGAGAAATAAGGTGTGGAAACTTGTACCAAGACCCAGAGATAGATCAATTGTTAGAGCCAAATGGGTATTCAGAAACAAACTTGATGAGAATGGAACTGTGATTAGAAACAAAGTAAGGCTAGTTGTAAAAGGATACTCTCAGGAGGAAGGAATTGATTATGATGAAACTTTTGCACCAGTAGTAAGATTGGAAGCTATCAGAACGTTTCTTGCATTTTCAGATCATTCAAAATTCAAGTGTATCAGATGATGTAAAAAGTGCATTCTTGAATGGAAAATTGGAATAAAAAGTCTATGTGTAGCTGAAAGGCATATGACTAGGCCTATTTGTAATAATTAGATGACAACTCAACTCTAACTATTAAAGAGAAGTAACTACTAAACACTAAACATGAATCAAGACGAAGACAGTCATCTAATCACAGAGGATCCAAGTATCAGAGGTATTTTGTAGGATTGCTACTCAACACTGGAAGAAGTTCATTTTATATGTTCATGCGTCAGTGAAAATAATAAATGTGGTAGTACTTCTATAGAAGACAGAAGGTACAGAAGATTTCAAGTGATTACTACAGTAGATTCCAGAAGAAGATTGAAATCAGTGAAGCAGAAGAAATGACAGAAGGCCTCTATTTAAAAGTAATTAAATGGAGAATATTTATTAGTATGACACAAATGAACCAGACAGTACATTTGTGTGTCAACTAAAATAATATTTATTCTTCATTTAAATCAAGAGGTTTCAAGATCAGAAGACAAAGAGAAATCAAGAAGACTGCAGTTTAATCGGATCTCTATAATATTTTAATTCTACAATCTAAGTAAATTAATTATTTAATTTATGATTAATTAAATTAATTCAAGTTGAATTTAATTTAATTTATAAATTATTTAATTAATTTAAGAAGAATTAATTTATTAGAAAAGAAATGAATTTATAAGACTTATATATATATATATTTCGAATATGAATTAAATAAGTCATACCGAGTATGACTTGAATAAGTCATACCGAATATGACTTAAATAAGTCATACCGAGCTATATATATATATGTTAAATAAGTCATACCGAGTTTTCTTTTAGAAAAGGTCATGCTGAGTTGATTTTGTTTAATTAAAATAAGTCATACCGATTTATTTAATTAAATAAAATCCGGATATGACTTTCAAAAGGTCATACCGAACTTTTGATAAGTCATACCGAGTTTTAATAAGTCATACCGAGCTCAGAAAGTCATGCCCAGTAATTTCAGAAGTCATACAAGGGTTAATTTCTTGAAATTAAGTCATACTCATAAAGGTCATAGCAGCCATTTCAAATCTCTATAAATATGAGATGATCTCTTCACTTTTCAGTTGTTCAATTGTTAAGAAGTTAGAAAATCAGATCAAATTCAGTAATTTATCTGCATTGTAATATTCACAGATTTCTGTGCTGAGTTTGGAATATAATTGTTAAACGCGAACAGTTCATGTCAAAATCGTTCTAAGCTTTTTAACAGTTATATAATCTTTCTACTTATTAATTGTGTAATACTAATCAAGTTAAAATTATATCTTTCACTTGAACAATATTTCATTAATTAATATTTCGCGAGTAATTAAGATAATATTTTTAATCCAATTATTCCGCGATTAATTTTCAGATATTGTATTCAACCCCCCTTCTACAATATCAGGGACCAACAATTGGCATCAGAGCTGGTTGATATAGTTAATATCAGATCCAAATCAAATTCCGCGAACTCATACAGATCACAAAAATTATTTTAAATTCGAAATAATTTTTTTCTGAAAAATTATTTTTGATCAAAAATTGTTTTAAGTCAAAAATTAAAATATTTTTTGAAACACTTAATTTTTAATCTTATTAAAGATGAGTACCCAGAAAGTGACTAGTATTAAAATTCCACAGTTCGACAGAGAACACTACAACTTGTGGAAACAAAAAATGCTACTATTTATCGGGATTGCAAATCCCAAGTACGCATTGATAATGGCCAAAGGTGTTGAACTCCCTATATCAGTTGTTCTCGAACATACAGTAGATGGGGTCGTAATTCCCCACAGACAGTTTCTGAAAAGTCCGGCAGACTATACAGATGAGAAAACAGAAGCTGTGTCCCTTGATAATAGCCTGAAGCTCATATTAATTGAATCCCTAGACTACATCATGTACAACCAAGTAGTCAATTGCAAGAATGCAAAACAGATCTGGGAAACAATTGAAATTATCAATGAGGGAACTGAAGAAGTTAAGGAGAATAGACTGGAGATCCTGACCACTCAATATGAGTAGTTTAGATCCAACCCTGGTGATGGTATCTCTGAGGTGTTTCAGAGACTAAACAAACTGATAAACGAGCTCAACATGAATGAAAAGTTTTATCAGAACCAAGAGATGAACAGGAAGTTTTTGTTGACCTTACCAGAGCATCTGGAGCACAGGATTGCAGCCATCCGGGAATCTAGGGACATGAAAGAGGTAACCCTAGAAAGACTCTACGGAGTTTTAAAAACTTATGAGCTGGAACAGATCCAAACCAGAGAGATGTACGGAAGAGGTAAGGTACTGAGTTCCTCCAAGGCATTAATGGTAGAAGCACCAGAGAAAGAAGAAGTGAAGGCTGTTGCACCTTCTAACAGTTCAACAGAGTATGTGGTTCCAGAACTTGGACATACTCCTGACAAACAAGAAGACGGTGATTTCTACTCACTGGAAGAACTAGATCAGCTAGAAGATGAATCTCTAGCTATGGTTGCCAGGAAGTTTGGCAACATGAGATTCCGAAGAAACTCCTCATTCAGAAGTAAGCCTAATTTTGGAAGATTCCAAAGAGGAGGTTCTTCGACAGCAGTATCAAAAAGCGGCTACAAGACCGGCTTATTTGATAGAAGCATGTTTCGTTGCTTCAACTGTAATGAGCTAGGCCACTTTGCAACTGAGTGCAAGAAGCCTAAGCAAGGGAAAAAGAGAGAGTCTTACGAAGAGCTCAAGGAGAAATATGATGCGCTCGTGAAAAAGCATCAAGGAAAGTCCTATCTAGCAGCAGGCAAAAGCTGGGATGACTCAGATAACGATGATGAGGAAGAGCTGGGAAATCTTGCTCTTATGGCTTCATCAGAGGAATCACTGTCTCCCACCCGTGACAGAGGAATAGAGGTAAATCCTTCTTGTCCTAAGATGTTTGCTTTGCTAGGTAAAGAACTAGATGGTGAAAGAGATAAAGTTAAGAAACTCAGACTCAAAGTCAAAGAGTTAATTGATGAGACTGAAGTTCTTAAACAGTTAAAAAGAAATCATGACAAGTTGACTGTTAAGTTGACTGAAGACTTAGCTGTTCAAGTCAGCAAAGTCAGTTGTCATGTTGTAGTAGAAACTAATCTCAGAAACCAAATTGAAGAAGAAAAGAAGAAGTGTCTTGCATATAAGAATTCCTCATATATTGTTAAGAACCTAGTTGACCAACAAGAAATAAATCGTAAAGTTGGAATAGGCTTCGAATATAACAAATCTGTAGGAAAGCCAAGCAACATAACCCCTTTTAGAAAAAGTGCTGAAAAAGGGGTATCCCACATGTTGTTAAAGACACACCGAAACCTCTCTTCATAACACCGATAGCTGAACCCATCCTTGAGAGCTCTGTACTAATTGCATATGAAATGCAGTTGGAAGATCTTGAGGAAGAGAAGAAGAGAGGAGAACAGGTTAAGGACATAAAATGAGTTAATGTCCAGAAAGAAAAGTGTGCACCAGAGACCCCAATGAAAGATGTGGGAACTTCTGCTTCCCCCAGACCTGGTGTAGGTGCAAAAGACTTAAAGAATAAAATGAACAGACCCAACACATTTGTGAACAGTAGGAACAGTAACAATAAATTTCATTCTAGTGAAAACTTCAAAGATACTGAGAAAATTGAAGTAGAATCTGTTAAGCCTCCTACTGTATTGAATAACATGCCTACTATTGATTCTTTCCATAGACCATGTGGTATAATGAATTGCATGTTATGTGCTTTTAATGCTATGACTGCTTACTTTAAACGCATGATAGCTAAGAAAGATAACATGACACCTAAACAGCACATCAATAGTAAATTTGCTAAATCCAAGACTGCGACTCCTTCACCTGAGAAGAAGGAATCATATATTCCTAAGTCTAAACAGAAAGTTGTTAAGACTGTTTATAGGAAGGTAGGAACAGTCAAGGAAGAAAATGATGTTATTCGAAAAGGATCTGTTGTCAAAGCAGACAAAGGTCAATTCTTTAAGTATGCCGGGCCCAATCAATTTTGGGCTCCGAAGATGAATTAATCCGTTTGATAATTGCAGGGAGTTAAACAGGTAAACCGAGTTATATGGATCCTGGACAGCGGATCGTCAAGGCATATGACCGGAGATAGAGCCCTGCTATCAGACGTGGTTGAGAGAGCTGGCCCAGTCGTCACCTTTGGAGATAACAGCAAAGGAATGACTACGGGATATGGCAAGTTAAATACAGGAAATGTTATCATTGAAAATGTCTCTTTGGTGGAAGGACTTAAGCACAATCTACTCAGCGTCAATCAATTCTGTGATAGAGCTTACAAAGTAAACTTTATCAAGGAGAAGTGCTTAATAGCTCATTCTAAAGAAGACAGACTAGCCTTGCGTGGAGTAAGGAAAGGAAACTTGTACGTAGCTGATTTTAACACGGGAACTGAAGATGAAGCAAACTGTTTCTACTCAAAGGCTTCATCAGAAGAAAGCTGGCTATGACACAAGAAGCTCTCACACCTGAATTTCAAAACAATGAACTCTCTAGTCAAGAGGGATTTGGTGAGAGGACTGCCTCCGATGGAATTTACACAAGAAGGATTGTGTGAGGCATGTCAGAAAGGGAAGTCAAAGAAAGCAACTCACAGAGGCACAGACACTACAAACATCACTGAACCACTTCAACTCCTTCATATGGATTTATTTGGTCCAGTAAATATTCTGTCTATGTCAAGGAAGAAATACGCCTTAGTGATTGTGGATGACTTCACAAAATATACATGGGTTTTATTCTTGAACTCTAAGGATGAAACTCCACATTTGGTGATTGATCATATAAAGCTGATTGAGTTAGATTCAAAGTTACCTGTCCGGGCAATTAGATCAGATAATGGAACAGAATTCAAAAATGAAATTCTGAATAACTTCTGCTCAGACAAGGGAATAACAAGGCAATACTCAGCACCAAGAACTCCGCAATAAAATGGAGTTGTAGAAAGGAAAAATCGAACCCTGATTGAAGCTGCAAGGACTATGCTAAATGAATCAAGGTTACCTATCTACTTCTGGACTGAAGCAGTTAATACAGCTTGTTATACTCAGAATCGAACTCTGATCAACAAAGATCATATGAAAACTCCCTATGAATTAATGGCTGGCAAGAAACCTACTCTCAAGTACTTTCATGTATTTGGAGCCAAATGCTTTGTGCTAAAGGATGGAGATGAACATCGTGGCAAATTTGAGGCCAAGGCACATGAAGCTATTTTTGTCGGATACTCAAGAAGAGCATATAGGGTATACATAATTGATCAGCATCAAGTGAAGGAAAGTGTCAATGTAACTTTTGATGACACTAAACTCCCAAGTATCCAAACTGAAGATTCTTCTGAGTCATTAAAATTTGATAATTATCCAGTCTCACATTCTGATGACGAAGAAGAACCTGAGGTTGCAGCAGGAAATAATGACAACAATGATGGTAATGATCCAGGTAATAGTGGTGGAAACAATGGTAACACTGAAGATTCTACTAATACCAGTGGTGGATCAACAAGTCATCCTAGCAGCAACTCAGGGGGAGATGAAGGATCAACTAGCACAACACAACATCACAATGAATTTCAAGGCGAATCATCAAGATCAAATCTTCCAAGGGAAATGAAATGGAGCAAAAATCATCCCTTTGAATTGATCATAGGTGATCCATATGTTGGAGTAAGAACCAGAAGTGCAACTTCAAATGAATGTTTATTTTCAGTTTTTCTATCTCAAGAAGAACCAAAGAAGATTGAAGAGGCACTAATTGATCCAGATTGGGTTCTTGCCATGCAAGAAGAGCTCAATCAGTTCGAAAGACAAGAAGTCTAGACACTGGTACCCAGGCCTAAAGATAGATCTGTTATTGGCACGAAATGGGTATACAGGAACAAGTTAGACGGTGATGGCATTGTTACAAGGAACAAAGCCAGACTAGTTGCAAAGGGTTACTCCCAAGAAGAGGGAATTGATTATGACGAGACCTACGCACCAGTTGCAAGACTTGAAGCCATCAGGATATTTCTGGCATTCGCAGCACATTCCAATTTTAAAGTCTATCAAATGGATGTGAAGAGTGCATTTCTGAACGGAAAGCTAGAAGAGGAAGTATATGTGGAACAGCCCCCTGGCTTTGAAAATCCAGAGTTTGCTGATTTTGTGTACTTTCTTTTCAAAGCTCTCTATGGACTCAAGCAAGCACCGAGGACATGGTATGACACTCTCTCTGAGTTTTTACTTGAAAATGGTTTCACTAGAGGTGTCATAGATAAAACTCTCTTTTACAAATTACATAATAAAGATATGATATTTGTCCAAGTTTATGTTGACGATATTATATTTGGTTCTACTAACGAAAACTTGTGCAAGAGATTTGCTAAGTTAATGCAGAGTAGATATGAGATGAGCATGATGGGAGAGCTGTCATTCTTCCTTGGATTGCAAGTAAAGCAAAAGGAAGATGGGATTTTTATTTGCCAATCAAAGTATGTAAGAGATCTTCTCAGGAAATACAGTCTAGAAGATTCTTCTCCGGCAAAACCCCCAATGCCAATAGCCACGAAGCTTGACAAAGATGAAACTGGTAAGAAAGTTGACATCACAAGCTATAGAGGTATGATAGGCTCATTATTATATCTAACTGCTAGTAGACCCGACATAATGTTTGCAACATGCTTATGTGCAAGGTTTCAATCTGACCCAAGAGAATCTCATCTAATAGCTGTTAAACGAATTTTTAGATATCTAAAGGGTACACCAGATCTTGGAATTTGGTACCCTAAGGATACAGGTTTTGACCTAATTGGCTATACAGATTCAGACTATGCAGGGTGCAGGATGGACAGGAAAAGTACTTCTGGAAGCTGTCAGTTTCTAGGACGACGGTTGATTTCCTGGAAGCAGAATACATTGCGGCAGGTAGCTGTTGTGCACAGATCTTGTGGATTAGGAATCAGCTAAATGACTATGGACTTGCGTTGAACAAAATTCCAATTTTCTGCGACAACACAAGTGCTATAGCTATTTCCAACAATCCTGTTCAACATTCGCGAACCAAGCATATTGACATAAGGTATCACTTTATCAGAGAGCATGTCATGAACGGAACTGTGGTGCTACATTTTATACCCACAGAAGATCAATTAGCCGACATCTTCACAAAACCACTTGATGAATCCACTTTCTCAAAGCTGGTTAGTGAATTAGGGATGTTAAACTATGGCTAAATTTTTAGTTGCTAGGAAATTAATTTAAGCTCATAAATATTAAATGTTAATATTTAAAGAGTTTATGAGATTTGAATTAATAAAATCCTAGAGCTTATGAATTTTTGGAAAATTATCTTAAGATTAAATCAATATTCTTAAAAGATAATTATTTCAATTAGAACATAAGTATTTTTGTTTAAATTTAAGCATTTATGTAAATTAATGTATATATTTTACTAATTATTAGTGTACTTTAAAATAAATAATTATGTTATTAGTTATCCAATTAATTTAATTATTAAATTAATCCAGCAATGAGTTAATTTAATTCTTAAAATTAAGTAGAATAATTAATAATGTAAATATTTATTTATTTTATATCTTTAATAATTTATTAGTATGTATTTTATTATTATTTATCTCATAATTTCTGATTGTTAATATTTATTGTATATATGTATTATCTCAGCATGACTTTTTAAGCAAAATTCTCGGTATGACATTTATTCTTAAAACTCGGCATGACTTTTTTGTTTATTAAAAAGTCATACCGAGAATTAAGAATTAAGTCATACCGACCCAACTCATATTGTATAATTATTCTATTTTATTATTTTTTTAATAATCAGCATGACTTGTTTTTACAAATGCTCGGTATGACATTATATAATAAATTTCGGCATGACTTTTTATTTTTAATAAAAAGTCATACCGAGAGTTTAGTATAATAAGTCATACCGAAAGTTTTGTTTCTATTACCTTCAGTTTTATGAAAATAAAACTCGGTATGACTTTTGAAAAGTCATACCGAGATATGTTGGTATTTGTTTTAATAAGTCATACCGACTATTAGAGTTTTACTTCCTTTTAATAAGTCATAGCAGCTATACACACACACACTGCTACACACAAACACTCGAACAGTTTTTTCTTTGAACAAGAAATCAATCGATTTTCAACTATTTCAACTGAAATCAGTTGCTGCTAATCTCTGTTTACAAGTATCTTTACTTGCTAGTTTGGTAAAATTGATTAAAACAAAGAAAACTCTGCCCGATTTTAGCAAAATCCAGTGACTGTTCTTGTTCTTATTTTTAGAATAATCGAAGCTTTCAAGTGATTTTTGTGAACTAGGACTGTTTGTGTAGTGTATTGTTGATTAAAGTTGATTTGGGGCTTATTAGAAATTAGGGTTTTTATTTAAAAGTGTAATTTTCGTATTATTGGCTTGTAATTGTTAATTTTGATTTTTAATCGCACATTGTAATTTTATTATTTGTAATAGCTTAAATCTACAACAAAAATGGCTGGTTTTTGCGAATTAGTAAAAACTAATTTTGTAGGATTTTTCAATCCGGTGAATTGTTCAGTCGAGAGGTTTCGACTGTGGATCGTATTTATGAATGAACATTCACTTATAAGAACTGCAATTACTCTGGACGCCCCGTTGCAAGTGTTAGCACTTAGGGCTCTGTATTCCACTGCTAGGAATAGGAGTACTGCAGGCAGAGTTCAATTCTCATTCAGCATAGGAGATCATGAATATATGGTGACTGAAGAGGACGTGAACAGGATTCTAGGCTTTCCAACTGACAACTTCATAGATCCACCCTCTGTATCAGAAATTCTAGAGTTTTTCTATTCCATTTGATATCAGGGTGAGATCAATTTGGTAAGATTGACGAAGTCCAGATTGGTAAGCGAATGAGACTACTTCTTTGGGACGTTAGCCAAAGTTTTTGCACCCACTACAAAGAACAACTTCAACAATATATCTTCACTACTGCAAATAATAGGGTTTTCTGTGGCCCACAACAGAAGGATAAATTTTGGAAAGTTGATTCTAAAAGAAATAATAAGGAAAATGGGGAAACCAGAAAGCAGGGAACAGGACATTCAAGTCTACTATCCGAGGTTCCTGATGCTGTTCATGAATGATTTGTTGATGGATGAAGACAAAGCCTTATTTCATAATAGTCCTGTAGAAGAATCTCCTACTTCTCAGAATAACTTATTTGTAAGGCTCCACAACAACCCCAAGTACGAAGATGTGTCAGTGGAAAGAACAGATTACATGGCTGAGGTATTAGATCTTATTGCTAATCCTGTGCAGGAACAAGAGCCAGAGCAAGTGCCAATGCAAATGGATCATCCTGTGCACCTTCTACTTGAAGCTGCTCAGCATGTCGATCAAGTGGCACAAGATCAACAGGTAATATCTCAATCACAATCTTCTAGTTCAATACCTATAGATATATCCACTGCTCTGTTAGATTTATCTGTGGCGGACTATAATTATGGTCTTACACTTCAGGATATCAGCTACGAACCTGAAAACACACAGGTTCCGTCCCCAGCTGAATTAGAGCCTCAAATAGTTTCTCCTTCATCCTCCTCTTCATTAAAAGTCAGAAAAAGGAAGAAACCTGTCAGAATAGAAAGAGGTCTTGGTGCTGAAGTGAGTGAACCCGCAGCTCTGTCTCCTCCTTCAAAAATTTCTAGAGTTGACCCTGAGACAACTGCAGCCTCAACCTATTCCAGTCAATGGGATATGGATTTTAACATGGCCATCCAAGATTCTCTAGATATACTTGCTAAACCAGGTGATCTAATTCGCTGCTCGGCCACAACATCAAATAGTGAGGAAAACACACTGCTAGGAATCACTCTAGCAGAACCTTCACTTGAAGAAATACCAACACAGGAGGGCACATTAGTTGAAGAAAATGTTTTTAATAAAAATTCGTCGGATGCCACCTATGTTGTGGACCATGACATTTTCGATGCAGTGCAGCATCAGATACCCTCCGCGGTACTGAGGAGCACCACAGACTCTCAAGAGCCTGTCATTACATTGTCTAAGGTGGTGACTCCGCTGGATTTCTTTCATCCAGTTCTCTTTCGAGAAGGTCTCGAATCCACTGGTGGATTTGAGAGTCAACCACTCCATAGAGGGAGATGGGACTCCATTCACGGAGTAGCTACGTCAGTAGCGGAGCCACTTCAAGTTAATCTTGTTGAGGACGCGCCTTCACAGGCATCAGAAGAGCATTTTGACTCTTCAAAAGCTATTGTTATATATGCAGGTACAGCTTCAGGATCTGGAAAGGAGCTAAACACGAGTGATGTGAGGCAAACACAGAGTGAAACACATGCACAGAGTGATAGTGAGATAAACAGGAGTGCAAGTGAGATGAGTGCACACACACACAGTGATCTATTATCTAAAATGGAAGCTCTCCAGAAAGAAATGCAAATTGTTCAGGCTGAGTTGGTAAAAGTAAAAGCACAAGCAGAAGAAAAATCTACATCTGCCTCTGTAACACAGCAGCTGACAATAGTACGAAAAGATGTTGATGATGTCAAAACCTCCATTCTTCTAAAAACTCAAGACATCCAGAGTGTACAGAATCTTATTGCTGAAGACATGAAAGAAGTCAGCAAATTACATGAAAAGATTGATGAGGTTGAGAAAAGCTTGACATTAACAATCATTGAAAATGAAAAGATATCTACACAAAGATTCAGCAAACTGGATGATGGAATGACACATTTGAATGAAGGAATGAAGCAAGTCTATCTGACTATGCAGAAAATGTTGACATCTTTTGAAGCTTCTAAAATCCAAGAGGATCCCTCAACTAAGGGGGAGAAATCAAAAGAGAAAGTAGCTGGAGATGAAGGGGCTTCTACTCAAGGCAAAGGGAAAGATAAACTGTATTCTAAAGATCAATTTCAATCGTATGATCCAGAACCAGAAAAATAGTTTTATGATCAAGAGAAATTCATTGATGACAGTGCTCATGATGAATCAAACTTTCCTGACTACTGCAGAGCTGAGGAAGAGATTGCATTTGATGAAGATTTTTTATTTCCAGAAGAAAAAGAAGTTGATCCAGCCTATGAAGAGGCAATGAAGAAACTAAAAGAAGACATCAAGGCAAGTCATGCAAAAACTGAAAATCTGAAAGCTCTAGTCATGGAAAGAACAAAGGCTGAAAAAGAAGAAAGCCAAGAAAAGAAAAATCTCTGGGCCATAGCAGTCAGAGAAAAGAAGAGAGATGTACAGCTCAAGATTGGAAACAAATGGGATACTGCAAGAGAAATAATGGATAAACAGCAAAAGGGTCCATTTGAAGACAAGCATCTGAAATCAATAATTGAGCGTCTAGAAAAGTCAAATGACAACATTGACAACTTCATGAAAGCTCTGAAAGAGGAAGTGGACTACATCACTATCCTAGTGGATCACATTCTTGAAGACTGGCAGATACTAGTCTACACACACAGGAATGGAACATTCAGAATGTCCTTAGAGTTTTTCAGGCAAAGAAGTTTATCAGTAATATGGACGTTCTTGAACAGAATAAAGAGGAGCTCAGAAGAAAATGAACTTCTCAGGGATAGACTTAGAGTCTTTGCCACAGCTGTTAGTCCTCAGATCTTATTTGATCCTCACGAGGTAAAATTTTTCTCAAACAAGTTGTATCAAATCATGCAGTTAAATGAGGAATCTTTTAAGGGCTACGCAGTTAAGTACATGATTCAAGTCGAAAAGATGCTAAGGTCAAAAGGGTTCAGATCCCAAGCTAAGATGGATGCTGCAGAGAAGATAAGAAACTACTGTCTGTCGAAAAGAATTCCTTCTTACATCAGGCAAATACCAAAGATAGATTCAACACAACCATCTGATGTAGAAGAAGAGATAGTAGATCCTGTTGAACAGGAAGTACTGTGGCAGTTAGCAAGAGCTGAACAAAGAAGGTTGTATGGAGAATCCACTACAACAGAACAATCAGTATCTGAAGAAGTACCGAGGACACCTGTTCATAAAGGTTCAATCCTAGAAGAAGGTGAAGTTGATACAACAAAAGACTGAAGACTTAGATAGAACAAGATAGAAACTTTGTAATAATTGTTCAGTGCTAGAGGAACATCTATCTTGTATTTATCTTTTATGTATGAATCTGGAAAATTGTTAAATATAAAACCAGAACTTTTATTTATTATTTACAGTCATTAAATGTCGTACTACTTTCTTAGTTGTTAGTTGAGTTATCATCTAGGAATTTGTGTGTTAAATGTTTAACAACAAATAGGGGAGATTGAAAGGCATATGACTAGGCCTATTTGTAATAATTAGATGACAACTCAACTCTAACTATTAAAGAGAAGTAAATACTAAACACTAAACAGGAATCAAGACGAAGACAGTCATCTAATCACAGAGGATCCAAGTATCAGAGGTATTTTGTAGGATTGCTACTCAACACTGGAAGAAGTTCATTTTATATGTTCAAGTGTCAGTGAAAATAATAAATGTGGTAGTACTTCTATAGAAGACAGAAGGTACATAAGATTTCAAGTGATTACTACAGTAGATTCCAGAAGAAGATTGAAATCAGTGAAGCAGAAGAAATGACAGAAGGCCTCTATTTAAAAGTAATTAAATGGAGAATATTTATTAGTATGACACAAATGAACCAGACAGTACATTTGTGTGTCAACTAAAATAATATTTATTCTTCATTTAAATCAAGAGGTTTCAAGATCAGAAGACAAAGAGAAATCAAGAAGACTGCAGTTTAATCAGATCTCTATAATATTTTAATTCTACAATCTAAGTAAATTAATTATTTAATTTATGATTAATTAAATTAATTCAAGTTGAATTTAATTTAATTTATAAATTATTTAATTAATTTAAGAAGAATTAATTTATTAGAAAAGAAATGAATTTATATGACTTATATATATATATTTCGAATATGAATTAAATAAGTCATACCGAGTATGACTTGAATAAGTCATACCGAATATGACTTAAATAAGTCATACCGAGCTATATATATATATGTTAAATAAGTCATACCGAGTTTTCTTTTAGAAAAGGTCATGCTGAGTTGATTTTTGAAAGGCATAGGTGTACTAACTTGTAACACTTAATTACTACGTAACTCAACTAAGTAAAAGATAAAACAACAGCAAAACAAGAGAAACTGAAGAAGCACATGGAATCGACCAACTGAAGAAATGGCAATGATACTTGGTAACTACAAGTAACTAATTTGGTTAATCAAGGATGCATAAGTGAGAAGAAGTTCAATCTGAGTATTGCTCATGCCCTAACTTATCTAATGGAGAATCAAATTAATGTCAAAGAAGTATCAAGAAGACCAAAGTGATTTCATGTAATGTATATCAACATCTGGATAATGTAAAGGTTAATCAACAAATGAGAACTGACATTCAGAAGCAAGAACCCCTACAAGACTAGTCACTTATGAACCAGACCATTGCATCAAGTGTCAGGACATTGGAGGTAAGTTCATGTCAGTAATAGAAGATCTCATTTGAATTGAGTGAGGAAAAGAAATTGAAGAAGCTAAGGAAACTTGCTCATAAAGGTTAATTCTCAATTAGTCACTAAAGAAGGTCAACATTGGATGTGTGCATATTTGCTAAGGCAAATGTCGATCCACAGCAGATCGAGATGCGGGTCGAGATTTACAAGTGAAGTAAAACACTGCAAAGGCAAATCTCGATCCAGGCGATAGATCGAGATCGAGATCGAGATTTTCACAGATCGAGATTCTCCCAGATCGAGATCGAGATTCTCCCAGATCGAGATTGAGATCTTCATAGATCGAGATCGAGATTCTCCCAGATCGAGATCGAGATTTTCACAGATCGAGATCGAGATGGGTCCAGGCGAAGATCGAGATGCGGGTAGAAATGTAACATTTAATGTTCAACGGACAAATGGCTTATTGTGAACGGTTGATCCAGAGTTGTTGTTAAAGTACTTTTTGTTGTCGAAATCCTGATTGGGCCACGTACACAAAAAGGACAAGATCAAGACTACATGACATTATAAAAGCAGCACTTTGTTTTTATTTAGAAAAGTAACTTGTATCTCTGTATTTTCAACGATAATTTTTTTAAGAGAAAGCATTTACTGTAAAACAAAAAGTGAGAGAGAGGATCAGTTGAATCTAGCTTTAATTGTTGTATTTATTGTTCAACTGATCATGATGCTTTTATGAATGTTGTAGCAAATCCATCAATGAATATAATGATATATTCTTGAAATTCTGTGTCATCATTTATTACCTGCATATTGTTTATTCTCTCATTATTTTTAAACAGTTGTATTCACCCCCCCCCCCTCTACAACACTTTGGACCTAACAATTGGTATCAAAGCTCCTGTTAAACACATCTAACAGAGATCCTATTGTGTTGTTTGAGTTGGTTCTTGAAAATCCCAGATCTAATTTTTTCTTGAAGTTTGTGCCGAAAGTTTTTATTTGTTTCTTCTTGAAAAAGTCGTAGATCTAAAAAGTTATGAGTCATGGTGTAAGGAATATTTGTACAAAATTCCAAAATACTGTACTTTAGAGCTTTGTGGATTTTTCTGTGGTCAAAACTGGAATCAACTGATTGACTAAACAAAAAGGACAATTTCGAACTTCTGTCAACTAGAAAGTGGACACCTTTTTGTTTGGACTTGAAAAATTGTGAACCCTGCTACTGTTCCTGTGATTAAAACTAACTTGCTTGAATCTTAAGTGCAAAATCTGTTGGATATTAAGTGTTGGATATTTAAAGTGAGATAATTAATTTTTCAAGTAAATACAATTTATTGTAATTTGAAAAGTGTATTATCTTAATTTTAAACTTTATTAAAATGGCCGCCGCACACAGATTTAAGATACCTCCGTTTGATGCACAACATTATGACGAATGGACCGGAAGGATGAGAGCTTACCTTGAATCAATAAACAAGGTATACTTGAGAATATTGGAAAACGGTCCATACATACCCATGAGAATTGAGCCAGAGCGAATGGAAGGAGGGATACTAATACCATTCCGGTCTGTTCCTAAAGAGGAAATGGAGTTTTCAGACGCAGATAAAGAATTGGTTGGTATGGATGCGTCGTTACGCAACGTCATAATTGAATCCCTAAACTCAGAGTACTATGTTCAAATAAAGGGATTAAAAACAGCTAAAGCCATGTGGGATAAACTGGTTGTGGTGATGAAGGGGACCGAGGAAGTTAGAGATAATCACAAACGCATTCTGATATCTGAATATGAATCGTTCAGATGCGAACGAGGAGAAAGCGTAGCGGATGTTTACAAACATTACAGTAAATTGCTTATCGAGCTGATTATAAGAGATAAAGTCTATCCACTAGCAGATTCAAATATCAAGTTTCTATTGAATTTGCCTAAACATCTGGAACACAGGATCACTGCCATTCGAGAGTCAAGAGACTTGAAAAATACTTCTCTCGAAAAGCTGTATGGTATTTTGAAGACCTACGAGCTGGAGCAGGAACAAAATGACAGAAGAAGATCCTACAATAGTGGAGAAAACAAAGCGGTAAGTGAGTCTGGACTTGTAGCTGAAGAGTCTGCTGTAAAGGCACTTGCAGCTGTCTCATTGAAAACTGCTAATCCTGAAAGGGTGGTATTAGACATTGAAGATCCATCCGAAGAAAGTGAGGATGAATACTATACCCTTGAAGAGCTGTACAAATTAGAAGACAAGTCATATGTTTGTATTGCTCGAGAATTTGTTCATATCAGCTTCAGGAAGCAAAGAAGTGGTAAAGGACGATTTGGTAGTTCTTTCAGCCGAAGAGGCAGCAGTAGCGGCAGAGGCAGTAGTGTAAGTGGTCGGGGAAGTTACAGTGGCCGAGGTAGCACATCCGGTAGTGGCTACAGACCTAACCTGGTAGACAAGAACAAGTTCAGATGCTACAACTGCAATGAATTGGGGCACTTCGCAACAGAGTGCAAGAAGCCCAAGTACGTTCATCCCAAGGAATCCTATGCTGATCTGAAAAAGAAATATGATGCCTTGGTTAGCAAGCAACAGAAGGGAAGCCGGGCGTATGTTGTGACTGAAGGGAAGGGTTGGGACGAGTCTGATGAAGATGAAGATCAGGAGCTATGCAACTTCGCTTTAATGGCAAAATCTTCAGAACAATCAGAGGTACCAATTCTAACCGTAAATGAAATGTCTATTCCTGAGTACCAAAATGAATTAGCTGCCATGACTAAAGATATGTACAATCTCTAACTAAATCTAATTGCTGTTAATGAGGAAAATGCTAAACTCTCCCTTAAGAATAGACTTCTCGAGGCCAGGGTAGAGGAATTAGAATCAGGAGAAAGTAAAGAAAGGCAGTTAATGAATCAGGTAGACGTTTTAGAACACAATCTTAAGATTAGGGAAGACCTTAACGAAGAACTTAAAAATGAATTAGCTGAGCTTAAAATAACATGTCAATCTCTTGAAGAAGCCGCTAATAAAGTTTTCGTAGAAAGGGACATGTACATGAAACTGGCAGGCAAGAGTAAAAATGAAAAAGTAAACATAGGACTTGACTACACACAGAAAAAGAAAAATAGGGCTGCTGAGTTGTTAGAGCCAGTGTTAGTCAAAGAAAATGTGCCTAAGGTTTTAATGGATGTTAGAAAACCTATCTTTAAGCATTTTGAGCCTAGGACCATAGATCCTGTTGCTACTAAAATTGAACAAGAAATTAAAATTGAAAGAGATTCAGAAGAAAAAGTAGTAGAACCTACAACTTCTAAGAGAGCGAGTAATATTGCTTATGCTAAGAGAGGTGTAGGAACCAAGGAGGCTAAGACGGTGTCATATAAACAATGGGTAGCAGGGTCAGACGAAATGAAAGCACCTGTAAAGGCAATTAAAACTGAACCTGCATCTGTATCTACATCTACACGAGCTAGAAAGGCATGCTATATCTGTAATCAAACTGATCATTTGTCTTACTATTGCCCGTTCTATGTAGAGGAAGAAAAATCTGTTGGTTGTAATACCATGCCTGCAACTACTGCTTTGCCTAACATGCATGCAAATCATGCCAAATGCAATAATCCAAATTGCATGCCATGTGCTGTAAACATCATGCATGCTTATTTTAATTTAATGAATACTGCTAGCGCATCTGTTGAACATACAACTAGTAGTAGTAAGAAAAAGCATGCGGGGTCAAAGGCTAAGACTTCAAGTCCTCCTAAAGTTAGGAGTGACCAGTCTACTCCCAAACCTGACAAACCAGTCAAGGTTGACAAGGGAAAAGACAAAGTCAAGATGAATGCCCCTGATGGCAACAAGGCAAAGCCTTCTGTATCTGAAAAGAAAAAGGAAATTATTGATGCCGGGCCCAAACATCATTGGGTTCCGAAGAACACCTAACCTTTCTGGATTTGCAGGGCAGTGAACAGGAATAGAGTAAAGTCATATGGGTGCTAGACAGTGGAGCATCGAGGCATATGACCGGCAATAAGTCCCTGCTAACAGATTTGGTGTTGAGAGCCGGCTCCGTGGTTACTTTTGGAGATAACAGCAAAGGTTACACCAGGGGATATGGCAAGATCGTTTGTGGAAATGTTATCATTGAAGACGTGTCTTTTGTGGAAGGATTGCGACATAATCTTCTCAGCGTTAGTCAGTTCACCGACAGGGGTTTTGACGTCAACTTTGGGAAGCATGATTGTTCGATTCGAAGCAAAAAGGATGGAAGCCTTGCTCTCAAAGGAGTAAGAAAGTCAAATTTGTTCATAGCTGACATGAATTCTGCTGATCAGTCTGAAGTCACGTGTTTCTACAGCAAGGCTTCTGCTGATGAAAGTTGGCTATGGCATAAAAGATTATCTCACCTGAACTTTAAAGCAATGAATAATCTCGTAAGGAGAGAATTGGTGAGAGGGCTGCCGCAGATGGAGTTCACCCCAGATGGACTCTGCGAAGCATGTGAAGTGGGAAAATCAAAAAGAGCCTCGCATAAGGATAAACAAGTGAATAGCATTACCGAGCCCCTACAACTTCTTCACATGGATTTGTTTGGACCCGTTAATGTTATGTCAATGTCAAGGAAAAGATATGCGCTGGTAATCGTCGATGACTTTTCCAAATACACATGGGTGAAGTTTGTGACATCGAAAGAGGAAGTGCCACATGAGATCATTAGACATGTACTGGAAATTGAAAATGTAGCAAGTCTGACTGTGAAGACTATCCGATCCGACAATGGGACAGAATTCAAGAACTCAGTGTTAATGGATTTCTGCATATCTAAAGGGATCAGACGACAGTATTCAGCACCGAGAACACCGCAGCAGAACGGGGTGGTAGAAAGGAAGAACAGGACACTGGTTGAAGCAGCTAGGACAATGCTGTATGAGTCAAAACTTCCTTTATATTTTTGGGTTGAAGCAGTTAGCACGGCTTGTTATACACAGAACAGAACCCTGATTATAAAGGACCATAATGAGACGCCGTATTACATGATGAATAAACGAAAACCATCTATCAAGTACTTTCACGTATTTGGTGCCAAATGCTTTGTGTTAAGAGACAATGCAAAACTTGGAAAGTTTGATGCCAAAGCAGATGAAGGGGTTTTCATTGGATATTCTCTTGAAGTAGTAGCAACGTACAGGGAGTTTGTGCTTAATGATCGCAAGGTGGTTGAAAGCCTTAATGTCACATTCGACGACTCAAAGCTCCCTTCTATACAAAAAGAAGATAGTGAGCCCACTTCCCTAAGATTTGAGAATATGGATATTGATGAAGTGGATACAGTTCCTGAGTCTGTAGTGCAGGGTAGTGATCCAACTATAAATAATGAAATTAATCAAGAGTCTAGTGTTTCGCAAATTCAAAACACTAGGGCTGAGGGATCACCTTCCGTCAGACCTGGTACTAACTCAGGGGGAGTCAGTGTGCACTCAGGGGGAGCAGCTCACTCAGGGGGAGCCAGTACTAGCTCAAGAGAAGCTAGTGAAAGTGCTTATAGACTAAGTCACCTTCACTTACAAGATCAAGCTGAATCATCAAGAACATTTGCTAGGGATCGCACTTGGAACAAGGACCATCCGTTCGAGCTAATTATTGGTGATCCAGAAGCCGGAGTGACTACTAGAGGAAAAGCTAGAGCTGAAATTGCCACTGAGAATGAATGTCTATACTCAGTGTTCCTTTCCCAGATGAAACCTAAAGTGGTGGAAGAAGCTCTAGATGACGCTGATTGGGTGATTGCTATGCAAGAGGAACTCAATCAGTTTGAAAGGCAGAAGGTGTGGAAGCTAGTACCCAGACCAAAGAATAGATCTGTTGTTGGGACAAAATGGGTATTCAGAAACAAGCTGGATGGAGACGGACTTGTAACACGAAATAAAGCTCGCCTGGTTGCTAAGGGTTATACTCAAAGAGAAGGAATTGATTATGATGAAACCTATGCACCAGTAGCAAGGCTAGAAGCAGTAAGGATGTTCTTGGCATTCGCAGCACATCATGGTTTTAAAGTCTATCAAATGGATGTCAAGAGTGCATTCTTAAACGGTGAACTGGATGAAGAGGTGTATGTCGAGCAACCTCCCGGGTTTATCGACAGCAAATATTGTGATTATGTTTATCGACTCTTCAAATCAGTATATGGCCTTAAGCAGTCTCCGCGAAAGTGGTATGAAACTCTGTCAGACTTCTTACTAGAAAGTGGTTTCACCAGAGGAGTAATCGACAAGACGCTTTTCTACAAGAAATGCAAAGATGATCTAATAATGGTACAGGTATATGTGGATGACATTATCTTTGGGTCTGCAAATGAGAAGTTGTGTGCTAAATTCGCTAAGTTAATGCAATCAAGGTATGAAATGAGCATGATGGGAGAGCTGACGTTCTTTCTGGGCATTCAAGTTAGTCAGAAGAAGGACGGGATATTTATCTGCCAGACCAAGTACATTCATTATCTATTGAAGAAGTATGGTCTCCAAGATGTATCACAAGCTAAGACTCCTATGGCAACAGCCACGAAACTTGACGAGGACAAATCGGGTAAACCTGTAGACATCTCAAGCTATCGAGGTATGATCGGCTCACTTTTGTATTTAACTGCTAGCAGTCCTGATATTATGTTCTCTACGTGCCTATGTGCAAGGTTCCAAGCAGATCCTAGAGAGTCACATCTCATAGCCGTAAAGCGTATTTTTAGGTATCTCAAGGGAACATCAAATCTTGGGATTTGGTACCCAAGAGATACAGGGTTTAATCTTGTTGGCTATTCGGATTCAGATTACGCAGGTTGTAGAATAGATAGGAAGAGCACTTCAGGAAGCTGTCAGTTCCTTGGAAGAAGGTTGGTGTCTTGGCAAAGCAAGAAACAACACACAGTATCTACCTCGACAGCTGAAGCAGAATATATTGCTGTTGGAAGCTGTGTGGCCCAGATACTGTGGATGAAGAACCAACTCAGGGACTACGGTGTGGAAGTATCTAAGATTCCTATCATGTGTGATAACACAAGTGCTATTGCAATGACCAACAATCCTGTGGATCACTCCAGGACCAAGCACATTGACATCAGGTATCATTTTATTAGAGAGCATGTAGAAAATGGAACTGTAGAGTTGCATTTTGTGTCTACTGAACGTCAAATAGCAGATATATTCACTAAACCTCTAGACGAATCAACATTTTCTAGATTGGTTGGTGAATTAGGGATGCTTAACACTTTTTAGTTTTGCTACCTATCTGTTATAATTCAGTTTGTGTACATATTATTGTTGTTCATGAATATTCATAATTAATAATGTGTACTTAACTTCATAAATGTATGTATTACATCTCATAAAAGGAAGTTAGAAAGTTTCATGAAATTAATCTTGTGCTGATCTGTGTATCTAAATGATTAATGTCTAATGATGTGATAAGATTTAATGCTATACTTCATTTTGTAATGCATGATTTATTTGCTAAATTCCCTGTCGTTTCAAAATTGTAAGTTTCTTAAATGGTGTGAAAATTTGTGGTGAAATCTTGTGAATTTTACATATAAATGTTTAATTCACATAATTTCATTAAAATTTTCCAAGGCAAATCTCGATCTGGTTCTGGATCGAGATCGAGAACGACTTGTGAAAATTGGTTTAAACACTAAGGTACATCTCGATCTATCCACATCGAGATCGACATCGAGATGTAGATCGAGATGCGGATCGAGATCGACATAGAGATCGTCATCAAGATGTAGATCGAGATGCGGATCGAGATCGACATCAAGATCGACATCTAGATGAGGATCGAGATGCGGATCTCGAGATCGAGATGTGACTTGTCTTTTCAGTTACTTCTTTTTAGGCGTGCAAGTATATATTATAGCATTAAAAAGGCTGTTCATTATTTACATTAACTTTCTTTCTCTCTTTCAAAAGCTTAAGCTCTTCATATACACACGTGTATACATACATTACCAGAGTTCTTTTCCCTGCCATTACATCAAGTTTTCTTGTAATTTTCTTAAACAAAAATCACTAACTGTTACTTAAAAGCATCAATAACTAAAACGAAACTCTGCTAAAATTTTGTTTAAAACTGTTGAACTTCTTGTGTTGTTTTAACGTCATTACTGTTCTTGCAATTAGTTCTTTAGTTTTCTTTTTCATTCGAGTGAGTTTGTTTTTGTTTCGTGCTTTCTTATTCTTAAGTTCTTTTGTGTTCTTGAGCAAAATAGTTGTGAGTACTACTGGTTAATCCTTAAAGTGCAACTTTACCGCCGTGTTTCTGGTTTTCTGGAAAAATAATTTATTTTGTAACGGCTGTTCACTTTAATTTTCGAAAACTCAACCGTCAATCATTAGTGGGAAGTTAAGTGGTCATTAGTGGGCAGTTAATTTGTTTTAATGTGTGTCACTAATTACGTGGGGTAATTAGTGGGGTTCGTGCACGTTTTATTTTGTTTAAATTTAGAACTTGTTCTCTAAAAATTCCATTGCAAAACCATTTTAGAACATTTCTTTTCTCAAACACTAATTTAAAATGGCAAACCCAAATTTCACAATTCCCAAGACCAACTTTGTTAATCTCTCTGCTGATCGAGCAACTGGTAGATTTATTCACTATCAGTTCTGGATTGAATCCCTCAACAACACATCAATCATAAGTCATGCTTTAACTGCCTCTCCCATCCTGAATGTCGAAGCCCTTCAAGCTGCTTACTCTACACTAGAGATTCAGGGTGGAAAAGCCAATCCAACAGGCCTATCCTTTACTATTGGTGGTGTCAAATATGAAGTCAGTCTGCGGAAGTTCAATGAGTTACTCGGGCTTCCTACAGAAGATTATGCTCCGGAACCCACTATGGAGGATATGTTGCAATTATTCACGGAGATAGGTTGTCGCCCTCCCACGGGTCCTATCAAGGTAACAAAGGTTAACACCGGTATGCTACCAGCTGAGTGGGATTATGTAGTTCAGGCCATTCAGCGCTGCATGTTCCCAAAGGACAAAGACTACAGGCCAATGAACAACAGTTGCCGGGTAATACTATATGGAGTGGCAAACAACAGGAGAGTGAATGTGGGCAAACATCTGTTGATTCAGTTGCATGAGAGGTGGGCATTGGAGAAAAATGCATCAAGGAATCCGGAAGATGGTCCAGTCAAATGCTGGATGCCAAGATTTCTTCAGATGGTTCTGGATGACGTCCTTTCAGAGGAACACAGAAGAGTATTTCAAGGCTCTGAAAGGATGGCATGTTTTGATATGACTCTAAAGAGTATCTCCACCATGGAAACCCAGCAAAAGTCAAGACTTTTTGAGTTGCGCCTGACTCCGTACTTCCAGGATCTGCAAGATGAGTATGCTAGGAGGCACGCTTCTCAGTTTACTGCAGTAGAAGCTGAGAGTAGCGGTAACGAAGCTGAAGGTGGAGATCAAGTGCCTAGAAATTTGGAACAAGCAGGAATGGATGTTGACATGGCCGAGGCAAATGTTGCAGAAGCTGGAGCTGACAAGGATGACGATCTTCTTAGTCAGGTACCTATTCTTGCTGATCTTGATCAATCATCAATTCAACCTGTTTTCTACAGCCGTGGGCCTGAAAACCCCCAGGCTCTATCCCAGGCTGCAAGCCCTTCTGTTCATAAACGTTCAGCCAGCCCTAAAACTGGTGATAAAAGGAAGGCAAGCTTATCTGAGTCGAGTGATTCGAGTGGAGGGAGTGTAGGAGTTGAGAGAGTAGTCACTTCAGCAGCTCTGCCACCTCCAAAGAAGCAAAAGGTGGATTCAAACCCAGTGGCAACTGCACAACCTGTTAAGGCTAGTTTACCTCTCACAGCCACCACACCTCACGCTGGTGGCTCTCCTCTCAAAATCATTTCAACACATTCGCACTCGCCTAGGCATGTTGGTGAGAGTCAAGGAGGGGGTCCAGCTCAACAGCCAGTAGGAGCTGGCCCTACCTCCCCTGAGTTGTCCGCTCAGGGCTCTTTGAGCAATTTCTCGGAAGGGGAATGGCAAACTGAGACTAGCACTTCTAATACTAGTATCTCAGGAAGTTTTAATGAGGAAGAGTCTGTCGAATCCAGTACGGATGATGCTTCCTCATCTAAATCAGAAAACAAGTTGCTTGCAGAGCAACGACATCTGGTGACTGGTGGGTCTACGCCTCCAGAATAGCCCAGCGAACCAGAAAAGGTTCTAAGTGAACAAGGGGATGACATGGTCATAACGTCATCTCCTGTCGTAGACACAGCGCTTAAAGGCTCAGTCTCACTGACCGATATCGCCGACCAACTCACCGCTAGTCCCCAGCGATTAGTGGATGAGGCTCTAGTTCTGTTAGGCTCTAAACACGAGGGAGAGACAGGGAGAGTAGATCCCTTCTTTTTAGGGATCTTGAGTGAAACAGAACCCGGCGAGAGTAAACAGTTTAACCCAAGCCAAACACCGTCCCCCAAATTGCAGGATCTAGTGAAGAAAGTGGAGGCTTTGGAGGCTGGAGTTGCTGGTGTTACTGCTGCTGTCTCTTCTCACTCTGGAAGATTGGAGGTTGGAGCTCAGTTCATGGAGAACCTCATTGCCGTCCAAAATCAAATGATTGACAAGATAAACAATCTCGGATTGGCACAGGTGGAGGTTGGAAGATCAGTAGATGATGTCACTTATGGCATGTCTCAAGTTTGGACGAAGCTGAATGAACTACTTGATGCTGTCTTTGGCCGTAACAGGGCTGGACCTGGTCCTTCAACCGGTGGTGGTGGTGACGATAATAATGATGATGATGCTCCTGATGAGGATAACACACCTAAGGGGGAGAAGGAGGATCAGGGTCTGAAAAAGCTGACTAGTAAGGGTCCGGTGATCGAGTCCTCAAACAAATCTGGTGAAAAGGTGGAGGAGGCTCAACCGGCTCTTAAGGACAAAGGCAAGCAGAAGATGGTAGTTGAAGAAGAAGCTGAGAAAGAAACACCTCTTGTCGATGCATTTATGGGAGACTTTATTGAAGATTCTGATGATGACGAGATGGATGTAGAAGCCTTAGTGGCAAGGAGGTCGAGACTCGAGCAACGGGCAAGAGAATGGGAACAAGAAAGAGGTCTAAATCCTGGCGGATCTGGCGCAGGAGTTGCAGGTGATGCAGGAGACCACTCGGTTGCTGACGAGCATGTCCTAGAAGAAGAAGTTGATGAAGCGGAGATGTAAGGAGAGATTTTCAGGGAAGCCAGAGAAAGAGTAAATGAAGAAGTACTACAAGGGATAGTTGAAAAAGAACTAATGGCAAAGGAGAAGAGAGCGGCTCAGAAAACTCAGCATGAGTTTGAAATGAAAAAGATCAATGATCCTAAGGTCCAGGCTGACATAAGGAGGGAAGGTCCCGAGTGGGACAAGGCTAGAGAAGCCTTAGCTGGACCAAGAGCCTATGCTCATGACTCAGAAAGATTGAGCTTTCTTCTTCATAAGCTAGAAAATCTAAACCCTGGGCTGCTGAATTATCTAAATTGTATAAGACAGGGATGCACCTCCGTACAAGTCATATTCAAGGAGAAGGCATGGAATCTGATGATCACTTGGACACCCATAACAAAAATCGGGCCGTGTATGGTCGATGAAGCTTTCTTCCAAGAAAGGGGTGCTAGTGAACTGGTAGAATTCGCTCACAAGGTAGACACCTCTGTCACGACTGGAGTGCTATTTAAGGAGAAGTTGTTGAAGATGGCTGAAGACAGAGGGGTTGACATTATTCTAAATCCCTACCAGATCAGATATGTCCATGACAAGGTCTTGAGGATCATAAATCTGCATGACTCGAAACTAACTCCGAGCGGAAATGTGCTGAAGGCAGTTGCAAAGCTAGTCCTCTCTAAGGGTTTTCTAACAAAGGAAAAGAAGCTGGTGGCTAAGGACTTGGAGAAGCTGATAAGAAGGCAAGATGCTAGATACAAGTTGCCTGAAGCTACACTACCAGTGGTTAAGAAGGAACCTGAAGACTATGCATTCGAGCAGAAAGACGAGGCAATAAGGGAGCATGTGCAGAGATACGGAGATCCAAGAATAGACATTCCAGAAGAAGGGGAAATAAGGGAGGAAGCTGGTGCAAATGTCAAGTTTGTCAAGAGCAAAGCTGAGAATGAGAATGATCTGCTGATCTATACAGACAAGCATAAGGTGGAAACCATCATTGAAATCAAGTACGACATCTTTGCAGAACACAGTCATGAAACACTGTGTATTATAAGGGAATTGATTGAGGAGATGGATGTTGTTGACGAGTTTGATCAGGATTATCTGAGGGTCACGTTTGATAACTTCTGTAAGAGAAGACAACAGCTTGATATTCAGAGGCTACAGCAATGCACCACCGCTATTGTCATTGGATACCCTAAGCAGCTGGTTATAAGGAAGAAAGGGGAAAAGGGGTACCCTGACAAAGTCACAAAGCTGAGGTTTGAAGACATTCCCACGAAGCTTACCACTCGCAGCATGGTTGAAAGGTGGTTGAGGTTGTTTCGAAATTACAAGATCAGAAATCATGTGGAAGCAGAAGGACTTAATCTTCTCAAGAAAAGAATGGATGAAGTCTGCAACCCTGAGTTCATGAAGAAAGAAAAAGCAGCCAAGAAGAAAGCTCGTGAGGAAGAGGAGCGCAAGAAATCAAAGTTTTAATGTATTATGCTTATAATGTTTCTTTGCGTTGTAATTTGTTTTCTTGTTTTCCTGCATTGTAAAAATATTATCTGTTTTCTTGTGTAGTGTAAGGTAGAAGTTAGTTAGCTAAGTGTCTTGAAACTGGTTTATATTAGGCGTCAATTATTTCGCGAAGTTCGGCGGTGGTAATACTGCTAAAAGGACTTCAGAAGGATAATTGAAGATTGAGTGGACCGTGCTCTTAAAGTACTTAGAGAAAATCTCTAGAAGAGCATGAAGCCATTTAATCGAGCCAACAGGTGTCTAATTTTGGCACTTGAAGTATCAGTAATAGACATGAAGTTAATTAATCAAGCCAAGCATTATGCAAGTTGACATGATCTTTTATGAATGTTATTTTATCTTTTTCAGTCCCTGGTTAGTTGAGTTATCCTCATTGTGAATTTGGTTGTCATTGTTAGACAATCAAATAGGGGGAGATTGAAAGGCATAGGTGTACTAACTTGTAACACTTAATTACTATGTAACTCAACTAAGTAAAAGATAAAACAACAGCAAAACAAGAGAAACTGAAGAAGCACATGGAATCGACCAACTGAAGAAATGGCAATGATACTTGGTAACTACAAGTAACTAATTTGGTTAATCAAGGATGCATAAGTGAGAAGAAGTTCAATCTGAGTATTGCTCATGCCCTAACTTATCTAATGGAGAATCAAATTAATGTCAAAGAAGTATCAAGAAGACCAAAGTGATTTCATGTAATGTATATCAACATCTGGATAATGTAAAGGTTAATCAACAAATGAGAACTGACATTCAGAAGCAAGAACCCCTACAAGACTAGTCACTTATGAACCAGACCATTGCATCAAGTGTCAGGACATTGGAGGTAAGTTCATGTCAGTAATAGAAGATCTCATTTGAATTGAGTGAGGAAAAGAAATTGAAGAAGCTAAGGAAACTTGCTCATAAAGGTTAATTCTCAATTAGTCACTAAAGAAGGTTAACATTGGATGTGTGCATATTTGCTAAGGCAAATGTCGATCCACAGCAGATCGAGATGCGGGTCGAGATTTGCAAGTGAAGTAAAACACTGCAAAGGCAAATCTCGATCCAGGCGATAGATCGAGATCGAGATTCTCCCAGATCGAGATCGAGATTTTCACAGATCGAGATTCTCCCAGATCGAGATCGAGATCTTCATAGATCGAGATCGAGATTCTCCCAGATCGAGATTGAGATCTTCATAGATCGAGATCGAGATTCTCCCAGATCGAGATCGAGATTTTCACAGATCGAGATCGAGATAGGTCCAGGCGAAGATCGAGATGCGGGTAGAAATGTAACATTTAATGTTCAAGGGACAAGTGGCTTATTGTGAACGGTTGATCCAGAGTTGTTGTTAAAGTACTTTTTGTTGTCGAAATCCTGATTGGGCCATGTACACAAAAAGGACAAGATCAAGACTACATGACATTATAAAAGCAGCACTTTGTTTTTATTTAGAAAAGTAACTTGTATCTCTGTATTTTCAACGATAATTTTTTTAAGAGAGAGCATTTACTGTAAAACAAAAAGTGAGAGAGAGGATCAGTTGAATCTAGCTTTAATTGCTGTATTTATTGTTCAACTGATCATGATGCTTTTATGAATGTTGTAGCAAATCCATCAATGAATATAATGATATATTCTTGAAATTCTGTGTCATCATTTATTACCTGCATATTGTTTATTCTCTCATTATTTTTAAACAGTTGTATTCACCCCCCCCCCTCTACAACACTTTGGACCTAACAATTTTGTTTAATTAAAATAAGTCATACCGATTTATTAATTAAATAAAATCCGGATATGACTTTCAAAAGGTCATACCGAACTTTTGATAAGTCATACCAAGTTTTAATAAGTCATACCGAGCTCAGAAAGTCATGCCCAGTAATTTCAGAAGTCATACAAGGGTTAATTTCTTGAAATTAAGTCATACTCATAAAGGTCATAGCAGCCATTTCAAATCTCTATAAATATGAGATGATCTCTTCACTTTTCAGTTGTTCAATTGTTAAGAAGTTAGAAAATCAGATCAAATTCAGTAATTTATCTGCATTGTAATATTCACAGATTTCTGTGCTGAGTTTGGAATATAATTGTTAAACGCGAACAGTTCATGTCAAAATTGTTCTAAGCTTTTTAACAGTTATATAATCTTTCTACTTATTAATTGTGTAATACTAATCAAGTTAAAATTATATCTTTCACTTGAACAGTATTTCATTAATTAATATTTCGCGAGTAATTAAGATAATATTTTTAATCCAATTATTCCGCGATTAATTTTCAGATATTTCATTCAACCCCCCTTCTACAATATCAGGGACCAACAGTAGCAACCACCTGGATTTGTTGATCCAAAATTTCCTGATCATGTGTACAGGTTAGACAAGGCACTATATGGATTGAAGCAAGCACCAAGAGCATGGTATGAAACTCTATTAAAATTTCTTCTTGAAAATGGATTCATTAGAGGTACCATTGACAAAACTCTCTTTATCAGAAAACATAAAGGTGATATTTTGCTTGTCCAAATTTATGTTGATGATATTATATTTGGGTCTATTAATAAAAAACTCTGTGAAAAGTTTAGCAAATTAATGCAGTCAAATTATGAAATGAGCATGATGGGAAAGTTGGACTTCTTTTTGGGACTTCAAGCCAAACAGAATGATGATGGAATCTTCATCAATCAATCAAAGTATGTGAAAGACCTATTAAAGAAGTTTGATATGCAAGACTGTGCAACTGCCAAAACTCCCATGTCAAAAACCACTAAGCTAGACTCTGACCCAAAGGGTAAGAAAGTTTACAACACTAGCTATAGAGGTATGATTGGCTCATTATTATATTTAACTGCAAGTAGACCAGATATAATGTTTGCAACATGCCTATGTGCTAGATTTCAGGCTGACCCTAGAGAATCACATTTGTTATCTGTGAAAAGAATTTTTAGATATCTCAACGGTGCACAAACACTTGGACTTTGGTATCCTAGAGAGTCAGATTTTTCAATAATTAGTTATTCAGACTCTGACTATGCATGATGCAAAGTGGACAGAAAAAGCACAACAGGTCATTGCCAATTTTTTGGCAACAAATTAATTTCTTGGTTTAGCAAGAAACAACAAACTGTATCAACCTCAACAACTGAGGCTGAATACATAGTAGTTGGAAGTTGTTGTGCTCAAATTCTGTGGATGAGAAATTAGTTACTTGATTATGGACTAACATTCTTAAATACTCCTATATATTGTGATAATACTAGTGCTATTAAAATTGCAGAGAATCCAGTCCAACATTCCAGAACAAAGCACATTGATGTCAGGTATCATTTTATTAGAGAACATGTTGAAAATGGTATTGTGACACTTCATTATTTCCAACTGATAGATAGATTGCAGACATATTAACCAAACTACTTGATGAGTCTACCTTTCTCAGACTGGTTGAACATGCATAAATATTCACAGAGCTTTTCACGAACCCTAGCTAATTTCTTCAAGCATTTTCATCACTTTCAACTCAAAAATCTCAATGGCTGCTTTTCAACTGTTATGAGGGGTCCCAAAGCAATTGCATTCACATTTGGGGATATTGAATTCATGACCACAAATCATGTTGCAGCCCTTGGTGAAAAGAAAGGGGTAGAAGCTGACTACTACCCTATGATGGATTTCTTGGAGCAGAGTGAGCTCAGTTACATTCTCAAGGCATCACCCGTGATTCATATGGATGCTGTTTCTCAGACCTGGAGCTCTGAAAAGGTAGTTGATCCTTCTCAGGATCAAGCATGTAAAATCATGTTCACCTTTGGCTCCACTATATTTGATGTTACTGTTGATGTGCTAAATCCAGTGTTTATACTGCCTACTAAACAACCTTTTGATGAAACTATTTCTGATTATGATATTAAGAGCATGTTTAAATCACTAGGTTATTCTGGTAATTTAGAAAACATGAGTAAGTTAATTAGGCCATATTTGAGAAAAGAATGGTCATTTTTCTTCGATCAACTTGCTAAGTGTTTTACTGGTAAATATAGTGGATTTGATGCTATTACTTATCAAATTGGTCAGAGTCTCCTGTTTGACAAGGTGATCAACATTAATGATATGTTGCTCACTCAAATGGGAGCAAAATTGAATAATGTGCAAGAAGGGAGGAAAAAGGTCTATTATCATAGATTCCTTATGCTTCTCCTCAATCACTTCATTCCTAACATGTCTTTCAAGCTTGCTGATGATTGCTGTGTGCAGGCATATAAGTAACAAATGAGGATATTCTCTGATATTAAGAGAATTGATGACAAAAAGAAGAGTCTACCTGCCATGACTTATCCACAAATAATGCAGGTAAAACTCTCTCACTACAAACCTTCTATCTACAATGCTTCATTTTATTGTGGTGAAATGGTGCAGGAACAAGTTATGAAGAGTCCCCCTGCACCTACCCAAGTAACCAAATCCTCTTCCACTAAACAATCTCGAAAACCAAAATCTAAAAAGAAACCAACCTCTGGTGTCTCTCAACAGGCACCAGTTGTAAAGAGAAGGAGACTGGTTCAAACAAGGCTAATAGATGAGCCAAGTGACGAGGAGCTCAACCTCTAGAGAAATAAGTTGTTGAAGGGCTTTATTTGCTGAAAGAAGGTCATGATATACTTGATTCTAACCTTCAAACCCAGTCTGTAGACTCTCAAAAGGCTACAGACTCTGATAAACCTAGGGATGCACCTCTGGATTCTCAAATTGAGTCTCTTGGGAAATCTTTTGCTAAGCAGTACAAGAGGTTGAAGAAGGCTTATTCTGCAAATACACACAAGCCTATTACTATTACTAACACTATTTTGCATGGAACAGATGCTCCCAAGGCTCCTGCAGAGCCAGACTCTGAAAGTAATAAAATACCTGAACAAGAGTCTAATGTTGAGTCAGAGTCTAGACTGCCTTTAGACTCTGATCATGAAACATTTTGGGAAGGAATGCCATTGGATGCAGCCTCATGTCTCATTGATGAAATCATTACTCCCCATGATGAGGTACTGTTATTTCTATATCCTTTGGTGGAGTCACTAGAAGATCCTCAACTCTACAAGACACAACAACAAGTCTTGGATCTTCTCACAACTTATGCAGCCCTTAGGAAGAGAATGAAGATGGAGCTACAAATGTCTGCACAAGATGTGGTCACAAATCTCTATAGTTACCTATTCAACTCTTCATTACAAGTTAAAGCAGTTGGGCTCATAGAAGGCATGACAAATGAAGTTCTCAAAGCACTTGGTATGCCAGACTCTTAAAAGCCAAAAACAAAGAAGCCTAAAGAGCTTAAGGTCCAAGATAGTAGAGAATCAGTGTCTGTTGCTAAGTTGGAAACTGAGATTGAGCAACCGGTTTTTAACTATGAAGCAATTTGGGATAATGGAGTTACCTACATGACAACAATTCAATAGATTTCTTACCATTCAACCTCTGTCAAGACAGATGGCTGACTATCTTGTCCATAATATAGGTACAATTGCCAATAAATACATCTATCCAACCTACAAGAGTAGATTGGATCAATTCAATGGCATATATTTCCAGGGAACTACAGGAACTCTTCAATCTCACAAATGCCCTGGCAATATATGAAATCCATCGAAGGGCCTTTCATCACAATTTGGATGCATTTATTATTGAAGAACAACAGGAGCTAGCAGGAGATGCAAAGAAGTTGGAGGATGGGACTAGTGCACCAGTGGTTACTAGTGATAAAGATGTTCAGTCTGCCTCACCCACACAAGAACCACCTAGTCAGAGGTTGGGTGATAGTGGGGTAGGGGAGCATACTTTTAGGACCTTTTTAGTAACTCTGAAATATGATGTTGAGAACCCCAGTGATATGGGAGGACAGACTTTGATGGATGCTCATGAAGAATTTCCACAATCTATTCTATTAGAGTCTGTCCACCTTGAGGGGGAGTCTCATGCACCAACAGTCAAAGATGGTGACACTCAGACTCTAGCTTTTAATGAAGTCATACTGAAGCAATAAAGTCTAGAGTAGACCCTGAGACTGGAATACTGGAGCCAACAGACTCTGAAAAGAAAGAAGATGCTTGTAAAGGTTCAGAGTCTGTTGATGCTCACCCCTTGGTAGAAATCCCTAGCCTTCAGACATTTGAAAGGGTTCCTCTCCATCAAGGTGGTTCAGGTATTGAAGCAACTATTATTTCTCTCATCCCCTCTTCTGTAGGACCTTTGAGTGCACCTATCCAAATGAGTGAAAAAATAAATGAGAGGCTGACACTGGTCCAGGAAAAAGCAGAGGTAGATAAGGCTGTAGAGAGCTTGAGTGAGAATGAGAGAGTGGGTGCCCAACCCCACTTTGAGGATGAGAGATTAGGGTATCCTGAACCTAACTTTACTTATTAGGATCAAGATTTTCTACAGAGTTGGTCCAATGAGTTGGGGCAGGGAATGGATGAAAATTCTTTTATTCTAATTATGCAGATTGGCAAAAAGGAGGAGGCTCTAGCTGCACAATACTCATTCACACAGAGACCACAACATCATTTGATGGATTCTCTAGCAAGGAGAGCAAAAAAAGTCATGGAGGCCTTGGTGGATCCAACTATCATTCCAACTGAGACTGCAGAATTGAAGTCATAAGAACCACTTTTGATCATGCCTATAAGGGCTAGGCTTCCAGAGTTTATAGATTTTGATCACTCTAAGGAGGAGTCAGGGTCTATAGTCCCTCTTGCAATTTCAGAGTCTACACTACCACCAGAGTCTACACCTCCAGTTACCAAGATTGAGCCTGTTGATGAGGATTGTACTTTTGAGGATGATGGACCATTTAATCAATCTTTTCTTTATTTTGATAAGGTGTTTCCTCAGTCTTGGGAGTCTACACAACAAAAGGGCATAGATGATAAAGCAAACTTTGACTGCATTTTGAGTATTCATCAGTCTGAAAGACTTAAGGCATTTTAGAAAAAAAAATCTACAAGAACATGGTCACTAAACTGGTGAAGCAGATCAAGAAATTGATGCAGATGTTTAGATTGAAATAGAGAATGTTGCTGCCTAATTAGATAGTGTGGTCAAGGAAATATCTCATATTCAAACCAAACTTACTAGTTTTGATAACACAACTTCTCTACTCAGTACTAGATTTGACATAATTCACTCCCTTCAATTATCCAAAAAAGGTGCTTTCAAGGATGTTATTGCTGATATCACTACAAATCAAGCTCATCTTCAATCTACAATATCTGCTTTAAACAACAAGGTTGATTCAGTCATTGTAGAACAAGCCAATATCTCCACAGTACTTGAACAGATTCTGTTGGTTGTCACCAGTAGTGATGATGTCAAAAGGGGGGAGAAGAAAGTTGGTGATTCCTCCAGGAGAAATAAGGATGAGGTCTGCAAGGAGGCTAAAAAGGGAGTTAAAAGGAGGATAGATGATGATGAAGCTGGTGATAGTTCTCATGGTCCTAGGGGTCCTGGTAGTGTGCCACAAAAGCAGTCTAGAGTGGCTGTAGTATCGAAATATCAAACACACCAGTCAGGGACAGGACATGGGAAATCAGAGTCTAAGTAGACTCTGATGAGGCTACTCATTTTAATCCCTCAGTGTCTTGTGGGAAGCACCTTATATCCCTCATGTCTATTACTCCTCCTCAATGCTTTAAAAACCTTCACCAAAAGGCCAGAGTTCGGTTATATATTGAAACACTACAACAAATTGGGGTACAACAATTTGATGTCTAAGAGGAGATGTTGCTATATGGCAGCCACAGTGGTGGGATTTATAATAGTTCAGTTTGTAATTATTGTGTCAATGGAGTGGAAAAACAATGAAAATAATTCTGGTTTATTGGAAGGCCTTGATTCTTATGAGAAAATGGTGGCAATCTTATTTCGAGTTACAAACACAAGGCACACTGGTGAATCTGTGTTTGATATCTCAACCATCTCTCCAGCTGTCCTTGTGGTGTTTATCTCTATGATGTGAGTTTTATTCTCTTGTTCTCCATTCATTTTTGTACGTATTGTCATTACTTATCACCATATAATTATAAGCCCTCTTGGGTACGTAAGTTAGGAATGATTGAATCCCAATCACCAAGGACTAGTACTATACACACACACACACACACATGACACACCACAAGGTGAGAACAATTTTTACACAACTAAAAATGTGTAGAATTGTTTTTCTCCCTAAAATAAACAAAACGGTACTAGCACAAAATTACATTCTATATGTATATACGAGTTGATGATTAGTACATTGGCTAGTGCCATTATATGAGTTAATTTTTCAAATCATGTGTTCCGATTAATAATCAATCACATACATACATAATCTTAAACCAAACAAACAAACATTCGAATATTTTTACGATAAAACAACAATTCATGATTATAGCCATGTGATAGTACTTAATTATGAGAATATAATTCTTGATTTCTTATGTCTTTGATCGCTTCTTTTCATGTCATCTATGAGACTGATGCTCTTAACTATGATGTATGTATAGGTATCTTCCTCCATATGCTTCGTTTTTACCAGTTAAAAAGGGTGAAAATTCTTCAAACATTGTTGACAAGATGACAAGTAGAAGATCAAAAAGGAAATATCTGCAGTTCTCGGAGCCAGCTTATCTAATAATCTTCACTATACTCATTTGCATATCTGAGAGAAAGAGCCTAAAGGAAGATCCCCTCAATTTCAATGTCTTCAACATCATTTTCGAAGTGATCAGGTATAAATTTATTTATTCCGAGATCGATCTTCGATCTCGTTTAATTCTTATTTTATATCTTACGTGCATGCATGCATGCACAAGCATGAAGCAATCTAACAAGGAGTTGCAGTCCTACAGCACCCTGTACTTTTGCAAACAGTTCTAGTAAAATGTGTGTTATGAGTTATGACATACATAGCACACATATGTAATACATATTAATTCAACTAAAATAATAATGTGTTTTTTGTAGTGCATATGGGAACGTGGGTGCTGAGACAGTGCTTATGCATGATAGATCAAGAACACCTCTATGAGGCAATTTTCCACTTAATAGTGATTCAGTTCATTTTGATGAATCAGGTGTTGGGAATATAACTGAATTGACGGATTTCACTTGCAGGTACATAATGTTATATTTGGAATGCAGAGTGAAAGTGAGAGAGAGAAACACTTGAGTGAAAGTGAGGGAGAGATACACTTGAATGAGAGATATGGAGAGAAAGAGTGACACACTTCAAAGTGCTCGACACTTTAGTGTAAACACCAACATAACGTAGTAGAAGTGAGGAAGCCATAAACCAAACACTTACCCTTGCTACATGCTACTTCTGAAAGAAAAACTACTATATTTTCCCAATCAACGACAGATAAGAACCTTCCTTGGAAGACAACCCATTCAAAAGATGGGCCATTGGAGGACTCCTCAATGAAGGGGGATAATTTAGTAGGAAAAAGAGAAAAAGGAGCAGTTAATAAAGTCTTATCTTCATAGCCTTAGGAGAAGTTAATATCCTTAGGGAGAATTTAGACAAGAAAAAGAAGAAGAATTACATTCTCAGGGGGAGAACATTACTTGAGCTATGTTCTATATTCTATTGAAGACGTTCCCAGGAATTTTAATTCTTATGAAGCTCTGTTTATGATAAGTTCTTTAAGTTCAACTATGAAGGATTTTGAAGCAGAGAAAGCTCAAACACAGACAGAAATGAAGATGATACTGCATGAATATCAGTTCAGTGCTAGAGGAACAAACATCTTTCATTTCAGTTATACAAGATATCTGGAAATGCAGAATCTGATCCAGAAAAACCAGTAGCATTATTTATAAATCCTGAACCATTACTTTTTCTAGTTATTAGTTGAGTTATCCTCTCTATGGGATTTATTTGCTAAGTTTAACAATCAAATAAAGGGAGATTGTTGGTGAGATTATGAAGCTGTATGAATAGTAATCGTGATAACTCAACACTAGAACATGACAGGTAAATAATACTACGTCTACACAGAAATCAGGAAGAAATGAAGACAAGGCAGATATAGTGAATCAAGACATTAGAAGAAGTTTTAAAGTTTACTACAGGTTATTGAGAGAAGTTCATTAATATGTTCATGCCTCGGTAAAGAATAATGGTTGAAGACTTTCAGGGTTTCAAAAGTGTTGAAGATTCAGTATAGAAGTGCCACTAGAAAATTTCAGTGTAAAGACATTGATTGAAGATAGACAGTGTTCGAAGCATAGAAATCTAGAAGGATTGAAGACAAGGTAAAGACAAAGGTTAAAGAAGACAACTGCAGTCTTGAAGCTATACTCACTGAAAGAAGTTCAGTTATATGTTCAAGCATCAGTGAAGAACAGAGAATGAAGTATTCAAGATTGTGGTAGTAATGGAGATGTTGTCTAAATACCAAAAAAGATTCTAGTGAAAGTACTATGTTTATTGACACTCAATGTTCGAAGCAATGAAGTTACTGCAAACTTAACAATATACGTAAGGCTATAATACGAAGACCTAGATCAAAGTTAGTCGTCTGTGAACCAGATCAGTTGCACTAGGTGTCAGCAATTTGTGAAAGAAATCTGAGTATTAACTATAGAAGAATTGTTAAGTTGAAGAATGTTCTTGGAAAGAATGGTTATTTATTACGGTACGAAAAATGATTTGTAGAGGCTACAGCCAAACAGCTCAAAGGGTGCAGGGTGCAAAGTGTCACAACCTTGGTATGAAAAGTAAAAGTTTCTGAACTACAATCGAAGAACAGAAACAGCTCAGGGTACATGGTGTAAGGTGATAAGTCTTCGGTACAAGAAATGGAAGTTGACGTACTTCAGTCAAGGAATGAATAGGGGGTCAAAGTGCAGTGATCAAATTGCACTTTGATAATAGAAAATATTCAAGCGCCACGAAATTCTTGAGCGCAACAAAAGAACTCAATTGCCTTAACCAAAAATGAAGTATCATTTTTTGTTGCGCCTCCCATTTATAACCACTGTATAGGGCGCAACAAAAATGTTGAAGTAGGGGCACTTGACTTGGTTAAATTATTAACCCATTTTATGTTGCGCCTCCCCTGTGCATTACATGTATAAGGCGCAACAAAATATTAACTGGCGCAACAAAACATTCCAAGCGCCAGATAGCCCTCAGCCTATCAAATTACAGCAACCTACTTTATTGATTTAAAGTCTACACAGATAAAAAGGGGACAACCACTCATTCAAGAGTCGTCTTCTTCAAAACAAATAATATGTAGAGAGCTACTGCCATGGCCGGAGCAAAAAGAACTAATTTATACACACCCATACCTTGCTCCCAGTCAGATATTATGACTCGGTTCTTTAACGAAAATTGCTTAGTGCTCCTAGATATCACTCCCTACGGACTCAGTTTTTCCTTGTACTAATTTAGATATATTTGTATAGGAATTGAGCCTAATATTTTTTGTGTTAGTAGCAAAGAACTAATTTGTTCTTTGAAAACCAGTTATATTTTTAACTGGGTGTAGCAACTTCCGGATATATATATAAAAGATATATTCCCCGAATCTTGTCCCGTTTATTTTGCTTGCTAATTTTCTTGAACCTAATTGATTTATCTGGACGCACAAAAAATTAGTAGACAGCTCACCTAAACACTACAAATGGCCAAACCCACTCTGAAGTAATAATTTATTTATCCATAAATTCCGAAAAGAATTTAAATTATTGTTAGTATTGTATTCAACCCCCATTCTACGATACTTCGGGCCCCAACACGTACTTTGACTTAGGCCGATCAATCTCCTTGATCTATCACTATAGATCCTGATCCCTATATATAGGTCGCATCGCCTAAGTCTTTCATTGAGAAATTATTTCTCAACTAAGTCTTCACAGTTTGTAGAAAAGGAAAGTCATTCTCTATTAGTAATATATCATCAACATATAATACTAGGAATGCCACATGGCTCCCACTAACCTTCTTGTAAACACGTGCTTCATCTTCATTTTGAATAAACCCAAACTATTTGATAGTTTCATCAAAATGAATGTTACATATCCTCGAGGCTTGTCTTAATCCATAATTGGATCGACGCAACTTACATACCTTTTCAGCATCCTTTGACTCAATAAAACCCTCAGGTTGTGTCATGTACACATCCACATCTTCTTCAAGGCTCCCATTTAAAAAAGCGGTTTGGACATCCATTTACCAGATTTCATAGTCATAGTAAACAGCTTTAGCAAGTAAAATCCTGATGGACTTGACCATAGCCACAGGTGAAAAGGTCTCATCATAGTCAATACCATGAATTTGCTTGAAACCTTTTGCCATCAATCGTGCCTTATAGGTCTGTACGTTACCATCCATGTCGGCCTTCTTCTTGAAAACTCATTTACAACCTATAGGTTTTGCCCCTTCAGTTAGATCAACCAAAGTCCATACTTGATTAGTATACATGAATTTCATCTCAGATTTCATGGCATACAACCATCTCTTAAAATTAGGAGTGTTCATAACGTCTTGGTAGGTGAGAGGCTAATCTTCGTCCACAAGCATCACATCAACATATCGAGTCAAGAGAAATCCATAATATCTCTCGGGCTCATTACGAATCCTACTAGACCTACAAATAACCTGTGTTTCTTGAGCAGTATTGTTTTCTTGTACATTCTTCTCAGGTTCCTCCATTGGTTCAATATTATCATGTGGATCTCGAACTTCATCGAGATCTATTATCCTATCATTGTCTTTCTTAGAAAGCATTTCTCTTACAAGGAACACTACAGTTCGAGAAACAAACACTTTGTTCTCAGAAGGATTATAGAAAGAATAACCCTTTATTTTAATTGGGTATCCCATAAAGTTATATTTTTCTGATTTATGTCCTAGCTTGTCAGGAGTTAAACGTTTCACAAATGCCTCACAACCCCAAATTTTCATAAATGACATGTTATGACGTTTCTCAGTCCATATCTCATATGGAGTCTTTTGAACCGTTTTAGTAGAAACTCGGTTAAGTGTATAAGCAGCTGTCTCCAGGGCGTAGTCCCAAAAACTAATTGGAAGATTCCTTGACTCAACATTGATCGCACCATGTTCAACAAAGTGTGATCCCTCCTATCAAAAAACTTCTCTTTGATATCTTCTACTTCATCTTTATAGTCTTTGAACTTTTTCTAATGATTCAGATTTGTTCTTCAAAAGATATATATATCCGTATCTACTAAAATAATTAGTAAATTTTATGAAGTTAATAAAAGCTACCTTTTATCATCTTACGCATATGACAACATACATCATTATGCATAAGTCATACTCGTTCAGTGACCCTTTCACCATGTCTGGTAAAAGGAGTTTTAGTCATTTAGCCAAATAAACCAAGATTCACATTCTTTTTGTATAATTCATAATCAAACTTATCCAAGAATGTACCCTTATGTATTCTGGAAATGTGTTTCTCATTAATATGGTCTCAACGACAGTGCCAAAGGTAATGTTTGATTTGAGTCACTTTAGAACATATAAATTGTTAACTAGTTGTGTAACATTATAAGCCTCATCATCGAAATAAAATAAACAACTATTGTTATTTAATTAAAATGAAAAAGCCTTTTTTGTCTAAACAAGAAACTAATATAATGTCTCTGCTAATTACAAGCACGTTATAAAAATTATCAAGTTCTAAATTTTCCTTGTAGGCCAAAAGTTAAGTAACGAATTCCTCCAACCAGAAAACTACATTTGCTCCAATTTCAACCTGATACTCAAAGCTTGACCCTTACTGATCATCTTCTTCTGATCTTCCAAATAAGCATGACAATTTAATTTCCAGTATCCCGATATTTTATAGAAGTGACAATCGTCTTCTTTGTCAACACCTCATTCAGACTTTAGAGCCTGTTTTGGGATTGGAATTAGTTTTATAAGGAAACTAGATCAAATCTTCTCCTTGTCTTTCCCTTTCCCTTTTGCATTCCATATGTTTACCATCATTATAGTAATAGTTCATGCATTTATCATGTTGCTTTCAGCAGTTCTCAACATGCTTATCAACTCAATAGGTGTTTCACCAATATTATTCATTTTATTGTTCATAACAAACTAATAATATTTGTTGTCCAAAGATTGTAAGATCAAATCTAGGTGACCCTCCATACCAATCTGGAAACCCAAAATGTCAAGGTATTCATTATACCCTATAGTCTTTAGAATATGTGGTGTAACTGGGTCTCACTCTCCCTACTTGTAAATGTATAGTACCCTTTAATCGTCAAATATATCTTGAAGATTCAGTCCTTCAAAATATACTTTAAGGGTGCTTAATCGTCTCACAAGCATCTATATGCTCGTGTTGCTTCTTAAGCTCAGCACTCATAGTTGCAAGCATGAGACATGAAACATTAGTCGCAACATCAATTTACTTCGAATAAGCTCTATCATTTGCACATGTTACATTCTCAGCTTCAATAGTAGGGGAAGAGATTTGACTAACATCATGGTGCCCGAGGATGATCCTCAAGCTCCTATGTCAGCCGAGGAAATTTATCCTCGTCAACTTGTCCTTTTCAAGAACTTATAGCATATAGAAGTTGTTTGTGTTTATCATTTGATATCTACAATACTAGAGTGTATAAAATAAACTAGATTGCAGATTTAATATTAATTATGTTTAAGTGATTATGGTATATCACTATATACCTCCCACTATTTTTATCAAACTAATAGCCCTAAATATTAATTCAGAAAGCATTTCTTTAAATCTTTCTAGTGAGCCAAGATCCATATTTCATCCATGTTTTAAGAAAGTGTTGGTTAATACACTCAAAACATGACTATTTAGGTACACAACATTTGTTGATTATATCAAATATAACTCTTGGAAAGTCTGGTGGAACAACCCTTTGTACACATTTATCCAATAAATCTCATCAACTCTATGCCTCTAAATCCACAATCCTGTTGTGATGATTTAGTTAAGTTAGACCCAACGTTTCAACAAACTAAGTACACTTACTTATCTCGTCTTCCCATGATTGATAAGAGCACCTTGCTTTGGAAAACTCACTCCTTCTCAATCTAGATCTTGACGAGTATTAAGCATTGGAAGACATCCAATTAACTTAATATGTATTTAGAGATTTTAATATTTATATGAACGATCATGATCCCATCATAAAGAGATTCTCAATTTTTCCTTGATCAAATAATTCATTTCAATATTCGTCAATGGATTGATTTCCAGGTCGTCGGACAAGTCACAAATTGTCTCTCATAAAAACCGACTTCCTTACGAATTAAACTAATAATCTGTTTTTGACAAAATCTCCCCATATCAGAAAAAGAAAATTCATATTTAATACTGTGTTTCATAAATACAAGAATCTCATGATCGTTTTTTCAATTTTAAAATCTTGAATCATTACAGATTTTATTTTTCTTAAGCAAACATGGCATGAGTGTCATATCTAATACATAAATAATTAATCAATATTAAGCATTCATCTCGATTATATCTACACATACATACTAATACATGCATTCATATTCATATATGTAATGTGCGTAAAATAAATGTATTTGGTTATGACCTCATCCTATGTGATCTTTCCAAACTAATGGAAAAATCAAAGTCAATCTATGGTGATTTAAAAATATTATCTATTACATGTCTTCTTTCTTCATTGCTCTATCATTCTCTTTTGGATCACCTCCTTGCTTGCAAGCATTCATTGATAATTACATTAAATATTGAAACAAATCTATTCTAATGAAATTACAAGAAGAACTCGAGTTACATTCGAGATAGCTAAATTACAATGAATAAACGACATGCAAGTCGTATTTAGAAATCAAAACCATAAATCAAAACCTATATCATATGGGTCTTTAGGCCATAACCATCCACCATGTTATTACATAACACATTTAATATATCTCAGATTATATAAACATATCATATAATCATATATAACAAATTTTGAAATTTCAGAAAATCAATTATATTTCAGTAAATAATAAATCGCCGTTTTAGTGCCTGTAACGACATCGAATGACTTACAGACATCAAGCTGACTTTGTCAGTATTTCTCAGTGACATGATTCCAGTCAGAAAACATATATTATTTGCGAAAATCAGACACTAGACACAGATTTCAGAAAATCTACCGAAACCGTTTCAGAATTCGTATCGAATACGATTCTCATAATAAGAACAAACATGTATCATATATATAAAACAATACACATAATCATCACATGATTATACATCACTTGAATATCATATATTCAAAATCATATATACACGCATATATATACATATTGTATCACAACAAAATCCTGGCGGTCATATACATGCTCATATATATGAAAAATTGTAAACATACAACGGAATTAAAACATTTCGCAAGTATATTTGATGTCATTGTAGGGTTTTGAGACACAAAAAAGTGGAATAAATGCGAAAATAAATACAAAAAAAGAAACCCAAACGCAGGATCCATGCGAAACATGATATTTAATTTAGAGATTAATAATAAATACCTTAAAAAGCTTTAACAGTTCATCAATGAAAGATTAATGGAGATCCAAACCAGTTTATCTATGGTTGTTTATTGACTAGAATTTTTGATTGGTATGGTGTCAAACTGAGGGATGTTGACAAATCTGTGGCTAAGGAGTTCTTGGACAACAAAAGCTTAGCTCAGTCTCATCTCAAAGTGGACAAGGATGGGAGTTTGGTGCAAGTTGAAGTTCAAACTCCAAGTACAGCTGTTGGTGAACAATCTACTGGATATTTTGAGAAAAAGTTTGAAGTTCTTGCTAAAGAGTTGAAAAATGATAATGCCACTATGACTCTTGACATTGCTCACTTGGCTTCAAAAATTGAAAGTTTAACTGATGAGGTTAAGTCTTTTAGAGAAGTTGTGGTAAGTAAGTTGTTGACAGCTTATAAAAAGGAGCTCAAAATATCAGATGATGACAATGCTACAGAGTGTAACTTGGCTGGTCTGGCAAATGCTGCAGTAAGTGGTGCTGAGAAAAGTGGAAAAGCTGGTGGATTAACTACTCCAGATGACAAAGTGCTAGAGACAGATGCTGAAGATGACAAGTTTGCAGATCCAGAGGATGCTGTGAGCCCAGAATATTCTTGAATATTCCTTTTTAATGATTAAGGGGGAGTATTTTAGGAGAATTAGGCTGGGTTGGGGTCAGTAGTTTTTAAGTTTTAATTTCAAGCATGATAGACTTGTTAATTTTTGCTGGTATTTGTGGTACTTGAATATTTGCTGGTTTTTGGTACTTGGTTATTTTGGATAATTTTCGCTGGTTGCATGCTAGTATGCATGTATTATCATGATATGCTATGGATTTGGTTTTAAATCTTATCTGTTAAATGCCTAGTGTATTTTATTTGCAATTTTATATCTGTGTTTACAAGATTGCAGGTATTTAGGGGGAGTAATTATTCTCCTAAATTATTTTGGTGTTAATCATCAAAAAGGGGGAGATTGAAACCCTTTATATTTTGATGATCACACTGTTAGCAAGCTGAAAGCTTGTATATGATATAAAATAGCAAGCTGTTATACATGTACTAACTTGGTTTTGCAGGTAATAGCTTACTGATATGGTTATCAGTACAATATATATATTTAAGTACATTGACAGCAAGCTGAAAGTAGGAAAACAAAGTGTTTCAGCAAGCTGACAGCATGGTAACAGGTTGTATCAGCAAGCTGGCACTGGAACGCAGAAATTGTTTGGATAAGCAAGGAAGTCCGAATTTCATGGAGAATTTATAGGATCTTTACTTGTACGAGTCTATCTAATATATATATGGTTATATATTATATTAGAGCTCAGTTTTATCAAATTCAAACAGATTTTAATATTCAAATTAATTTTCCTATTTAATAGGAGTTGGAGTTTGACTAAAACTTATCTTCTAAAACTAACTCTTATCTATACTATATTGAGGCTGATTTCAAAAGGTTCTATCATCTTATTTATCCTCAATATACGTACTTTTAAATATATATATGTACCTTATCTTAACTAATTCAAACGTTGGAATTTCAACGTTAGTTTTGGTTTGATAAAATCGAATATATATATACAAGTGTGTATAGTTTTTCTCTAAGAAAAGGAAGTGAAGCTAAACTGATTTGAAACATATATACACACTTCTTCTCAAACTAAAAACGTTCTTAGCAAATATCTTTGAGCTCTAGTATTCTATATACTTATATATATATACGTTAGAGAGCTTATAGTTTGAGTTGTATCTTTATTCACTTGTATTGTTCAAGGTGTAATTGGTTGTGGCTGGATATTGAGCTTGTGAAACAGGGTTTGGGAACTAGAGAGCTAGAGAAGGCTGTACTAGGGTAGTATAGTGCTTAGAGAGCTAGAGAGTTCAAAAGAACAGGGGTTTCAGCAAGCTAGTATCAGTTGCAAGGGAATATGGGAGGAATATTATTGTAATCTTGTAATCGGTTGTTCATTGATTAATAATATTCTCTCTTACTAGTTGGTAGGGGACCAGGACGTAGACCATAGGAGATTAGGGGTCGAACCTGGCTAAAAGATCTGGTGTTATTTACTTTTTCTGTACTGCATTGCATATAGCAGCTAGCTGACAGTGTCTGTTAATTAATCTTAGCTAGCTGACAGGCTTAATAACTTGGTAAAATTAAAATTGGTCTTTGTTAGCCATAACACCTATTCACCCCCCCCCCTCTAGGTGTGCATTTTCATTTGGTATCAGAGCAGGCTATACTAATATCTTCTGTAACAGGAAAGTATAGAACAGATGGCTGACAAATATCCAATGGGAAGTTCAGGCTCGAGGGCACCTCTACTACTTGGCACAGAAAACTACAACTGGTGGAAAGGTAGAATGAAGCAGCACCTGGCCAGAGAACCCATGGAGTGGAGAGTTACAGAAAAAGGTCCTTTCAAGTTTCTTACTACGGATGGTAAAGAAAAAGATATAGATGAACTCACTGCTGATGAGCTGATCAAGCTTGCTTACAACAACCGAGCTATCAACACTATCATGACTGGTTTATGTCCTGAAGAGAGTGATAAAGTTTCTTCATGTACTTCTGCAAAGGAGATGTGGGACACTCTTGAATTATGTCATGAAGGTTCAAAAGCCTTAAAGAAGGTTAAACTCAGCAAGCTGATGAACGAGTATGGTAATTTCAAGCTCAATAAAGATGAATCTATTAAGGATGCTCAAGCTAGGTTCCAAGTCACTATGAATGGTCTCACTTTACTTGGCAAGAAAATTCCACAAGAAGAGATCAACATGAAAATCATTAGTGCTATTCCATGGATCTATGAACCGAAGGTCACTGCCTTAGAATCCTCTCCAACAATTGATACAATGGACACTCTAAGTGTTTTTGCTGAATTGGAGCAGTTTGAAGGCAAGATAAATGCTAGCCATGCAAATTCTACTTCTGATCTCACATCAAAGATGAAGAATTTGGTACTCCATGGTGATGACAGCAAGCTGAAATCTGATGATGAATCAGATGAGGAAATAGCACTCATGTCCAGAAAAATCAGGAAGATGATCGAACAGAAAAACAAGATGAAGAGAGATAGAAGGAGTTCAGATTTCTCTAAAACCAAGAAGTTCTCCAAAGATTCCAAAGGAGATTCAACATGTTTTGAATGTGGCAAAACTGGCTATTTCAAGAAGGACTGTTACAAGCTAAAAGGGAAACAGTAAGCTGGATACAAAGACAAGAAGAAATTTAAAGCTTTGTTAACCTGGAGTGATGATGAAGAAGACGTTTCACCAAGTGACAGTGACAACAATGATGATATGGTCAACCTTGCACTAGTTGGAATGGAGGATGATATTGTTCGAGGCTTAACTGTGGAGATCATTGCTGAAAGTGATTCTGATGATGACAAAAGTGAGGTAAATTCATTCAGATTTGATATTTCTTCTGATAATATTATTCTAGATGAACTAACCATGCAGGATCAAGATAGTATTCCTGTAGAGGAATATAACTCAGTAAGGACAGAAAACAACAAGCTGTCAGAAAAGAATGCTTACCTTAGACAGATGGTTCAAGATTTAATGGCAAAGGTGGAATCATTAATTGAAACTAAGGAACCTGTTCAAGCCACAAATGAAGTCAAAATCAAAGATCTAGAAGCTTTCAACAAGATTCTGTTGAAAAGGAACAATGCTCTAGCTGATGAGATTTCTGATCTAAAGGCTGACATAGAGGCAAGAGATGCATGTCTTGAAACATTTAAACTCAGAGAATCTTCCAAGAAAGAATCATCTCAGCCTGCTGAAACATCATCTCAGCCTGCTAACAGTACATTTCAGCCTGCTGCCACTTCATCAAAGCAAGCAGAAAGAATTATTTCCTTGGAAAAAGAAGTCATTAAGCTCAGAAAAGGCATGGGTACTTTTGTTCAAGGAGAAGAAGGTCTCAAATCAATGATGAAAAGCATCAAGGTACCTTTGGACAAGGAAGGAGTTGGTTTGAACTTCAACAAGAGGGCTACTGCACTAAAGTATGAAGGCAGACAAGGAAAGCCATACAAATATGCTATGCCCTGGACAAGTTGCAAGAAATGTGGTGGTAAAGGTCATCTAGCTCAAAATTGCAGATCTCAGCGAGCTACCAGAATTTACCAGAAAGAAGCTGACAGGAAGCCAGCTTACTGGAACAAACAGACAGCTAGCCGAAATGGTTCTGGCAGGAAGCAAAGAACGCAGAATTCTTCTCCCAAAGTGGTTCAAATGTGGATCAAGAAATCTGAATTAAATGTTCTTTATATACTTGCTACTAACCAATCAGGACCCAAACCAATATGGGTACCAAAAGGTTAAGTGTTGTTTTTGTTTGTTTTGTAGATATGTCTTGCTGCTAAGATCAAATCCAAATCATGGATCATTGACAGTGGATGCACAAGACATATGTGTGGAGACAAAGCTCAATTTATTAATCTCAAATTCAAGAAAGGTGGAGGTGTCACAATTGGTGATAGTAAGACTCTTCCTATTTTAGGTAAAGGTAAAGTAGGTAATGACACAACTTTTATTGATAATGTTCGTTATGTTAAAGGCTTAAAATATAATCTGCTTAGTGTAAGTCAGTTGCATGATGATGGTCATTCAATTGTTTTTGATAAAGATAAATGTGTTATTACTGTTGCTACTAACCAGATTCCTCTAGTTGCTAGAAGGAAAGGAAATGTGTATGTGTTAGACTTTGAATTACAGGAAACAGCTTGCTGCTTAGCTGCTGTTGATAATGATCCAACTATCTGGCATAGAAGATTGGGTCATGCTCACATGGACTTGCTCAACAGATTATCTAGCAAGAAGTTAGTGAGGGGTTTGCCAAAATTAAAGTATGTCAAGACACGAGTCTGTGATGCATGTCAATTAGGCAAACAGATTCAAAGTTCTCACAAGGCCAAAAAGGTTGTATCTACTACAAAACCCTTAGAATTATTGCATCTAGATTTGTTTGGCCCAGAATCTTATAAAAGTATTGGAGGTAAACAATATGGTTTTGTTATTGTTGATGATTATACACGTTTTACTTGGGTTTTATTTCTTCGTACTAAAGATTCTGCTTTTGAAGAATTTGAGAAGCTAATTAAGGTTCTTGAGAATAAGCTGGACACAAGACTTGTAGGTATAAGAAGTGATCGAGGTGGTGAATTCAAGAAAGATTTTGTCACTTACTGTGAAGCAAGGGGCATCACTCATGAATTCTCTGCTCCTAGAACTCCACAACAGAATGGAGTAGTGGAAAGAAAGAACAGGTCTTTGGAGGAAACTGCTAGAACTTTATTGCAGGAAAGCAAGCTGCCAAGGAGCTTTTGGGCAAAAGCTGTGAACACAGCCTGCTATGTTCTTAACAGAGTGGTGATCAGGCCTATTCTTGAGAGAACTCCATATGAGCTGTTGAGGAACAAAAAGCCTAACATCAGTTACTTCAAAGTGTTTGGCTCAAAGTGTTTTGTCCTCAAGAAAATTGACAGGGATGGTAAATTCGATGCTAAATCTTATGAGGCAATTTTTCTTGGTTATTCTTTAACTAGTAGAGCATATAGAGTCTTTAATTTAAAGAAGCGCATTGTTGAGGAGTCTATTGATGTTATATTTCATGAACCTAACAATGATCTGCCAAGAGATGAGGAAGATGATGCAGGTGATAATGATGGAAGCAATAAAACTACTGCAACATCAGGTAGTCAGCAAGCTGACAAGATAAAGGAGCAAGCTGCTACAACATCTACTGCTCAACAGTCAGACAGTCAGCAAGCTGGAACAGCCAATCAGCCAGCTGACACTGCAATCTCAATAGATGATACTATTGAACAGTTGTCTAAACTCAATCTAGGAGGATCACAAACTCCTATAGCAAGGACTACAACTTCTGTTAGAACTGTTCATGAAGAGATATCCCAACATTCTCTCCCCAAAGCTACAAGAACTGTGAAGAATCATCCACCAACACAAATTATTGGTGATGCTTCTGAGGGTGTCAAGACTAGAAGAGGGAAAGCAAACTTTTGTGCTTATGCAGCTTTCCTAGCTCAAGAGGAACCCAAAAATGTTCAAGATGCTTTGGAAGATGAAAATTGGATCATGGCAATGCAAGAGGAGCTGAATCAATTCAAAAGATGTGATGTGTGGGAACTTGTGGAAAAGCCTAAAGATGTTTCAGTCATTGGTACTAAATGGGTCTTCAAGAACAAAGTTGATGAATGTGGTACAATCACAAGGAACAAGGCAAGACTAGTTGCACAAGGCTACAATCAACAAGAAGGAATTGATTTCGATCAAACTTATGCACCTGTTGCAAGGCTGGAGTCTATAAGAATGCTACTTTCATTTGCATGTTACAAGAAATTCAAGCTTCATCAAATGGATGTCAAAAGTGCATTTCTTAATGGTTATCTCAAAGAGGAAGTTTATGTCAAGCAACCTCCGGGCTTCGAGCATGAAAAGTATCCAAATCATGTCTACAAACTAAAGAAGGTATTGTATGGACTAAGACAAGCTCCTAGGTCGTGGTATGAACGGTTAAGTGAATTTCTACTTAAAAATGGCTTTATTCGAGGTAAAATTGATCCAACTTTATTTCTTAAATTTGATGGTAAGGATATACTTGTTGTTCAAATTTATGTGGATGATATTGTTTTTGGATCAACTAATGATGCCATGTGTGAGTGGTTTTCAAAGTTTATGCACAGTGAGTTTGACATGAGCATGATGGGCGAACTCAATTACTTTTTGGGTCTTCAAGTCAAACAAACAAAAGATGGAATCTTTGTGCATCAATCCAAATATTTCAAGAATCTACTCAAGAGATTTGGATTTGATAGTGTCAAGGCAAAATCAACACCAATGAGTCAAGCTAGCAAGATGACAACAGATGAAAAAGGTGTAGATGTTGATATTCGTAAGTATAGAGGTATGATTGGTAGTTTACTGTATCTTACTGCTTCTAGACCTGATATAATGTATGCAGTTTGTGTATGTGCTAGATTTCAATGCAAGCCTAAGGAGTCTCATTATAATGTTGTTAAGAGAATCTTTAAGTATTTAAGTGGTACTATTAATTTGGCTTTATTTTATCCTATCACAAATGCATTTGATCTTGTTGGGTATAGTGATGCAGATTATGCAGGTTGTCACACTGATCGAAAGAGTACAAGTGGTGTTTGTGCATTTTTAGGCCAGAGTTTGGTCACTTGGCAATGCAAGAAACAGAACTCTGTTGCTTTATCAACAGCTGAGGGGGAGTACTTGGCAGCTGGCAGCTGTTGCTCTCAAATGCTGTGGATGATACAAACACTAAGGGATTTTGGAATCAAATGTGGAAGGATTCCAATATATTGTGACAATACAAGTGCTATCAACATTTCAGAAAATCCTGTCAATCACTCAAGAACAAAGCATATTGATGTGAGACATCATTTCTTGAGAAACAATGTGGCTAAAGGGAAGATCAAGCTGATTTTTGTGCCTACAGAGTATCAGCTAGCTGACATCTTTACAAAGCCATTGGCAGAAGAGAGATTTTCTATTATTAGAAGGGAACTTGGCATGTGTAACATCTAGTCAGCAAGCTGACACCAGGTTTTTCTAAATCTCAGCTTACTGATCGAATAAGTGCATATATAATTTTATTGATTTAGATTGAACTTATTTTATCTAGTTGTTATGTATTATGTGCTAAGTTTGGCAGATTCCATTATCTTGTTATCTGTGTGTGATTTTTTGAGTTTCTAGGCAAGTAATTAGTGTTATTTTCTATTTTGAAATTATCTTGTCGGTTCATGATTATTATTATTGTTATATATATGACATGCTTATCTGTTAACATGATTAATTATCTGTTTAATCATTGTGTAGTTTTTTATAAAATGTTTAGTATTTTAAAGGGTGGGATAATTTCTAGTATTTCTCCGAAAAATACTCCTTTTAAATCAATTAAAATAGGATTAGTTGAGCTTATTCACTCAAGACTCTTTGGCTCCCTATATTATCGGCCAAATCTGCGGATACGAGCTCTAGGGTTTCTTTTTAACAAATACACTATATCTCTTGCTTTATCAATCTCAATCGTCAAAGTCATGCGGCAAACAAGAAAAATGAAGGCATCTGCAAGTGTTAAAGAGAACAAGTTGAAGCGCAAGCTTATCGATGAGGATGATGATTTTATTGAACCACTGAACATTGATAGTGGAGATGATGTGTCAGAAGTTAATCGATCAGATCGTGAGGGTTCAGAATCAAAGAAAGTTAAGCGAAGTTTGCAGTTCGTCTCGACTGATTTGGAAGCAAGGTCATTGTCTCTTGATTTGCTCAATCGTAAAGTTATTTTCGGCCGCCCTATTGCTGGTAAGGTTTTCTTTACTTGTGGCCCAGTAAAGTATTTCACTGATTTAGGTTTTGAGTCGTTTTTGGTTGACATGCCTAAGGATTGTTATGTGGATTATGTTCAAGAGTTTTATGCAAATTTGGTGCCTGATCAGTTTGGTAACTTTGTATCTATGGTTAGAGACACCAAAATTACTCTGAACAATGCGGTTTTGAACTCTGTCTTGAGGATTGAAAACCCATCTAAACTATCTGTGTTCACTAAAAAGGGTCTTGTGTTGTTGGATGATTTTAGCCCTTTAGTTCAACTGAATACAGTTAGGGGTTTGCATGGTATTTTGGAGTTCAATTGCCCTACTACATCGAATGTTACTCCAATGGCTCATGTTCTGTTTAAGATTTGTTTGGCAAATATCTGTCCTAGGGTTGGAAGTAGGTCAAATTTTAACTGTCAAGATGTGTGTGTTGTTGGTATGTTACTAGCTGGTAAGAAGTTTGATTTAGCTGATTTGATTTTGAAGAACATGTTGGCTGTTTTTTAGGGAAACCAGAGTACAGGGTTACCATATGGTTGTTTATTGACTAGAATTTTTTATTGGTATGGTGTCAAACTGAGGGATGTTGACAAATCTGTGGCTAAGGAGTTCTTGGACAACAAAAGCTTAGCTCAGTCTCATCTCAAAGTGGACAAGGATGGGAGTTTGGTGCAAGTTGAAGTTCAAACTCCAAGTACCGCTGTTGGTGAACAATCTACTGGATATTTTGAGAAAAAGTTTGAAGTTCTTGCTAAAGAGTTGAAAAATGATAATGCCACTATGACTCTTGACATTGCTCACTTGGCTTCAAAAATTGAAAGTTTAACTGATGAGGTTAAGTCTTTTAGAGAAGTTGTGGTAAGTAAGTTGTTGACAGCTTATAAAAAGGAGCTCAAAATATCAGATGATGACAATGCTACAGAGTGTAACTTGGCTGGTCTGGCAAATGCTGCAGTAAGTGGTGCTGAGAAAAGTGGAAAAGCTGGTGGATTAACTACTCCAGATGACAAAGTGCTAGAGACAGATGCTGAAGATGACAAGTTTGCAGATCCAGAGGATGCTGTGAGCCCAGAATATTCTTGAATATTCCTTTTTAATGATTAAGGGGGAGTATTTTAGGAGAATTAGGCTGGGTTGGGGTCAGTAGTTTTTAAGTTTTAATTTCAAGCATGATAGACTTGTTAATTTTTGCTGGTATTTGTGGTACTTGAATATTTGCTGGTTTTTGGTACTTGGTTATTTTGGATAATTTTCGCTGGTTGCATGCTAGTATGCATGTATTATCATGATATGCTATGGATTTGGTTTTAAATCTTATCTGTTAAATGCCTAGTGTATTTTATTTGCAATTTTATATCTGTGTTTACAAGATTGCAGGTATTTAGGGGGAGTAATTATTCTCCTAAATTATTTTGGTGTTAATCATCAAAAAGGGGGAGATTGAAACCCTTTATATTTTGATGATCACACTGTTAGCAAGCTGAAAGCTTGTATATGATATAAAATAGCAAGCTGTTATACATGTACTAACTTGGTTTTGCAGGTAATAGCTTACTGATATGGTTATCAGTACAATATATATATTTAAGTACATTGACAGCAAGCTGAAAGTAGGAAAACAAAGTGTTTCAGCAAGCTGACAGCATGGTAACAGGTTGTATCAGCAAGCTGGCACTGGAACGCAGAAATTGTTTGGATAAGCAAGGAAGTCCGAATTTCATGGAGAATTTATAGGATCTTTACTTGTACGAGTCTATCTAATATATATATGGTTATATATTATATTAGAGCTCAGTTTTATCAAATTCAAACAGATTTTAATATTCAAATTAATTTTCCTATTTAATAGGAGTTGGAGTTTGACTAAAACTTATCTTCTAAAACTAACTCTTATCTATACTATATTGAGGCTGATTTCAAAAGGTTCTATCATCTTATTTATCCTCAATATACGTACTTTTAAATATATATATGTACCTTATCTTAACTAATTCAAACGTTGGAATTTCAACGTTAGTTTTGGTTTGATAAAATCGAATATATATATACAAGTGTGTATAGTTTTTCTCTAAGAAAAGGAAGTGAAGCTAAACTGATTTGAAACATATATACACACTTCTTCTCAAACTAAAAACGTTCTTAGCAAATATCTTTGAGCTCTAGTATTCTATATACTTATATATATATACGTTAGAGAGCTTATAGTTTGAGTTGTATCTTTATTCACTTGTATTGTTCAAGGTGTAATTGGTTGTGGCTGGATATTGAGCTTGTGAAACAGGGTTTGGGAACTAGAGAGCTAGAGAAGGCTGTACTAGGGTAGTATAGTGCTTAGAGAGCTAGAGAGTTCAAAAGAACAGGGGTTTCAGCAAGCTAGTATCAGTTGCAAGGGAATATGGGAGGAATATTATTGTAATCTTGTAATCGGTTGTTCATTGATTAATAATATTCTCTCTTACTAGTTGGTAGGGGACCAGGACGTAGACCATAGGAGATTAGGGGTCGAACCTGGCTAAAAGATCTGGTGTTATTTACTTTTTCTGTACTGCATTGCATATAGCAGCTAGCTGACAGTGTCTGTTAATCAATCTTAGCTAGCTGACAGGCTTAATAATTCGGTAAAATTAAAATTGGTCTTTGTTAGCCATAACACCTATTCACCCCCCCCCCTCTAGGTGTGCATTTTCAGTACCATCGTAGAATTGACTTTTCTAAATAGTATCATTCATTATTTTGGATTTTCAAGTGACACCCCTATACTTTTGATTTCATCTGCATCATATCACTCTATTAACTAAACGTTAATAAAATCGTTAAGTATTAGTTAAAATGGAAATTTCTAATGCTACCATTTAGTAAAGTCATTTTTTCTTAAATTTTTTACCATATAAAATAGATATTGTTTTTTTATAATTATTTTTATATTATTATCATCCCTAAAAAGTATAACTTAGAAATTGAAAATTTTCTAATGATACCATCATAGAATTGACTTTTCTAAATAGTATCATTATAAATTAACGTTTTGTTAACGGTATAATGTGGATCAAGTCAAAAGTATAGTGGTACGGCTAGGAAGTTCAAAATAGTGAATGATACCATTTAAAAAGTCAATTATACAATAGTATCATTAAGAATTTCATATATTAATTTTAGTTGTATTGGATGCAATATGAAATTTTGGAAAAAAAATTAAAAATCATATTTTTACAAAATATAAAATAAAAACGCATGTTTATAAAAGAAATTAAAAAAAATTCATATTTTTCAGAAAAAACCCGTAAATTTACAATTATGTCACATATACTAGCATACCAAGTGAAAAACGTACGTAATTTTAAAATCCAATATAAGAATCAAAATTGGCGAGTAAATATTCGCCAGATCTGCTGTAATAGATTCATAGGGACCCTGTTATTTAATATGCTAAATCTAATATATAAAGGTCGTTTAGGTTGCTTAAACTTAAAATAAGTTATTTATTTCATATATTTTTTTACATATTTTCATTTTTTTTAAGATAAATATTTATTTTAGATTTTTAAAACCAAATATTATTTTCAAAATAAAAAATAAATTACTTATTTTCAAAAAAAATACATGCATACCTACTTTTTTCCGGAAATAAGGACTTATTTCCGGTAAAAAGTGATTGCCAAACAGGGCCGTAGTAACTCTTTTTTCCCTACAGCTTGCATAGATAGAGTGAAATTTTACTAAACAAAAAATCTCAGGTAAGAAACAGACTTCACTAACAAGACAAAACACTTTATTTACTCAAAATCATGTGGAACTGCTAATTTCAACACTACCAGAAGACCACTCATTCATGTTATAAGTTGGTTTCTCATAATCCCAGTTCAGAATCTCCCTTGCATATTTAAGTGCTTCATCTACACTATCAGCTTCCAATCCGCTAACTCGCGACACGTATAATCTGTTTCCAGTTAAGGAATAAAAATCTTCTTTGAACTTTGATGCAATGTAATGGAATGCTCGTTGAGCTAACGAGGCATTAAAATTGTTGCTAATGTTGGAGTTCGGATTACTACTTAAGACTGGATTGAAATCGTGAAACCATTCACAATGAGTTAGAGGAACCTGTTCAATCATCTCTTCTAAAAGGTCGAATTTTGTGAGGATCAGAAGAAAATCTTTTTCAGAAGAGGTTGGATGGTTGACAATGGTTTCAAACAAATTTCTACTCTTCATCATATTGTTTGTTGCAACACCATTAGTATCATATGAAAACTGACAGTAGTCTGTCAAAGAAACACAGTATATGATAAGATCAACCTCTTCAAACATCTCTAACCACTTGCAGTTTTTTCCAAGGCTACTTGAGTTCACTCTAATGAGTTGATATCTGCAAGAGCATTATAAGGTCTATTAGTTTTTCGCAGCCAGCTAGATTTTATTTTTTACAACAATACATCCTCTTAGTAGGAAATTATCTCAATTGTTTATTTACATATTTGATTGAAACTGTATCAAGCTTCTGATTTAAAGATTATAAAACTCGAAAATTTTCAGTGACAATGAAACAATTTCTGGAAAGAAGAATACTGAATACATGATATGTGTAAATAAAGAGAACTGTTGACCAAACCTTTTCAGAGGATCATTGTGATCAGTGGTGTCCATGTAGCTGTCCTGGACTAAATTCGGGAAGGTAAACTCCACACTAGCAATCCCGTTAGAAAAAGTGATTCCCTCAGCATACAAAATGTCTATGTCAGAAGGCTCATATTCTGCCCTCGAAATTTCAACAGCCTTCAAAATGAAACCAGTCAAACTATGCATGAATTACTTGAAGTAATATGAGCCAGGTATCAAACTACCTAGTGTCATTCTACACTTTTTGTTACTTATAGGTTTCATTTCGTTGTCTGAGGATTGTGACCATGAGCTTACCTGATTTAAAAAATAATTGACGCCTTGAGGAAGCATTTGCAGTTCATTTTTCTGGTTGTATGTGGCCTGAATGGCTTTATCCTTCCACAACTCCTCCACCAGTGGTGAATACTCTCGAGTTGAAGCAGGAAAAATGGCCTCTAAATTTCCAGACATCATAACTTGGAGAAGCCAATCAGAGAATGCTCTTAGTCTTTGGTTGATGGAATAAATATTTTCTTCACCAATCTGATCAGTATTTTGTGTGCCTAAATGTTTCAGGGTCAAGATATGTAGTAAACATTAGATTTATATAATTTAGTAAACTGTAAAACCTAACTAAAGTGCAGAAGGTATAGAGTTTGAGTCTGACAGAACTTTTTTCATTTCATTTCTACAGTATCATATGTTTGCAGCACAACATCCTATACTCAGTACTGAAATGCCAGGAAGAATCATTTTAGCAATTTGATAAAAGAAAAGCTATGGCGAGCTTAAAGTTAATTCCAGTGGGGCAAATTTGTTCTCGAACTTGTAAACAAAAACTTCTCTGAATTCACACTAAAGTTGATTTTCCAATTTCTGGTAGTTATATCTAATTTCCTTCAAAGGATCATAAATATTTAACCAGATCGATTTCTCTGGATTTTTTGGTATTCGATCGGATTATCTAAGTTTAGGAAGTCCGTACATATCTTGTGGCATTACTACTTTACTAGTGTTCTTTTACTATTAAAATATTGATAATTGATACTAGAGCATGAGAACATTTCCATACATGATGCAGCCTTGAAGTTTAACAGTACTTTCAATTCATTCATTAAAGTGAACTGTGATGGATTAAGAAGGTCCACTTATCTTTTACATAAACAATATATGGCTGACAGGAGTGAATTTTATTTTTCTGTACCTGGCAACCCAATTTGATCAGTATGTTTAATCCTCATTTTGTTCAAACTTTCCTCCTCAAATCGTTCACGGTCCTCAAGAAGATTACCAATATAGGTATATAGCTTGCTCTGAATTATGGATTTCATTTCTTGACGCTCATCTTCAGAGAAAGGAGCATTGTATAAAATTTTAGCCTAAAAAAAATAGGAAATTACACTGATGAGTTGGACCCTTCTGTCAGCATTGTACTTGTACATAGCAAGTCATGAATCGTTCAAAAGCATGACGGAAGACATGCAATGGGCATGTACATCAAGAAAGAAATTGAAATTGCAATTCTTGCAGGAAAAAAGAAATCTATATGATCTATATTGACCTTCTTACCAGTTTCTAAATTTAGTTCTTACTGCAGTACTATGTGCAGATGGAGACATAAAGACTTGAATGAAGACCTTTAACTTATATTCACATAATGAAGGCACATCACATGTTAAGTGTCATGGAAAATAATGTCATACCTGTTTAAATATGGTACTGGTCCCAGATTTCTCAGAACCAACCATGAGAAATTTATAAGGTTTTCTCTGCTCAAGGTTGCCCGCAGCAGTTTTGCTAGCAACTTTATCATCTTGTTCTGTACCAGAATGTGCAGCCTCCGAAGGGATTGGCAATGAAAAAATAGCAGAAAGTAGTTTGATTGTAGGCTGAAAAATAGTATTCATCAGATTTTTGCAACAATTTATGGTGGTGTAAACAAGCATTAATATCACCAGAAACATTATTGGCTACCGTATTCAATTTTTGCTTCATGACGTTATTTTGTCCCTCCTCCTGGAAGGAACCATCAGCACTCATCCAAAAGTGTGGTTTTCCTTCGCAATTTATTCCTGCCCTCTATAAGTTTGACAATATGGTCAAACATGTGATGCAGAATTACATACTTGCAATGTAACAGAATATAGTCATGCTTACCTCTAACATCCAGAGCTCCGATTTTGTGATCTCCCTATTATTTACCAAAATGTTAGTATTGCCATTGCTAGCATTTTGCATGATCTGACCACCAACAGACAGTTGAGCGCTAATAACCTGGCAAGGTTTCCTCCCTTCCTGTGTAAACAAGACAGCTGATCTATTATAAACCTACAAATTGAAAATAAATAATTTGTATTAGAATAGGAGTATTCTCACCTTTCCCCATAGTCCAGACACCTTGTCGTACCAATACTTTCTTGGTTCTAGCTTTCTGGGAGGATTTGGACAGCATAGTAATTCAACTAGCTCTGCTTCACTAAGTGATCTACCGTTCACATAGATAAATTCGGGTGGAAACTGATTGGCTTTGCATGATATCTCATGCCTCATGATTTCTTTTGCTCTTATATTAACGTGTAATCGTCTAAGCAATCTGGAACTTTTTCCTAGGACAGCTCTGTTTGACTCATCAATCCTATAACCGATGCAGGTAATACATTTTCTTCCTTCTGGCATTGATCCCATTGCTCTCAGCACACACTTGTAGCAATACTTTGCACTACATACTAAACAAGCTTCCTTCGCAGTGAATCTATTTCCTTTAAGACATAGATGGCATAATCCTTTCTTAACACTAGACTTACTTCTTTGCTTTTCTTGTACAACCACCGCCTCAATTTGATCATTCTCAGCATGAACAATATCACTCAATTCAGGATCACGAAATGTCACAATCGGTGTTCTATGGTGAGGAGACCTGACCTCATGAACCGACTCCTCTTCTTCACAAGAAGTAATTTCAGAGGCAAGAACAGGGGATCTCAATCCTGGTTTATCAAAATCCAAAGTAAGACCTTCCCCTGGACCATCACTTACACCCTCCACATCTGAGTTTCGTGACAATTCATGTGAATTATCATGACTGCCTGATAACCCTAATGTCCCAGAATTTGCATTTCCATTCAATACCCTCCTAGTTCTAAACTCATAACCATCAGAATAACCCGATTCACCTGAATCATCAATCACGTTGACAACTCTAAATGATGTACCTTGAACACAAGAAAAGCGAACTTCGTGAGCATCATCAAATCCACCTGAATCAATTACAGAAATCGGAGAATTAGCTTCTGCTCGTAAACCTGACTTCCTCTCATTTGACAATTTCTTGCTCAAATGATCCTTTCTCCTCTTAGCTACAGGTTGAGCAACTGGCAGTGACAAATTACTCAAACTAGAAGAAGTGGAAACCTCTGCAGCTGTTGGAATCCGACCAACATCCACAGGAACCACCCGAGGAATATCGTAAGTCACAGGAGGGCCAGTATACTGCATAGCAAATGAGTACTCCACACTGTACTCATCATCAGCACTAAAACTCGAATCCGAGGGATTAGTGGGTAAAAATCTCCTCAAAAAACTAGTCATCTAGTAAAACTTTTAATCCCTGTTGTTGGACAACAAATTCAACTGTAACACAAAATTAAACCTTCAAGAATCAAACAAAAAAATGATCTTTTTGTTTCTTGAAAACTAGCAAGTACAACTAAAGTTAAGACACAGAATATCACCTAACTCTCCAGAATTTATCTAAATACATGAAGCAATAAAAAAAAAAATCTAGAACACCAATGAGTTTACAACAAGTCAATGTACAGGAGAATCAACTTTTCATTCTCATTTTCAACACAACGAACTAAGCAGAAAACACAGCATTTGACCAAGTCTGCAACATACTATTTTTTTGTTGACTAAATTCATCATTTACTTTTTCCTTATTGTTAATAAATGCAATTTCAAACCTCCAGCTTTTGTCACGAACAACCCAGTGATAAAAACGTATCTCCATTTTTCACTATTAAATTGAACTCAAGTTCGAACGAGAAAAAAATTAATATGGAAAATATTTGTGTATTGTTTACGTAACGGAGTGATGGGAAATGTTGAATCTATCTCTGGAACTGGACTTGAATGAAGACTTTTTTTTTGCTAAAATCTTGAATGAAGACTTGTTAGGCAAACAAAGGGCATTTGTTGTTTAAAATCAAACGCGTTAGGTAGGGAAATATATAAAGGAAGGTGATGGGGATGCATATATATAAAAACAAGAGAATGGGCAGTGTTTTTCTAACTTGTCCGAAAATAAATTTAGATTATTAAGGGAGTGGCCCCTCACCTTTTGTCTCATCGGGGAGCATGGCGATAACATTGCAATAATTTACATGTTCAAACTAGCTCATGTCGCATGTCACTGCTGGTTTTCGTTTTTTTGCGATTCAAATTTCCTTAAAAAACAAAATATTGGCTTTCCCATAGTTATCTGTTCCTTTTTATAGTTTGATGTAAATATTTCAATTTAAAGTTATTTAGTTGTATTATCAAATATGTCTCATACTGTAATAACCCCATTTTTATGATTTAATTTTTATTAATATATTTGTCTTTGGTTGTAAATAATAGTCATATAATTTATTTTATGGGGTTGACCTACTAATAAATTGCTTTTTTAAGTTGAAAAGGATTTTCTTTTTAAAAATGGAAATATGATAAATATTAGAATAATGATACTAATTATAGATAATATTTATGTTTGTTAATGTTAGCAATTGTAACAGCTAGATAGATTATATGTTATAGAATACAAAAAGAAATAGAAAAAAGAAGAATGGGTTAAGGGGGAGGAAGAAAGAAGAATAGACTGTTGTTAACCACTTCATCATGATCACTCTTTGTATCAGTAATCACGTATATATGTATGTGTGTATGTGATAATATGTATAAATGATTCCTTACATGTTTTTAGAATGATTGGTATTAAAACTCTTATTTCTTGTATAATTTATATATATATGATTTTGTATAAGTCTCTACATGACATTGTATAAAACTTTACATGGGTTATTGATTTGAATTGTGTGAATATATGTTTATATGTTTATATATATATATATATATATATATATATATATATATATATATATATATATATATATATATATATATATATTTTTGATTATCGAATCTAGTTAACGGTTATTGTTTTCGTATCTTTGTATGTATATTGTGTCTTTACTGAGTTCTTACAAAATTTGTATCTAATTCGTTATTTGTCTGATTTTCATGATTTTACTGTCCTTGGAAAGATATTTTATTTATCTACAAGTTTCATTCTTTGAGTTTTCTGAAATTCGGCATTTAAATATGTCAAAATCTGCCTTTTATCAAATCTGTTCTTGTTAAAAAGAGTCGTTGTGTTACAACTTTGAAAATTCATAATAAAGTAAGTTTTTATCCAAAAATTATGAGTAATATCATTCTGGAAAGGTATTTTCAAAATCTGCATCTTTCGTTTACATCATGTTAATAAATTATATTGAGGTCCAAAATATCAAAATACAGGTCTGATTGTAGGCTGATTCTACTCTAGCAGCCCCTATTTATTTATTTTTTTGTATTCATTACTTGTCCGTTTTTGACTAATTTTACCAATCTGGAAAGGTCTCTGAATTTTCTACAATTCTCGTGTTTTGTATTTTTCAATATCAAGTTATCTATGTAGAGTAAATTGACATTTTTCTGGACTGCTCAAGTTTGAAATTATTTAAATGGTCCAATTTTTATGATATTTGAGTTGTGTGACCTTAGAGCTAGTTATTTTCAGATATTATAAATTTCCAATGTAGTAACTGATATGCAAATTAACTTGTAAGAGTTTAGCTGTGATTTTATTTACTGACCCAAATTCGTATTTTTTCAGGTTGGGTTCGTGTCGGGTTTCGGGTCGTGTCAAAAAAATGTCACACCTAGTTGAGAGATCCAAAAGTTTACATCATTTATGGGAAATACAAGAAGTCATCGAATTATATAACACTCCTCCGTGGATGACTTGTATAAACACCATGCCTTGTTAAAACCTTATTAGGAAAAATCCGGTGGGAAAAACTCTAGTGAAGGAAAAAAAAGTACATATGTTATACATATAAAAATAAAGAGTATATCACATCTCCCCATCATTTCAATATGATTATGAATGTAATAATATATCTCGAAGTTTGCGCAATGCAATCTTGTGCACCAATTTCTCGAAAGAAGATGTAGGAAGTGCTTTTGTGAATAAATCTGCTAAAATTTATTTTTTATAGCTATTGACTATATATATATATTAAAAATATTTTTAATTTAAATTAAGAAAGAAAATTAAAGTTTTTCATAAATAAATTGAGAGAAAATCTCTTTCCACCTATAAATGAACTAACTTGTATCCCGTGCGATGCACAAAATTGAGAGTCTACACCTTCGTTGGAAAATAAAAAATATGTCATTACTTTTATTGATGATGCATCTAGATATTGCTATGTTTATTTATTGCATGCTAAGGATAAATTTAAAATCTATAAAGAAGTAGAGCTACATAAAAGTACCATGATTAAAAATCTACGTACTGAAAGAGGAGGTGAGTATTATGATCCAGTATATTTTCAATCTACTGGTATAATACATCAAACCACGACTCCTTATACACCACAACAAAATGGTGTAGCAGAAAGGAAGAATATGACTTTAAAAGAGATGGTTAATTCCATGTTGTCCTATTCGGGTTTAAGTGAAGGTTTTTGGGGTGAGGCTATGTTAACAGCCTGATATTTATTGAATAGGATTCCTAGTAAGAGGAATAAAATTACCCCTTATGAACTTTGGTATAAAGAGCCACCAAAATTGAGTTTTTTGAGAGTTTGGGGATGTAGAGCAGTTGTAAGGCTCACTGAACCCAAAAGGAGAAACTTGGGTGAAAGAGGTATATATTGTATTTTTATTGGGTATGCTGAGCATTCCTATGCATATAGGTTATATGTATTAGAATCTAATAATTATGTATATGTGAATACGGTTATCGAGTCAAGAGATGCTGACTTTGATGAAAATAGATTTACATCTATACCTAGACCAAGAGACATAATTCAGAATTCTTTCAGTAGGAACCCAGTTCAAACTGAAGATGTTCCTGGACCTTCTGAACCAAGGAGAAGCACTAGAGCTAGAAAAACCAAATCTTTTGGATCTGATTTTCAACTTTATTTAGTTGAAGGTTCAAGAGATGAGATTGAATCTGAGTACCAATATTGTTTTATTATTGAGGAGGATTCAAAAACATTTAACGAAGTAATGACATCAAGGGATGTTATATTCTGGAAAGAAGCTATTCAGGATGAGATGGATTCTATCATGAATAATAATACATGAGAATTGAGTGATTTACCTCCTGGCTGTAAAGCATTAAGAAATGGATGGATCTTCAAAAGAAAAATGAAAGTGGATGGTACCATAGATAAATTTAAAGCCATATTGGTTATACAAGGTTTTAGGCAAAAGTAAGGGATTGATTACTTTGATATTTATGCTCTTGTTGTTAGGACTTCTACTATCAGGTTATTGATAGCACTTGCATCTATACACAACCTTGTAATTCATCAGATGGATGTGAAAACTGCATTCTTGAATGGTGAATTAGATGATGAGATTTATATGACACAACCGGAGGGTTTGTTATGCCTGGTAGTGAGAACTAGGTGTGTAAGTTGAAGAAATCATTGTATGGTCAGAAACAAGCACCAAAAGATTGGCATCAAAAATTTGATAGTGTGGTTCTATCTAATGGTTTTCTTCTTAACCAAGCAGAAAAATGTGTATATAACAAGTTTGATGCTTCTGGTAAAGGAGTTATAATTTGTTCATATGTGGATGATATGTTGATTTTTGGTACTAACCAAAATCAAGTGGATAAAACCAACAAATTCTTGTCATCTAACTTTGACATGAAAGACTTGGGGGAGGCTGAGGTGATTCTTGGTATAAGGATCAAGCATGAGAACAATAGTATTTCAATTTCTCAATCTCATTATATTGAGAAGATTCTGAATAGATTTAACTTTAAATATTGTTATCCAGTTAGCACTCCTATTGATCCTAGTATTAAGCTCCTACATAATAAAGGAGTTGCAGTATCTCAACTTGAATACTCCAGAGCTATTGGTAGCCTTATGTATGCCATAATCAGCACTAGGCCAGATATAGCCTATGCTGTTGGAAAGCTTAGTAGGTATACTAGCAAATCTAGTCACATTATTGGCAAGCTTTAAATCGAGTGTTCAAGTACTTAAAAGGAACCATGTATTATGGTTTGACTTATACTAGATTTCCTTCGATTCTCGAAGGTCATTCAAATGCAAGTTGGATTTGCAATAAAGAATATCATTCTTCTACAAGTAGATGGGTATTCCTTCTTGGGGGAGGTGCTATCTCTTGGGCATCAAAGAAACAGACTTGCATTATTGACTCAACAATGGAATCTGAGTTTGTGGCGTTATCGGTAGCTGGTAAAGAAGCTGAATGGCTAAGAAATCTGATATATGAAATTCCATTATGGCTTAAGTCGATATCACCCATATCTATCAAATGTGATAGTGAGTCTGCCATGGCCAATGCTTATAGATAAGTGTATAAAAGCAAGTCTAGACACTTGGGTGTTAGATACAGCATGATTCGTGAGCTTATCACGCATGGTGTTATATCAGTGGAATTTATAAGAACTCAACGTAGTTTAGCCAATCATTTAACTAAAGGGTTGAGAAGAGATCTTGTGTACAAATCGGCTGTAGGGGTGGGATTGAAGGCCATCAAAAATCTCGCATGTTGAGATACCCAATTCCCATCTAATTTGATGTTAGGTGCTGAATTCAATGTTGAAAGCTTAACATCTAGAGATTGGAACACATTAATAGTATCATCTCAAGGTATGTGTTCAGACTTGCAAGTTGAGGAGGTTGAAGTTTATCTTCTTAATAGTTCTTTTGAAAAATTGCATATGCAGGTGTGAGAATAAAAGAGCTACCTATTTGAGCATGAAGTTTAGCCGTTTCAAGAAGCTAGGACTTGGCTTTATTATGCTTATGAAGGGTTAGGACACAAGGTTAGTAAAATATAGTGTCAAGTAAGAACATTTGAGAATGTAAATTTATGTGTATATTATCTTCATGTATTCATTATGAATAACAGAGGTTCAATCATTTGTGACACTTTGATATTCGAATATTTGGAATGTGTAATATACTAATATGAAATTCAATCGTCATGATATTTCATTTATGCATAAGTTTGTTATTTATTGTGATTTTGTTTTAGTTAATCATGGAGTACGCTAAAATGAGGGAGGATTGTTAGATATTTTAGTGTAATTGGATTGACTAGTTGATCAATGTGATTGTAATATTTCATCGAACAAGTCGGGAGAGTGTGAAGTGCATGTTAATTTGAGTATATTATGATTTTCGGTATTGACGGGAGTCCGGGGGCAGCGCCTCAGCGGGGTCCAAAAGTCATGTCTTTTAGACACAACTGCAGACCTCAAAAACATGTCTTTTGGACATGTTTTTGGACATGCCTTTAGACATGTCTTTGGACATGTCTGTTGGATACCTATATAATACTTGCAATCGGTTTGGTCACTGTGACGAAAAAGGGTTGTAGAATTCATACAAAATACATAATCATTCTCTGTTCTTGCATTCTGATTTTATCCGGTTGAAAAGTTTGGATAACCACTAAATTGTTTCAATCAGAAATTGTTTGTCAAGACTTCAGAATAATCCAAGATAACTACAAATACCGTACTTATTTTCCTTTTCTAGATCTTTAAATAGTTTCAACTTAACATTCAGATCAGTTGTTTCAGCATTTGAACTGCTTTTGTTCAAGTCATTAAAGTGTCTACTACTGATGCTTTTGTTTGTAGATTGTGTGTTGAAGTGAAGACAAGTTAGTTGCAGATGGTAGCAATCTAAATCACATTTTGGGAGGATATTTGGACATCACGCCAGATGCTTGAGGACCAACTTTTACCACTATTTTCTTATAGTTATCATCTATAAGATTTTAGACTCTGCGTTGGTGTTTGAAGCTTATTTTGATTTTGAAGTTGATGTGTGCTTAATTCGCTTTTGAGATGCAAGTACTGTAAAAACGTGTTTAGTAGCTTACAATCAAAAGTGAGTCAAAATTTGAATGCAGATATCCTGGTGGCGAACTATATGGTGGTGTAATGACATAATTCTTTAGTCAATAGCATGACTTTCAAAATTGTTTTAGCCATTTTGCTCATTATTTAGATTTTGAATGTTATTTTTGAGTGCGCTCTCACATATTCCTGAAAGGGGAAGTACTGTAAAGAGAATAGATGTGCTCTGAATAGCATTATTCTAACTGCTTTACAAGTTTTGATGGCTTACATACATAATTACATAATCTAGTGTTGGGAAGATCATTTTCATGAATTGCCAATTGTCAGTTGGTAATTCTATTTTTAGTTTATTTCCCCTACTTTGCTCTTCATTAGCCAATAGTCTACTGTAAATTGGCAAACTTTTCAGACCATTCTCCTTGGCATACCTAAGTTGTTACTTGTTTTTAGTCTATTGTCTGAGATTGAATTGTGCAAGAGTTTGTACCATATCAAGTGTTATTTCCCGAGTTTTTGGCATAAAGTGTAGTGACGGAAAACTATTTCATATTCATACCCATTACTAAAAAGAAGCATATATTTAAATATGTAATAAAAAACAGGAGATATACATTTGAAGTTCTTTTAAAAGGGTTCATTTTCTAAAATGACTTGGGAAGGGAATAGGATAATATATCAGATGTTGAAAGATGACCGTAAACCAGTTCCAAAATAAGCACCTTTGAAATGAACTGTTTTAGCTACTCTATTTTTTAATACTAATAAACTTAGCATTTGGGCTTGCAAAAAAAAAGCGGTATCAAAACTGATACATAGCTAATTTAGTGAATATGAAGTAAATATATACTTAGCAATATATATAGTTATGATTTGTTGTTCAACGCCCAAAGCATGAAGACAATAATTAGACATTTCAAACAGGCAAAATGAAGACCAAGTAGCCTGCAGATGAATTTTTCATGCCTTGATGACATGCTATAAAAAACAGTACATTCCATCAATCCACGCAGCTAAGAGCATCTTCAACGGGGGTGTCAAAAAGAGTGTCAAAGTGACACATGACATAATGTGACATAACACTTTGTTGACACTCCATTGGGAGTGAGAGGAATGTCAACCAAAGTTGTCAACTTTTGACACCCTTCCGAAATAGTAAAAAAAATGTATTACATCATATTAAAGTCATAAACATGCATACCTAATATTAATTATACATGTATCAAAGATTGACAACTTTGAGTAATTGAGTAAAATTTTCTAAAAAGAGTGCCAAAATATTATTGAAGAAAGAGAAAATAAAATAATAATATTATTGATGATTTGTCACTTTAAGCAGCTTTAGTTGACACCCCCATTGGAGATGCTCTAAGGTGTTAAAACTACAATGCAAAAACCATATATGCCAATAACCTTTTGTAGCATTAGGACTTTGGCTACAAGAGAGAAGACAAAATACCAAATTCGGGCAAGCATCCGGTATCACATAAACAAAGTAACTAATTAGCAGATGCATGATAAAACAAGGATAAACTCAATAAACTAACTTGATTGAAAATACTTGGATCGTCTTAAACAGCAACCGATATCACATCAAAAGTACGTGATTTAACAGAAAAGAGACAAATTTTTTTAGACAACCAGCAATATGTATTAAGATATCCTAACAAACACCAAGTCCAAATCTTAAAATTGCAGAAAAACAACAATCACATCTCAGCTGGAACATCCTCAACATAGGTGATTGCTTTAGTGGATTTTGCAAGCAGATCTGTGTACTCCTGGTATGGTGATCTTGAGAAGTGAGTTTCTGTCCACAAGTCCGAGGTGAGGAAGCCATACGTCTTGAGCAGACAATCAAAAGTAGCCTGCAAACTCATTACATAAGGAGGAGTACACATCCCAAACATCGAAGAACAATGGGAAGCAAAACAATTTAATACAGTCCATGAGCAACAATCTTTGTTCGCCAAAAACAACATACATACTTAAAATATACTGAAGAAATAAAGCAGAGTCAAAGTACAGAACATATAAAAAACTGATGTATGATGTATCCACAAGAATGTAAAAACTATCATAGTACTAGAAACACTAGACTTGCCAGATCCAATTTTTTTTTTAAAAAAAAGCAAAACAGGAAGATCTCGAGTAGCATAGCTTGCTTCACAAACCACTAACCAAACAACTCGAAGTAATGACAGAATAATACTTGCACAGATATCAAATCAAGTTTATTACAAAGTATTAGTATCCAACAATACATTTTCTCCGTATTAACCATTTCAATGTGAACAAGTAAAAGAACACACCTACATGCTTGTATAATTTTCGAACCACTTAACAAAAGTTGCTCTAGAATCAACAGCCAGTAGAGAAAATTTCATACTAAATCAGCTATATTGATTTAAGACTGGAGCTATTCGTCGATGCAATGATTACAGGCTCCGTAACTAGACCAATATAAGCCAGAATATAAAGTTTAGTCTTTAAGCTTCTTCACATGACATCAAATATACGTGGTATGCTATGCAACAAGACAAAATAATACATTACCAATTTACACATAATTATACAACTTGAGACCAATTAATAACAAACAAAATGGACCTTGACGAAATTTCCGAGAGTCTTGGTTGATCCATGAGAGCTAGTAAAGACATCCTCAATCCCAGCAAACTGCAAGACCTTCTTAGGAACTCTAGCAGCAACAATGCCAACACCTCGAGGAGCCGGAACCATTCTCACCGTAACCGAACCACATTTCCCAGTAACCTTACAAGGGAACAGTATGTAGGGCTGAAAACGAATCCGAGTAATCCGGATTCGAACCCGGATTCGACTCGTTAAAAACGAATATAATTCGTATTCGTCTAAAAAAATGGGTGAATTCGAATCTTATTTTATAATTCGAACGAATACCGAGTCAGATCTTACTTTATATTCGGTCATATTTATTTTGAGTAATTCGAATAATTTTAGAGTACTCGAATACATATTTATTATACGTATTCGACTCGAATTCGTAAGTTGCATATATTATTATATATAATATATGATATTTGTATTAAAATAATACTCTACTAAGTGATCACATTTCAATTTTTAGTGAATTTTATTCGAGTATTCTTAATTTTATAAAATTACTATATATGAATTTGAATTCGAACACAGTAAAACGAGTAGTTCACTAGTTTGAGATCTATTCGAGTCGAGCCGAATCAAATACGAATATTGATATTCGAACTCGAGTCGAATCTGAACAAGATATTAAAATTTTAATTCGAATCCGGACCGAATCTGAAGGAATAATTATAAATTCGAGCCGAATCTGATCATACTGCTATTCGAATTTATTCGACTCGATTTCACCCATAACAGCATGTGGTTTTCCAATCTTATTCCCCCAAAAGCCTCTCCTAACAGGAATCACAGACAATTTAGCCAAAATTATCCAACCCCGAATAGCAGTAGCCACTTCTTTGCTACACTTAACACCCAATCCTACGTGTCCATTCCCATCACCAAAAGGCCTTGAACCGGGTTCTCTGACCGGCCCGGGTTTGTTTCTGGACCGGCATGATTTTCATCACCTCGTGGCCCGATTAAGAGGTCAATGATTTGGTACTCTTTGATTGGGAGTGAGTGGAGGTAGATTAAGATAGTTTGGTCACTGGGACCCACTTCTCTTCTTCTTTCGGGGGGCCCCGACGTCAATAGTAAAAGTTTGGCCTTGTGTTTGGACAATAGTAAACTAGCACAATCAAAGCCATAATTTTGTATCTACTATCTAAATATGAAAATGTAAAAGGTTTAAGTTGGCAAATTAAAAACAAACACTAGCCTGAACAAAGTTTAAAGAGCCAATTCCACCACAATACATTTTGCTAACTTCGGCCTGACTAAAGTTAAAGAGCCAATTCCACTATACATTTTTCCAAGTTTAGTATGCCTAACATTTTAAGAGCCAATTTCGCAATATATTTATGAGGGGTAATAATGATTAAAAAAAAAAACATAGCCAAAGTTACATTTTAGTACCAGCCAGCTTTTATAATTGATACTATACTGAGCAGTTTAACAAGATAACATCATGAATATGAACTCCAAGGAAGCATGCAGTCGTCTAAGTTCTAATTTCATCTTTTTTTACACTATAATATCAAGGTAGTTCCTCTTAATAAAAAATAATTAATCACATCGACGTGTGGAATGTCTGGGCATATACATTGCAGCAACTAATTACACAAGTTACCTACAAAATTATAGATATACAACAAGTCAATAACACATAGGCCATAGCTAAGCAAACAATTCGACATTCATTAAAACTTTATTTCAAGCTTTCTTTTAATTAGAACAATTGTTTTAGCCCGTGAAATTGATTTCAATACTTGAGCTCTCTGTTTGAAAAACTTTTAGTTATATTATGGGATTATTTTGTTAAGACATGTGCTTTATTAGTTATAAATTTATCCGTCCATTTAATCATTATAGACATTAGAAAATAATTTGAGTAATATGACATATCTCAATATTTTAACAATTTAAATATGATTTATGTTCATAATGTATTTTTTATTCCTAATATCTTTCATCTGATCAAAAAAAGTTTCAAATTTAAGCATTCCCTATGAACAAGTAGAGCTATTATTTTTAGTGGAGATGTAAATTGTTAATGTTGCTGCATTATTTAGACTTTCTTCTCCTGCCCGTGACTAAAAAACACCATTAAAAGGATAGTTTTATGTATTCCATGTTGATGAAATTACGGCAAAAAGTCTTACTTTTTTGTTTTAAAAAATATTCTTAGTTTTAATATTATTACTCATGTTTATATAAATAATTTATCTATTTACTATTCTTTAAAAAAATTAAAAAAAGAACGAAAAAATAACTATATGCGAAGCACAAGCATAAATTCTTATTTTTTTAATGATCCACTAGGGGTGGCAATTTTGGACCCGACCCGAAACTGACACGAACCCAACCCGATAAAATACGAATTAGAGTCAGTAAATATTCAACCCAAAACAACCAAATACAATTAGACACGAACCCAAAACCCGAAATTGACCCAAAAAATAATGAACACTATATTTATAATCCTATTGTTGATATACTTTATGTTTAAAATAACTAAATTTAATTACAATAAAGTAATTTTCATGTGCAATGATAGATACTCGTTAGTTGGTTCATAATTATTTAATAGTAATAACAATATTTTACACATGTTCTGCCCTATTTTACATATGACAAAGTAGGTACAGTACATATTATATAATTGAAATGTAACTTTCACGTGTAATGAAAGAGAAATGAACTGTTTTTTCTTAAAATCTGTACAAAAGCAATCAGTCCATTATAAATCAAGAGAGAGGAAGTATATAATATAAGAGTATATTTTCAATTACTCTATAAAAAAGTAGAGGTGGTGAAATCCGAAATGACCCGAACCCCGACACAAACCCAGTAGATACGAGTTAGGGTTAGAAAAAAATCAACCCGAAATAATCAGGTACAATCTGACCCAACACGAACCCGAAATTGTCAGCCTGTCATCCACATACAATTCGTTAGCTCTCATATCGGATCGGGCTAGTCGGATCACATCTCCCCTCTGATCCATTTATGATTTTCATAAATGGGCCACCAAAAAGGAAAGAAAGAGTCAAAACAACCGAGTACTACAGAATCGCGCACTAGAAGGTATTTATTTAATAATAATTTCAATTAAAAATATAATTTAAAATTAAAATTTGATAGGAATTATTCTTTTGCCTAATTTATTTTATTTAATAAAATATGATTTCATCATATATATATTTATAACATTTTTCTTATTTTTTATTTCCAAAACTCATAAATAATATGTAATAATAAAATTATATTGACAAATATTACTTAAAAGTTTTAATTTTCAATTTTATTTAAAATCACTTAAATTATAAGTATTTTAAGTGAGTATTTTCATCCATTTTTAAATACCCACAATTAATAATAAATTCTGCTCCCACGAAATATAATAAATCTAAATTTTATTATTAAAATGGAGACACTAAAAACTTGATGATAGATTTTTTATTTTTGTTAGTTATTCAGATCAGTAAATAATTATTAATTTTATAATTAAAATACGTCTACAAATTTGATTTTCTAATACATAAATTTAACATTTTTTAAACATAAATAATTAAATAAATATATTTTCATACATACTTTAAATAAAATTATAGACAAATATATCACTTAAATAAAATATTAACAAAATATGGCCAAGGATTGTATTTCTAAAATTGTACACTAAAAAATTGTTGAATTTACAAATTTATATTGAGATATTACATTCATTTCAATATCATGCAAACTTCCTTATTCTAGTGTTCTACAATTTTATATACAGACTATACAGATGCAGATACAACACTACCCCCAAACTTGCTCAGCCATAAATATTTTTCAACTACGGCGGCGCGTGCTGTTTAGTCTTCAAAATGATCCACCTCATGCGCGTGTTCAGACAAGCGCCACACTTTGACAGAACTGTCTAAACTACCACTATACAATCTCCACCGTTGATCACAATCCATTTCCTCACTAATACAATCCTCCTCTTCCACAATAGACAGACACTTCACCGGCCCAGTGTGCCCCACCAACACCGTCAAGCATGAGTGGTCCCCACTCTCCTCCCTTCTCCACACACAAATATTATTATCAGCGGAGCCACTCACAACCAAATTCCCCGCCACCGCCAAACACAACACCGCCATCTTATGTCCCTTCAACGCGCCACCGTACCACAAACTCTTTCTCTCACGCACCCAATACCTCACTAACCCATCCGACGCGCCACTATAAACCACCCCACTCGCCGCCACGGCCACCGCGGTCACCGCAAACTCTTGTTTCAACAATGTTTGCACCAACACATGCCTCGTCACCTTTTTTACCCCCTCTCTCCGCCACATTTTTACCGTACCATCCGCGGACCCGGTAAAAACCAAACCACTATAAACCGCTACAGAATTTACCGCATCATCATGAGCATCTATGGACTCCATGCACTTCAAATCCGATAATCTCCACACTTTTACGGTTTTATCCCATGAACCGGAATATAATAAACCGGTTTGTTCATCTAAACACATGCATGACACTGCATCAAAATGTTTAATCCACGGCACGTTACGATGTCGTCGTACTTTCACGTAATTTTTCGGATTCATCGAACTTTTCGCGTAATCTTTACTAGTAGGTAAATTCCCTATGCGCTTGTACACTCTTTTTTCACCGAATGGAGCTTGCCAAACCCTAATTTTTCCATCTTGATGGCCCGTAAAAATTTTGTTACCCGTAACAATAATGGCCTTAACTAATCCACTGTTTGATTTAAAACCCGAGAACTCCTTTAAATTCTTCCAAACATGAATGTTTTGGCTTTCGGATCCGGTGTACAACATTTTTCCGGATGCAGCTAGTGAATATACGTGACCTTGTTCGCGAACAAGTGAGCCGACAAGGCCCGGTTGCCATGAACATGCATCGGTGGTGTCCGTGGATGGTTGATGAATCCACGGTGAGTTTACAAAAGGAGAAATTGGTTGATTCCACGGGGAAAAGACGTATGGAGAAGCCGAGGGTGTGTCGTATAAGGGAGGGCTCGGGACCGAGGCGCTACTCAAGCGGGGGTGAACGAATTCGACATCTTCTTCGTTGTTTAAGATGTTAATATCGGAATGTAGTAGTAGGGTTTCGAATTTTTGTCGGGGTCGTGTCCGGTTTTCTGTCACGACCGTTTTAATGATCTTTTGGTTTGACATTATTCACGAGCGTGATACACTGAGTATGTTTTAGTTTCGATATTTATTGATTGAGAGGATATTGAAGGATAAGATATTGGTAACGAAAAAGATCGAAATAAAAATGAAGATAGAAAATGAGGGTAGGAGGGGTATATATAGAGACAGAAGGGAAGGCAATGTGAGCTGAAATATCACGGGGGTTGGCTAAAATTAGGTGGATGGAAGGTTGAAAATAGGACACCTGTGACGCGTGTACAAGAAAAATGAAAACTTGGAACCGGACGTTCGGGTAAAAAGGAGTTGACCAAGTGGTCTTTGAAAGCGTGTCAATTTGTAATGCGTTGCAGTAGTGTAGAAGCAGAGAGAAGACAAAAGGTGATTAATAGTGTTGCGGGAGTGGAGAAATTACGAGATCGAAATGATGAAAGGTGATAAAAGTACTTTTTCGAGATTTTTAAGTCGACTCTGGTGTGGTTCCATGCATTTAATTGAGTGATTTTACGTAGCTCTACCTTTCCATGATTATTTATACATGGATCAGGGATGAAGGTTTGGAATTCTTTGTCATTTTAAAAAGTTTATATCTTATTTTATGGTATAAGAAATATTAAAGTTTCAAAAAAATCAAAATGTACCTATTTTTTCTAAGAATTCTATACAGCTCCCTCCCAGCTCCCTCCCATATAGGATTTATAATATTCGTAGGTATGACGTAGCGTTTGAGTCCACTTTAAATTCGATTTATTTACGACTCTCGTTAGGGTTCATGAATAATTATTTATATTTTCAAATAATTAAACTTATAACTTTACAAATTAATATATGTTATAAGAATTTTCGAAATGTGCAAATATCAAACGCAGACCTGGGATGAAAGCGAATAAATTCTTTACTACGTATTTTTTTCACAATTTGTATATTATATTATTTAGATTATTCAATCGTGTTCTAATTGAAAATATATTTGAACACGCGTATATGCTTTCGTATAAAGAAAATAACCCGGTCCAAAAAGTTCATTGGACTTGAATATACTTGCAACCCTATATTAATCATTTAATCTGCTCTTAATTTTTTTTTATTTTTGAATCAAACGGCAATTTTATAAGTCAAGAAGCATCAGCCATTATAATATAAATGAGTTCAGTAGGAGCATTCTTCTCACTGAAGCTGCGAACTGGGGATAAATAAGAGCCGCGTGCAACAAAGTGAGCCGCCTTATTTGCAGAACGCTTAACAAAATTAAACTTAGCTTACAATCTTGGATCATCAATCCAATCAGTTTCTACCATAATTTGTCCTTGATCCAGTTTAATGCCTCTTTGACCGCAAGTACTTCTGCCATTCACGGATCTACTCATAATTTGTTAATCAAAGATAATTTGTTATAATACTATGAGCTAATGGTGAAATTAAATGGTCGGATCTCAGTAGTCTATCAATTTTTATGATTAAGCATTCGATTCGATTTTAAATATTTATAAAAAATGATAATTTAGATAGCTATGTTTTTAATTTTGTGTTTGTGTAGCTAATTATAAAACATTCAGGAAAAAAAAAACTGAGCAGGAACAAAGTTTGAAAGGTTTAGAAGGGAACGAATGCGTTGGCACATTAGAAATTTAGGATAGACCAGTATAATTATATTTAGTTGCGTCACGCCAAAAATAACTAAAATACTTTTCACGTTCATGTTATTTCACGCACCAATAATACAAAAATGTCAAAGGCCCACAACATAATTTCGGCTAAGGAAAATAAGGAAACGCTGCGAGGGTGACAAATCGGATAAATTTCACGCGTACATCATTTAGAATGTCACTAATTAATCTAAAATTTTATTATAATCATGTATATACTATCAACTTCAAATACATGTGTCTATCTCCTATCCAAATTTTATGTCATTGTCGGTCTCATCCTTTGTGTCTCACTCAACTTCAAATACATGTGTCTGTCTCATATCCAATTTCAAACACATTTTTTTAATCAATATACTATCATGTTTTAATTTACTCATTAGTCAACCTCTTTAATTTATTTAATATCAGAATTTATTAATTAAATTTTATAAATATTAAAATAATATTATTATTTTATTTATATTAATTGAATTTTATTATTGTTCTCTATATATATTATATATACCTCTATATTATATTACTCTAAATGAACTTCTTTTTTAATTAGAATATAGAGTTATACTCACAATCTAATAACATGTTTCAATTTCCTTATCGCTAAGACATTTTAATTTATTTTAAATTGCAACTTTATAATAATTTTTTTTGAATATTAAAATTATATTAATATTTTATCTATATTAAAACATACTCTTTTATTTAAATTTTAATTAAAATATTTCAAATATATTCAAAACTCTTTTTATTAATAAAATTTATTAATATTTTGCACGGGTTATTAATCTATGCTAATTAATATAAATATATAACAATATATTAATAAGACTTTAAACACATAATATAAATATGATGCAGAACTAATTTATCTCATGTACAACATTACATAAAAAATATTAATAATATAAATTATTAAATTAAAAATTTAATTCATTTAAAATATATAATATATTATTTATTACTCTTCTCTCGCACGGGTTATAGGATAATATTAGATATAATTACGAAAGTGACATAAAATTGTACCAAAGTAATTTATAAATTAAAAAATATATATATATATATATATATATTCTAATTTATAACTAACTTATCAAAAATCGTAAACAGTATTAAGGTGTAAATTCTTACTTAACTCCGTCTGATATTATTATTTAAAATTTCTGTTTAATTAGAAAAAGTGTTGTTATAAAAATTTAATAATAAAATTGATACCTATTTCTCACAAAAACTGAATTTTTTTAAAATTTTTGAAAAAAAAAGTGTTGCATGCACCAACAATCCCATATTCCCACATTTTTCGTTTCTAGATTGAACTGCTTCCAATAAACTTACATCTGGCTGCTTATCACAATAACACGATTTCACTTTTTTGTCATTATTTGCACGTTTTTAATTACCTGGTTCTCATATAAATGATTGATATTTCCTCCATGTTTTTTAATAATTCATTAGTTTTTTTAAATTATTTTATATTACTTGTCCAATTTTTTTTAAATGTCTTTTTCTATTAATTTTTCAATATCAATTCTTGAATTTATTAAAAACCAGATGGTCGATTAAAAAAATGCACGTACAATTTCGATCTGTCATGTTGTCGGGTGACAATTAACCGAAAATTAAATAAACGATGATTTATCAACCATGGAGCTTTAATAAATTAGTTTTGTGTTTGTTTCAAACTTCAAAGTATGCAACAGAAAGCGTATGTATAAATAATATGAAAAAGAATTCACGGTGTACACATCAATTTATATTAAATATTATTAACCGATTTTGTTATTTTAAAATTTAAGAAAAATAAACATCTGGTATTTATGGAACATAATTACATAAAATATATTGCGATACGCCGGCTAAATCTCAGTTAAGATCTTCATATGCATAAACAATCATAAATCTGATCTCTTTTTGATTAGGTTGTTTTTTATTTATTCTAGACGCGTGTCTTTGGTGGTAAACAAAATTAGTAGTCTCTGTCCCTTTTTTTGCCTACCAATTAACTTTTATATTTTTTCCAATGATATTAATTGGTTCGATGATTATTATATACTAGCTTATAACTCGTGCAAAACACGGGCTACATTAACAAATTATATTTTAATTGTTTTATATGATTATTTAATTTAATATAATAAATAATGTTATTATTTATTTTTTATATGTTATTTATAATTATTATGATATATTAATTTTTTTATTTTAATATTTATGAGATATGATTAATAGGTTGTAATTTTAAATAAATTAAAAAGCGGTGCTGAAATTGAGTTAGATGTTAATACAACTATATTAGATAAAAATTATATTATAATATTATTCATAAAATAAAAATTATATTATATAGTTTAAATATAAAATAATACTACCCATGAACAATTGTATAAAATAGGATTACACCGTTGATAGAATTGTATGTATAATATATATAGTATAAGTAAATTATTTTATATAATATTAATATTTAAGTTAATGTGGTAATTTATTTATTTTATTATTAAAAAGGAGGATTGTGACATTATTCTTAATAAATAAAATATAATATAATATTACGCGCGAGCAGTTTTATAAAAAGAGCACTACACCGGTAATAGAGTTGATGTATAATATATATAGTATAAAATAATTATTTTATATGGTTTAAATATTTAATTTAATATGATAACTTATTTAATTTTATTATTAAGAAAGAGAACTCCACTGATGATAAAGTTTTGTTTATAATATATATGTTCTAAATAGAGTTGTATGTATAATATATTTGTTTGATAAAATATATTCTAATTAAAATTTGATTAAAATAGTGCGTTTGAAGTTGAGTAGGAGAATCGTAGTATATATATTATTTTAATTATTAAATTATAATTTTAAATAAATTAAAGTATTTGAACGATTATGAAATTGAAATATATTAATTAGTAGATTAGGAGTACAACTCTATATTTTAATTAAAATTTAATTAAAATAGTGTATTTGAAGTTGAGTGGGATACAAAGAGACTATAATAGTCAAATATTTGTCACTATAAGAGTATAGATAATATAGATATAGCATAGCAATAAAATTTAATTAATATAAATAAAATAATAATATTATTTAAATATCCATAAAATCTAATTAATAAATTATGATTTTAAATAAATTGAAAAGGTTGAACAATCAGAAAATTGAAAAATGTTAGTAGATTGTAAGTACAACCGTATATTTTAATTAAAATAGTGTGTTTGAAATTAAGTAGGAGACATATATGTGTATTTGAAGTTGAGTGAGAGACAAAAGGACCACACGGGACGGATCAAACATTTGTCCTTTGGAGTTTTAATAATATAGTATAGATTTATATTAATATTATTTTTAATAAAATTAACATAATTAATATTAAATTTATCATATTAATTAAATGTAGACAACACTTTTGAAGTAAATACAATAGAAAAATAAGGCCTATTAAAATGTGGTAGAGGCATGGTTGTAAATTGGAATTTATCAGCTACGGTATCGATTTAGAATTAATCGAGTGATCAAGGATTAATCGCATTAATTAATTAATCTGTTTTATTATATTATTATATTAAAATTTAATATATTTATCTAATTTACTATAAAATATATTATTTAAAAATAATTCATAAAAATTAATCAATTTTTTAAATTCATATCAATCAAATATTTTATAAAAAAAATTCGGAAACTTTTAAAAAATCAGGAAATATTTAGAACATCAGTAGAGGCAGTAATACCTTTTGCATCTTGATTTTACAGATCGGGAAGGGGCAACTCTCCGATTTTGTGTGGGGGTATTTCAAATTATATATTTAATTTCTAACAATGCAAATATGTTATAATTGTAAGCCTATTCATTTCTTGCCTGAATGAATTTTTTTGTAAAATTTATTTTCATTAATATATGTTTAAATTAAAAAAATACGATAACGTTTACCAGGCAACGAGCTGACCAAGGGTGATCGTGTAAACGGTGAATGTGCACATTTTTATATAATATAATAATAACTTATAGTAATAAATTTATTATATAAATAAAATAACATATTTGCATTGTTAAATATAAAAAGTATTCTTATAAGAATGATACCCCAAGTAATTAGTGTTTCTAGTAGTATTATATAATTGTGCATCTACCTACCTGTATAATAGTGATCTTTTAGGGGTGTTTGGATGGGGGTGGGTTGGGTTGAACCTTTATCATATTTGCATATAAGGCTTAGGTAGGGAGGGTTTCAACCTTATCATATTTGGACGAAGGGTTTGAATATAAATGCTGGATAAGTAAATGTTGAAGTAGTAAGAATTTTTTAAGGATTTTGAACTCTCATACATGAAGGTATATCCAAATTTAAGGGTTTTACATACAAGTAGGTATATAGCGCGTCATATATCATCTTCTTTTTCAGGGGTTGTTTGGTTCGGAGGTTTCTGTAATGAGGTATGAATTTAGAATGGATAAAATCCATACCTGCTATTTGTTTCAGTTTTTTTTAAATTTCAACCCCATACCTCAAACCCCCAAGGTATGAGTTTTTGATACCCAAGGGGGAGGTGAGTACGAGGGAAGGGTATGTGTATCAATTTTAATATTATTATTTTATTATTGATAATTAACATTATTAATGAAACCCTTTTGATTTTGATGATCACAATGTTAGCAAGCTGGAAGACTTGATATAATGTGTTATAGCATGCTGGTACTAATTCTGTGTTGCAGGACTTAGCTTACTGATATATGTTATGAGTACATGATCTTAGCAAGCTAACAACATGGAAACAGAGTATCTCAGCAAGCTGGCACTAAGAACAGTTTTGTGCAGATTAAATTCTGGAGTTCAAGTTCAACAAGATTCATTAGGATATTAATTTGTTCGAACTTATCTAATATAAATATATGTATATATTTTATTAGAGCTCAGAATATTATTTAAAACTTATTTTATCTATACAAAACGATTTTCCTATTTTATAGGGATTTGTTACTTATCTTAAAAGCTTATCTCTTTAACAAATCCTATCTTATTTCAAACTTATGTTGAGGTTTAAACTTTCAACGTTTTATTTTGTTATCCTCAATATTCGTATATTTGAATAGCTTATCTAAATTATCCAAAACTAATTTGAACGTTATGTTGTTACAAGAACGTTGCAAATAGTTAAGATATTTGGTATATAGCTTATTCATATATATATATATATATATATATATAAGTGTATATATTGTTTTAAAAAGTGAAAAAACCAAGTGAAGTACACTGATATATACACACGTTTTTCAACTCAAAGCTTTCATATCTATATCTAGTTGAGCTCTAGTATTATATATCTTATATCTATACGAGAAGAGTTTTTAGTTTGAGTTGTATCTTTATTCACTTGTAATCAAGTTGTGGCTGGATTGCTAGGCTTGTGAAACAGGGTTCAAGGGAACTAGAGGCTAGAGAATGCTGTACTAGGATAGTATAGTGCTTAGAGGGCAGATTAGTTCAGTGGAACAGGGGTTTCAGCAAGCTAGGATCAGCTGCAAGGGATAAAGGGTGGAATATTATTGTAATCTGTAATCGTGGTTTGATTTGATTAATAATATTCTTTCTTACCAGTTGGTAAGGGACCAGGACGTAGACCATAGGAGATTAGGGGTCGAACCTGGCTAAAAGATCTTGTGTTATTTACTTTTTCTGTACTGCATTGCATATAGCAGCTAGCTGACAGTGTCTGTTAATTCAACTTAGCTAGTTGACAGGTTTAATAACTCGGTAAAATTAAAATCGGTCATTGTTAGCCATAACACCTATTTACCCCTCTCTAGGTGTGCATTTTCATTTGGTATCAGAGCAGGCTATACTAATATCTTCTTTAACAGGAAAGTATAGAACAGATGGCTGACAAATATCCAATGGGAAGTTCAGGCTCGAGGGCACCTCTTCTACTTGGCACAGAAAACTACAACTGGTGGAAAGGTAGAATGAAGCAGCACCTGGCCAGAGAACCCATGGAGTGGAGAGTTACAGAAAAAGGTTCTTTCAAGTTTCTCACTACAGATGGTAAAGAAAAGGATATAGATGAACTCACTGCTGATGAGCTGATCAAGCTTGCTTATAACAACCGAGCTATCAACACTATCATGACTGGTTTATGTCCTGAAGAGAGTGACAAAGTTTCTTCATGTACTTCTGCAAAGGAGATGTTGGACACTCTTGAATTGTGTCATGAGATGTTGGACAAAGGTTCGAAAGCTTTAAAGAAGGTTAAACTCAGCAAGTTGATGAACGAGTATGGTAATTTCAAGCTCAATGAAGATGAATCTATTAAGGATGCTCAAGCTAGGTTCCAAGTTACTATGAATGGTCTCACTTTACTTGGCAAGAAAATTCCACAATAAGAGATCAACATGAAAATCATTAGTGTTGTTCCGTGGATCTATGAACCAAAGGACACTGCCTTAGAATCTTCTCCAACAATTGATACAATGGACACTCTAAGTGTTTTTGCTGAATTGGAGCAGTTTGAAGGCAAGATAAATGCTAGCCATGCAAATTCTACTTCTGATCTCACATCAAAGATGAAGAATTTGGCACTTCATGGTGATGATAGCAAGCTGGAATCTGATGATGAGTCAGATGAGGAAATAGCTCTCATGTCCAGAAAAATCAGAAAGATGATCGAACAGAAAAACAAGATGAAGAGAGAAAGAAGGAATTCAGGCTTCTCTAAAACCAAGAAGTTCTCCAAAGATTCCAAAGGAGATTCAACATGTTTTGAATGTGGCAAACCTGGCCATTTCAAGAAGGACTGTTACAAGTTAAAAGGGAAGCAGCAAGCTGGATACAAAGACAAGAAGAAATCTAAAGCCTTGCTAACCTGGAGTGATGATGAAGAAGATATCTCACCAAGTGATAGTGACAACAATGATGACATGGTCAATCTTGCACTAGTTGGAATGGAGGATGATATTATTCGAGGCTTGACTGAGGAGATCATTGCTAAAAGTGATTCTGATGATGATAAAAGTGAGGTAAACTCATTCAGATTTGATATTTCTTCTGATAATATTATTCTAGATGAACTAACCATGCAGGATCAAGATAGTATTCCTATAGAGGAATATAACTCAGTAAGGACAGAAAATAGTAAGTTATCAGAGAAGAATGCTTACCTTAGACAGATGGTTCAAGATCTAATGGAAAATTGGAATCATTACTTGAAAGTAAGAAACCTGTTCAAGCAACAAATGAAGTCAAAATCAAAGAGCTTGAATCAAAAATTGAAGATCTAGAAGGTTTCAACAAGATTCTGTTAAAAAGGAACAATGCTCTAGCTGATGAGATTTCTGATCTAAAGGCTAATATAGAGGCAAGAGATGCATGTCTTGAAACATTCAAACTCAGAGAATCTGCCAATAAAGAAACATCTCAGCCTGTTGAAACATCATCTCAGCGTGCTGACAGTACATCTCAGCCTGCTGCCACTTCTTCAAAGCAAGCAGAAAGAATTAATTCCTTGGAAAATGAAGTCATTAACCTCAAAAAAGGAATTGGTACTTTTGTTCAAGGAGAAGAAGGTCTCAAATCAATGATGAAAAGCATCAAGGTACCTTTGGACAAGGAAGGAGTTGGTTTGAACTTCAACAAGAGGGTTAATACACTAAAGTATGAAGGCAGACAAGGAAAGCCATATAAATATGCTATGCCCTGGACAAGCTGCAAGAAATGTGGTGGTAAAGGTCATCTAGCTCAAAATTGCAGATCTCAGCGAGCTACCATAATTTACCAGAAAGAAGCTGATAGGAAGCCAACTTACTGGAATAAACAGACAGCTAGCCGAAATAGTTCTGGCAGGAAGCAAAGAACACAGAATTCCTCTTCCAAAGTGGTTCAAATGTGGATCAAGAAATCTGAATTAAATGTTCTTTATATATTTGCCACTAACCAATCAGGACCCAAACCAATATGAGTACCAAAAGGTTAAGTGTTGTTTTTGTTTGTTTTGTAGATATGTCTTGCTACTAAGATCAAATCGAAATCATGGATTATTGATAGTGGATGTACAAGACATATGTGTGGAGACAAAGCTCAATTTATTAATCTCAAGTTCAAGAAAGGTGGAGGTGTCACAATTGGTGATAATAAGACTCTTCCTATTCTGGGTAAAGGTAAAGTATGTAATGACACAACTTTTATTGACAATGTTCGTTATGTTAAAGGCTTAAAATATAATTTGCTTAGTGTAAGTCAGTTGCATGATGATGGTCATTCAGTTGTTTTTGACAAAGATAAATGTGTTATTACTGTTGCTACTAACCAAATTCCTTTAGTTGCTAAAAGGGAAGGCAATATGTATGTTTTAGACTTTGAATTGCAGGAAACAGTTTGCTGTTTAGCTGCTGTTGACAATGATCCAACAATCTGGCATAGAAGATTGGGTCATGCTCACATGGACTTACTCAACAGACTATCTAGCAAGAAGTTAGTGAAGGGTTTGCCAAAATTGAAGTATGTCAAGACACAAATGTGTGATGCATGTCAATTGGGCAAACAGATTCAAAGTTCTCACAAGGCCAAAAAGGTTATATCTACTACAAAACCCTTAGAATTATTGCATCTAGATTTGTTTGGTCCAGAATCTTATAAAAGTATCGGAGGTAAACAATATGGTTTTGTTATTGTTGATGATTATATGCGTTTTACTTGGGTTTTATTCCTTCGTACTAAAGATTCTGCTTTTGAGGAATTTGAGAAACTAATCAAGGTACTTGAGAACAAGCTGGACACAAGGCTTGTAGGTATAAGAAGTGATCGAGGTGGTGAATTCAAGAAAGATTTTGTCACTTACTGTGAAGAAAGGGGAATCACTCATGAATTCTCTGCACCTAGAACTCCACAACAGAATGGAGTAGTGAAAAGAAAGAATAGATCTTTGGAGGAAACTGCTAGAACTTTATTGCAGGAAAGCAAGCTGCCAAGAAGCTTTTGGGCAGAAGCAGTGAACACAGCCTGCTATGTTCTTAACAGAGTGGTGATCAGGCCTATTCTTGAGAAAACTCCATACGAGCTGTTGAGGAACAAAAAGCCTAACATCAGTTACTTCAAGGTGTTTGGCTCAAAGTGTTTTGTCCTCAAGAAAATCGACAGGGATGGTAAATTTGATGCTAAATCTTATGAGGCAATTTTTCTTGGTTATTCTTTAACTAGTAGAGCATATAGAGTCTTTAATTTAAAGAAACGCATTGTTGAGGAGTCTATTGATGTTATATTTCATGAACCTAACAATGATCTGCCAAGAGATGAGGAAGATGATGCATGTGATGATAATGGAAGCAATAAAGCTATTGCTGGAAGTACTAAAGATACTGCAACATCAGGTAGGTAGCAAGCTGACAAGACAAAGGAGCAAGCTGCTACAACATCTATTGTTCAACAGACAGACAGTCATCAAGCTTCACTACACCATAGATTGCTTATAGCAACCACATGTTAGGAAATTTCTTTAAAAACGTTGCTATTGCTGGGAAAATTTTGATAAAATTAAATATATTGCAACTGTTTAAAAAAACATTACAATAGAATAGAAGTAATCAAAAAAGTTTAAAATTTACGATCTATTGCAATGATTTTATATGGAGTTGCTATAGACTGTCATATTGGGCCCAAAATATTGGCGGATTTGTAATAAGAAAAATTAGGCGGGCTATGAAAAAATGAAATAAGGGGAAAAAATTGGCGAATTCAATTTATTGAAATTTAGGCGGGCTATGAAAAAATGAAATAAGGGGGGAAAAAGGGCTATGAAGACTGAAGCTCAGAGAATTCAATTTTTTATAAATAAATATGTAATTTATTATAAATAAAAATTTTATTTTAAAAATTAATATGTAATTTTATAAATAAAAATAATAAATATTAATATAATTTCTCATACTCATAAAACATGAGTCATACCCATATACTCACCTCGCCTATAATATCAAAAAAAAATTATAAATATGAATTTTAAATTTAAAACTTTAAACAAATATCGAATATGAGTTTGGAATAGACAAACCTCATATCCGATATTTAGATCAGGAATCAAACGACTCAGATTATTTTTACGTGCTATATATTTATTGAAATTTGGTCTTTCCCGGATTTAAGTAATTAAATATTTTTATAATAAAATATATAATTTTAATATTAAATAAAAATGTTATTTTTTAAAAAATCAAAATGAAAAGTAGGTATGTATGTACTTTTTCTGAGAATAAGTAACTTATTTTTTATTTTGAAAATAATATTTGGTTTTAAAATTCTAAAATATATATTTATCTTTAAAAAAAATGAAAATATGTAAAAAAATATATGAAATAAGTAACTTATTTTAAGTTTAAGAAACCTCAAACGGCCACATAATTTGTTTATGTAGTTAATGTAGGATATATATGTGGGATAAAAAAAGAAAAAGAAAAAGAAAGTCGTTCTCCTCGATTGAAAAGCATTAAATAAATAATTTAATCTTTTGGCGGGCTCCAAAAAAAAGAAGCGGGCCTTTTGAGTTTTTGATTGCCGAGTGCGTGTATTAACACTTAAACAAAAATAAGAAAGTATATTTACCCAGACAATTAAACACAACCACACTAACATATATATAACCTAACATATATGTATCCAAACTAAAAAAAAATTGAAGATTCAAGCTTGAAGATTAACAATTGAAGATTCAAGCCTGAAGAGTCACTCGAACAAGTATGTATTTTTTTTTTCAATTTTACAGCCTATTATACACGAACAAAGCTTGAGATCTATTTTGTAATTTGGGATTTTGTTTTTAAAGTTTGGTTTTTGATCAATTGAACAAAGCTTGAGATTTATTTGTTAATTAGGTTTGTGCCTTGTTTATATTTTAATTTGGGATTTTGTTTTTAAAGTTTGGGATTGAGCTTTTTTATGCCTTGTTTATGTTTTAATTTTTATGTATGTTTAGTTTTATGTATAGAGTTTTTCTATGCCTGTTTTGATTTTTAGGTACTGAGATTTTGAGTTTCACCTATATTTTTCTATGCCTGTTTCACCTACATCAAATTTTTGTTACTTATGCAGGAAATCAGTTTTGTGTAATCTTAATGTTTGATTACATTGATGTAGGAAATTAAGCAACCAGTCCCATCATTTCCAGAAACAATTCAAGGGGATTGTCCTGTAATTGATGTGGATGAGGCCAGAGACAGTTTTCCTGAGCCAATATTTGTGCAACATGACTTCAGAGTATGATGACTTTTCCTTGACTTGTTACTTTATACTTCTATTGGTGTAAGAGAAGACTTCATCATGACTTTTATCTATAGGACAATGAGATTGAAATGCTAGATGCAGATGATCTGCACATAGATGGGGGTGACAAGAAAGACCCCTTGATGTTGTCGAGTACAGCGATGATCTTTATGCATTCTACAAAGATGTAGAGGTATGTTGCCTGTTAAGGAACATGTGGAACTTGCTCTCATATGGTTGTGATCTGAGTGTAATCAACTTTATTTATTCTAACTTCCGACCTGCAGGAGATTCTGATGCTCAACGAGCTTCAGTTTAACCTCTCGGTTCCAACTGTATATGTGTTTGTGAAGAGGTTTCTGAAAGCTGCTCACTCCGACGATAAGGTTTGTCCTTGATTTTCCTAGTACACATTATAGCAGGATTGATGTACGCTGTACACATACCATAATTAGTTTATAATCAATGCTTACTCGAGTCAGGTTGAGCATTTTACTTGCTTATCATAGAATAGAAAACATACTTTAAATTTTAACTGCATATATTTTCATGAAGAGGTTCGTGAAAGCTGCTCAACCTGACAATAAGATTTGTCCTTAATTTTCCTACAACACATTATTGCAGGATCGATGTCCGCATATGTATCCTAATTAGTTTATAATCAATGCTTGCTGTAGTCAGGTTGAGCATTGAACTTGCTTATCGTAGAAAGCATAATTAATTTTCTCCCAGAACTTAATTCCTGATCTTGAACCAGATGGAGCTTCTTGCGTTTTACATGATCGATCTTACCCTGGTGGAGTATGAGATGATCAAGTTTCCACCATCGATGTTAGTAGCAGCTGCTGTTTTCACTGCTCATTGTACTCTTGGGAAGACAGCTCAATGGAGCAAGACGAGTGAAAGGCATACTAATTACAAGAATCATGAACTAATGCAAGTAGTTTTAATATTATTATTCTTCCTTCGTACTTTAGTTCAAGACTAAGTAGTTGTTTCTTGTATATTATTTTTTTAGGGAATGCTCGAAGCTAATGATTAAATTTCATCAGAAGGCGGCCACAGGGAGACTTACTAGTGTTTACATGAAGTACAACACATTTAAATATGGATGTGCTGCAAGAACAGAACCTGCTCATTTTCTGTCAAGAATGGAGAGAAGTCAGATGGAGATGCATCTGCTTGAACTAACGCCACTTACCGCATATTTACTTAATTTATGTTTAAGATTTTGGTGAATGTAACTAGAATTCTACCTTAATGATGTTTTATTTTGCATTTAATCTTTAATTGTTGAATGGTTGGTAAACCGATGTTGTCGGGATTCTTTTGATATTGTCTATGAGTCTGTGGTCATGTGTACCGGCCTATGTATTCTTTTGGATTGGTGTATGAAAATCATGTTAATGGTGGCTTTATTATAAAATAAATAGGTCATGTCAATTTGTTTTTATAAAAGCATTGCCATTGCTACTTAAAATGTTACCATTGCCTATCTTTTGCAATACTTTTTTCCCTAAAATAATTACTGGTAAATATACATTCATTGCCATTGGCACCTAAAACATTGCCATTTCCAACCAAAACATTGCTATATCCTATCTATTGCAATGCTAAACAGAAAACAGAGTTTCAAAAGATAGGTTGCTAGTCTATTGCAATGATTTTAAATCGTTACAATAGGCAGGAAAACATTGTTGTATCTTCTTTTTGCAATGACATTAAAGAGTTGCTATACGGTACTAAACTCGTTGCTATAGGGGTCCATTTGCAACCCCACCTAAGTTAACGCCAATTTTTGGACAAAGCATTGCAATAGCGTATACGACAACAGTTTTATGCTATATAACAACTTTGTTTTTGGGTTGCAATAGGCAATCTATGGTGTAGTGCTGGAACATTCTATCAGCCAGCTGACACTGCTATCTCAGTAGATGATACTATTGAACAACTGTCTAAACTCAATTTAGGAGGGTCCCAAACTCCTATAGTAAGGAAAACAACTTCTGTTAGAACTGTTCATGAAGAGATATCCCAATATTCTCTCCCCAAAGCTACAAGAATTGTGAAGAATCATCCACCAACACAAATCATTGGTGATGCTTCTGAGGGTGTTAAAACTAGAAGAGGGAAAACAAACTTCTGTGCTTTTACAGCTTTCCTAGCTCAAGAAGAACCCAAAAATATTCAAGATGCTTTAGAAGATGAGAATTGGATCATGGTAATGCAAGAGGAGTTGAATCAATTCAAAAGATGTGATGTGTGAGAACTTGTGGAAAAGCCTAAAGATGTCACAGTCATTGGTACTAAATGGGTTTTCAAGAACAAAGTTGATGAATTTGATACAGTTACAAGGAACAAGGCAATGCTAGTTGCACAAGGCTACAATCAACAAGAAGGGATTGATTTTGATCAGACTTATGCACATGTTGCAAGGCTGGAGTCTATAAGAATGCTACTTTCATTTGCATGTTACAAGAAATTCAAGCTTCATCAAATGGATGTCAAAAGTGTATTTCTTAATGGCTATCTCAAAGAGGAAGTTTATGTTAAGCAACTTCCGGGCTTCGAGCATGAAGAGTATCCAAACCATGTCTACAAATTAAAGAAGGCATTGTATGGACTAAGGTAAGTACCTAGGTCTTGGTATGAACAGTTAAGTGAATTTCTCCTTAAAAATGGCTTTATTCGAGGTAAAATTGATCCAACTTTATTCCTTAAATTTGATGGTAAGGATATACTTGTTGTTCAAATTTATGTGGATGATATTGTTTTTGGATCAACTAATGATGCCATGTGTGAGTGGTTTTCCAAGTGTATGCACAGTGAGTTTGACATGAGCATGATGGGTGAACTCAATTACTTTTTGGGGCTTCAAGTCAAACAAATAAAAGATGGAATCTTTGTGCATCAATCCAAATACATCAAGAATCTACTCAAGAGATTTGGATTTGAAAATGTCAAGGCGAAATCAACACCAATGAGTCAAGCTAGCAAGCTGACAACAGATGAAAAAGGTGTAGATGTTGATATCCGTAAGTATAGAGGTATGATTGGTAGTTTACTGTATCTTACTACTTCTAGACCTGATGTAATGTATGCAGTTTGTGTATGTGCTAGATTTCAATGCAAGACTAAGGAATCTCATTATAATGCTGTTAAGAGAATCTTTAAGTATTTGAGTGGTACTATAAATTTGGCTTTATTTTATCCTATCATAAATGTATTTGATCTTGTTGGGTATAGTGATGCAGATTATGCAGGTTGTCACACCGATCGTAAAAGTACAAGCGGTGTTTATGCATTTTTAGGCCAGAGTTTGGTCACTTGGCAATGCAAGAAACAGAACTCTGTTGCTTTATCAATAGCTGAGGGGGAGTACTTGGTAGCTGGCAGCTGTTGCTCTCAAATGTTATGGATGATACAAACACTAAGGGATTTTGGAATCAAATGTGGAAGGATTCCAATATATTGTGACAATACAAGTGTTATCAACATTTCAGAAAATCCTGTCAATCACTTAAGAACAAAACATATTGATGTGAGACATCATTTCTTGAGAGATAATGTGGCAAAAAGGAAGATCAAGCTGATTTTTGTGCCTACAGAGTATCAGCTAGCTGACATCTTTACAAAGCCATTGGCAGAAGAGAGATTTTCTATTATTAAAAGGGAACTTGGCATGTGTAACATCTAATCAGCAAGCTGACACCAGGTTTTTCATAATCTTAGCTTACTGATTACCTTCTTAATAATTTGTTTAAATTGATTTATGTTACATCCATTATATGATTTTTGTGCCCGTTGTTGGTAGGTTGGTAAAATTCCACTTACTTGTAAGTAGTGCATGTCTATTAGAGTTTCTATGTGTGTTAAATGCTACTAGTTTAAAAATTGATTTTAAATTGATAATCTAGTCCGTATTTAACGTGATAAGTCATCTATGATTAGTTTTAATTTTATATGCTTATCTGCTTATGTGATAAAAAGATGTTTAGTTTATTTCGGGCTGGGGGTTTTATAAAAACTTTTTATTCAAATAATTCTCAAAATACACTCTCCTTATATTTTAAAAGAGGAGTTGTAGAGGCATTCCATTCTCGGTTTCTCAAGTTCATCTTTCCCAAACCCAAGATTGGATCTAGGGTTTTCAAACTCATTTTTGGCAAATATACAATTTCTGTGATTGTTTCGATCGGACTCTATCTCAAGATGAAGAGCACATGTCGTACTAGGGCTTCGGCTTCAGTTCCAAAGGACAACAAAAATAAGAGGAAGTTACTGGATGAGGATGAGGTTGTGGTTGCTGTCGATAGTGGTGATGAGTTCTCTGGTATCAATCGATCATTGGATCATGATCTGACACCATCAAAGCGGCTCAAATTTGGTTTTAAGTTTATTCCAGAGGAGTTAGAACAGGGGTTTCATGCACTTGACCTAGGCAATCGCAAAGTAATTCCTGGAAAGCCTTTATCTGGTAAGACTTTTGTTAATTGTGCTGCTGTTAAGTTGTTTTCAGACTTAGGGTTTGAATCGTTTCTTGTTGATATGCCGAAAGATGTTTACCCAGACTATGTGTATGAATTTTATGCTAATTTTATTCCGGATCAGTTTGGTAATTATGTTTCTTTTGTTCGTGAGAAGAAGATCACTCTTAATGTTCCTGTACTTAATTGTATTTTAAGAGTTGAGAATGCATCTGATTTGTCTGTGTACACCAAGAAGGGTCCCAAAGTTTTGAATGATTTATCTGCTTTGGATCAATTGAATGTAATTAGGGGTATGTATGGTATACTTGAGTTTTGTTGTCCAACCACATCTTCTGTGATTCCCATGGCTAATTTGCTTTTCAAGATTTGAATATCAAATATATGTCCTAGGCTGGGAAGCAGGTCTAATTTTAACTGTCAAGACATTGTGGTTGTTGCTATGTTGTTGTTGGGAAGAAGGTTTAATTTATCTGAGTTAATACTGAAGAATATGATGGATGTGTATGATGGTAATCCTGGTTGTGGTTTACCATATGGGTTGTTATTAACAAGAGTTTTTGATTGGTATGGAGTTGATTTTTCTGATATGGATAAGCATTCTGTGAAAGAGTTTTTGGATGGAAAAATTTTGCAACAGTCTCACTTGAAGGTAGAGAAGGATGGCACTTTGGTGCAGTTGGAGATTCCTACTCCTTCACCTATTGCTAAGTCAGCAATTGCAAGTGGTACTGATTCTGAGATGCTACAATTTGTCAAGAGAGTGAATACTGATCAGGTTGTGGTGATTCAGAATCTGAATGAAGTGCTGGATGAAATTAAGTCTTTGAGGGAGTGTGCATTTGGGCCAAGGACTCCTGCTACTGTGTCTGCACACACTACCAGGTCTGGTGAAGATGTTTCTGCAGATTTGGATGTGTTGCAAGGTTTAGCTGATGCAGCAAGGAAAATGGTGGATCCAGTGTCTGATCAACCAGCTGAGAAAGTCAAACCTAAATCTCCAGAAGACAAGATTGCAGCTGAGGATGCAGAGGAAGATCTTGTGGATGCCTAACTCTACTCTTTTAGATGATTAAGGGGGAGTATCAGGAGAATTTGATGAATTTTTCTATTTTAAAAATATTTTCCGGGGTCTGGATTTTATTTTTGCTGGTGTTAGACTTGTTTCTCTTGTTTAATTGTTGTGGTCTGGATAATTTGGTGGTTTTTGAATTATGTGATACTTGTGTTGGATAATTTGCTGGTACATACTTCTTATGCATGTTTTTAAATTCTATGCTATCGATATTCAGCTTATTTATCTATCTGAGTATATATGTTATCTTGCATACTCTGTTTATTTGTTGCATATATTATCATATGTGTTTACAGGGTGCAGGAATTTAGGGGGAGTCTTATTCTCCTAAATTATTTTGTGTAATCATCAAAAAGGGGGAGATTGAAACCCTTTTGATTTTGATGATCACAATGTTAGCAAGCTGGAAGACTTGATATAATGTGTTATAACATGCTAGTACTAATTCTGTATTGCAGGACATAGCTTACTGATATATGTTATCAGTACACGATCTTAACAAGCTAACAACATGGAAACAGAGTATCTCAGCAAGCTGGCACTGAGAACAGTTTGTGCATATTTAATTCTGGAGTTCAAGTTCAACAAGATTCATTAGGATATTAATTTGTTCGAACTTATCTAATATAAATATATGTATATATTTTATTAGAGCTCAGAATATTATTTAAAACCTATTTTATCTATACAAAACGATTTTCCTATTTTATAGGGATTTGTTACTTATCTTAAAAGCTTATCTCTTTAACAAATTCTATCTTATTTCAAACTTATGTTGAGGTTTAAACTTTCAACGTTTTATCTTGTTATCCTCAATATTCATATATTTGAATAGCTTATCTAAATTATCCAAAACTAATTTGAACGTTATGTTGTTACAAGAACGTTGCAAATAGTTAGGATATTTGGTATATAGCTTATTCATATATATATATATATGAGTGTATATATTGTTTTAAAAAGTGAAAAAACCAAGTGAAGTACACTGATATATACACACGTTTTTCAACTCAAAGCTTTCATATCTATATCTAGTTGAGCTCTAGTATTATATATCTTATATCTATACGAGAAGAGTTCTTAGTTTGAGTTGTATCTTTATTCACTTGTAATCGTTGATTGTAATCAAGTTGTGGCTGGATTGTTAGGCTTGTGAAACAGGGTTCAAGGGAACTAGAGGCTAGAGAAGGCTGTACTAGGGTAGTATAGTGCTTAGAGGGCAGATTAGTTCAGTGGAACAGGGGTTTCAGCAAGCTAGGATCAGCTGCAAGGGATAAAGGGTGGAATATTATTGTAATATGTAATCGTGGTTTGATTTGATTAATAATATTCTCTCTTACCAGTTGGTAAGGGACCAGGACGTAGACCATAGGAGATTAGGGTCGAACCTGGCTAAAAGATCTTGTGTTATTTACTTTTTCTGTACTACATTGCATATAGCAGCTAGCTGACAGTGTCTGTTAATTCAACTTAGCTAGTTGACAGGTTGAATAACTCGGTAAAATTAAAATCGGTCATTGTTAGCCATAACACCTATTCACCCCCCCTCTAGGTGTGCATTTTCAATTAATAATAATAAAAATTCCATAAGTTTCATAAGTTTCGCGAGAACTGTAAGATCGACCAATTCTAATTTCTAGAACTCATGATACAGCCCAAACAGTGTGCACATGTATCCCAATAAATATGAATTTTCTTCTAATTTGACTCCAAATTAGCTCTTTAAGCCCAAATCCTTCCAAATATAGGAATTCCATCTTTTATGCAATAAAACATTAAAATCTATTAAATAAATACTCAATTAATGTAAAATATAATTAAATATGAGAATAAAATCCTATAAAATATATAAAAATATATTCCATCAATATGTATGAGTTTTGAGTGTATAATATTATAAGTAATTTTAAATAATAGTTGAACTACATATTTTAACATTTTTATAAGAAATTTAATTTATGCATTTCAATTTCTTTTACAATTTTATGGTTAATTTTTATTATATAAATATACAACAAATACATTATATATTTGTCACATGAAAGATAAAAAAATATTTTTAACTTGAATTTAATACTATCTATTTAGATTTTGATATATATATATAGGAAAAAGTTATATGGAGACTTGGAGACTTAATCATGACCCTATATTCTTGTTCGATGCAATGGTCCATCTTTAATCTATCCTTAAATGTGATTTAATTAATTTAAGGGTAAAAATGTCCAATACATATCTTATATGTATAAAATATTTATACACGCATACATAGTATCATCACCAGTTACTCAAATATATGGATGAGTTACTTAAATCAAGTTTTGTCATTGATTCTCAGCAAATGTAAATCTTGATTCAATTATCATGTAATCTCATCATATTTATTTTCTCTTCTCCCAGAATTCAAGATATGACCATTTTAACACAATTCAACTAATTCTTGTACTATACATTATATTAATTCAAGAATTCTAACACAATTCTAACAATATAGGCCCTGTTTGTCTGGACTTATAAGCAGCTTATAAGCTGAAAAAGTTGGTATATATGTACTTTTTCTGAAAATAAGTATCTTATTTTCAAATTTGAAAATAAGTTACTTATTTTCAAATTTGAAAATAAGATTTGGTCTTAAATTTCTAAAATAAATATTAATTTTCAAAAAAAAAATGAAAATACTTTTTTTTTAAAAGTAACTTATTACTTATAAGCTAAGTCAAACACCCCCATAATCATTTCGTACACAATACACTGTGTTCTGCATAGTGTCATAGCATACGTGATGTACACTCCTCAACTATGTACTATAAGAGGTACTGCATGTAGTACATTGTATTATAGTTAGAACATAAAGCTTCTGTTATTTACAAGACCAAGGTAGATTAATTTTTCTACATTATATACAAACATGCAGCACACATATGTATGGCTGGTACAGAATGTATTGCATATATGCATAACACAATGTAATGTACACTCCTAACTAATATAATGCATCACATAGATGTATTGCTCCTTTCCATTTTTCTTTTCCTGGAACTTATACCCGGCTCAGTAGTTTTTGCACTTATAGTATTATTTGACCCAATGTTCTGCTTCTCATTCTTATTCATTTGAAGCTTCAACTAATTTTTCTTTATAATCCTATCTAGCACTTCGTTTTCTGCCCCCACGACATCTCTACCAGCATTGCCATGTGCAATATCAAGATTTATGCTTTAATTTTCTCTCAATGACTTTTTTATCCTACATAAGTAACATCTGCATCATTGACATCTTCATCACCAGCATTCATAGAAAAACTATCGGCCGTCACTTCAGTTTTCATATATTCACAGTTTCCTTGTTCCCCTGAAAATCAGTAACCATAATATCACATCCCTAAAAGTTAAGATGATAAGTACATATACAAAACTTTTTTTTAATTAATATCATCTATTATGTTCTCATGTTTTATTCAATAACAAATATGGTAAATCCAACCCGGCAATTACAGTACACACAATACCACAATTGCAGTATACACAATACCTCAATTGTAGTACACACAATACACAATACCACTTAATTTTCAATACCAAATAGATGGTTCATAATACCTAGTTAATTAGATGATTCACGATACCCGATAATTACAATACACACAATACCAAATATCATAATTGCAGTACACACAATATCTTACAATTGCAGTACACACAATACCACTTGATTATATAAAATATTGCAAACTCTAGCTTCCCCAATTATAAATCGTCACAATCACATTCATTTAATTAAAATAGTCCAAAAAACTAATACAAAATAACATATAGAACATGAATATATATCTTACCTATTTTGAAATATTGCAGTACACATTCTTACACATCCCATAAAAATTTAAATATATGTACTACCAATAACTACACCCAATTATAAATCATCACACTCACATTCATTTAATTATAATAATCCAAAAAACTAATATAAAATAACATACGGAACATGAATCTCTACCTTGCCTAATTTGAAATCAATTCATAAAGTATTAAAACATACCTTCGTTCATATTCATAAGATGCTTCAAACCCTAGAGTCTCGCGGAACGATTTTCAATTTTATAGATGAAATTGTGTGTATTGTAAGTGAGTACTGCAAACGAGATATGTTGATTCTAATTGGTATTTGATATGCAGTATTCTCCTTAATAATTCTCCTTAACTATTAATAAAAGATAAGATTTTCAAAAGGAAGTGTTTGAAAGACAAATTTTTCATTAAGGAAATGTTTGATTGCAGTATTTTATTTAATAAAGTATTTTACAATCTTGCCCTTTTAAGTTTATATAGGATATGTTTTAATCCAATGGTTAATATTCAGTCTTAGCAGTCTCCAATAAAAAACAGTCTCCATATAACTCAACTATATATATATATGCTAAGGTTCAAATAAGAACCCATTATTAGCCGGTTAGCTCGGAAAACCACTCTAAAAAACTCTAATTTCCCTAATTTGACCCGACCCAATTAATTATGAAGCCAATTATGTAAATTAGATGTTTAATTGAATGCTAATACATGTTAATAATTTTATAAAAATATTGGAAGTATATTATGTAAAATTATATTAGTACAGAACATAATAGAGAACATATTAAAAATATGTTTAAGAATATATTAAAAAAATAAATTACAGAACATATATTGAATAATATTTTATAGAACATAGTGTAGAACATGTTAATATTATAAAAATATTTAATTATTATATGGTTCCCCAAGTTCCCCATGTAAGAGGGTTCCCCATAGAACATATATATATATATATACACACACACACACACTAGCTTATAACCCGTGCAAAACACAGATGCTATTAATAAATTATATATTAATTATTTTATATAATTTAAATATTTTATTTAATATGATATTTTGTTTTATTATTAATTTCTTTTTACATTTTTTAATATAATGATGTTTATATATTAATATTCATAAAATTTAATGACAAGTCATAATTTTAAATAAACGAAAGAAGTTTGAATGATGATGAAACTGGGTTGAATGTGAGTGAATGTGAGTAAACTATATTAAATAAAAATTATAGGATAAGTAGGATTCTTAAAAGAGAAAATATAGAGTATAATTTAAATATAATATAATATTATCCGTGAGTAGTTGTATAAAAGGAGGATTATTGGGTGATAGAGTTGTATGTATGATATATCTTTTTTAAATTAGATTTTATTAAAATTGGATGGTTATGATCGTTTTCTTGGTTCACCTAAAATTGGATGGTTAGGATCTTTTCTATGGTTCACCTAAGTAAGATGAAAAAAAAGTTCTCTAATTTGGTTATAATAATATAGTATAGATGAGTAAAACCCTATATTTTAATTAAAATTTAATTAAAAGAGTGTATTTGAAGTTGAGTGAGATACAAACAGACTATACCATAATGTTAAGCACATGCTACATTAAAAAAGTATATATTAATTATTTTATATGATTATTTAATTTATTATATTAATTTAATTTATTATTAATTTTTTATATGTTATTTATATATTATTATGATATTTAATTTTTTTATTTTAATATTCATTAGATATGATTAATAGGTTTTAATTTTAAATAAATTAAAAAACCGTGGTAAAATTGAGTTAAATGGTAATATAACTATATGAGATAAAAATTATATTATAATATTATTTTTAAAATAGAAATTATATTCTATAATTTAAATATAAAATAATATTACCCGTGAACAGTTGTATAAAAGACGATTACACCGTTGATAGAATTGTATGTATAATGTATATAGTATAATATATTATTTTATAAAATTTAAATAGTTAATTTAATGTGGTAATTTATTTATTTTATTATTAAGAAGGAGAATTGTAACATTATTTTTAATAAAAAATATATGCTATAATTTAGATATAATATTACGCTGTGAGAAGTTGTATAAAAAGAACACTACACGGGTGATAGAGTTGTATGTATAATATATATAATATAAAATAATTATTTTATACGGCTTACATATTTAATTTAATATGATAATTTATTTCATTTTATTATCAAGAAAGAGAACTTCACTGATGATAAAATTGTATGTATAATATATCTGTTCTAAATGGAGTTGTATATATAATATATTTGTTTGATATAGTATATTCTAATTAAAATTTAATTAAAAAAGTTTGTTTGTAGTTGAGTAGGACAAATATAGTATAGATATTATTTTAATATTTAAAAAATTTAAATATAAAAATATAATTTTAAATAAATTAAAGTGTTTGAACGATGATGAAATTGAAACATGTTAATTAGTAGATTATGAGTACTACTCTGTATTTTAATTAAAATTTAATTTAATTAATAAGTTATGATTTTAAATAAATTAAAGAGGTGGGTAATGAGGAAATTGAAACATGTTAGTAGATTGTAAGTACAACAGTATATTTTAATTAAAATAGTGTGTTTAAAATTGAGTAGAAGAGACACCTGTGTTTGAAGGTGAGTGAGAGACAAAATGACCCAATCGGACGACTGACCAAATATTTGGCCTTGCAGCTTTAATAATCAAGTTTATAACCCGTGCGAAGTACGAATAACTAATATTTAAATAAATTGATTTTTTATTTACATTTTTATTGATATTTAATATAAAATTTTATAATATTAAGAATTTGTGTTAATATTATATATTCTCTTATTTTATATAAATCTATTCTATTTAATATAAATATATTATAATTTGAACCCGTGTTATAATAAATATATAATTTGGCTTAAAAAGTAAAATTTTAGGTAATATAGATTTTTAAAATAGAAAATATAGAATATAATTTAAATATAATATAATATTATCCGTGAGGAGTTGTATAAAAGGAGGACTATCGGGAATATAGTTGCATGCATGATATATATCCTTTTTAAAAATAATTTTTATTAAAATTAAATGGTTAAAATCGTTTATATGGTTCACCTAAAATTGGACGGTTAGGATATTTTTTATGATTTATCTCAGTGTTTCAAAAAAAAAAGTTCTCTAGTTTGGTTATTATAATATAGTATAGATGGTATAGATTTTATGATTTTAGTAACTAATATAATTTAATATATAATATTATGTTATTTAATAAAAAAAATCAGCTATGTAACTCAGAAAAATCACGCCTGACCTAGTTAAGTGGGTTATTGTGTTTTGGAGTAATTACATATACCATGTAAATGTTAGTTACATAGTAAAAATAAAAAATTACATAACCAAATACGGTAAATACTTAAGTTCCCGAGAACTAGAAGTTACACCAAACGAGACCAATAACTGTTACTTAATTTTACTATGTAACATATAGCTCAAGTTATATTAATAAGAGTAAAAAGTACTTATAAATGATTAATATTAGTAAACATAGTAATTTTTAGGTTAATATATAACATAAAAAGTTATTTAATAACCGAATACATGAAAGAGCACGTTTCATGAGTTGAACTTACTGATAAATTATGTTCACGCTTGACTGGTGCCGGCAATTTCGGGTTCTGGGTCGGGTTCGAGTCGTGTCAGATTGTACCTAATTGTTTTAGGTTGATTTTTTCCTAACCCTAACTCGTACCTACCGGGTTCGTGTCGAGTCAGATTGTACATGGTTCTCTCCTTAGTTATATAGACCGATTGTTTTTGCACAAATTTTAAGAAAAAATAGTTCATTTCTTTTTCATTGCACATGAAAGTTACATTTCAAATGAATAATATGTACTGTACTCATTTTGTTAGATGTAAAATAGGGCAAAACATGTGTAAAATATTGTTATTACTATTAAATAATTATGAACTCACTAGCGAGTATCTATCATTGCACGTGCAAGTTATTTTATTATAATTAAATTTAGTTATTTTAAACATAAAGTATTTCAACAATAGAATTATAAATATAGGGTTCATTAATTTTCGGGTTCGTATCTAATTGTACCTGATTGTTTCGGATTGAATATTTACTGACCCTAATTCTTATTTTTTCGAGTTGGGTTAGTGTCAGTTTCGGGCTGGATCCAAAATTACCAACCCTACGCTTCACGAATCAATTTATCGAATTTATTTATGAATTTTTTGTATATTGAATTCTCACGGACCAGGTAGGCAAACTCTTCTAAGATCAAATTATAACTCTTTTATGAAATGAAATGAATCAAGTCAACTCATTTATAAATCAATTCAAGCCGAACATCTGAGTTTTTTTTGTCAGAAAACATCTGAGTATTTATATATATGTCAATAATCCTATTAACTTCTTAAAACGGAGCGAGATACCTCTTAAGCCAAAGTCTGTGGCTGAAACAGAGTATACATGATCATGTATAGTGAACATGCTTCAAATTAGTCACAAAATAATCAATCGAAGCCAGGAGACAATATTATCAGGAAATTTTAAATATCAATGATCAAACACAATCATATGTACTTGAGCCATAATCAATACATTAAAGATTAAGTTTAAGTGACTCCTTGATTTCTAGAAATATTAGCTTAGAAAAATGTAAACAAATTAGGATTCAACCCTCTTACCTCTGCAGCATCTGGGACGCTGCACAGGGAAAAAGATCAACAAAAGACAGAATACAAATCCGTTTCGATTAAGGACTTGATATATACATTACAAGAGTATCACATTCAAGAAAAATATTACAATTTATTGTGTATTCCAGAAGCATGCACAATTCTGCATATTCGATGCTCGTAAATAATATTTCACATTATAAATGCACTATGCTTTTGCTGCCTTTCCTTCAGTGTAGAGCTGATCAATGCAGTCCTGCAGACATAAAAAATGAAATTTAGTATTATAAAGAATGATTTGGTGTTAAAGAGTAAACATTAAATACAGCTTTAGAATGCAGTAGAATGTCATTGGACTGGGAGCAATATTGCTAATTAAGACATGCACGATATAGAGATGGTGTATTATTACAATGTCGCGGGAGGGGGAGATTGTGCATGTAAGGTAAATGTTATACCTTGTAGTGCTTAAGCAGTTGTGGCCTCTTTAGCTTAAATGTTGGAGTGACCAAATCTCGCTCAATGTCGAAAGGAGTTGGTTCCAAATAAACAGCTCTCAACATCTCAAAACCTCGAAGCTGTATAATGACATAAACACAAAATCACAACAGAGCACAAGGTTTATTTTGATACAGACACATATGTTTGCTGATTCACATGGATATTGTCTATCAACATACTTTTTCTTTTCGGCCAAGGTTATTCAGTTCTTCTAACATGTATTTTCGTGCTTTCTCATTTTTGCACAATGATTCAATATCTCCAGAAAAATTATTAGCTGTTGCCCAATCCTCGAGGGGTTTTCTCTCAGGAACCACCACAGCCACAAGAAAGGACTCGAAACTGTTTCCATATACCCAAATCTGCGGAAAGAATGAGTCATCAAAATCAGAAAATTGACAAGCATTTATGAATATGGGGAGGACAAGTGCTCTAAGAGCATACTGTGGTCACGAGAGGGCATCGTGAATATGTGCTTTCTATATTTTCCACTGCTACATATTCGCCTTGAGATAACTTGAATATGTTTTTCTTCCTGTCAATTATTTTCATTGAACCATTAGGCTGCCATTCTCCAATGTCACCTACAATAGTTAATATCGTTCTTCTTTAGCAATCACAAAATGACAATATAATTTCCAGACTTATGCAGAATATATAGATCAGTATGATATGATTTATTCTGAAAGCAGCTAAGAATGAGTTTTTCAATCACAAAACACATTGGCAGGTGGTGTTAACTATATATCTCACCTGTATGAAACCATCCATCTACAAGGGTCTCATTAGTAAGATCCTGTCTCTTGTGGTACCCAGAAAACAATGTTGTTCCCCGCAGACAGATTTCTCCACGTGGCACAGTGGCTAAAGCATCATATGCCATCTCTGGCACTGACTCAAGCCTCGCTTCAATGGTTGTCATGGGCACGCCGACAGTTCCTAGCATAGAGATTATATTGGCTATCGAGGTGAAGCATCCACCACAACTTTCTGTAAGGCCTGTAAATGAATAAAAATAGAGAGTAGCAATATGATGTTACGAATTTAGGTTAAGAATCAGGCTGTATAACATAGAAGGATATCTTGGTGATGTAAAACTGATAGTATAACCTTGCCAAGAAGTACATTCTATTCTGAAAATAAATATTGCATAATTTTCTCAACATGACATTCTGCATACCATATCCTTGTGATAAAACGGTACAACATGTCACCCTAAGAAACTCCTCTAAATGCCTTGGCAGCGGTGCAGCTCCAGATAACATAAGACGAACTCGTCCCCCAAATGCTTGTTTGATCTAAAATGAGAACTCAATAATAAGATGAATTTCTTGCACTGAAATAATGTCATTATGATGAACAAGATGACAACCTTATCAAAAACAATTTTATCCATGAGAGGAGCTGCTTCTTCTTGTTTGTAACCCTTCTCAAGATTTCCCAGCTTGCTGTTAGTTCACAGCTTCTTTGTTAGTTGTGTAACAAGTAAATTGATATAGTCATAATCGCCAAAGTAGAACAATGAGGGAATAAGAGGGAACACATACTAGCTATAAGCGTACTGAAATAGCATCTTCTTCAATGTACCTCCTTGTTCGATTTTGTCCATAACACCTTGAAAATTGAGAAAAATATTTATGTACATGCTTGGAATGTTGGACAATATACATGTACCAGTATTTTGTACCAGTGTATATGCGGTCATAAACTCTAGGAACCCCGCAGAATACAGTCGGCTTCAGTTCTAGAAGGTCTGGGATTAAATATCTAATATCCTGAAAGTCAAAATCAACACTGATGTTAAGAGAATAATTCCAAACAAGTACTTGAACTGTATTGTGCTAAAAAAACATCATATAAGATATTACCCCTTGCCAGAATCCTACTGAAGAACCACTGTATATCCAGTAGGTCACTAGAATCTGATCCATGATATGCGCCAGGGGAAGGAATGAGAAGTATGTATCTTCAGGTGTGCCCTGTAAACGATAACACCACCATTAAATTATGGGTTGCTACTAAAAAAGAAAAGAATCCTAATTCATCCCATTTGAGGCCTTTAGTTGGTCAAAATGCCCAAATTTCAGTCAGAGGATCAGACAGAATAAGTGTTGTGTCCATGACCAAGGTTTCGACACGGATGCGGTTGGTCATGGACACGGAAGAACCCAAGAGTTCGAGTAACATAGACCAATCAACTTGCTCCAAAAAAAAAGTGAACATATTAGTATGTATGAATTAGACAGGTAAATAACTTTTAGTTGCTCCTAACAGTCAGTCAGTAAACCACATTAAGTTGTTAACTTCTGCACTTCACTACCTGCTAGTTTGGATTACCTAATACATAATATAATTCATTTGCCATATGTGCATTTAATAGTAGAGTAACAGTATCATTTTATGACTTTGTGATAAGGGTTAGTAAGAGTAACAACTTGTGATTCATGAAGGGCACTTGGAAATTTAAATAATTATGGCATAAATATATTGAGGATGAAATAAGCGAATTCTTACAGGTTTATCTGTTTGCACAAGCAGTTGGTGCATTGACAAAACTTCTCCCATGAAAGACCCATTACTTAAAATGACTCCCTTTGGTTCTCCTGTTGTTCCACTAGTATACATTATTGTACACGTATCGGTTCTCTTTCTAACAGGTAGTTCATGATCCAACCGTCCCTTGAAAGATGTACAGGACTGAAGATTATATTGTGATCAAGTAAAACTAGTATTTTCATTCAATTTCTTTTAAATGGAATTCAATATAATGTACCAGAAGCGCGAACTCCTCCCAAGAGAAGCAATCTATGCCAAATTCCTCAGCTTCTTTCTTTTGCGTGCTGGAAATTGTCCCAAAGCTAACAATGGCTTCACAAAGGAATAGATGAAAACACAATTAATCTTAAGTACAAACTGTGGAAATCCATTTTTTTGTGTTCATAAACAAAACAATGGACTTACTTTTAATATGAACTTTGCAATTTGGGAGGCATTTTAGTACCTGTACCAAGAATTGAAATTTAGTTAGAGAAAAAGATGAAGAAATTAAAGTTTCAATATAGTAACTGAGGAATAATTTTTTTTCTTTAAAAAAATAATAGCAATTTTACAGTTTTGGTTTCCCAATCGAACAAATTAAAATTTTACTTGAGAATTCTCACTGATAGAAACATAATGTACTGATTATGGCACTTTCGATTTGTGTCCCGAACTCAAAGAATAATTAGCTCGATTGTTATAGAAATAGAACGTACCGCTGGTAGCTTTTTCTCTTGAATAAAAGCTATTGAAACTTCTGCATGGTCAATGATAAACTCCACAGCATTAGCACCTGCAACAGTTAGAGGTGGTCAAACCAACAAAGCATAACTTAGAGTTTTGATATTGAAATAAATAAATAATACTATTTCAGCAAAATAGTTTTAGTAGCCAAGAATATGCAAGGAAAAAGCATTGGGGATATACCAAGTGTATCATAGAGCGGCACACAGGAGATACCATGGCTATTACAAGCCTGTCGAGAAATGGAAAAGACAGAATGATAAGATTGAACGAATATTCAGCACTATGATTGAACGAATATTCAGCAGTTAGAGAACAAAAAAAGTTTGCTTCTAGATGACAAGTACAATATAAAGACAATACAAGCAAACATCTGAATTATATTACTAATGAAAGCTTGAGTCCCATTCTTGCTAGCCAATATGAGAGAGAGTATATTCAAAATTCACTTGAAAAGGCCAAAACACAATATTTGTTAATTATTTAACCATGATTAATTACTAATGCATGTGTATTAATCGTAGGCAGGATCCTGGATTCTTTTTAGAGGGACATGTTCCCCCGTGCACCTTCCTAGATTTGCACTCAGATAGGGGGCATCTGTTCTATGGCACATACCTCCATTGCCATTATCCATTCTGGGCAGTTAGCTCCGTATATTCCACAACGATCTCCCTAGATGAAAGCAACCAAACAGATGAATAAATACTAGGGTAAAACAATTACATTGTCACATGTAATATTACAAATGCAATGAAAAAATAAAAAAATTACAACTTGCACACATTAATCTGACATTAATAATATTATTGTAATTGGGTTATCTTTTACTACTTACAGGATTAACACCACGGCCTCTGATGGCAGATCCAATGCGAAGAGTTGTATCATAAGCCTCCTCATATGTGATCCATGTATATGGGCCGGCCTGTTAATTCAGTACAAATTTGCAGTATTTTGTCATCTCATTGCTTGTTTGAACAAAAACAATGGTGGAGTTGTGTTAATCATTCATAAGAGTATAAGACTAGTTAAAAGATAGATGTATTTCTAATATAGCATATCGTTTCTAATATTCTTTTAGAACATGATCAGAAGCTGTTGTACAGTGTTTTATGTGAATAAATTCTTTAAAATATTAGATGTAAACAGAAAGATTGATTACCTTCTTTTCATTTAGTTGACGACGACCGAGCATTTGATTCTTGGGGTTTCTTTTAACTGATTCACTGACAAAGAAAGAAATGTTAAATTTAAAGATCAAGGTCATATGTAAAAACTACAAGTGCTGCACACTTAGTATATTTCATGCTTGCAATATGTTTTTCAGGTTGAGCTGAAACAGAGTAAAGGATACCAGAGACTTGTGAAGGTTCAGTTCTACTGCAATTCCCCTTGTCTATAACATCACAAAAGCCCGAAGGTCCAGGTTTGAGACCTTCATGGGATAAATTTATTTGTAACCTGTTTTCAGTCACAACTTCATTTTTTTCCGATCATTTTTTCCAAGCAAACTGATCTGATTCAATATCAGACAATAAAATAACCAACTATATCAATGTAATTAGTTTCTCCGTTTACTGCTTTCCTGCGTTGCCTCAAAAAAAATTAATTTTTTAAAAATCAATTGATAAATATTCTATAATTTTTTCAAATCTTAAAAAAAAATATCAAGATTTTTTAAAAGTTTGGTTCTGTGGTTTGGTTGTGACTAACTTTCACATCAAATACTTGTATGTTAGTAACTTTTAAGCAATAAGTACTAGTAGTTAGAGTCATAAAGTTTAAGTATGTTACATATCTAGAAAATTTTCACTTCTAATCTACAATAATACAAAACCAAATCGTTCTGTCTCATTACACAAGTGTCAAAAAAAATGCTAAATCACCTACTATAACTTCATTGAAAACAACTTCAGTAACAACACTATTCAAATTCAAAGCTGCATTCCTAGCTGAAATTCATATCATGTTGCGAAAAAGCACATACACTAACAGCTCTACAATTAATAATGTCAGGACCGGTAAATTTAATTAATTTATCGAGATTATTAATTGATCGAGGTAAAAGATGTATCGTTGTTATTGTGTTGGGATTAAAAATATGTATTGAAAATATTAGTTTATCGTGGGCTATTAATTTATCGATTATTAATTAATCGAGGTTTTACCGTATATACAACCATATAATAAACAAAAATGCAGGATATTAATCTTGGTTAAAGAGAAAAGCTATGAATCTATGCTCAAGGAACATTAATCAAGAGTTAGCACTTGGCAACAAAAAAATAATAATTTAAACAAGAACATAAAAGCTACCTAAAGAAGTCCCAAGGTGAGTTATACTTGGAGGGTATTTCCATGAGACCATCTTTGGCATAAATGCACCTATACACCGGCCCTGCCGATGGCTTTCCTCCGTCGCTTGTTGCCGATCGAGGGCCTTCAACTTCCACCGTAAACACTGATGTCGACGACATTATCTTCTTCTTGAATGTATGTAGCCTAATAAACTCACAATGCTGCTTTATATTTCAGTACTTGTACTAGCTAGCAAGTTTCAAAATATTTATGAGTTGGAGATTTATAACTAGCTAGATATGGTTTGGACAACAAAGTAGTTGGTAGAGATATAAATTTGCTGGCTGGTTAATTACTTCAATTTTTCTTCTCTACTTTACTTCCATCAGTATGTGTATTTGAATGAATATTTATAAATATATATGGATGGATGAACACCAAACCTTGCAGCTCATTTATTTTGGCAGTTGGCAAGCTACTAAATCAAGCACCTTCCCCATGCATTTTGCTTTCCTTTTGTCACCATGCAGTTTTTTCACTAAAGTGGATAAGTATTCTTTTTACTCCATCGTTCTTGAATATCTGCTTTTTTATTTAGAAAAGTATACTTATTTCAAAATATTTGCTTTTGTTTTATTTTCAAGGTGTAATTAATGCTAAAATTCCAGCTATATCCCTATAAATTAATATCGTAAATGTTGTATTTAAATGATTTGATTATTAGGGGTATTCTTGTAAACAAAAAAATAACTTTACCAACATTTGGAATAATAAATGAGATATTGGTTTGTGTGCAACGACCTTAAAAAACAAATATTTGAGAAAAGAGTGAGTACTTGTCATTCTCATTTTCTCAAAAATAGAAAATTATTTTCTAAATATTATTTAGGGATGCCTCTGATTATAAGCTATCTGAGCTTAAAATTCTCAGTACGTAAAAACCTCTAAAATTTTAAATTATTTATATATAAATTATGTCTCAAGAGCTAATTTTATATAAAGTGCCGTAAATCTTAGAATTGCCCTTGATAATATTAATTTTTTTCAATAATTATGGGATGAGTAAAAATCGAACACACTATTTAAGATCAACATAGAATAAGGTTCAACAATTTGACCATCCCATCATCTTGAATCGCCTATTTACTTCTCTATCATTTTTTTGTTATTTTTCTTGATAACTCACTCTATTTACTTCCCTATTCATTTATTACATGCACCTATTTCTGAATAGCTGCGGGCTGCCCAACTGTTAACTATATGGAGAATACAATAAAAATTTGTGCTTAAAATTCAAAGTCAGTTCCATGACCAGAAATTCAATCTTATAGGGACAGTTACCATGTGATAACATGGGTACGTTAAACAACTACCCACAACATATAGAATTTAATGGGTTTCACAGTTTCTTTTAAATCAGCCTAGAGTAGTACCCCTCCTTTTGACACATTTATTAATCCGTAAAAATAATAATTATATTTATTGTTGTATTAAATTAAAATTTTCATATTAAATACTATTTCCGTTTCACAAAAAGTGGCGTTTTATAAAAAAATACAAGTCAAACTTATTCAACTTTAACCACTAACTAATAATTACCGGGAGAAATAAAAGTTATAAAAAAATATGTCATTGAAAAGTAGATGTCATTAACTATTAGTTTTGATTTTTATTTTTGTAAAAATAGAAATCAATAATATTTAATTTACGGTCAAAATTGAATAGATTTGACTTTTGAAATTTATAAAACGTCACTTTTTGTGGAACGGAGTTAGTAATATATATAAATCTGAAATTTTATTTGGCAGAAAAATTTAAATTTTACAATAAATTTGACTAATCTTTTTATCTTAATTTATGTGTCAAAAATAAAAGTGAAAGCTATTTACAAAGGGAAATCCTAAATAATTACTAAAAAAAGTTATTACAAAATATTCATTCCAAATAATATTAAATTTGAATTTTAAATAATTCAAATTTGAGTTCGATTTTCATAGAATCATAATTTTTAATCTCAAAAGTCGGCTTAACAATAATTCGATATGTTTGAGCCAAACTTGAAAACTCGAATCATTTTTAATAAATATTGATAAAAAAACTTAAATTTAATAAATTTGGTTTGAGTTCGAATTAATTAAATATGTAAAAATGTATATAAAAAAAATATAAAATCAATAAAATTTACGAATCTTACAAGTTAAATAATTTGACTCTCGAAATCGGCTAAATAAAATAATCGAATAATTAAACACAAACTCAACTCAATAATTATCGAACCGAATTTAAATATTTTAGGAGCAAACTCGAATAACCCACCAACAATGAAACCGATTGAAAACGACAATTTAGAGCTCATCTGACATCTACAGCCCAATGAAACAATACAGTACTCATTCATATGCTATATCTCTCTCTCTATAACATATACACACAATATAGATACAAAAAAAAGGTTAGGGTTTTAGCTCTGCATCTCCAGTTAAACCAACCAAATCTAAAAATCAAGATGTTTCAGATGTTCAAGCCAGACAAAAAAGAAGCTCTGAAGCAGCTTCGGGTCCATGGAGCAATGTTCGGGGCATGGGTCGTAGCTATTCGGGTCACACCTTACATTCTTCACTATTTCTCTGACCAGAAACAAGAACTTTCTCTTGACTTTTAATTTAACCCCCCCCCCCCCCTTTTATTTTTATTATTATCTACCTGGTGAGTTTTCTTTTATTATTTACTCGGGTTTGTTATTTTTAATTCTTTTTTATTACTGTTTTAGGGTTTGTTTTATGTTTGGATTGTACTAGTAATTATACAATTTTGATTTGGGTATGTTGCGTATATTTTGATGCATTGTGGTATTAGTTTTTTTTTTTTATGTATATGGGGACTGGGGAGGGTAGTGAATGAATGAGTGATAATTTGAATTCTTGAAGTTTAACCTCGAGAAATCGATGGGTTATTGATTTTTTTTTTTGGGGGGGGGGAGGGGTTGCGAATGCTGTAGCTCGTCAATAATAAATCTTTCCAACTTGGAATTTGGATAAAGTTTTGGTTTTATTTGATTTAGTGATTGTGTAATTGGGTTTTTCGATACTAGATTTATTTGTTTGTTTTGAATGATTTGATTTTTGTGTTGAGGATTCTTATTTCACATTTTGAAATTGGGATAAGACAGTGTGTGATGGTTTAACAAAGCAATTGTATCTAATTCATGTCTTTCCTTGCGGATCATGAGCAATGGTATATGGTTGTGTGGAAATGTTACGATGTCTTTGAACTATAATGCAATTGTTAGTCCTTAAATTGATGCTGTTTATTTGCTTTCTGCAGCAGTTCAAGGAAGAGGAGCTGAATTGCATGGATTGTGTCATTGCATGTATTGTAGTTCAGTTTTTACGAAATTTATCCTTGATGACATTTCTGCTTGAGATTATTATGTAACAAATCATTTTTCGAATTGTTGTGCTGAAGAATAGATACAATTAATTTGATGCTTCTTGCTTATATTTTACAAGCTCATATCCTGCACCATGCTATCCTCTTAACATTTAGTAGCAGTCTGAGTTTTCTGAATCATCAAATTATTTTTTTTGCGGCTATATGTTCACTATGGTTTATACTTGCAATAACATAGCGTGTATTGTGATATCTTCTTTGTTGTTCACTAGTTCAGTGAAGTGATAATCTGTTTGAGTGTCAATCTTCTTGCTGATTAAAGTATACACAAACTACGAATGGAAAAATGTAGAAAGAAAAGATCAGATCGAGTAAACCACATTAGACATCTTTAGTTAGATTACATGAGCAAATCACATTAGACAGGTTCCGAGCTAGGATATAAGAAAGGTACATTTTTATTTCCTTGTGTGTTCACTTGTTCAAATTGCAGGAACCTTTTTCATACTTCTAGTACAAGTTCAAGTGGTGATCTGACTGATAACATAAGGTTTCTGGGACATTTATGGATAGAACTTAGAGGCATTTATGTGCCCTTGACAAGAATGCAGGGAGCAATTTTAACCTTTGTTTTAATACTGTGCTCCCAAGAGAAGGTACTGCATTCACTTGGGACCAAACATAGCTGAGCCTGACTTTTGTTTTAGATCGGTTACAGAAATTTTAAGTACTCAAACGTGCTTCCACTTTATAGGCTTGAGCCCTCCATCTTAAAGAGAAGATTTTGGTTATAAAATTTTTATAAACTTGTTTCTTCGGAAGATCTGTTGAAGGTAAATGAGGTTCAGTATTTCAAACAAGAAAAATTCGGATTAATGTCAAGCTAATTGCTAAAACTTGAAGAGTTCAAGTTCCTGAAAGGTCAATAATTTCTTTGTTAATTTTCCAAATCTTGTCTCTGCCATTCGGGTATAGAATAATTGTTATTTCATAGTTTCTGAAGTTTTCTTATAAGAAACAGAGACGACACACGCCTTTAAAGGAGAATATAAGATAGATCAGGAAATAGGAATTGATCTAAAAACACAGAGAAATAAGCAGCAGTACACTCCATTTATTTGGAACTACACGAAACACACTTGGGTGCAACAAGTTTAGAAAACTTAAGAACATTCGCAAAGCATCTTTTATTTAAGCAATCTTGACCTCGATAGTCTTGGGCTTCTTGGGCTCCGGAGGAGGCAACTTCTCCACTGTAACAGACAACACACCGTCCTGGCAAACAGCGGTGATCGTCTCCAAATTCGCATTCTCTGGCAACACAAATTTCCTCATGAACTTACCAATCCTCCTCTCCATTCTCACCAACTTCACACCTTCCTTTTCTTCTTCTCTCTGTCTCTCACCACACACCACCAGTACATTATCCTCGTCCACCTGCACCTTTATATCACCTGACTTCAATCCCGGCATATCCACTTCAAACACGTACGAATTCGGATACTCTTTCACGTCTGCTGGAGTTGAGGCCATTGCTTTCGCGTCACGGACATACATACGAGCGTGGTTGGATTTGTTGTTGTCATTGGGGGAGTGATTGTTTTCGTCGTCCAGAATGTGATAGAATGTGTTGAGGAGTGGATCGAACCCCATTACCCTGAAATCCATACTATGTATGTGTTCAATATGCCAACTATAGAAACAGAAAAGTTATTTGTTTATATTTGCAGAGATGGTTTGATTTGTTATTTGGATTGAGAAAGAAGATTGTTTAGTTGCGAATTTATATGTGTCAATGGAAGATAAACGAAGGTTCAGGAAAGTTCGAGAGGAATTGCCTGAGGCTTCTGGATTATGAACTTTTCTACTTTCTTCTGGAAGCATCTGATCCGAATTAGAAAGTCTGATAACTAATTATATGTACAATACTTAAACCAACTAATTGAACTAATTATGACACATATATGAGCTCAAGTGTATTAATATTGCTTCAGTTTACATAACATTTCCCATAGTTGAAAATAAACTCTGAATAAAAATTGTCGTTGATATATTGAAATTTTCCACCACGCCAATTGATATCTGAGCACCAAGTGAAGCTTTCTTCCATCTCTACAGCATTGAACAAGTGCGATCATTGTGTAATTCTGACGATATTAATATACTTACACGTTTTAGGAGGCCAATTTCATAAACAACCTACACGAGGGGTTTGGGGTTGTTCATTAGTAAACTTCCGCTAGCTCAGACCAACAACTTAAACTTCACAAAATAGCTCTTATCTACAGCATTTTGCAAGCTTAAGCTTGTTCCTTGATCCTAATCACCTGCTTTGCACAAAAAAGGGCCATCATTCGAATAGGGAAGGAGTTTGCATGCACATATGGCTGGCAAGACATTTAAGTAGGACAAGGTCCTTAATAGAAGACACGAGAGTTAATTGCAAATCGTAGTCCTAGTTTCTTCCCGATCTTGGATATCAAACGGACCTCCCCAGAAGAAAATTTTAATGTGGTCGATTTCCCCTCTCTACAGCATCCGCTGCTCTAGCTAATTGTCCACCCCTTCCATGTGTGATTTCCTTGTTATGTATGGCTGGGTCTAAGGGATATCGGTTGAAGTAGATTCTTCTTTTTGATCAATCAAAACCCCTTCCCACTACAGCTAATTACCGAAAATCCTCCTCTATACAACTCTCTAAAACTCTATTCCTGCTATAAGTAGCAGTTAGCAGGAGAAGCTTTTTAAAACCTCCTTGCGTAAGCTAAATTTATAGCAAAAACATTATTATAAGTAATGAGATGCATTTTGCATCTTCAACTTTTTTTCTTCCTGCTCTTCCCAACAAAAGTGTACAGAAGAACACTGTTTTTGAATAACCTCCATATCAAAATCCTTCTTAGCTTTCTTGAAAAATGCACTTTCTTTCTTCCACCTCTTCAAATGACAAGTAGGCTCGTCAATGAATCGGATATCCGTTCCGATCCGTAACTAAATAAATGGATATGGAACCTTCAAAGAAAATTCGATCTGTTAAAGATCTGATCCGATAATGATCCGATCCGATAAAGAGCCGGATATGCATTTAGTACGATCTGATCTGTTAATGATCCGATCCGATTATATATATATAAATGTATAAATATGAAATATATTATATATTTATATATAATATATAGGCTTAGATTCAATGAAATATATTATATATTATATATAATAATATGTAAATATTTATATAATACTATATTATACATAAAATAATATGAAATATTTAATATTAAACGTAATTTGAAATTAAAATATTTTATTAAATTAAAAATTTTAATATTTTATTTTCTTAAAATATTTTATTAAATGAAATATTCTATCAAATATCCGACTCCTGATCCGATCCGAATCCAAAAAAAAATTGGATATGGATATAGCCAATCCAATCCGTTTACAGGCTATTCACAAGCACCATCTCCTTTTTCATTTGATCACCTATCAAAAAGAATTTCAATTTTCCAGTAAAGGCTCGTAGATGATCATGATACACTACATGTATGTCCCCCATTTATTTCATTTCATTATGTTCACCTTTAACTAATCTATAAATGTAATCCTGTTTTGCAACTTTGATTATCATTTGCAATCCCCCAACCTCCACACACATATATATACCTGGTCTATTCATTGCGTCACACACACTAATATCTTTTTTTTTGCTAAGCTGGTTATGTTATATAGCAAATGGATGAAAAACTTCACCCGCTCCCAGAAGGAAAAAGTCATAGAAATACAATATATAAGAGACTAGCTCTTATAAGTCACCCTCCAACGGAGGTAAGAGAACAACAAACAATAGAAGTAATTGCTCATGGATTGCAATAATTGTGTGTGTACTTTGCATTAGCTTTAGATAAGATTGCAATAATTGTGTGCTCAAATATATGAAGGATTCATGGGGAAGTAGCAATGTCAAAGCAACCAAGGTGGCTTAGCTATGCAAGTACCCCTAATTTAAACAATGTGAATCTTCTTTTGTAATTGCTTTAGGTTTTTCTGTTTAAAATTCTGATTCAGATGTTGATGCGCAAGTATCTCTAGTTAGTTAATTATTCTAACTTCTCCTCCTGCTATGTTGCAGCTATGTTTTGATATGATCCAAGAATGGATACTGAAGAATCCAAAAGCTTCAATTTGCACTACTGAAGGAGTAAATAACTTCAAAGATATAGCTATTTTCAAGATTATCATGGATTCCCTGAATTCAAAGAAGTATGGACCATAGATTTTTTTAGCTCTCAACATATTAGCTATAATCTAATTTAAGATTCTTGCTGTTCAAGGGCCTGCTATTTTAGATTGATTCTGGCTTGTTTAAAGATTTTTTTTCATGAACTAGTGAAGTAATGAGGTATATTTCTTTTTGTCTAGATATGCACAGAGATTTGATCCAGGTTTTGGGTTAAATGGAGGACCATATGCCATACAACCTTTGTACTCTCCTGTTCTGAACTACAGCATTGAGTTTCCACAACTTGGTTCAGCTCCTAGGCCTTCAATTCCCTCTGAACACAAACCCAGGTCGCTCCCTCAGCGTATGCCTGGACCGTGGGTTACATCGGCAACTCCTACAGGTATCGGGTATGTACCCTCAGAGGCGATGATGACTCCTCCGTTTAGTCCTAATCATGTTGGGAACCAATCTGCCTCTGCTTTATACCTGCATTCGACTCAGTTTCCTCGTCAGCTGCCAGGAATGCAAACCAAAATTATTAAGAAGAGATGCAAGCCTCGCAAGCATTTTGAATTTGTATTTGGATAATTCAAATTTGGCTGAATTCTGTTTATGTCCTTAACTGTTCTTAACATTTTAATTGTTAACTAATTTGTGAATTTGTGTCGAGTACATTTGGATCAAGTACATTTGGATTGTACTCAAGATGTTGTCTGCAAGTTGAGAAATGGGTTTCATGCATTGTTTTTATAATTTAAGGTGTGTTTTAAAGTTTGTGTTAGTTTTCTGTTTTAATGGTTATTGTGTATGTTTTCTGTTACTTTGATGGTTTAGGTGTACATAGGTTTTGTTTTGTTCCTTCACTCCCATTACCGGAGAGTGACTTACACTCTCCCAAATTCCGGCCAAAAAAATCAAAATTATGGTTCATGTGTTCATTTCTCATACATGGATGGTTGAACCGTCCAAAAAATTTCTTCAGTGGCTAGTGTGTATATCAGCCCATACTTCGATGGTCATAGTGTGTTTAACCCTAAAATCCAGTCTTAGACATTGTGCAGAAGCTTAAAGTTAAGAAGAAAAACATGATCTCAACTATAGTAAGAAACACTATCAAAGACCAGCAAAAACATACATAAAGAAACAATACCTAAATTTTACATATTTTGCATGCATCGCAGTCGCATCATGTTGGCATGGTGTACCAGTGAGATACCAAACCCTGCAAGCACAACTACTTTCCAAATCAACTGTAACAGACCTTGTCAATTTTTTTAACCTATAAACAACATAATAAGTTAGCAACAAACATTAGATTGTCTAACACTACGTCATCGATCCATCCTAGGTAGCAATCCAGTTTATTGACAAAGTAACTGCTGCATCTAGCTTTATTCTAATCCTTGGGCACAAGTTTAGTTCGGTGCTTAACATTTCTCTCTCTTCATTCTTATTCTTGTCATAATCTTGAAATGAATATCCTGTAACATTGTGAGTAATGGCATATACCTTTCATTTAGCGCCCATACATTAAAGCATTCGACCATGTTATTTTCAACATTGTCTGCCTTTGAATGTCTTGCAAAATAAGCTTTTGCCCATCTCTTTGGATCTAGCCCTTTCAACCGCATATATTCAGTTTTAGACCATCTTTGCAGACTCCTCATGGCTGATTGATGAACTACTTTATATGTTGCACATTCTTCATTTTAAAGCCCTCTTAAATAAAAACAGATGAATACTTGTCAAAATTACATGTACATAATACGTGTCCAGAACATAGAGAATGCAAGTGTCAATTAAAATTTGACTTGCATTTTTCCAAAATTTGAACGTAAATGTCTTGCACAAAATCAGTAAGGTCATTAAGACCTAAATGATCAACATACAAATCAATTCTCCCGGCTGGTAAGTACATTTCAACCATTTTCCTAATTGAATTATCACCAAATAAGTACCTAATTCCATTAGTAAAAGTAACCCCATCATTCTTAAAATAAACCAAAGAATACTATCATGCTTAAAGTCTTTTAGCAAACTCTTCTAAATCATGAAAACAGAACAAGTCAGTATTAATATTTTGAATTAAATCAACACCACCACCAACATAGTTACAGTTCGGAGTAGGAATATTGGAAAAATCACCGAAGATAAATTTTAAAACGTACCTTGTGATTTCTGATGATTTGGACCACAGTGGTAGTCGTCTCCTTTAAAGATCTTGCTAGATCTGCAGTTTCAGTATACTATTTGCTAGAATTGAAGTCCTTCAATATACGACGATTAGGGTTTTGCAGTCCCAAGTATTCCCGCCTATGTTTTGGTAAAATGAAATGAAAATAGGGTAATAGACACATAGCTGTCAACCGTAAAAAAAGCCACATCATTCAAAAGGCTTGTTAATTTTGACAGTATAAGTAACCGGAGTTAAGGGAATGATACAATCGACGAGTTCAACAGCCCTTTTGAGTTCTAACGAAGCACCAAACTGATAATTTTTCCCTTTGTCTTGTTGTATTTTTGAGCAACTTCTTGTGCCCTCTTTCATATACTATAAGGTATCATGAAACCGCAATCCCTCTTTAAGATAGTGAGTTTTTAGGGTGCAAATCCCCTTGAACCTTGTTTACTTCAGTTGTTGGTGTACAATTGCATGAAACTATAGAAAGATAAACAAACATGTTGACAAGAACAGGAAATACCCATACATAGTAAATGTACATCCATAAATCAATTCCTTTGCAATAAGTTCCTCTTTCAAGAAAGAATATTGCAGCAGAAACAAGTCATTTGTGGCTTTTGATTTACAGCAGTTCAGCCACAAGCTTTTTGGTCATGTGGATTAAGAGATAAAGTAAAATTTAGAGTTATTAAAAATTGATCTGGCTGTTGGTTTTAAATTAATACCATATACATATGCATTTGCGCATGAGCCTCATTCAAGTATCCAAAACATCAGAATTTTCCGGACACTAGCGCATCCAGTTAAATTAGCAGAAATATTAGTACAGCAGCAGAATTAAGGATACTCATTTACTTGAGTCTGACAAACTAATTAAACATGTTAACAGAAGCATCTAACTTGGGCAACTGGAGGGCGCAGCACATAAATATCTGAGGTATCAACAGAGTTAGGTTGCATAAACTGCCACACGTGACATAGCCAACTGATTATTAATGAGAAATATCATATTTCCATAATCTATCATGGTATCAGCAGCTTCAGGTTCCTCATCATAATCTATATCTCGACCGTTAAACATGTTAACAGAAGCATCTAACTTGGGCAACTGGAGGGCGCAGCACATAAATATCTGAGGTATCAACAGAGGTAGGTTGCATAAACTTCCACACGTGACATAGCCAACTGATTATTAATGAGAAATATCATATTTCCATAATCTATCATGGTATCAGCAGCTTCAGGTTCCTCATCATAATCTATATCTCGACCGATGGCTGCCACCAACTCCTGATATGCTCACCTGTTAAAAATACAAGTAAACACAGCCAATGTGGATCTCCCCACCCCTTGAAGAAGCACCTTGTCCTCAATGTGGATCTCTAGATATAAACCTAGTCAAAAACTCCGGAACATCACCCAAAAACATATTATGCCCAAAATCAAGAAACTCTAATTTATCACAACTTAGGGAATGCAGGTTGAGGAACAGAACCAGATAAAAAGTTACCATGAATACGAAGCGAAACAAGACTATCTCAAAGATTCCAGATCCAAGTTGGAATAGAACCATTCGACATATTATTAATATCTAAATCAATATATGATGAAGAAGAACTATAACCAAACTCAAGAAGTATGATGATTCGCAACAAGATATAAACTTCGTAAAAATCATTTCTCTCTTCTAATTAAATAACTAACTCAAGCATATGACAACAACAATTATAAACTGTGAAGATTTACATCGAATTATATGAAATAAATGATAGAGACTAGAAAAACATGCTCCTTCACAAAGAGATATTGAAGTGAATTGTAACTAGATGCCCAAATCACAAGCAACAGTTTGAAATTTTCCAAATGCTTAGCAACATGAACATATAATAGTTTCTAGCATAATTTAGTATCAAAATGTATGTAGTCAAATATTTATGAAGAGAAAATGGAGTAGTACTGATGACGAACTTCTGATTCACAACATTGCTATAATGTGATTTTAGTGTTTGGCATCTGCTAGCAAACCTTTACAAAAAGATTATCCGACACTGAAAAACATAATAGGGTACAACAAAGATATTAAGCCATCATAATGAAAGGCATTGATTATGATATCAAAGTACTAAAATCCTATCGAAATTTGGAAAATTGCAGTTCCAAGTTGCACGCAGTAAAAGCATAAAAGATGGATTACGTGTTATTGTGTCTGGGTGGTCTGTCAGGGACAGAACCAGGCTTATATTTTGATGCCTCGTGCCTTGATAATTCCGGTGGTACGGGACTCTTACTCTGGATAAGCATCTGCTTGAGGTCATAAAATACATGACTGTCTTGTAAAGTCAGCAATGTTGTGGCTATACCTTTCTTCCCTGCACGTCCTGTCCGTCCAATACGATGTGTGTATGTTTCAATATCAGGAGCCATATCATAATTAATTACATGAGCCAAATCAGGTATATCAATACCTCGTCCTGCTAAATCAGTTGCCACTAAGACATTGTATCTCTTGTTCCTGAAGTCTTCTAAAACAAAATCCCTCTGACCCTTTGATATGCCACCATGCAAAGTTGTTAGGCGGTAGTTGGCCTTATGATCAGAAATGAAATCAGCAGTCTTCCTCGTGTTAACAAACACAATAACAGTCTGATCACCGAGTTCATCCAACAATTCCTGCAACTTGACCATTTTCTGCGATTCCTTTACCAACATGACATGTTGAGAAATAAGGTGAGTAGCTTTTCCTGCAGTGCTAGTGGTAACTACTACAGGATTCCTCAAGTAGTTCCTGGCCAGACGTTCAACAGCAGGTGGCATCGTGGCACTGAACATATAAGTTGTCCGGTAAATCTTCTTCTCATCAAGTTCCTCATCCTCATTCACTGGTTTGAAATTGGTGGACGGCATTGCATTGAGGACTCTTACAATTTGGGGTTCAAACCCCATGTCAATCATGCGATCAGCTTCATCAAGAACAACATAGTTACACTGATTAAGAACAACATATTGCCTCTCTAAGCAGTCAATGAGACGCCCTGGAGTAGCAATCATGACCTCACACCCTTGCCTAATCTTAAAAGCTTGTTCATCAATGGATTTCCCACCAACAATAGAAACAACTTTAACGCCTAAATAGCGAGCAAACTTGACAGTTTCATGTTCAATCTGCTGAGCAAGTTCTCGAGTTGGCGCCATGACAACCGCATATGGACCCTCCTCGATATTGTCTCCAGTCATGGGAGGTAATCTAGTAATGTAATTCAACAAAGGAAGAAGAAAAGCAACAGTCTTCCCAGAACCTGTTTCTGCAACACCAATAACATCACGTTGCTGCAATCCAAGGGGAATGGAAGCCATTTGAATGGGAGTAGGTGTTTTGTACCCAGCTCTATCCAAAACCTTTAACAATTTCCAACTCATATTACTCTCATTCCAGTTTCTTATAGGGTGAGGTATTCGACAACCCTTATAAGAAATATTAAAATCTTCCTTAAAAATTCGCCAGTCTCTCGGAGTCATCTCGTGCAAAACCTTTTCGGACCAATGACGTTCCTTCTTCTGCTCGTTAATGTCTATCCCAGCCCATGAGCCACGACCGAAAAGGAGGCGAGCCACATGGGGATTTTGATATAGAGAATTAATATCAGTAGAAGTATCATCAGATTTGTCCCAGTCGCCACATAATCGAAACTTGTCACTTGCCTTGATAACCCTTTTCTTTGGCTTGTCAAAACCCATGTACTGCTTTTTTATGAATTCCAATTCTTTCTCACGTTCTAGCAGTAACTTGTTTTCTTCTTCATCCAACCGTGCTCTTTTCCTCATGCCAACATCAAGGGACCTGTTATCTAAATATTGGGGCTGTGAATATTGGCGCTGTGATTTCGTGCGGAACACTGGTTTATCCATGGGAAATTCTATAATTATTATGGACTTCTATTACTGTATTCTACGTACGTATGCTTATTTTATTTATAGAGAGAGAGATGTAACTATATATAATCCTAATCAAAATTTACAACTATATATAATCCTAATCAAAATTTACAATCCTAATCAAAATTTACTTCTATAACTATATATAATCCTAATCAAAATTTACAACTTTATCTCTACAATCCTAATCGATGTTAACAGTGTTCCAAATTTTTTTCATATATATGCATACACGATCTCGTATTATTATACTAATGTTATCCATTATAAACGTGATAAATTAGCATTTAGAACAATTTTTCGGACAATTTTTAGGTTTAAAATGAGTCCTATTTGGATTTGGATTTCGACACAACCACCAGGTAATTCAAATTAGAAATCCGGTATTATGAAGAATAATAAAAACTATAATCCGATTCATATTGGATATTTAGTTAAATTGGACTAAAAATTAATTTCTCAATTTATTTTACATAACATTCTGGTTTTTAAAATTTGATCGAATATCCAATATTTTCAATTAACAAAAATCATGATCACAAATTAATATTAATTAAAGAGAGGAATATTCAATAATATTATTATTTTATTTATATTAATTAAATTTTATTATTGTGCTCTATCTATATTATATATACATTTATATTATATTTCTCTAAACGAACTTTTTTTAATTAGAATATAGAGTTGTACCACCCGATGACGTGGCAGTGGGACCCACTGCCATGTCTAGGGGTGTTCATGAGTCGTGTTGGCCGGATTTGACCCATTTTTTCTACACAACCCAATTAGTTCGGTTTGAAAATTTTCAACCCCGTCATCACTTGCTAACGTGGCAGTGACATGTCATCAACGTCCTAAAATTAATAATAACATCTGCTAGCAGATCGAAATGCAATCACTAATTTATATTAGATAAATATCTGTTTTGTACTATAACAATCACTAATTTGTATTATAAAAATAACCAAAATCACCAATTTTGTTAAATAAATATATAAGAAGATTATCGAAAAAATTAAAGTCGTCTAAATATAGCACATATGATATGGAAACTAATCGTTGTGAGATGGAGAAAAACATGGTGAAATTAGATTTGGAAAAAAGTTACCGATTAGCGGAAAAAAATAAATTAAAAATGGAGAGAATTAAATGAGATTGTGTGTGTGAGAGTACATTTGATTAGTGTGAGGGTGTATTGGGCTCGACCTTTATTTGACCTACTTTTTACTTTATAATCTAATTTACTTTCTAATAGAGTAGGACTATATATATATATAGGGTCCTGCTCAAATAGAAAATAGCTTAAATGAGAAATAAAAAACCTTATCATTATACCTGCCGCACCCACACACAAATTATATACACCCTCACCCTCACAATCTCATCTATTCTCCTCCGTTTTTAATTTGATTTTTCCCGTCAATTGGCAAAGTTTTTTTCAAATCTAACTTCACCACATTTTTTTTCATCTCCCAACGATCAGTTTTCATACCATATGTGCTATATTTCGGCAAATATAATTTATAATTAAAATAAATTCGTCACTTATCGGATTCAAACTTCAATCACTAAAATATATTACAGAAACCACTAATTTGTATTATAGAAATCACTAATTTGTATTACAGAAATCACTAAATTATATATCCTGGATTCACAAAAAATAATGGAAATCGTCGAAAAAATAAAAGTCACCGGAATATATCACATATGGTATGCAAACTGATTGTTGGGAGATGGAGAAAAATGTGGTGAAGTTAGATTTGAAAAAAACTTCACTAATTAACGGGAAAAATCAAATTAAAAACGGAGGGATTATGTGAGATTGGGTGTATGAGGGTGTATTTGATTTGTGTGTGGATGCACCCCCTTGCCATTAGATTAGATTGAATATGCGGTGTAGATCTTATTTTCTATTTTCTATTATAAGTTATTTTCTATTTGAGCAGGACCCTATATATATATATATGTATATATATATATATATGTATGTATATGTATATGTATATGTATGTATAGGGGACTGTTCAAGAGAAAACTTGTTTTTGAAAGAAAACTAAGGTACACTTGTGATCCATTGATTTGATTTTAATCCGATGATCATTGTTATTCACCTAACTTTAATTGGATGGACATAATAGTAACTTTGATTATTTCTATATATACATGTATCTAATTTCAATCTATCCTCTTAAAAGCACGATTAATTACATACCAATTTTAATTAAACTTTTCTTATTCAATTTTTTGATAGAATTAAATTACATGTTTTACTAAATGTTATTAAATTTGTTAATAATATATTTATTAAATATCATTATTAAAATGCAGATTTAAGATTCTATATGGATTCTACCAAGTATTATATTGCATAATCTATTCAAATTTTATTATTTTCTATTTTGATTAAAATATAAAATATTTTTAAAAATACTGATATTAAGATTCTAGTAAATATTCTATTTAATACATAATATCGTATTAGGATTCTACTAAGTATTCCATTAACAATTTATTTTATTATAATTTTAAATAAAATATAATTTATTTATTTATCTATATTAATATTCTATAGAGAATTGTGATGTAATAGTAGTATTCTTTCGTATTCTAATGTAAGATTTTATTGTGTGTTCTACTAGATAGTTTTAGAATTCTACTATATATTATATTTCAAGTTAAGTTTTTTATAAAATATTTTAGTATAAAATTTGTTAGGATTCAACTAAGTTTTCAATTAACAATTAATTTTATTACATTAAGATTCCACTAAGTATTCAAAGTAATACTGAATATCATATTTTATTCGAAGATTCTACTAGATGTTCAATTATGTTTGTATTCTAATATTAAGATTTTACAAAATATTTCAATATAAATTTTATTATGATTCTACTAAGTGTTCTACTACCAATTAATTTTATTATAATTTTCATTAATATATATATTTTTAATTTTTTTAGTATTCTATAGAGAATTGTAATATAATAATAGAACTTTGTCATATTCCAATATAAATTCAATTGCGTATTGTATTAGCTATTTTAAGATTCTATTCTAAATATTATATATCAATATTATTTTTAATAATTTATATAATAAAATAATATTAAATACTATATTAGAATACTTTGTAGAATGTATTGAATTAGTTATACATATAATAGAATCTTGACCTAAAATAAATAAATATTAAATACTACACTAGAATACTTAATAGAATATATTGGAATATATCAGAATAGTGGAACACATAATAGAATCTTAAATTTTTGTCAAAATAAAAATAAAAATAAAATAATTATTTAATACTATGTTAAAATATTTAGTAGAATACATCTAGTAGAACACATAATAGAATCTTGTGTGAAAATAAAATAAATATCATATAATACTTTAGAATACCTAGTACAATATAAAGTAGTAGAACATATAAATAGAATCTTGAATTAGAATAGAATAAATATTTAAACCTATATTAGAATATATATTACAATATATCATAGTAGTAGAATATATAATAGAATTTTAAATGAAAATAAAATAAATATTAAATACTAGAATACTTAGTAGAATACATCAGATTAGTAGAACAAATAATAAAATATTTTCTTAAGTTTATAATATAAAGAAAATGACATAACAATTAATCATAATCAACCTCAATTAAATAACATTAATGGGAGGTATATAAATATAACAAGTATCAATCAGATTTTAAGCACTACAAAATAAGATATACAATCCATATTTATTACAAAACTGTCATTTATAGTTTAAATCTTAAATCAAATCTTCTTTTATAAATCAACGGTTGATCTAGTGGTATCTAAGTTTCTTGCTAAAAAGAGTTTTCCCTGGATCCCTACCCTGTATGTATGTGTGTGTGTGTGTGTATATATATATATATATAGACACACACACACGAATGATCAAATGAGAAATAAGAAGTAAGAACTTAGCCACATATTTAATTTTAATCTAGTGGTCCTAAGTGCACCCATACACAAATTGAATGCACCCTCACACATGACCAACTTAATCCCCTTCATTTTAAATTTAATTTTTCCCGTTAATTGGTAAAAAAAAATTAAAATCTAATTTCACCATATTTTCTCCAACTCCGAAGGACCAGTTTTCATACCATATGTGCTATGTTTAGATGACTTTTATTTTTTCGGCGATCTCCATTATTTTTGTGAACAACATATAAAATTTAGTGATTTCTGTAATATTAAATATTGATTTGTGTAATATTAATTACTGATTTCTATAATATAATTTAGTGATTTTCATTATATTAAATATCGACTTATGTATTATTAAATATTGATTTATGTATAATTACTGATTTATATATATTCTATTATATTTATTATTTATATTAAAAATATAAATTTTAAATAATAAAAATATAGTATTAAATATACTAAATTCTCTAATATTAAATACTGATTTCGGTAATATTAATTACTGATATATGTAATATAATTTTTATAATAAAAATATTTTCTATCATATTTATTATTTAAAATTAAAAATATAAATTTTAAGTAATAAAAACGTAATATTAAATACTGATTTCTATAATATTAGATAATAATTTCTATAATATTAATTACCAATTTATGAATATAATTGTTGATTTTTATAGTATAATTTCTACAATAAAAATATACTATATTATATATATTACTTAAAATTAACAATATAAATTATTTAATGTAATAAAATTATTAAACAAATGCTGGCATGTGACTATGCGAGGGAAGGGGACGCGCGCGGGGGGGCATTGGGGTTTGACGGGAGTTTCAACGGTGGGCCACGTATGTACATGTGAAGTGCGTATATGTGGGTTACTTTAATGGACTCATTATTTTTTATTTCTCATTTGATTAAGATTCTCTCTCTATGTATATATTTAGTAAGGTTTAGGGATGAATTTCTTATTTGAGAAACTGAGGAATTAATTCTTATTTTATAAAAATTTAATTAACAAATAATCATAAAAAATTACAGAGCATATAAAAAATCATAGAAAATTAAAATTAATTGCAAAAAAGTAATATATATATATATATATATATATATATATATATATATATCATGTAACATTTTTTTATCTATTTTGAATAGGTGTAAGTGGTGCAAAAAATTATCAACATTTCTTGACATCCTCTTAGTGGAGCTCCAATAGAATGACAAACAAAAGTAACACGTCATATAGACTTGTCACTCATCTTCGCACGCTGTTACATATGCTCTAAGACTTGATAAGTGATAGCTATTATGTATGTGAACAAGTCAAGGGGTCGTCCATTTATATTCGAACTAATTATTGTTAGCCATCCCACTAAGTGCAGCAACTTTTTGGACCCCTAGTATTAAAGTTTTAACAATTTTATTGTCAAATTTTCATTGGTTCTCTTTTTTTTAATAATAATGTTTTCATGTATACACAAAATTCTTCACCAATAAAAATTTACCAACTCATCAAAAAAAAATAATTGTTAGTATAGTTGTTAGTGTGTGCACATGGGTACACACTAGAAAAATCCAAGATTTAAAAGCATCATTTTTGTAATAATATGAATTAGCAAGCGACTTTATTCATCTTAAAATTGTATGGTTTATACTTCATTGTTCAATAGTAATATAGTATGCTAGTTAGATAATCGTATTATGATTTATGATATATACTACTCCAAGTGCACTTTCTTTACAAGTTTAAAGTATAAAACATGCATGTAGAGAAAGACAAGAAGTGTAGCTTGAAAAATAAACTAATCATAAACAGATACAGCTAACGTTTTTGAATAATTGAACACAACAATATTGAAATCCAGATAAGTTTCGTAGGTAATTAGGTCAAGTTCGATTTTTAATTTGTTTGTTCAACTCTCATGGGTTAACATGATATATCCACCATTTCTTTTTCTTCGAAAAAGGATCTATACACCAGATTATATAAGGAAATAATGAAGCAAGGTAGATGCTTCAATAAACATAATTATATATAAAACAAAATAATCTAACTTTATAGGGTCCCGATCTTGTCTCCCCGTAATTAAATATGTATACACTATCCATGCTATTATAAAGATTTTTTTTTATTTGAGCATGATGATAATTGATGTTTTGTATTGTTAGAATCGGCGATCTACACAGAAATATACGATGATTATAAAGAAAAATATACTGCCTCCCGGGGGGCGGGGGCATCTGAGAATCACGTACATGCATGTTCCACAAGTGTCAATAATACATCTCACATCCAGCTTTATTTAGCTAGCTACCAGATTGTTTCAATTAGAAGATTTAAATACTAACACAATTTAAATAAGTACAAATAAATAATTTTGTAACATTTTCTGATTTTTTGATTGGCATGTGTGGGGCCCACCTGTAGGTCCACATTTGCTGACATGGTAGTGGGTGCCATGTTGAAGTGCCATGAGGTGTACTGAAAAGTGTTGCAATAGGTGTTGTGGTGTTGCATTTGTATTTTGCAGTGTTGCTATAGTAACTAGATTTATCTAATGATGATTCTATTTTTTCTATAAAAAATTCGACGATCCAACAGTACGTATGTTAGTATCTAAAGATTTAATCAAAATGAGAATTTTTTAAAAAAAATACAAATTTATTCGATATGTTTCTTTAATAGTCAAAGTATATATTCCCTTTAACTAGTCTTGTGCCAAATGATGATTTAATTTTTTTAAAATATTCTTTTTTTGAATATCATTATATTTTTTTTTTCAAATTGATAACAAGTAACTCAAGATTCTAATATTATTTTTTTGAGATTGCTTACTATTCTATCAACAAGTAATTCAAGATTCTAAATTTTTATTAAATTAAAGAGAAATCAGTTTATAACAATAGAAGAAGAGAAGTCCCTAAAATTATATAAAGTTTTCTAAAATATTCGTTTCTTGAATATCATTGGGAAAAAAATTTAGATTGCTAACAAGTAACTGAAGATTCTAAATTTTGTTTTTTACCCTCATGTTTCCTCAAATTTCCATACTGAAAGTTTCTTGTGAAATCTTACTAGTCATCTATGTATATATATTTAGAGCATGATTGTAGAGAAAATTCCCATGCAAAAAAAATCTCTGTTACATTTTATAATCTATTATGGACCCTGAAATAAGTTTTAAGCTCTAAAATGGCCCTCTGTTTAAGATTTAACTAGCAAACACATTTTATACGAAAAAGACAGTCATTAAATGGAAAGTGATAGCAGACCCCGCCATTAAATAAAAGATTACTAATGTATAATCAATTGGGGTATAAGTAAATTTAAATTTATATCAAACAGATAAATTCTTTGGAACAATCAATATAATAATTTAGCGAAATGAGAGTATAATATAAATAAATATATCAATATAGTGTTATTAAATTTAAATTTAAATTAATATATTATAGAGGTATAATGAAGTGATAAGATTTATTTCTAGATATACAAGTTTGATATATATTGTACGAAAAAGTTTCGAGGAATACATAATGCATCGGGTTTTAAAATTATTAAACCAAAATACATAATTTTAAATTATGCATCAGTTAATGTTGACACTTAATTGATTCACTGATATTTTTTTTTGAATAATTTGACTTATAGCCTTACAAGTATTACAAGTATTAGTTCTAAGAAATCTTGAGACTGAGCCAGATTCGAGCCAAACTTCGACGAGAATAAACTCTTTACCACTTGGACCAGGATAAACCCTTTACCACTTGAGATATCCGATCGCGCCAACTAATTTAAATACTAACACAGTTTGAAACTCTACTAATACTACTTAATTTAAGCCTAATGATGAATCAGCCTGATCTATAAATATTGAAGTGTTCTGTAATGATTCCACATCAGTTTCTATACAGCACATACACTTTCTTTGCTTGGCTTTTCAATCATATAGACACACACACACAATTAATAACATGGATTTTAAGTTGTATGAAGCTGTCACTCGAGATCACATTGCTGTCTTGAGGGAGATGGAGAAGAGTCTTCAGGTCGGTGATCAATTGACACCTACAAATAATACCGTGCTTCATCTTGCATGCCAATACGGGAGCATAAATTGTGTAAAAGAGATTCTTAGTGTTCATGAATCTCTACTCTTAAAGATCAACTCCAGAGGTGAGACCGTGCTTCACATAGCAGCAAGCCAAGGACATTATGATGTGGTTGTAGCACTCATTGATGCAGCCAAGTCTTCGAGGCTACAACCTAATAATCTTACTACTGACACATCATTAACTGTCGTACAAATTCTTATAAGGACAACCAGTATGGAACTTGAAACTGCCTTGCACAAGGCTATAAGATGCGAATGCCAGGACGTGGTTCAACTCCTAGTACAAGAAGATCCAAGTCATTCACATCCAAAAAATAAATATAACGAAACTCCACTCTACTTGGCTTCTATTAAGTGTGAGTATGCCATAATCGACACAATTCTTAAGAATTGTAGATCACCAACTTTCGGGGGTCCTGATGGAAGAACCCCTTTGCATGCTGCAGCTATGAATCGTAACGGATCTGGTACGTACATGTGTGTGCATCTATGCCATCTCTATAATTCTCCCAGCTTGTTTGCTGGTGCATTGCGTAATGATATGCTACAATTGTGTTACATTTTGATCAGTTGTTTATTTACGCTAGTGTGTTATACTTCTGTTTTGCTTGCACAATATATAGTCTAGCTTCAAAGTTTTAACCCACTCGCCTGCACCGTTTAATTTTATAATTAATTATTTGCTGGCTTCTGGCTAATCTCGTTAAAGCTAAGAGAATCTCCAATTGCTGGCTAAAATGGTTAGCTAAAATAATATAAAATAATAATTAGCTAAAATTTATTTAATAAGATAATGTCCTCTAATGAGATTGGTTATAATGATTAAATTTATATGTACAGTTTTATTACAGTTTTTGAGAGGTTCGACAAATTTAGTCAAAAAATTGACTATAATTTTATCTAAAAATTTTGGATGGTTGGAGTTTCATAATTTATAGAGATTATGTATAATATATGTCAAGTATGATCTTTTAGCTAAGGGTTTCTCCCATTTGAGATGCTCTTACAAGTTTTTGAAGGCTAACCAATTAGATATTGCATTTAATTTGCTAAGATTGCACTTGTCATCCGAGATAATAGCCGACCTGCATACTTACATAATTTATAAGCATTTTATTTACCTTACCAAAATTTATCATGGTATATCAGAATGTATGAGACTTCTATTGACAAAGATGAAAGATCTGGTAAACGTAGCGGACGATTACGGGTGGACCGCATTTCATTACGTGGCATTTAACAATATTGATTCAATAGTTGAAGATCTCGTAAATGAAGACAAGTCCGTGGGTTATCTGGTAGAAAATGAATACAAGAGAACAGCTCTTCATATAGCAGCACTTACAGGAAATCAAAGTGTGCTTATGGAACTTGTAAGATATTACCCAGATTGTTGGGAAATTGTAGATGTGAATGGCAAAAATCTATTGCACCTCGCGGTAGAGCGATATAGTACATATCTCGAACAGGACATGAATAACATGATCAATTATATATTGGCACGAGGTTTTGAAGCAAGCAATAACCTGTTATATCAGAGAGACAATGAAGGAAATACGCCTCTCCACCTAATGGCCAACCTGGAATGTTATGTCCCCCAACTTATGGATCCAGGGATGAGAATTGACTGGAATATCGACTGCAACGGATACATGATTTATACAGGAACCGGATCCGGAACCGGATCCGGGGAATGTTATGTCCCCCAACTTATGGATCCAGGGATGAGAATTGACTGGAATATCGACTGCAACGGATACATGATTTATACCGGATCCGGATCCAGATCCGGATTAATTGACTGGAATATCGACTGCAACGGATACATGATTTATACCGGAACCGGATCCGGGGAATGTTATGTTGTAGATCCGGTTCCGGACCGGAACCAACAACAATTGAAAGTGTATAGAACTGTGATCAACACTCATATGATAGTGGGTGCACTGACAACCACGGTAGCCTTGACAGCAGAATTCGCCATGCCGCGTTGCTTTGAACAAAAAAAGGGAACTGCTGTCCTTTTAAGAAAGCATGCCTTGAAGACGTTTAATGCAGCAGATACAGTTGCCCTTTTATTCTCAATTTCTTCACTAATCCTTTACTTCATCGCTACGCGGTACAAGACAGCCTCTAAAGTCCGGGACTTAATTGTTTGGGCTGCCATGCTCAACGTATCTTCGATTATAGCAATGATGGTGGCTTTCATTGCAGGGATTTATGCTGTGCTAGCTCCCTCACCTGGAATCGCAATTACTGTCTGTGTTGTCGCTTCCATTTTCTTTCTCCTTGCTTTCTACATCTTTGTTAAAATTTTCCCTTCTTTCATCAGATTAGTTAAATTTAGAGATGCACAAACAGACGGATCAGAATTAGAAATTTCTCAACACCGAATAATATTCCCAATAGAACCGCCCCAACCCCAACCCGAATAAAAATCCGAAAAAGGCCTCTACGTCTTTTCCGTTGTTTAATATTTAATATTTAATCTTTTAGGTCTTTTCCGCAATTTCATCTTTCCTTTTCAATGAAGATTAGGTAAATAAATCTCATGAAAGGGTATGACGTATGTACCCTCTTCAAGGACCATATGTTTTTTTTTACGAAAAGGACCATATGTTATTTATTTACTCCAGTGTTTTTAGTCTGTATTTTTTAAGTAAGTGTAATGCTTTCATATTTATGTTTATTTTAAATTTTTTATTTTCGTTGTAAATGTATCTGTTTATATAATGATATAAATATAAATATTTAATTAATTAAATTTAAAAATCATCAATCTACTTTTTAATATTATATTATCACGTTAATTGTTTTTGGTAATAATATTATATTTATGTTTTCTTTGTGGTCTATTTTAAAATTTTATATAAGTAATATTTTGGATTTATATTTTTCAAATAAATCAAAAAAATTATAAGACATTATTAATAAATAAAATGTATATAATAAGTAAATATCAACTTTCAAAATATTCAAAAATTATTTATCAAATAATTTTATTCATTTAGAATTTAAATTCACCATTCAATGATTCTTTCAGAATCTTAAATATATTATTCAGAACTCAGAAGTAATAAATGATTGTATTGATGTGCAAGATAATGACGCATTTTAGGCTAAAATTCTGTTTCTTAGACATTATGGACAAGTGATGTTAGAAACTGCAGTAGTATTTGCAAATTTCGAGTAAATTTTTTGTGCTAGCTGTAAATCTTATTGCAATCACAGTGAGATGTTAAATAAAGAGGTGTCACTTGATACATTGATAATAAACATGAAAGTTCCCCCACACCCTCTCTACTGCCAGAACTTTTGTGATACAATCACTCCACATATATACCGGCCTGTCAATAAATTGCAGGATGTACATATGATTGTTGTTGCACAAGATCTCCTTGTTTTTAATAATTAGATTAAATCTTGAGGTTATTTGTCAAACAATCTTCTCTGGCTGATTATGTAAGCAGATGGAACTTCTTTGATAGATCAGATGAACATCACAGTAATTAAATTGGCTTATAGCCGGATGGTGTCCACAGGAAAAGGTTCTCGGCCATCGAGCTGTTGGTGGATTTTTGACACACTGTGGATGGAATTCTATGACAGAAAGCGTAAACAATGGTGTCCCGTTGCTCAGTTGGCCATTTTTTGCTGATCAACCTACTAATTGCAAGTTGGCTTGCACTGATTGGGGTGTTGGCATACAGATTGATAAGAATGTTAGTTGAAATGAATTGGCCATGCATGTTAGGGAACTTATGCAAGGAGAGAAAGGCAAGGAAATGAGGAAGAACGCAATGGAGTGGAAGAAAAAGGCGGAGGAGGCAGTGGGATTAGATGGTTCATCAACCACAAATCTAGAAAAATTAGTGAAAGAGGTTTTACTGTCCAAGCCATAATAGCAAATTTGTTGGAAAAGACAATTCATTGTTCCCTAATAATATATGACTAGTTCATTATGTATCAATATTTGCTCAACACTGTGATATCATGTTTTAGGTTTATAGTCTGAAATTTCACTTTAGATATTCAGACATGAAGTTTCTAATGTTATGTGAATCGTCTAATGCTCAACTACATAAACCCCCACAGCTAACAGGTAGAGCCTACTGCCAACCAGTTGTACCTTGTGCATTGTGATAGTTGCTTCGTAACACTTCCTCTGTTTAGTTTATAGGTTAAACGGTTAAACTACTTATATTTTATAGCTAAATCTTCATATATTTCTGAGATTGTCTTCAAATGATCACATGCCTATAAAACTTCTGCTGCAGAGTTTTGGTGAGATCTTCTACTTATATGCTTTATCGTTTGTTCTTAAATTTTATATACAATAGAGGTGTCAGTTGATTAAATTCAGGCTTCTAGCAACCTAGATTCTCATGATAGTAGGAGAATTGACAAATTTTTAAAATATAAGTTTCTAGGTCTTTCAATTGCATCATCTATACCTTGCATTTCATCCTCTGTCGTTAAATATTTATCGTGAATAGTTGAACACAGATATTCTAATCAAATATTAAGAGAACTCGACTGACATACTCACCCACTTTTTATGTTTCACCTACTATTCACACACACTTGGTTTCCATTAGAACTTGAACACTCAACCTCCCACTTGACGGAGAGAGTGTGATACTGTTGTATCGTCAAACTGAAACAAAATGATTTTTAATTGATCGATTGAAGCAAACAAGAAACTAACACAACCATGCATATATGGTGTCTCTAAATGTGAGCCGAACCATCAACCTCTTTGTTACTAAGAACTGAGAGGTCTCCTAAATAAAGATGATCTTCTAGATTCAGACAAAAGTGATATATATCCATACAAGAAATATGGAGCTTCTAGCTTCTTCTTTTTTGGCTACAAGATTTCAACTATATTGTTAGTAGCACCTCATTTACCAATCTGTCCAAATTTCTTGCAGAAGAACCCCTGGGGCTAGTAGCAGCTTCAGCTTTGCTTTTCCAATCCATTGCACTCTTCATCATCTTCTTTCCTTTCTCACAGTCCATCAACTCTCTGACCAATTTCTCCACTTCATCTCTCTTGACATTATTGTTGATCTCTATTCTAATTTCCCATTCCACGCAAATGTACTTGCAATTTTTTTGTTGTTCGGCAAACAAAGGCCAACAAACCATTGGCACACCACTTGCAATGCTCTCAATAGTCGAATTCCACCCGCTAGTTTCAAAAACCCTCAAATGGCAGGGTGCTTCAGAACTTGCTCTTGAGGAAACCAGCTCGCCAGCCTTCTCCTTTCTCTCGTTTCAACCAAAAACTCTGGTGGAAACATGGTTGTGTCGCCAGCAATCATATCAGGCCTGACAATCCACAAGTGTTTCTTGCTGTTAGATATATAGGCCCCATGCAAATTCAGTGAGCTGTTTAGCAGTGATGGTAGTGATACTACCAAAATTCACATAAACAACAGAGTGTTAGATATTTTAGTGTAATTGGATTGACTAGTTGATCAATATGATTGTAATATTTCATCGAACAAGTCGGGAGAGTGTGGAGTGCATGCTTGTTTGAGTATATTATGAGGGTCCGGGGGCAGTGCCCCTAGCTGGGGTCTGAAGGTTAGTGTTGTACAGAAATTTCATTTTTGACTCTAAAAGTCATGTCTTTTAGACACAACTGTAGACCTCAAAAACATGTCTTTTGGACATGTCTTTGGACATGTCTTAAGACATGTCTTTAGACATGTCTCATGTCTTTAGACATGTCTCCTAAAAAACATGTCTTTTGGACATGTCTTTGGACATGTCTTTGGACATGTCTCATGTCTTTAGACATGTCTGTTAGACACCTATATAATACTTGCAAGTGTTTTGGTCATAAAAATGAAAAAAGGTTGTAGAATTCACACAAAATACATAATCATTCTCTGTTTTTGCATTCTGATTTTATCCGGTTGAAAAGTTTAAATAACCACTAAATTGTTTCAATCTGAAATTGTTTGTCAAGACTTCAGAATAATCCAAATTATCATCAACTTTTCACTACAAAGATTGAAACAATCTTATTATCTGAAGATGACGAACAATGAATCTTCAAAAGACATGACTAGTAAGTTTGCAAAACTAGACAAGTTTTACGGACATGATTTTAGAAGATGACAGAAAAAGATGCATTTCTTGTTAACCACACTAAAAGTTGTGTACGTTTTGAGTACTCCATTGCCAGAAATGATCGAGGAGGAAATTGTAAAACAGACTAGAAGGCGCTGTAAATGGGAGAATGATGACTACATCTGCAGCGGTCACATCTTGAACGGTATGTCTGATTCTCTTTTTGATATATACCAAAATTTTGAGTCTGCAAAAGAATTGTGGGATTCCCTTGAATCCAAGTACATGGCTGAAGATGCTTCTAGCAAGAAGTTTCTAGTTAATAATTTTATTAACTATAAAATGGTTGATACTAGACCGGTCATGGAACAGTATAATGAACTATTAAGGATTTTGGGACAGTTTGTTCAACACGACATGAAAATGGATGAATCTATTTCGGTTTCTAGTGTTATAGACAAACTGCCACCATCATGGAAGGATTTTAAACACACCCTGAAACATAATAAGGAAGAGATGACTCTTGTTCAACTTGGGAGTCACTTCAGAATTGAAGAGGCTTTAAGGGCTCAAGAAGTTGAGAGTAATTCTAAGGGTAAGAACCAAGTTGGTAACTCTTCTGTAAATATGGTTGAAGATGGTGGATCTTCTAAGAATTCAAACAAAGACAAGGGTAACAAGAGGAAATTTAAATGAAATAACAACTCTTTCAATAAGAAACCTAAATTGGCATGTTGGAAGTGTGGCAAACCTGGTCATTTCAAGAAGGATTGTCGGGTTGGTAAAGGCAAACATAATGCTGGTCCAAGTGGATCTAAGGTTCCAGAAAAGTAATAAGGTCAGATTTTAATACAAAATTATAATTCGGGGCAGAATTATGTGTCACTAATTTCTGAGGCATTCTATGTGCATGATGATAATGTTGCATGGTAGATTGATTCAGGAGCAACAAGTCATGTGTGTAAAGATCTTCGTTGGTCTAAAGATTTTCGACCAATCGAAGATGGATCTATGCTAAAGATGGGAAATGTTGTAACTGAACCAATCAAAGGACTAGGAAATGTGAAACTTGTTTTTACTTCAGGAAAATGTGTATTATTAAATAATGTGTTGTATGTTCTCGGGATTCGAAAGAATCTCTTTTCTGGTGTTGTATTGAATAATTGTGGTTACAAACAAGTGTATGAAAGTGACAAGTATATCTTGTCGAAACATGGTACTTTTATTGGTTTTGGTTATTTATGTAATTGTATGTTTATGTTGAATGTAAATATTTCATTTGATAATGAGTCTGCTTGCATGGTTTCTAATAGTGCTAGCAATAATTTGAATAAATATGAATTATGGCATGTTAGATTAGGACATGTACATTATAAACGAATAAAGGATATGCCTAAAATGAGTTTCATACCTGCTATTGATGTAAATAATGAGAAATGTAAAACATGTATGTTAATCAAGATAACCAGAAAACCTTTCAAGGACATAAATAGAATTTATGAAGTATTGGAACTGATACATAGCGATTTATGTATTTTTCATGCTACACCTTCGTTAGGAAATAAAAAGTATGTCATTAATTTTATTGACGATGCATCTAGATATTGCTATGTTTATTTGTTGCATGTTAAGGATGGAGCTCTTGATAAATTTAAAATATATAAAAAAAAGTAGAGCTACATAAAAGTACTATGATTAAAAATCTACGTACTGATAGAGGATGTGAGTATTATGATCCAGTATATTTTCAATTTACTGGTATAATACATCAAACCACAGCTCCTTATACACCACAACAAAATGGTGTAGCAGAAAGGAAGAATATGACTTTAAAAGAAATGGTTAATTTCATGTTGTCCTATTCGGGTTTAAGTGAAGGTTTTTGGGGTGAAGCTATGTTAACAGCCTGTTATTTATTGAATAGGATTCCTAGTAAAAGGAATAAAATCACCCCTTATGAACTTTGGTATAAAAAGCCACCAAAATTGAGTTTTCTGAGAGTTTGGGGATGTATAGCAGTTGTAAGGCTGACTGAACCCAAAAGGAGAAACTTGAGTGAAAGAGGTATATATTATATTTTTATTGGGTATGCTGAGCATTCCTATGCACATAGGTTCAATGTATTAGAATCTAATGATTATGTATCTGTGAATACAGTTATCGAGTCAAGAGATGCTGACTTTGATGAAAATAGATTTACATCTATACCTAGACCAAGCAGACAAATGTGTATATAGCAAGTTCGATACTTCTGGTAAAGGAGTTATAATTTTCTTATATGTGAATGATATGTTGATTTTTGGTACTGACCAAAATCAAGTAGATAAAACCAAGAAATTCTTGTCATTTAACTTTGCATGAAAGATTTGGGGGAGGCTGAGGTGATTCTTGGTATAAGGATCAAGTGTGAGAACAATAATATTTCAATTTCTTAATCTCATTATATTGAGAAGATTCTGAATAGATTTAACTTTAAAGATTGTTCTCCAGTTAGCACTCCTATTGATCCTAGTATTAAGCTCCTACCTAATAAAGGAGTTGCAGTATCTCAACTTGAATACTCCAGAGCTATCGGTAGCCTCATGTATGCCATGATCAGTACTATGCCAGATATAGCCTATGATGTTGGAAATCTTAGTAGGTATACTAGCAAATCTAGTTGACATCATTTGCAAGCTTTAAACCGAGTATTCAAGTACATAAAAGGAACCATGGATTATGGTTTGACTTATACTAGGTTTCCTTTGATTCTCGAAGATCATTCAGATGCAAGTTGGATTTTTAATAAGGAAGATCATTCTTCTACAAGTGGATGGGTATTCTTTCTTGGGGGAGGTGCTATCTCTTGGGCATCAGAAAAACAGACTTGCATTACTAACTCAACAATGAAATCTGAGTTTGAGGCATTATCGACAGCTGGTAAAGAAGCTGAATGGTTAAGAAATCTGATATATGAAATTCCATTATGGCCTAAACCGATATCACCCATATCTATCAGATGTGATAGTGAGTCTGCGAGGGCCAATGCTTATAGACAAGTGTACAAAGGCAAGTCTAGACACTTAGGTGTTAGACACAACATGATTCGTGAGCTTATCACGCATGGTGTTATATCAGTGGAGTTTATAAGAACTCAACATAATCTAGCCGATCATTTAAACAAAGGGTTGAGAAGAGATCTTGTGTAAAAATCGACTGTAGGGGTGGGATTGAAGTCCATCGAAAATCTCTCAGGTTGAAATACCCAATTCCCATCTAATTTGATGTTAGGTGCTGAATTCAACGTGGAAAGCTTAACATCTAGAGATTGGAACACATTAATAGTATCATCCCAAGGTATGTGTTCAGACTTGCAAGTTGACGAGGTTGAAGTTTATCTTTTTAATAGTTCTTTTAAAAAATTGCATATGCAAGTGCGAGAATAAAAGAGCTACCTATTTGAGCATGAAGTTTAGCCGCTTCAAGAAGCTAGGACTTGGTGAAAGGCAGAGTGTCTAAACTTGTAACACTATATCTAATGTAACTCAACTAAAGAAAAGATACTTAACCTGAAGACAATCAAGAACAAGAAGTCACAAAGAAATCAATACAAATTGAAGACAAGGTAATTGATACAATTTAACATGGTTAATTATGATCAATCAAAGATGAAATCACTGGAAGAAGTTCAAGTCAAAGTTGTTCATGCCTCAGTGATGTGTAACTTAAAAGAATCAAGATCATAACAATCAGTATCAATAAGACTAATTGATTTCAAGTGAAGAAGCAGGAAAGCGACAATTGGAAAGCCACTTTACTAATCGAATATGGTAATCTATTCAGAAGCAAGAACCCTATCAAGACTAGTCACTTATGAACCAGACCATTGCATCAAGTGTCAGGACATTGATAACAAGTTTATGTCAGTAATAGAGATCCATGTTCAAGAGCTTGTTGAAGAATATAGAAGACAGGAAGAAATCACAAGTTCAAGATGTTGCATTGAAGTTTCTAGTTAAAGCCCAGAATTTCTCTAAGTACTTACAAGGAAACCTAAGTAGAAATTTCTATCTAGAAATTCTAGATAAGTTTCTACTTAGAGCCAAGTAGAAATTCTGCAAGTAGAACATTTCTATCTCGAAATTCCTATGTAGAAGTTCTACTTAGAATATTCGAGATAGAGCCTATGTAGAAATTCCTATGTAGAAGTTCTACTTAAAATATTCGATATGACAAGTAGAAAATTCCTATGTAGAAGTTCTACTTAAATGTTCGAGATGACAAGTAGAAATTCCTATGTAGAAATTCTACTTAGAGGACAATTTCAACATGACACATTGCATCATCTGGTTGGCTATTTCCAAGCTTTCAAGACAAGACAAGATTTACGTGGACAACATTGGACCACTCATATCTTATCTGTTGAAGACTACAAGTCATAGATTACAGGTAGTATAAATAGAAGTACTCATGTAACATTTTAAATAGAGCAATATTAAGAGAAACACTTGTAAAAGAGAGAGAGAGTATTCACAGAGCTTAGTATCATTTACTACTCTCTTTACTTCTGTTGTACTGTTGTAATGAATGTTGTAGCAACCCCTTCAAGTTATATATAAGACATATATTCCTTGAATCAGTGTGTTCATTTATTACAAAGTATTTATTGCTTCATAAAGTTGAAAAGTTGTATTCACCCCCCTCTACAACACATTTGGACCTAACAATTGGTATCAGAGCTTCATGTTTAATATACAAAACATAGATCCTTGTGTTTGGTAGAAGATTTATGAGTTTTCATTAACAGATCTACTTTTCAAGTTTTTCTTGAAAAGTGTGCTTTAATTCATTTTTCAGTGAAAACTCATCCTAAAAATTATTTAAATACTCCAGGTGTGATTATTTAGCTTGGGTGGATTTTAGATAATTTTTGTGAATTATTATGGGTACTTTGATTCTTGGTGTTCTTCAAAAAGTCAATAAATAATTTCAAAATTCCAATGTTCGACCGAGATCACTATGAAGAATGGGTGTTGAGAATGAAACTTTACCTTGAATCCATCAATCCTGAATATCTGGAAGTCCTTGACAAAGGTAAATTTGTACCAATGGTCGTTGTTCCTGAGCATATGGAAGGAGATGTGATTGTTCCACAACGGTGTGAGCCTAAGAAGGCAGCGGACTTTTCAGATGCTGATAAGGAGCAAATAGCTTTCAATACATCCGTTCGAAAAATATTAATGGAATCCCTAGATCATGAAATATTTAATATAGTCAAAGGACTAACTACAGCGAAGAAGATTTGGGATAAAATAGAGGTCGTCATGGAAGGTACCGCTGAGGTTAGAAGCAACAACACACTTATACTCAAAATGGAGTATGACACCTTCAGAATAAAAAAGGGAGAAAGCATAACAGATGTCTATCTAAGATTCAGTCAGTTAGTGTTGGATTTGAATCTGAGAGGTGTAACTCTCCCCGTGGTTGAAGTCAACACGAGATATCTAAGGAACCAGCCAAAGAGCATTGAACATAGAGTCTACGCTGTTAGAGAAACCAGAGATTTGTATACAACTTCTCTGGAAGAATATTATGGAATTTTAAAGACCTATGAGCTGGAGACCCTTCAAGATAAAGCATGGGATAATAATTCAAGAGGAAAGGAAGCGGCATCAGGATTAATTGCTGATGAGAAAGAATTAGAGACTGTTTGTACTATAGATACTTCCCTAAGAGACTCTATTAAATCTTTGGAACATAAGCTCAACCTTAAAGATGAAATAGAAGCATGTCTTAGGAATAAACTAGCTGAGTTAGAAACTAAATGCGAAGCTTATAAACTAGCAGCTAGTAAAGTGAATGTTGATAGTGACACATTTAAGAAGATAACTGGAGTCGGTGTAGGACTTGACTATTCTAACTTATCTAAGAAAGAAGGAAAAAGTCCTGTAGACACTAGTTCCAGTGAGATTAATAAGGAAATACCTATAATTCTTAAATCTGCTGTCAAACCTATCTCTAAACACTTCGTTCCTCATGAAGAAGGAGAGACTGAATTGTTAGTAAGATATGAGATTGAAATGGAAGATCGGAAGAAAGAACAACCTATAACTCCTACTAAATCAGTTAAAATCAATTCCCCTAGAGATGAGTCTAGACTAGGATTAGGAGCTAAGGCTGTCAAACAACAGAGTAAAAAGGAAAAAGGGTTAAAAGAGGTTAAGGCAGAACGAATAAAGAAAACATGTTATCACTGTAAATCAACTAAACATCTTTCTTATGCATGTAAATCTAACATGAATATTCCTGTTGCACATGCCATGCCTGTACCACACACAATGAATAATATGCATCAGAATCATGCACAATGTGGTCAACCAAATTGTATGCCATGCACTTTATACGTCATGCAAACGTTTGTGAACTTGATGAATGCAACTAGTCAATCATGTCTAAATTTTTCTGCTAGTTCTAATGTCAAAAAGAAGCATGTAAGAGCTAAGACTGTTAGTCCTCCTAAAGTTAGGAGTGACAAGGATTCTCCTAAGACTGACAAATCTGTCAAGTCAGAAAAAGGAAAAGACAAAGTCGAAAGCTCTAGTAACGTTAAAAAAAGGTGCATCTCATGTTGTTAAAACTGATAATTCTCGATCTTATAGAAAAGCCGGGCCCAATCAATCTTGGGTTCCAAAGAACGCCTAATCAATCTGTTATTGCAGGGCATTAAGCAGAAAAGAAATAAAGTTATATGGGTGCTAGATAGTGGAACATCAAGGCATATGACAGGAAACAAGTCCCTGCTTACAGAATTGGTTATGAAGGCTGGCCCTTATGTCACCTTTGGAGATGACAGCATAGGTGTGACGAAGGGATATAGAAAATTGAAAACTGGTAATGTCATCATTGAAGATATTTCCTATGTTGAGGGATTGAAACACAATCTATTGAGTATTAGTCAATTCTGTGACAAAGGATATGAAATTGTCTTCAATAAGAAAGGTGTATCAATCACTCACATTAAGGAAGGTTCGTTGGCTTTAGGAGGAGTTCGAAAGGCAGATCTTTTTGTTGCTGATATGGATTCGGCAAATCAGAATGAAGTCACCTGTTTCTACAGTAAAGCTTCAGATGATAAAAGCTGGTTATGGCATAAAAAGCTATCTCACCTAAACTTCAAAACGATGAATGCTCTCGCAAGACGAGAATTGGTGAAAGATCTACCACAAATGGAGTTTGCTCCTAAAGGACTCTGCGAAGCCTGTGAAATGGGAAAGTCAAAGCGAGCATCGCATAAGTCTAAACAAATTTCTAGTATCACTAAGCCTCTACAACTTCTACATATGGATTTATTTGGCCCAGTGAATGTCCTATCATTATCTAGGAAAAGATATGCATTGGTAATCGTGGATGACTTCTCTAAGTATACATGGGTATTGTTCGTTATGACAAAAGACGAAGTACCTTTCCAAATCATTGATCACATCACTGAAATTGAGAATGTTTCAACACTCACTGTGAAGACGATTAGATCAGACAACGTCACTGAATTTAAAAATGCAATACTGAATGATTTCTGCGTTTCTAAAGGAATACGTCGTCAGTACTCTGCCCCGAGAACTCCACAACAAAATGGAGTAGTTGAAAGGAAGAATAGAACATTGGTTGAAGCAGCAAGAACTTTGTTGTATGAATCAAAACTTCCTCTATACTTTTGGGCCGAAGCTGTGAGTACAGTGTGTTACACTTAGAATAGAACCTTGATTATAAAAGATAAAGAAAAGACACCATGTGAACTAATGAATAACAGAAGACCAACAATCAAATACTTTCATGTCTTGGGAGCTAAATGCTATGTACTAATAGACGATGAAAAGCTAGGCAAGTTTGAAGCAAAAGCTCGTGAAGGGATATTTGTTGGGTATTCTACAGACACGGTGGCAGCTTATCGGGTATTCTTAGTGAATGATCGAAAAGTGATTGAAAGCTACAATGTCAGATTCGAAGATACCAAACTCCCAATAATTTCAAAAGATAATAGTGAACCTGAGTCCCTAAAATTTCAGAATCTGGACTTGGATGAAGTTAAGGATGAACCTGAGTTGATTGTTACTTCAAATATACCAAGTGTTCGTGAAGAAATACATGAGTCTAGTGGACAATCGATTTCTACAAGATCAGAAGAAACTTCTTCAGCACAGTCCGGCAACAACTCAGGGGGAGTAAATAGCAGCTCAAGGACAAGTGCTCAAAACTCAAGAAGAGATGACACTAGTTCTGCAGGAGCTGGCACTAACTCAGGGGGAGTTAGTAGAGATAACGCAAGTAGTCCACACAACTATTCAGAAAGTCAAACTGAATCATCACGTCATTTACTAAAAGAACGGGTTTGGAGTAGAAACCATATGTTTGAATTAATCATTGGTGATCCAGGCGCCGGTGTGACTACCAGAAGAACTACAAGAGCTGACATGGCTAATATCTGCTTTTACTCTGGGTTTTTGTCTAAACTTGAACTTAAAGAAATAGAAGAAGCTCTTGGTGATGCTGATTGGGTAATTGCAATGCAAGAGGAGCTCAATCAGTTTAAAAGGCAGAAAGTTTGGAAACTGGTACCCCGACTAAAGAACAGATCAGTAATTGGAACTAAGTGGGTATTCAGAAATAAACTGGATGAAGACGGACTTGTAACACAAAACAAGGCTTGTTTGGTAGCGAAGGGTTATTCTAAAAAAGAAGGTATTGATTATGATGAGACCTACGCTCCAGTTGCAAGACTTGAGGCAGTCAGGATGTTCTTGGCCTTTGCAGTACACAATAACTTCAAGGTTTTTCAAATGGATGTGAAAAGTGCCTTCCTGAATGGAGAGCTAGAAGAAGAAGTATATCTGGAACAGCCACCTGGCTTTATTGATCCAGAACTTGTAGATTTTGTATACTTTCTCTTCAAAGCTGTTTATGGCCTCAGACAATCCCCAAGACGATGGTATGAAACCCTATCCTTGTTCTTAATTGAAAGTGGTTTTACTAGGGGAGTAATTGATAAAACATTATTCTATAAAAATGTAAAGGGTGATTTGATACTTGTTCAAGTCTATGTGGACGATATTATTTTTGGGTCATCTAATGAGTGCTTGTGCGAGAAATTTGCCAAGTTAATGCAGGATAAGTATGAGATGAGCATGGTGGGGGAACTGTCATTCTTCCTTGGATTGCAGATCAGTCAGAGAAAAGAAGGAATCTTTATCTGTCAGTCCAAGTACATCAAAGATTTACTCAAGAAGTACACTCTAGAAGATGCGTCAGCAGCTAAAATTCCCATGGCAACTGCCACGAAGCTTGATGAAGACAAATCAGGTAAATCAGTTGACATCACAAGCTATCGAGGTATGTTTGGCTCACTTCTGTATTTAACTGCAAGTAGACCCGATATAATGTTCGCAACTTGTTTGTGTGCAAGGTTCCAAACGGATCCTAGAGAGTCACATCTCATAGCCGTCAAACGAATCTTTAGGTATCTCAAGGGAACATCAAATCTAGGGACTTGGTACCCAAGAGATACAAGTTTTAATCTAATAGGCTATTCGGATTCAGACTATGCAGGTTGCAGGATTGATAGGAAAAGCACATCTGGTGCCTGTCAATTCCTAGGAAGAAGATTGGTGTCCTGGCAAAGTAAAAAGTAATATACAGTATCTACTTCTACTGCTGAAGTTGGGTACATCACTGCTGGAAGCTGTGTAGCTCAAATACTGTGGATGAGGAACCAATTGAAAGATTATGGCATGGAGCACAAGAAGATTCCTATCATGTGTGACAACACTAGTGCCATTGCCATGACCAACAATCCTGTGGATCACTCCAGAACCAAGCACATAGATATAAGATATCACTTCATAAGAGAACATGTTGAGGAGGGGATTGTGGAGTTACATTTTGTACCCACAATGCAACAAATTACAGATATATTCACTAAACCTCTTGATGAAGTCACATTCAATAGGTTGGTTGGTAAATTGGGGATGCTTAACACAAGTTAGTAAATCCTCTTATCTGTACAATCCCAGTTTTGAACAAGTACATATGTTTTTCTTCTTGAAATTTGCCTATTTTAATAGTGCCTAGTTGAAAACATATGTAAATAATCAAGAAAGTTGCTAAAAATATCACTTCTGCATGCTATTTAATCATTATAGACTTAAACTTTAAAATGTTTCATTAATGATTATTATATGTGTATGTTGTGTTATTTTTCATAAATTTATTATGCATTGAGTGAAATAATTTGTAAAAACTTTGAATTTATGCTCATTTAATTGCATGAACATAGGGGGAGTTAAATCCATAGATCTTTAAATTTGTCATGATTTTTAAATGGATTTTTCTATGTTTTTCATGTAATTTTTATGCTATGAGAGGTCTTAAAATTGTCAAGGAATGTTTTTAGTATTGATTATGATTAAAAATCCTTGAATTGGTATTTATTTTAATTTGGCAAAATTTAATTATTGTTTTTCATGAAAAATTGCCAAATTTTACTAAGTATCTTCAAAATTTCGAGATATGTTCTATCTCGAAACTCATGTGAAGTTTTGAAAATTCTAAGTCTGGGAAGAAATTCGACTTGAGTTCTATCTCGAACATTATCTCGAATATCGACTTGATGTTCGACTTAGGATCTATCTCGAACATTATCTCGAATATCGACTTGATGTTCGACTTGAGTTCTATCTCGAACATTATCTCGAATATCGACTTGCTGTTCGACTTGAGATCCAACTCGAACATTATCTCGAATATCGACTCAGAATTCTCAGAATTTGTTTAAGTGCTAAGGAAACTTCGAGATAGTCTCTATCTCGAACCTTATCTCGAATATCGACTTGATGTTCGAGATAGGTTTTCCTTGAGGGTTTTGACTGTTTAAATTGTTTCAAGTGACTAAACTTCGAGTTAACACCTATGTCGAAACTCAAGTCGAAGTTCGACTTGATGTTCGACATAGTGTTCGACTTAGATTACCCTGTATGTACTTAAGTTTTTTTTCAATTTCACAGGGATATTTTTGTCATTTCCCAATAATGCCTATATATACATCTCTAACCCGATTTTATTTTCACTTTTTACCCATTGTTTAAAACCTAATTTTTACAGCCCCCACCCTCCCTCCCAGGCGATTTCTTAATCCATAACACTGTTCTTAATTATTGTGTCTAATCTCATACACATCACGAACTACTGTCCATTTTTTTCTTCATACTCTGTCTGCATTAGTTATATTGTGTGTTTCTGTGTATTCATCTTTGATTTGCTATATATATATACACGCGACTATACATACACTTTCACACACACGAATTGCCGACTTGGTTTGAATCTATTAAATGTTGATTGTAGTGCAGTGGTTTGCTAATAGGTTGTGATTGATTTCGTCTTATTGCGTTTAATTCCGTAGTTTAATTTGTTTAATTAAAAGGGATTAATCTGCTTATGTTTTTTTGCCTTGCTTAAAGTGTCTGCATTGTTTAGTTATTTTCCACAAACATCCATTTAATTCAAGGAAAATTTTTCAATCAAAATGTCTCACCAATTTTCACTTGCTAAAAATAACTTTTACAATATTTCTACGGAAATTGGTGATCAACTCCCGCGATTCAAGTTTTGGGTACGATTTCTCAATTTGTACTCCAAAGCTAGTACTGCCTTCACTGAAAAACCAACACTGGTTCATGTTGCTTTGGAGCAATTATGGACCAGTGCGGTTCCTTATGGGAGTAAATCGACCCCCTATGGTTTTAAGTTTACCATAGAAGGTCAAGAATTTGAGGTTACAGAGGACGATTTTAATAGAGTTCTTGGTTTCTCAGTCCGGGATTCTTATGACCCTGCACCTACAGCGGCCGAGCGCCTACAGTTTTTTGAGGAAATTGGATGTTATCCTCCCACTGGTAAAATATCCACTTCCTCTATTCAAAAACAATTTTTTCATGTGGAATGGAATTACTTTTTCGAAGCTATCACTAGATGTTTTCGTGCACGCGAAAGAGATTTTCATCAAATTCCTATTCCCATGGAAATATTTGGTGTTTCCCTGGCCCGTGAACTCAACATCAATTATGGAAGAATTGTTCTTTCTGACATTGTGGCCATGATGGGATCACCTGATACCAGGGACATTACAACCACTGATGTTGTCTGCTGGTATCCCTGTTTCTTACAAATGCTAATTAATAATCTTGTATCATCTAATGCTTTATCAGTTAGGCAGGCATTTGTTAGGAGTCCCACTTCTGCATCTCTCGGCATGGGAACTAAGTCACTAACCACAATTGCTAACCAGGATAAGCGTCAGGGTAAACCTATGTCTATTTCTGAGAATATTCGAGTGTGGCTTTCTTATGATGCAGGTGTCACTACTCTGGCGGGGACTTCACAGCTATCATCACATGCTCAGAATCCATCTGCTCATACTGACGCATTTCAAGGGATTCATGACGAGCAACTTGATGATGAAGAAGAAGAGGGTCATTCTCTTAGTCAGTACTCTACCGGGCAAAGGGAGCAGCAACCGTCTCCTAGATCACCTCCTGCTGAATCTGACCCTTTTGCTGACCAAGGTAATGAAGGAGGTACTTTCTTTGAACATGAGGTACCCTCTGTTCACACTATAAATACTTCCTCTTCATCTAATTCTGATTCTGTGGCCCAAGATTCTGATATCCCGCAGGATCTATCCCAGGGTGATAGCCAAATTTCTAGATCTGATTGCCTGACTTCTTCACTTTCACCCTTATTGACGGGAGTTAAAAGGCCGGCACCTGTAGAATTAGGTGAGAATTTTGATGAGAGTAACCCTGAAGTGCAGCCACTTATAAGGAAGCGAGCCAAAATTTCTCAAGCTGCTACTTCACAAGCCCAGTCCAAACCTAGTGTGTCAATCACACCCACTCCACCTCACGTGAGTGGTTCTCCCCTTGCACATTCTACACATAGGACTGTTGGTGAGGATTTTGTGCCTTCTGAAGAGCCTGTTACTTTAGAGAGGCCAGAAGTTTTATTTACTTCCACAGTACCTTCACCGGTACATACTGATGCTGCAGAGAGAATCGATTCAGATGTTGTACATGAACACTTTACAGCCTCTCAGTTTGAGATTCCACCTCAGGAACAGACAGGATCTTTAGATCCCATAACTGCTCTTCATTTTTCTTATCCAGTTTCTGCAGGTACTGCTTTTAATCTTGCTGATATTGTTGAAGTTATACACGAGCGTGAGACAGGGAGTGTGTGTGAGCGTTTAGGGAGTGAGGGACCTTCATTTTTAAGGCCCGAAACTGAGCGACAAACACTAACAAAACGATTTTTAGAGCGAGAACACCTAAGCCAAACACCGTCCCTTATTCTTGCAAATCTTGATACTCGTATGACAGCAATTGAAACTCAGGTGAAGCAGTTCGGACATATAATGGAGCAGTTTGGGGTAAATGTTGGAGACAACCGGAGAGCTCTTGATGACTATACAGTACGAATGGCAAGTCAGTCGGAGACCTTAAACGATGTCACAAACAAGGTAAATGACTTGGGCCATGCTGGTGGAGTTTTAGGCAGTACTCTGTACGAACGGATGCGGAGCGTAGAAAGTGTAATGCATACCATGGCAACGGAGATCAGTCGAATGATGTATGCAATTCGCCATTTGGTGCCCCCGGAGTGCTTTGACGAACAGTACAATCAACCTCCCCCAGATGATGATGGTGCTGGTGGAGCTGGTGGCGCTGATACTAGACCTTCTGCATCTGCACATGGTGGTTCTCAGCATGTTGCAGGAACTATGACTCAGGGTGATATTCCGGATAACTCACCTAAAGGGGAGAGAGCCTGAGAGAGACAAGTTGAAGAGGAGCAAATGAAGGAAAGTGAGTCAGTGACTGATGAGGAGGCTCAAAGAAAGAGAAAGGATAAAGCAGTGGTGGTTGAAGAAGAAGAACCATTCGCTGACTTTGGCGGTCGACAGGAAGAAGTACATGTTGTTGATTCAGACTCTGATATGGAAGACGTGCCCCTAGCACATGCTATTAAAAGATCTTTGAAGGAACAAGGTGTAGGTGCTGGGATGTCTACTAGAGAGACTGAAGAGATACCTGTTAATGAAGAGACCCTGAAAGCTCAACAGTTGGCTTTGAAACAAGCTCAGTTCTTTAAAATGAAAATGATGCAAGAAGTGGTTGTTTTCTATGAGAAGAAAGTGGAACTCAAGGAAAAGCAGTATGACTATGAGCTTGCAAGGTTAGCTGATCCACAGATTGAAATGGACAAACGGAGGATTGGACAGAAATGGGATGATGCAAGGAAGATACTAATGGGGACTTGTACAAATGGAGTTCATAACAAGGAGGCAGATGATCTTTTCTATAACTTGAACCTGAAAAATCCAATGACGGTGGACTACATAAATGCTTTGAAAAGAATGATCTCAAAAGTCCGTGTTGGATATAAACCAGTGGTGAAGGAGTGGCAAGTCATTCTGACCTTAGTTGAAGGAGCCCTAATGTCTTTCCTATACGTGGATGATCAATTTATCTAGAGAAGATCTGCGTTAGAGTTATTCTTGCTAGCAACTAAAATTCAATTCTCTCAAGCTGATGAACTTAGCATTCTGTATAGAGATCAGTTAATGCAGCTAGCAGAGGATAAGGGACCAGAATTCTCAGCCAATCCAGATGTTGTTGGTATGGTAGTGGATGGAAAAATGAAGAGGGTTAGTATGGAGGAAGAAGATCTGATGGCTCTATCAGTGGAATCCTTAAAAGCAATATGTAGACAAATGATGAGCAATGGATTCACTTCTGATGTTAAAGAAAAATCAGTGGAGTTCATTGAGAAGATAATATTCAAGAAAAGCAACGAAATATGGAAACGTGATATTATCGCTCCAAATCCTCTAGACAACGTGAAGATTGAGCCAGAGCTAATGGAGAGAAAATGGAATATTCTACAAGCTGTAAAAAGTGTAGATGAAGCTCTGACTCTTCCTTCTAGACCACTGGAACAAGGAGAAATAAGGGAGGTAATTGATGTTCCAGGAAGAGATAGTGTATACTGGATTCACTCTTATGCTAATGATACAGCTGATGCCTTGGTATTCATTGATGCAGACCAGAAACAGACATTCTTACATATGAGTAGGAAATGGCTGCTACAGACTCAAGATGTTGCATTTCTAGACAAAGTAATGGAAGAATTCAAATGGGGTGATGTAGAGGATACGTTTGTTGATGAGAAGCAGAGACTACTGAAGTACTTGTCTGAGATAGTCCAGGAGAAAAGAAGAATGGAGTTAGATGCGGCTTGTGTCTACAGTACTAACCGTGTCAAGGGCTACCCCAAAATGATCTACTGTCAGTTTAAGGCTAATAAAACTCACTGGAAATCACAGCTCAAAATGAAGAATTTTGAGGATATTCCAAAGATCAGGACTACTCAGGAGGTGGAAAAACTCAGGAGACTTTTCAGACATCCTTATCCAGAACCCAAGAATCCTTTTGAAATGGAAGCAGTAAGTCTGTTGAATGCTTTCCAGTATACAAAAGAGAACAACAACAAAAAAGAGGCGCATAAAACAAAGAGAAGATAGGCGCGATGCTGAGAAAGAAATTAGGAAGGGGAAACGGAATTAGAATGAAAGGTCGGAGGAATGTGAACTTGAAGTTGGAAAAACTTCATATCTTTTGGTTGCTCTAACTCACTTTAGGAAAATTCACCTGACCACGGTATGCGAGATAGGCTAATTCACCATACTGTAACTGTCAATCAGAGTGGATCCAATAAGGTGATATGAGTTTGACTGAAAGGTATGAAATAATCCAGGTGATAGAAATCATTCCAAAGATCTTTGATTCGAGGTTCGAATTCTCTTTCTAGTTTAAGATAATTATTAAGTTCTTTGTATTGTTTTTCAATTTTCATTTCAGTTGTCATTTGAACAAGACTTTAATATTACTTATCTTTTTTCGTCTCATTTATTTAGTTGAGTTATCCTTATTTAATTTGAATGTCATTGTTAGACAATCAAATAGGGGGAGATTGAAAGGCGGAGTGTCTAAACTTGTAACACTATATCTAAAGTAACTCAACTAAAGAAAAGATACTTAACCTGAAGACAATCAAGAACAAGAAGTCACAAAGAAATCAATACAAATTGAAGACAAAGTAATTGATACAATTTAACATGGTTAATTATGATCAATCAAAGATGAAATCACTGGAAGAAGTTCAAGTCAAAGTTGTTCATGCCTCAGTGATGTGTAACTTAAAAGAATCAAGATCATAACAATCAGTATCAATAAGACTAATTGATTTCAAGTGAAGAAGCAGGAAAGCGACAATTGGAAAACCACTTTACTAATCGAATATGGTAATCTATTCAGAAGCAAGAACCCTATCAAGACTAGTCACTTATGAACCAGACCATTGCATCAAGTGTCAGGACGTTGATAGCAAGTTTATGTCAGTAATAGAGATCCATGTTCAAGAGCTTGTTGAAGAATATATAAGACAGGAAGAAATCACAAGTTCAAGATGTTGCATTGAAGTTTCTAGTTGAAGCCTAGAATTTTTCTAAGTACTTACAAGGGAACCTAAGTAGAAATTTCTATCTAGAAATTCTAGATAAGTTTCTACTTAGAGCCAAGTAGAAATTCTACAAGTAGAACATTTCTATCTCGAAATTCCTATGTAGAAGTTCTACTTAGAATATTCGAGATAAAGCCTATGTAGAAATTCCTATGTAGAAGTTCTACTTAAAATATTCGAGATGACAAGTAGAAAATTCCTATGTAGAAGTTCTACTTAAATGTTCGAGATGACAAGTAGAAATTCCTATGTAGAAATTCTACTTAGAGGACAATTTCAACATGACACATGGCATCATCTAGTTGGCTATTTCCAAGCTTTCAAGACAAGACAAGATTTACGTGGACAACATTGGACCACTCATATCTTATCTGTTGAAGACTACAAATCATAGATTACAGGTAGTATAAATAGAAGTACTCGTGTAACATTTTAAATAGAGCAATATTAAGAGAAACACTTGTAAAAGAGATAGAGAGAGAGTATTCACAGAGCTTAGTATCATATACTACCCTCTTTACTTCTGTTGTACTGTTGTAATGAATGTTGTAGCAACCCCTTCAAGTTATATATAAGACATATATTCCTTGAATCAGTGTGTTCATTTATTACAAAGTATTTATTGCTTCATAAAGTTGAAAAGTTGTATTCACCCCCCCCCCCCTCTACAACACATTTGGACCTAACACTTGGATTTATTATGCTTATGAAGGATTAGGACCCAAGGCTAGTAAAAGATAGTGTCAAGTAAGAACATTTAAGAATGTAAATTTATGTGTATATCATCTTCATGTATTCATTATGAATAATAGAGGTTCAATATTTTGTGACACCTTGATATTCGAATATTTGAAATGTGTAATATACTAATATGAAATTCAATCCTCAAGATATTTCATTTATGCATAAGTTTGTTGTTTGTTGTGATTTTGTTTTAGTTAATCATGGATTACGCTAAAATGGGGGAGGATTGTTAGATATTTTAGTGTAATTGGATTGACTAGTTGATCAATGTGATTGTAATATTTCATTGAACAAGTCGGGAGAATTATGAGTGCATGCTTGTTTGAGTATATTATGATTTTTGGTATTAACGGGGGTCCGGGGGCAGTGCCCCTAGCTGGGGTCTGAAGGTTAGTGTTGTACAGAAATTTTATTTTTGACTCCAAAAGTCATGTTTTTTAGATACAACTGCGGATCTCAAAAACATGTCTTTTGGACATGTCTTTGAACATGTCTTAAGACATGTCTTTAGACATGTCTCATGTCTTTACACATGTTTCTTCAAAAATATGTCTTTTGGACATGTCTTTAGACATGTCTCATGTCTTTAGACATGTTTATTCAAAAATATGTCTTTCGGACATGTCTTTAGACATGCCTCATGTCTTTAGACATGTCTGTTGGACACCTATATAATATTTGTAAGTGTTTTGGTCATAAAAATGAAAAAGGGTTCTAGAATTCACACAAAATACATAATCATTCTCTGTTCTTGCATTCTGATTTTATCCGGTTGAAAAGTTTGGATAACCACCAAATTGTTTTAATCTGAAATTATTTGTCAAGATTTCAAAATAATCCAAGTTATCATTAACTTTTAACTACACAGAGTTCGGTTCTTTTGTGTCAAGCCAATCAAGATAGCTGATTTCTTCTTTCCACAAGCTTAAGTTGAGAGCCACAAATCTATTGTCCTGGATTTGATTCATCATTAAGTGAAGTGGCCCAACACTATAAATATGTGACTGAGCTGTGGAAATTGCATCTAGAGCATCCTGTTTGCATTGCTGCAGTCTAAGGGAATTTAGCATGATATCATTTGGGTCTGTGGTTCTGACGAAACTCGGAAAATCCTTCAATTTCATGTCTTTCAACCCAGGAACCCAATCAACTAATGTATCGAGATAGCCATTCGTCACACAGCTCATATCTACAAAACAAACAAAATAAATATCTTGAAGTTATATAATTTTCTCAATATAGTTAATATATAATTTTCTATCATTTTTAATATGTAATTTGAGGTATAAATTTATTCATTAATATATATTGTTTTCAATTTTTTAAAATACAATTATAATAAATAAATTATTATTGAAAATGAAAATTGAATATATATATATATGTAAAATAATTTTTTATATCTCAAATTACATTCATGAAATCAAAGCGAATAGAAAAATAATATACACAATATATATTATATTATTAAAGCCGCAATGACAAAAGTTTGGTCAATCGTCCGTCTAGTAAATCCTTTTTTATACACCTTTTTTATATAACTATTATATAAGAGATTAGGGAACCTAAGATATATCTCAAGTAAGTTAGGTGAGATACAATGGATTTTATATGTAAACATGGTAGGGGTATTTTTGTAAGAACATGTTTCATTTAAAATTTTATTAAAATATTACTATTTTGTACTAAAATCTTAAGAAATTACCTAAGATACATCTAAGGTTCCTTTTTCTCATTATATAACTAGTCATAAAGCCCGTAATAAAAGTACTGTATGTGCACATTATTACTTAGATGGGTTAAATGACGTTTTGGTCACTCAACTGACTACTAATTTTCAATTGAGTCATCGAACTGAAAAACCTTTCAGTCAACTCATTACAATGTTTAAAATTTTCAATCAAGTCATTAACCGTTATTAACGTTAAATATTGGGCGGAAAGGTAATTCAGCTTACTAACATGGCTGATTTTTAATCTGTGTGGCATGTACAGCGGTACCCACAACCCTCTTGGTTGTTCTATGATTTGTTTTCTTCATTGTAGCTTTTGCTTCATAATTCAAACGTTTTTGTGAGTATTCTCCTTTTTCTTGTCTCTTATTTCTAAAAATTCGTTCTTGGGGTGTTCTTGAGCCTAGGAAAAACATAGATATTTTCTTTATTTTTCATTGGTTTCTTGGTTACCCATTGAAGTTTGAAGCCTTTTCTTCATGGTTTATCATTCCTATTACATTATTTTCGTCTCAGAAACTTGTTTTCTGGTTCACAATTTCATGTTCTTGTACTCATTTTCTGGGCTGCCATGGCTTTCTAGCAGATGGGTTTATGCTATTGTTGCGTTGTGAGACTTTTTTGCTGAGTCTTTGTGTACATCCAGTCACTTCTCTTTTTTAGGTCACGTAGATATAATACGGGGGAGATTGAAGGTAGTTTAGTGGATTCTCTTGGCTCGCTTAGGTCTAACGGGGTTTTGTTGTACATGGTTGTTTCTAGCATAGTCGTTAGTTTTTTGGCATACTTGGGTTCTCTTCTTCACTGCTTTGTTGGGTTTCTTTGCTCACTACTTTCAGTTCAAGGCTGTCTTTCGGTCTGGTGCTGTTTGTTGATGGGTTTGTAGTTTCAACATTGTTGTTTAGCTTGTTTTTTGGTTGCTACCGTTTGTCGCCCACAACCTATTTGTTGAATGACCTGTGAATGTTATTTTGCTCTTACTTCGGTGGGTGGGTTAAAAGATGGGTGAGTTACTATTGAATGGGGTTAAAAGATGGACGAGTTGAAATATATATCTGACGTGGCAGCTTATTTGGCAACAAATAGATGGATTCTGTCTAAGGTCAACACCATTTAACGGTCGTGAAATTCTTAATTTATTTAATGAGTCAGATGAAAGCTTTTAACTAATATGTAACCTGATTGAAAGTTTTTTTGGTTGGATGACCCAATTGAAAATTAGTATTCAAATGAGTGACCAAAACGTCATTTAACCCTTACTTACCTTGACTTCTGGGCATACGCCCCTTAAATGCTTCTTGTGATTATCACCGTACATGCACATGATTTTGTACTTAACATGTGTTTTGGTGAACATCGTATAAATTTATTTATATCTCTAATTTTTTAATAATTTTATCATTTTTCAAATGTTGTATGATTGGTTTTTTAAAGGAACTACAATTATAGCTTCGCCTTTGACTAAGATTGAGCACTGCATGCACAATAGGCAGAAGGATGATGGTCACTATAGGAGCCTAAATATTGTGTTTAGTAGGCTTCATATTGAGCACTTTGGAATTGGAATGTTTCAAATAATATTTTTCAATTGAAATAGAGCGATAAAATGGATGAATGATAGTACCTCAAAAAGGATAATAAGGCAAGTAGAACATTACAAATCATATTAGTAGTGTCGGTGAAATAGCGAGCAGAAATCGTAAAATTATGTCGATATATAATTTGTGATAATATAGATATACATGAATAGATTTCTATCTATTTATTATTTCTTGATTTTGTATAAGTATTTATTGCATGTTCTTTCCAAGGGAAACATGCATGAATTTTACTCTGAAGACTCTTTTAGCTATCTTGGCAGAAATAGGATTGCTTCTTATCAAGAGATTGCTTTTAAGATAGTGTTGAGCCGGTGACTAGAGAAAATTAAATTGAAATCTTAAAACATTTTTAGGTTCCATTTGATATTGTTAGTGCAATCAGTAACACCACCAGTTTTTTGCTGAAAAGCGAGTAACACAAGTTTTTTGGTGAAAAGCGGGCATAAAAGTGTTTGATAAAATCCCAAAACTGCTGTCTAGAGAAGTACTTTTAATCTAAAAGCTACTGTTAAATAAAATATTTTAGACACTCTTTGCTTTCTGTAGGAGTAATCAAAAGCTCGCACGCACAAATTTAAAATATATAAATTGCAGTACAGTGGGAGAGAAATCAATGGCTAGTTGTTGCAAATATATTTAGTAGTAATACAAGAAAACAAAATACGGAGAGAGAGCAAAATTAAACATAAACTTAAATAGATGTAAAAATGTGTTTTCTTGTATAGTGTGACTGTTATTGCATGAAACCATGCAAATTAAGTGTAAAACAAACAAATTTCTACCAGTTTGGATGTAAACAATATATATAAATTATAATCACAAGCGATTGAGAAGTGTTAGAAGAGTGGGAAAGAGACGATGTCATTCCAGGAACAATACATCTAAGTATCTGATACGACAAAGGTAATTGTGAATTTTTCATAATCCCCTTTCTTTCCATCTCTTATCACCATTCTAATACGGATTCGACGTGATGGGAATATCCGCGTTAGACGTATAACTATATGGGCTTAATCCTGTATTTTGCCTAGAGGTTGGAATTATTAGAGCTCACACCCGTCAGAAAACAAAACTCTAATTATTCTGAAACCTAGCAATTTCAGCCTCCAATTTCATACAAACCACCACACTTCAGTGATAATTCAGACTCGATAGATCTTTTTTCGGCAAAGTACCTGAATTTTTGTTGATTACCAGATTTCTTCATTAACAATATGCCAAGTGCATGTAGAAAAAAGAAAAAAACATTAAATTAAGGTTTTAATAGTATAAAAAAAAGTTAAGAATAATATTGAAAAAATATTCTAAAAAATAATCTCAAGGGTTAGGAATTAAGATATATGATAGAATATATTTATATATATATTCTATCTTATTTTTATTCTCATATTTAATTGTATTTGCATTAATTGGATATTTATTTAATAGATTTTAATGTTTTATTGCAGAAAAGATAGAATTCCTATATTTTGAAGGATTTGGGTTAAAGAGCTAATTTGGAGTCAAATTATAAGAAAATTCGTATTTATTGAGCTATACGTGCTGCATACATTGTTTGGGCCATATCTCAAGTTCTAAGTCAGAATTGGACGATCTTACAGTCCATACGAAGCTTATTGAATTCTCTTTAATTCAGAAGTGATCCAACAAGAAGAATCCAACTAGAATAGCCCAGAAACTGAGGAGCAAACAGAGCTATGGATTTTAATTAAAGAATCATATTCAATTAAGGAAGCCTATTTGTATTTGGTTTAATTCATTAAAATACTTTTATTATTAAAAATAAGAATCAGATTTTATTATTAGAATTAGTATTTATATACTAGAGACAATAGATACATACGTACATACTTTTTACTTTCACTTTCTAGCTAGGGTTTTTCATAATCTCTCTTTTATAGCATACAGTTGTTCTCCATTCATATAGTTCAAGGTACTCTTATATTCTCTTATTTTAATATATGTTTTACATTGCTTTCTTCATAATTTTTATTGCTTTTACTTCTAGCATGAGTGAGTAGTTTCATTCTAGGGCGTAAAGGGAAGTCATGTTTGCACCATAACTATGTTTTATTTTTATTAGTAGTTTAATGAGTTATGGGTAATTCTAATCGATATGTTTAAATATTTAATTTGTGTAATTGGCCAATATCATAGATTATTTCATGCAAATAAGAGTAATGGATCGAGAGATTTTACTCATTAGAGGCATATATACGATTAGTAGAATTAATGTGAGTGTGAGAACATCATTGGATTTCTGAGAGCGTTAATGCTTGAGAGAGATTAACAACTGCTCTAGTTATATGACCCATTGAATTGCTATATTTATATAACTAATTTTGGTATAAGCATGGTGAACCTGAATTGTCATAGACTTTTAGTCAATTGATTTCATATAAATTTAATTTACATTCTTTAGTTAGTAAACAATTCTTAGTTGTCTTTTTATTCTGGAAACAATTCATAATAATTAGATTAAATTTCTTAGAACCCGTCTCCTTGTGGATTCGACCCGTACTTGCTAGTATTTGCTAATAACAGACACCGTGCATTTGCGGTATTATATTTTAAAATGCATCAATATACAATTAACATATATTAAAGGCGTAAATATACATTTTTATAATTTAAGAATTGATGTATATTTTAATAAAAAATTTGAAAGCCGAAATAATAGTAACACTTATAAAACTTTTGAAAGCCGAAATAATAATAACGCTTGCACCACTGATGGGCTCCTTCCCTTAAAGAGGAAGCCAAGAGACGGCATTTGGTGAGGTCCTTAACTTGATAGACCTCCATCTCAGTGTTGAGCCTGCTGATATACTCCACAGGATCAACCATTCCATCAAATTTCAAGTCCCCTGTACCTCTGTAGTTATGGGATAAAGGTGAATCACGTACCCTCCTAGTGAATGGGATGTGACAGTTAATCCAGCACTGGAACTCTGCTCCTCTTTGAGCTTCTCGAGTGCTCTTCGAAGGTCGTCCGCTAGGTAACGCCTGTTTTCTCCATCAAAAATCATATCTTCATATTCATGAGAATCATGGTTGCCAGAGCTTTCATTACGGTGGCCTGACACATGACGAGAACTTGAGCTTCCATGGTCATGACTCATAGATGGAGCTTTGTTGGAACGGGTTCTGTCCAACCTATTACTCCTAGAAGCCCTAGAAGGGGTCCTGGCGGTGTGACTTCAAGAACCTCGAAGCTCGAAGCTCTCCTTCCTGCCACGTTCCTACTTAGAATGGTCCATCTTGCGCCTCAGATCTTTATCATTGAACTTCTTCCCCATTCTGTCAAAAATGTTAACACTTCTAACAGGAGAACCTCTAGGATCACCTGACCTCTGAACCTCTGGTTCCCCATCCTGGAACCTCGCATTGGGATCCTCTTGGTCAGTTTCTATATCATCAAAATTCAGTTTAGGGTTGTCCTTGCCCAAACCTTCTTCATCGGTATTGAAGTCGAAGCGTACAGGTCACCTCTCTCCGTTGCTTGCGTTCACGAGAAACTTGTTTCTTCTGACGCCACTTCTTCATCTTTTCAGACGATTTCTCCAGACCTCTAACTCGATCACCAATCTGCTTAACTGCGTTCAACACGTCTTCAGTGGTGACCTCAGTCCTAGGTTCCTCTTTACGCCCATTAGGCGGCGGTTGATCACTATCGATTTTATCTGACATTTTTTCCTTCAAAGAATCAAATCCCCTCCTTTTAGCGCCAAAAAGTGTTGTGAAAGAATTTGACCAACACCCCCAGAAAATATGTTGATGATAATATTGATCTCAACTACGAAAACAGGTTCACAATCGAGCTTCCACAATGTGTGGGAAGGTGATTTGGATTATTGTTTGGACTGAATTTGTCGCTATCCTGATGAATTAGGGGTGGTGCAGGTGCAAGACTCCCTAAATTATCCAAAAAGTATATCCCTCGAGAATTTAGGGTGCCCTCGTCCTTACTCGAATGATCATCCCCGATAAATGGTCTACGTATCCTGTATTTTAGGAAATCAAGTCCGTACGTAGTTCTTGGGCCGTGGGCTTACGATTTGCAGGGATTAGCCACGTTTTGAGTTGTTTGTAGTGATCCAAATGCGTATTTGTAGTTGTTGAATCTGATTAGGAGTCTGTCAGGAGCTTCTAATCTTTGATGCACGGGGACGCCTATCGGTGGATGTACCCAAGTTTGGGAACATCTCGGGGACATCACGGGGACGACATGGGGACAGTTTGGGGACGTTTCCTAAAAACTGCGGACGACAGGCTTGGAACTGGGATGTTTCAAGGATCCAAAATTACTAAAATACCCGTCCCCACTCTAAAATTCTAATTTTTTAGGTCACATGGTTATATTTGGAGCTATTCATGACATAAGTGGTTATATTCCTCCTAATTACACTAAATTTTGAACTTTATTATTCTATCAATAAAATGCTAATGTTGAAAAATTATTAGAATCTATTAAAGCAATATGGCTAGAAAAAGGATTTACAATGGTGAGTTATGGTTGGACTATATTAACAAGAAAGTCTCTAATTAAATTTGAGAGGGCATGATATGTTTTATGTTTTAAATATTTGGATGTTGAAATTTATTTCTATCTTATACATAAATAATTTTTATTTATATATATTTACTAGTGTATGACCCGTGCAAGGCACAGAGTTATTTTTTTTATTTGTTTCGGGGTTGTTTTTTTATCTGCTTTAAATTATTTTTAATTTAAATAATATTATAACTAATCAAAATCTATCATGTGTTATTCGATAAATATTATAATATATTATGTCATGCCTCATGTAACTTTTTTATAATGTAACTTAAATTAAAAATCTTAATATGAATATTACAAATAAATTGTAAAACTACAATATATATATATAATATATAATAAACATTATAATATCAACTAAAATTATATTTTATATTTTATTATCAAGATTGTGGTATATTACATAAATTAATAAATAAGTAATAAATTTTTTAAATTCTTTCTATATTAGGTTATAACGGGGTTGTTTTGTTATTTGTTTTGCGGTTATGGTGAATTGAATAGAAAAATTCTCCAATGGGATGCGGTTCTTTAGAATAGGTTGGGGCCTAGAATTTAAAGTGAAGTGTGAGAAGTGAAGTGAAATAATTGTGGTTAATTATTATATTTTTAATAAATATAATAACTGTTAGGTTGTAATTGTTAATTTCTTTTTACATTTTTCTACACAATGATATTTATATATTAATATTCATAAAATTTAATGATATATTAAATAAAAATTATAGGATAAGTACGATTCGTAAAATAGAAAATATAGAATATAATTTAAATATAATATAATATTATCCGTTAGTAGTTGTATAAAAGGGAGATAATTGGGGATAGAGTTGTATGTATGATATATATTTTTTCTAAAATTAAATTTTATTAAAATTAGATGGTTAGGAAAAGATCTACTAAATTAATCCAGTTGCTCCAAAGGATCAAAATGGTCGGTTATTAATGGAATTCCTTGTCGATTCTCTGTGAAATACTTGTTTGGCCGAGGGCTTCCAAACACATCGTACGCTAAACCGGTATCGACGAATAACCAACGCGCAATGAATAGGGAAGGTATAATGCTATAAATGACCCAGAAGCGAATACTGGTAATAATATCAGCAATTTGGAAGGCGTTGAATCAACCAAACTAAACTCATGTAGGTGTTTAGTTTTTTTGGAAGGCGTTGGACCAACCAAACTAAACTCATGTTCGCTTTTAATAATATAGTATAAATTTATTTAAAATACTAATACATATTTATTTAAAATACTAATATGTATTTATTTAAAATACTAATATGTATTTTTACTTTATAAACCATTTATAATTATCGATAAATATTTAAAGAAATTGAGTGGTAATAAAATATAGTTTTGTTATTTAATTATTTAAAGAATATATTTTATATTTTATCATCAAGGTTGTGGTATATTATATAAATTAATAAATAAGTAATAAATTTTTAAATTCTTTCTATATTAGCTTATAACGGGGTTGTTTTGTTATTTATTTTGCGGTTGTGGTGAATTGAATAGAAAAATTCTTCAATGGGATGCGGTTCTTTAGGATAGGTTGGGGTCTAGAGTTTAAAGTGAAGTGTAAGAAGTGAAGTGAAATAATTGTGGTTAATTATTATATTTTTAATAAATATAACAACTGTTAGGTTGTAATTGTTAATATTTTTTACATTTTTCTACACAATGATATTTATATATTAATATTCATAAAATTTAATGATATATTAAATAAAAATTATAGGATAATTACGATTCTTAAAATAGAAAATATAGAATATAATTTAAATATAATATAATATTATCCGTGAGTAGTATAAAAGGAGGATAATTGGGGATAGAGTTGTATGTATGATATATATTTTTTTTCTAAAATTAAATTTTATTAAAATTAGATGGTTAGGAAAAGATCTACTAAATTAATTCAGTTGTTCCAAAGGATCAAAATGGTCGGTTAGTAATGGAATTCCTTGTCGGTTCCCTGTGAAATACTTGTTGTTTGGCCGAGGGCTTCCAAACACATCGTACGCTAAACCGGTACTGACGAATAACCAACGCGCTAAACCGGTACTGACGAATAACCAACGCGCAATGAACAGGGAAGGTATAATGCTATGAATGACCCAGAAGCGAATACTGGTAATAATATCAGCAATTTGGAAAGCGTTGAATCAACCATACTAAACTCATGTTCGCTTATAATAATATAGTATAAATTTATTTAAAATACTAAACTCATGTACTCTTAAAATTTTAAAATTGCCGTTTTCTGTCCCCATCCCCGTCCCCATCTCCGTCTCCGTGCAACATAGCTTCCAATAGAGACCTATTGCAGGTGAACCTCTTCCTGGCGGCAGAATTGATGTAAAATGCACATATGATCATATACACGTGATATATATGATGTAGAACTATAATTAGGTGGTAATTATCATAATAGAATCCTGATAGACAGTGAATAACGTGCTCCTAAAGTTTAGGAACCCATCCTTATCTCATAGCCTGACTGCTGTTCGAGGTATGAACCTCGACCCTTGAAGCTCGGATCATGGAAGCTCGACTTTCAATGGGAGTGAATCATGTTGTCCTCTACCTCCACACTGGTGAACATTACCCACAAATGGACCTCATGTCCGTTAGAACCTCAGGCTTTAGGCATCTACCGGGCTTTCGTAGCAGGACCTATGTTCCTCACTGAACCTCCGCACGTCAAGGTTCCGGACCAGTCCTTTAGAGGTTCAAATGCATCTATGCTAAATTTGAGGCACAACAATATCTACAAATATATCTCCTTAATTTGTATATAATTTTACAACTTTGTACTTGGTGGATGACAGAATCACATATTAAACAGCTTCCAATAAGATTTTTTAAAGAATTTTTGTAATTTTTTTCACAAATAGAGTTTGAAATCAGTTATGAGGTACTGTATTAACATCACGACTTCACGTCTATCATTTAAGCTATTTTTATATTCTTGAAATTTACTGTTTTGAAAACATTAAAAATACAAGATGAGCTAATCTGGGTACACATCTGACTAATCACTAATCATATCTAGAGTTGGTCAGGGGTTATGATACATTTCTATATTAGTACTTGTGTGGTTGTATGCGTGAACGACTTTATAAATAGCATTATTGCATTAAACACGAAATGGATATTGAACCTATAATTTTTTTTTTTTTAAAATCATGTTTCACTCATAATCTTTGTCTGCAGAAAACATTTCATCTTAGCAATCATGGGATGCTATAGTACACAGACAAATGTTTCGGGACTGACATTAGGAAGATGTAGTTTTAATGAAGTCCCATATAATATTTTTAAGCTTTTCTGGTGAAAAACATATCTCGATGATTTGGAAAGAGGAGACATATTTATGGATGGAATGAGTTGGAGAAGCATAAAGTGCATTCGATATTTAGTTTGATTTTGGATCAGTTTAATGATCTGTTAGTCAGGATTTTACTTGTTGCGGCTGTGGTATCGTTTGTTTTGTCATAGCATGATGGGAAGAAGGTCGGGAAATGGAAATTACGGCTTTTGTTGAGCCTCTTGTGATTCTTTTGATCTTGATTGTGAACGCGTCTGTTGGGGTTTCGCAGGAGAGTAATGCTGAGAAAACTTTGGAGGCTCTTAAAGAAATTCAGTCGGAATAAGCATATGCGATTAGAGATTGGAAAAAGATTTCGAATTTCCTGCAAAACAACTTTTTCCTGATGATATTGTTGAGCTTAGAGTTGGGGCTAAAGTACCTGCTGATATGAGGGTTTTGAGTTTTAGCTTTACTCTCTGTGTTGAACTCTAAATTTGGATACGTGGGCCATTTGTCGGGATGATCATTCGAGTAAGGACGAGGGCACCCTAAATTCTACGGTTGTTGACAAGAGAGATTGAAGCGGTTAGTAAAACTGTAAAGCCAGTGGTGGAAGATACTGATATTCAACGAAAGAAATGTATGTTGTTTGCAGGAACAACTATTGTGAATGGAAACAGTATTTATATGGTTACTAAGATCGGTATGAGTACGGAAATAGGCAAGTTGCACTCCCAGATTCATAAAGCTTCGCAGAGTGAGGAAGATACACCATTGAAGAAGAACCTGAATGAATTTGGATAGGTCCTGACATTATCAATTGGTTTGATTTGTGCATTGGTTTGGCTAATGAATGTGAGGTACTTTCTTGCTTGGGAGTATGAATAGTTGCCCTGCTAATTTCAATTTCTCGGTTGAGAAATACACTTATTACTTTAAAATAATTTCAATTAAGGAAATTATTTTGTAATCTATACTATATTATTAAAACCGAAAGGTTAAAAGTTTAGTGGTTGGAGCATCCTATTTCAATTAAACAACTATTTTCTAATAATTTTTAAACACTAATCTCTTAATTAAAACACATATATCACTTTAATCTCCTAACTAATACACATATCTAAACAAAACACCCAAACATTATGTTATTAATAATTGTTTAATTATTGGGTTTCTCATAACTAAAATATATCTCTATAAAAAATAAAGAAACATTATCATATTAAAATATAAATACAAATAAATTACATAAAAATTTACACATATAATCTATATTATTATATCCTATATATAATAAGAGTAAGAGTGATTTTATCCAAATACTAGGTCTATGGATCGATTCCTAACATCTACATAATATTATATAAATTATATAAATTATAATTGATATTCAACACTAATATAATATTATTTAATTATTTAGAAGTTATAATTAATACTATATCTAATAAAATTATGATAATATTAAAAAAATTATTCAAATAAACTCTAAAATTTACAAGCCATTACTAATAATTATATAAGATTAAATATATTATTAATTTACATGTATATTATTTCATGTACGTGTATTTGTAAGAGATATCGATTGAGTCAGGGATCAAACTTTGCATTCTTAATTCGGGAACGAGTGGCAAATTTACAACTAACTTATAGAAGTACAACCACTAAAGAGGTTACAAGCATAAGAAGATGAAGGACACCGAATATAATACTGAAAGAAAAAACACTATTACTGAAAGAGGAAAATGAGCACACAAGTTTATTGCTTAGAAGATATTGGCTAAGACTAGCTCTTCTTTAGGAATCTGCTTTGGAACATGAATGCATGATGAGCTGGACTGGGCATCTATCTCCAAAAATAGTGCTTCATCTGAATCTCTAGGTAGACTGAGATCAAATGAATGATTTTGAATCCGATACGCCATTTGATAGTGAAGAGTGGCTATATAAGTTCCTGCTACCTGAGGTGCTCCTACTATCTGAAGCTGGACTTTGAGATTGTTATAGATGAGGGGATCATCAAGCCTTAAGTTGAAGTTCGGAAAAAGGGTTACGAAAACTGTACCAGCATTAAGTGTAGTTTGGACTGTAGCAATACATGCATGGGAATATTGCTGGAAACGCGTATCCAATAGTGCCATCCTTGCTACCACTGGTAATCCTTTTCTTCCATGCAACGTTAAAGCCATTCTTATAGCACCAAAATGAAGATGAGAATATCCTTGAGCACGCCATTGATCTGGTAGGGAATCTCCTATCTGAATAGGAATTATTTGTTCTGCTTCAGTGGAAGGAATAGGAACTTGTTCCAATCTTGATGCTAGGACCAACTCTTTAGCTTCTAGCGTCATGTTTGATGAGAGAACATGTTTAACAACACGGGAGACAGGACTGTGTTTTTTGGTAAAAGTGCGATATGGGTTAAGTAAAGGAAGTTCGGTAATTGGAATTTTACTATCTTCACGATGATAATCTACAGCATAAAGAAAATCATTATTTTTTGATTTTGAGGAACTAAAGGAACTTCGGGAAGATGAAAAGGAAGGAGAAGGAGTAAGATTATAAGGATTAGCCATGAAATTGAGAGTCCTTATTCCTCGAGATTTTCCATTGAGGGTAAGGTGTCTTACAAACACATGAAGCGTCTAAATACCAATGAAATCATTATGATAATCTGAGCATATACCCAAAGCCACACCATCATAGCAGCCACAAGGGCCACAACCCAAGATTATCACAACCATTTCATAGTATGTTTTTAGTCGCCAGATTTCTGGTGTGGAGGATCCCTAACAGGGCAACCACAGAGCATACTCTCTTTAGACCAAGTGTAAGGTACCTTAGCACCACCGGGTCGTCGGGAGGAATAAGGGAGGTGGGTTTAAGCTTCCATGGCTCTGATACCAAAATTTACAACTAACTTATAGAGGTACAACCACTAAGGAGGTTACAAGCATAAGAAGATGAAGGACACCGAATATAATACAGAAAGAAAAAACACTATTACTGAAAGAGGAAAATGAGAACCCAAGTTTATTGCTTAGAAGATATTGGCTAAGACTAGCTCTTCTTTAGGAATCTGCTTTGGAACATGAATGCATGATGAGCTGGACTGAGCATCTATCTCCAAAAATAGTGCTTCATCTGAATCTCTAGGTAGACTGAGATCAAATGAATGATTTTGAATCCGATACGCCATTTGATAGTGAAGAGTGGCTATATAAGTTCCTGCTACCTAAGGTGCTCCATAAATTTACAACTAACTTATAGAGGTACAACCACTATGGAGGTTACAAGCATAAGAAGATGAAGGACACCGAATATAATACTGAAAGAAAAAACACTATTACTGAAAGAGGAAAATGAGCACACAAGTTTATTCCTTAAAAGATATTGGCTAAGACTAGAATGCCCTAACCATTACAAAGGAGCCCTATTTATAGTAGTCTCGGAGGAGACAACTAGATAAGGGGAAATCTTACAAGCCAATACAAACATGACACGTGTAATGATATCTTATCACAAATGATAAGATTATCTTTACCGGATTACAAACCACTCTTACAATGCCAAGTGTAAAGAATATCTTATCTTATAAGATAAGAATATATCTTTTCCACTTTTACTTTATTTAATACACACCACACACTTTTATTTATAACACACATAATGATTACATAATATATTCCCTTTGTCTCCCCCCTGGTAAAAAAGGGTCATGGTTCCATATCCTCTTTGTCTTCACTGCCTGAAGATACAGGAACACTGTATTTAAGTCCTGGAAGATATTTGTAGAATCGTGGACGAGTCCTTTTATGGAGCCTGAAGTCTGGGTGGTCTGGGTCATCCAAGTCTTTTGTAACAGATTCTAGACTTAACTTTAAATGACAGTCTTGAATGTTTGCCACATAGTCTTGAGGAAGGATATTTGGTTTCTTCCAGTACATGTCTGGGAGTCTTGGAGGAACTTCAGTGAGTGGAATATTGTTGGCTGCACATAATAACTCTTTATGCTGCTCATCTGGCCTATTGGTGTCGCATATTAGATCATGATAACAAGTACTCCAATATTTTCGTTGAATGATTAGCTTATCGTCCTCAATGGTAATGATTCTTTGACAGTTAAATTGGACAAGAATGTATCTTTGATCCCGAACTCCATTGCTACTATTTCCCTCTGGTCGTAAGCTTTCACGCCAGTAAGTTGAGTCTCCAAATAAGGTTAACCACTTAAAAAGCTGCTTGTACCTCTTTTTGCATGGTTTCATGTCAGCTACAGCTAGACATTGAAGTAGGTTTGTTTTGTCAAATATCATGCCAAAAGGACAGGTTTCCACAAAGTACCATAGGAACATGTATGCTTCTTTAGGGAAATAAAATGTGAATCTTCCATTGAACACCAAGATTGTCAGGAAAGGATAGATAGGGTGTAGAGGAAGATTGACAAATGGCCCCTCAGATAAGCTATATCGCCGAGTATAGATTTTCTGAAAAGCAATCAAGTTAGACAGAGATCTTTTTTGCAAGACAAAATAAAGTACCTTGTCTTTTATATGAGGTGGAAGATCCTCTGTCTGAATGGAGTATATTAGTGGAAATACTGAGGATATTGTCCTTTGAGTCCTTGATAAGAAGTCTGGAAGAAAGTTATTTTTTCCTTTAATGTGTCTGGCTTCAAATTTCCATTGTGAAAACCAATTTGCCCATCTGAGAAGTTGAGCTCGAGGCAACATTTTCTGCTTGAACTGTAACATTTTTGGAAATGCCGACATATCCATCTCGATAAGAAAATGTTGTCTTATCAAATGAAATTGGAATTTTTCTATCCCTCTTTTTACCGCCAGAATTTCCTTGTAAGTGGAGTGATAATGAAGTTCTCCACTTTTAAATGCTCCACTTTTGTATCCACAGATTTGTCTTTTCCCATTTTCTTCTTCAAGAAGGACTGCCCCCCAAAACTTATCACTAGCGTCCGTCTGAAGAATCTTTTTTCCAGCGGAAGGAATCTTTAGAGATGGTAATGTCTTAGTCAGTGACTTTAACCTTTTGACCGCATCAGTGCATGCGTGACTCCATGGTGGGGCATCTTTTCTTAGCTGGTTAGTGAGTGGAGTCCTGTATTTGGCTAGATCATGTATGAAATCTGCCATATAGTTTACAATCCCTAGGAACTGTTGCACCTGTTTGAACATGAAATTTTCATCTGGAAAATGATCTAGTTGGGTTGCAATATGAGGCTGAAGCTGATATTGACCGTCTGAAATATGCATTCCTAAAAAATCAATATCTGTTTCACCAATGATCATTTTCTTTTCTGTGAGCATGATTCCATAACTTTTGACTAAGTCATGGAACTTAGATAGAAGGACATGATGAGAGTCTATGTTTGGAGAGAACAGCAGAATATCATCAATGTAGACCAGAGCACTATCCATGATGGGCTGAAAAATCTTTGACATTGCCTTCTGAAATAGAGATGGGGCTGGTTTCAATCCAAAAGGTACTACAGTCCAATGATAATGACGCTCTGGTATGCAAAATCCTGTTTTTGGCCTCTCATCTGGATGTATACCCAGTTGCCAAAAACCTGACTTGAGATCAAACTTTGAAAATATTTTGGCTTGAGGAAGTTTCTGGAATAATACTTCTCTTTTTGGCAAAGGAAACTTATCATCTTCTAGGAAATGATTCAGAGGCTGATAGTTTATCACCAACCTTAATTTTCCCCGGGCTTGCTCTGATCTTTTATTGACATAGAAGGCTTCACAAGCCCATTGAGATTTTGTGTTCTCTATGAGCCCTTCTTGCTGCAATTGATCAACTTCTTTAATAGCAAGAACATAATGGTCTGGATTCATACCTTTGTGGCTTGCCTTTGTCGGATTGATGTCTTCATTCTTCTTAAAAGGCAAATGAATAAAAAATTCCGGATTCTTCCATAATGGATGAGAACACTTTTGAAGAAATTCTGTATGAGTCTCTGCGCAGGAGGTTCTAGCAATTTCTTCCTTTATTGGAAATAAGATCTCAACGGGGTACAAATGCAGCGTCTTTGTCCAAGGCAGCAAATGGTTCTTATGTTTGAGGCCTTCCTTACTCCATGACACTCTTTTGAGATTATACAAGATATCAAATCCAATTAAGAGATCTTTTTCAGGCAATTCTGATCCATAAACCTGATGTTTGACCACATAACCTGGAAATAGCTGAATATTGATAGGTTTGCTTATAAGAGTAATCACAAAGATGTCACCATTAGCTGCACGAAATGACTTGTAACATGTGTTCCAGTATTCTTTTGGCAAAATATCAGGTTTCATGATTGAAGATGTAGCTCCCGTATCAAAGAATGCTATTACTGGAATCGGTTTCTCCCATTTTCCTGGAAAAATATGAATCTTGGCTGATGGTGATGGCTGACATAGAAAACTTTCTTCAGGATTGAGAGTGTATATGTCATCAAATAAAACCACATCATCATCAGATTCATCCGTCGAGTCAGAAAGATCTGTTCCTATAGCTAAAATAGTGTCTGGACCTGGTTCTTCATCAAGAGAATACAGTGACTCTAGATCATCATCTTCTATTTCTTCAACTTGAGCAATCTTTTCTATGAGTCTAGAGCTCTTCTCCTTGTTGGGACACTCTTTAGCAAAATGCCCTTTCTTTCTGCACACATAACACCTGGAGGATTTTGTATTTCCTTTCTTTTTTCTAAGGAATTTCCACTTCTTCTTTTTAGAAAAATAATTTTTCCCTCCCTTCTTGTGGTATTTAGAAAGTTTATCCTTCTTCTTTTGACAACTGCAAGAGCTGTCTTTTCCACATTTGATTTGGAGTTCATGACGATCACAGGCTGATCCCAGGTTTTTACTTTGCTCCTCGATTTGCTTGAGAAATCTCTTTTTGTTGCACAATTTCTCTAGGGCGAGCAATACATTTTGATACAACTCTCCGAGAGAAGTACTGTTAATAGGAAGATTTTTGAGCTGAAGAAGTCTGGATGTCTCATTTCCTAACGGCTCTGGAAGAGAGTTTAAGAATGTTTGTTTTAGGTTGACATCATCGATACCGTTTATAGCATAGAATCTTTTGGACATTCTTTCATAGTGAGTTTCCAAATCTTTTCTCTTATATGAGCAACATCTCATACTCAAATATTCTTCACGAGCTTGAGTTGTATAATGATCCCATGCTCCAAGAAACTCATTGTGGACATGCATAATCAAAGCATCTACATTTGGGCTTTGCTTAACAATCATCTGTCTATAAGTTCCAAGTGCAATCCACCACTGTCTTAATCTTCCATGGAATTTTGCCACAAGTTTATCTGCTACTGAAGGCATAGAAGCTCCTGGTTGAAGTAATTCAGCTGTGCACCAAGCATGCATTTCATAGATTCTGTCCCGCCAATTTGAAGGAGAAATGTTGTCAAATGAAAAACCTTTTGAAGGATTATTTTGAAAGGTGCTTGGTTGTTCAACGTCTGGATAGCCTTGAGTAAAGTTTTCTTCATCTTCTACAGTTGGTTCATCCGCATGTGGGTCAGCCATGAGAATTTCAAGAGACATGCTATCATCATCAGAGTTTTCTTCACAAGTTTGCCATAAAGGCATTTGCTTTTTCCGTGGCTGAGATTGGGTTGCCAACTTTGTTAGTAAAGATGATATTGGATTTTCCATCATGAATTGAGAAGATGGCTGATGAGATTCTCTAGTAGGAGACTCTTTTGTTGGTGATTTTTCTGGCTTTCTCTTTGATGACTGGGGTGCATCGTGTTTCTTTATTGGTAAGAAAGCTGCACTGTTAAATGGATTATGATCATATGGAGAGAAAGTGGATAGAGGTTGTGAATAAATCGGCAGAGGTGGCAAATATGACGAGAAAGATGGAGCATCATAATAACCAGTATATGGCTTCTGAGTTTGAATAGAATGAAGTTGGGCTTTCAAGACTTTTAGCTCGGCCTCTTTCTGAGCTAGAACAGGTGAGTTAAAAGATACGGTTGAGGCCAATTGCATGAGCTCATGATGCAAGGTGTCAATCCTATTCTGGAGTTGAATCGTGGTGTTCGAGATTGATGAGAAACCATGATCAAGCCTTTTTTCCATTGCTTGTTGATTCACCATTATTTGCTTTAAGACTTTGTTTTGTGCCACCGCATTTTCAGACTGCCAATTTAGGGTAGCTTCAGCTGGAGGAATTTGTTTGCTTGACCCGTCAGGATTTTTTGTAGTCGGACTTTTGATTTTCCATATGTGAGATGTCCTGTCATGCTCGAAATCTAATGGTGAAAAATCATCTTCATAGGATGCTGGCTGCATCATATTACATTCCTCTGTCCTTTTTGGATAAAGGACATAATAATCAAATTTACCTGATGCTTCTCCAAGAAGGCCAACTTCTGGATCTCCCTTTTCATATCATTCTTGAAGCTTTTTCTGCATAGACTTCTTTTTATTCTTTCTCCCTTTTGCATAATCATCATCGTCATCCCATTGATCTTTCAGACAGGCTTTACAGTTGTATATGCCCCAAAAGATATGTCCATATTCACTAAATTCATATATGGGTTTACCACTGGAATCGAAAGAATTTATGGGAACATTTATGGGAGTTTCCTCTATCATATTTATTTCTGAAGAGAACATAAATGTGTTAGAAGATGATGAAGAGTCGTCCTTCTTAAAAACAATTTCTACAGCCCCATCATTCTTTCTAAAGAAGGAAGATTTTGTTGAATGGATGGGTTGATTATCTCTTTGGATTTTCTCATAATGGGTCACCCATGATTCTGGAAGGAGTTTGACTAGCTCTTCTTTAGGAATCTGCTTTGGAATATGAATGCATGATGAGCTGGACTGAGCATCTATCTCTAAAAATAGTGCTTCATTTGAATCTCTAGGTAGACTGAGATCAAATGAATGATTTTGAATCCGATACGCCATTTGATAGTGAAGAGTGGCTATATAAGTTCCTGCTACCTGAGGTGCTCCTACTATCTGAAGCTGGACTTTGAGATTGTAATAGATGAGGGGATCATCAAGCCTTAAGTTGAAGTTCGGAAAAAGGGTTACGAAAACTGTACCAGCATTAAGTGTAGTTTGGACTGTAGCAATACATGCACGGGAATATTGCTGGAAACGCGTATCCAATAGTGCCATCCTTGCTACCACTGGTAATCCTTTTCTTCCATGCAATGTTAAAGCCATTCTTACAGCACCAAAATGAAGATGAGAATATCCTTGAGCACGCCATTGATCTGTTAGAGAATCTCATATCTGAATAGGAATTATTTGTTCTGCTTCAGTGGAAGGAATAGGAACTTGTTCCAATCTTGATGCTAGGACCAACTCTTTAGCTTCTAGCGTCTTGTTTGATGAGAGAACATATTTAACAACACGGGAGACAGGACTGTGTTTTTTGGTAAAAGTGCGATATGGGTTAAGTAAAGGAAGTTCGGTAATTGGAATTTTACTATCTTCACGATGATAATCTACAGCATAAAGAAAATCATTATTTTTTGATTTTGAGGAACTAAAGGAACTTCGGGAAGATGAAAAGGAAGGAGAAGGAGTAAGATTATAAGGATTAGCCATGAAATTGAGAGTCCTTATTCCTCGAGATTTTCCGTTGGGGATAAGGTGTCTTACAAACACACGAAGCGTCTAAACAACCATGAAATCATTATGATAATCTGAGCATATACCCAAAGCCACACCATCATAGCAGCCACAAGGGCCACAACCCATGATTATCACAACCATTTCATAGTATGTTTTTAGTCGCCAGATTTCTGGTGTGGAGGATCCCTAACAGGGCAACCACAGAGCATACTCTCTTTAGACCAAGTGTAAGGTACCTTAGCACCGCCGGGTCGTCGGGAGGAATAAGGGAGGTGGATTTAAGCTTCCATGGCTCTGATACCAAAATTTACAACTAACTTATAGAGGTACAACCACTAAGGAGGTTACAAGCATAAGAAGATGAAGGACACCGAATATAATACTGAAAGAAAAAACACTATTACTGAAAGAAGAAAATGAGCACACAAGTTTATTGCTTAGAAGATATTGGCTAAGACTAGAATGCCCTAACTATTACAAAGGAGCCCTATTTATAGTTGTCTCGGAGGAGACAACTAGATAAGGGGAAATCTTACAAGCCAATACAAACATGACACGTGTAATGATATCTTATCACAAATGATAAGATTATCTTTACCGGATTACAAACCACTCATACAATGCCAAGTGTAAAGAATATCTTATCTTATAAGATAAGAATATATCTTTTCCACTTTTACTTTATTTAATACACACCACACACTTTTATTTATAACACACATAATGATTACAGAATATATTCCCTTTGTCTTGGTGGATTTCAAAAAAGAAGTCAAAACATTTGTTCGAGATCATATCGTTGATCCGCTATTCATAATGCAGTCCATAATATAATTTTAATTATATTATGTATATAACAAAAAATAATAGTGATTTTATCCAAATTTTAATATGAATTATTAATAATTATATAATATTGGCTTAAAGGTTAATTATATAATACTATATATTTATATAATAGAATGAGTATGTTTCAATAAATTAGTAAACAATTAATGTATATCAAAATTGCTATTTCTTTTCGGCTGACATGCGGTAGGTTCTTGGCATCGGTACGTTGTGGACTTAAATTGTTAAAAAGACCCGAAACATACTTATTCTATCTAATGTGTGATGATACAAATAAAAATTTAATAGTACAAAAGAATTTTATTGAAATACTCGCAAAAGTTTAGAATCGATTAAACTACATAAAATTATATTCCCTCCATCCTAACTTATACGAGCCAATCAACATTACATGTTGTTTAAGAAATAAATTTAAGTTTGATTTTAATAACTTTCATTTATATCCACACAAATTAAAATAACGAAGAATATGTGATTATAACGAAGAATATCTTTTAAGTATTAAGAATATTTTTATTAATATTTTTTATAGATTACAGTTAAAACTATACTACATTTTATGAAAATAAAAATATTATTTTAATAAAAATTTAATATTCATATCACATCAAAATTTAATATTTATATTATTAATTTTAAAATACTAGAAAAAGTTTAAATCGTATATTGTCCACATTATTAATTTTAAAGTATTAATAAAAATGAAAAACTTTAATTTCAATATATAACTAAAAAATATGAAATATAATAAATAAATATTAATATTAAATAAATATAAATATAAACAAGAACCGTGATTTGCACGGGTTTAAATCTAGTATTATATAAGACTTGGAAGCCTGTATGATGGGCACTAGATTGAACTCCTGCCAATGTAGTGGCCCAATTAATTTGATAAATTTTATTAGATCATTTCATCTCGATTATAAACCTTTGCTTAGATCTATTTTGTTTTAAAATAGTACAAAATTATGACAATGTGGACTTAATTCTCTGAATTTTTTAAAAGGCGGCATTATACTCGAATATTTGAAAGATAATAAATTCTCAATTCTAACTACGCCCATATAATTTCGTTCACGCACCTTCAAGATCATTTGTTTATAGATGAAACTTGAAAGACTGCGACAATACAGACAAGAGAAATTTGAGAAACCGTGTAAATTGTATAGTTTTTTTTTAATCATCGAAGTTCCTTCAGATGTGTCTCCATTTCGTGAGGGATGGATTTTGGATATGTCGGTAAAGGAATTTATGATACAAAATCATGGCTACTCAGACATCATCATCGCGCATTTCAGATTAATATGAAGAAACACGACACAATCTGCTGGAGTGAGAGGACAAAAACACCAGCACTTGCGGACAACAAGCCAGCCACATTTAAATTGATTGGTGCATAAGATTCTTTTGCAAGATCAAAATGAGACTGTGAGCGTTTAATTTTTGTTTACAGAGCCGACCCTGAGAACAAGCCGATTATGCTCTTTAATGGGGCAACAAAAAAATAAAAAAATTAGGGACACATTTTTTATATAAAAGAGTAAAAAAAAATTAAAAAATATATGTAGAGGCAAAAAAAAAATTATGGACATAATATTTTTATATAAAAAAAAGACAAAGCTATTGAGATGCTAAATTATTTGAAAATGATGGGAGAATGTTATATGAATGTCACTATTGCTTATAGGATTCTGTTAACTATACCAGTTACAGTGGCTTCCGCGGAAAGAAGTTTTTCGAAATTAAAGTTGATCAAGTCTTATTTTCGTTCAAGTATGTCATAAGAGAGATTGAATGGATTATCGATGATATCCATTGAGAATGATATGCTTCCAAATTTTGATTATGAAATACTTATGAATGATTTTACTAGCAAAATCGCTAGAAGGATAATTTTTCAAAAATAATCTTGTTTATAAGTAAAAAAAAATTAGTGACTTGGGGTAAAAAATTTTGATTCGCTTAGGGTTTTGAATTTTTCAACCAACAATGTTTGTTTAATTTCCAAAATATAGTAAACTCTTACATTACTTGCACCAAAAGTTTACGGACAGCGTGAGACTAGCGGTATGTGCCTCGCATAGACTTTCTTGCTAGGCTAGTTAAATTTAATATAACAGCTAAATTCAATATACATATTTAAATACGTTAATTTATTTATACCGGATTTGAAAAAAACAATAACAAATATTAAATGGCGGTGTTGAAAGATTATTACAACTGTCAAATTTCAGTACTCGATATTAAGTTAATTAATTTAAACCCAGGTTAAACTAGTAAAAATATGGAAACATTTGTTGGGGTTTAAATCCATATAATTAGAATTTATATATGGAAACAAATCTATAAGAGTACTGTATAATATAACCGGGTCATTACATTAATGAAACATTAATGAGCGTTGATGATGGGTGTATGGTAATTAAACAGTTTCCTACGTTGATTAGGAAACACTCACTAATAATCTATATATATACCCCGTACCCACGAATGAATAGCATAGTCATTCATTCAACAAATAGTACACGCAATATTATATACATCTATCTAGCTATTATCTATTTACAACTAGTCAAGTGTTTTGAGTTTCAAGTAGTAAAGAATTAAGGTGATGGCAGCAGAGGAAGACAGGAGTAAACCTGCAAGTGGATTCAGGTTTAATCCATTTGATCAAGAACTCATCAATGAATATCTCAAGCCTTTGGTTATGGGTCAACCACTCCCATGCAACATTATCAAGTTCAGACAAGTCTATGGCCCCACTTCTCATGCATGGCGTGTTTTTTATCCCAATGAACACAATTCTTGGCTTGTCGCCCCTCATCTTAAAGACACTGAAAAGGTTATGTTTGTGTTTGCCAAGTTGTCGAAATTATCGAAAGGTGGCGCTTCAAAGAATTATTCGAAAAGGGCTGGTTGTGGTACTTGGGTTGGTAAGACGAAGAGGGATCAAATCAGAGATTGTAAGGGTCATGTGATTGGGGAGAAGAGGTATTTGGTGTATGAGATTAAGGAGATTGGTTCTGCAGCTGTTGGGGTTGGATTTGATTTTTGTAAAGTTGGATTTTATAAGATGCATGAGTATAGCTTGAGTGGGGTGAATCAGGGTTTGGATGGTGCAGGTAGTATTGTTCTTTGTAAAATCACTTATGATTCTTCTAAGAAATGCCCCATTGCTCTTATGTCGGGTACCAAGATTGCTGATCAAGATTCAACGAGTAGTAGTGTTGTTCAATGTGAAACTGCTTCTAATTCTTCTACGGAATGCCCAATTACTCTTCTTAAGTCGGGTACCAAGATTGCTGATCATCACGATTCAACAACTAGTAGTGTTCTTTGTACTTATGATTCTTCTAAGGAACTCCAGATTACTCTTAAGTCGGGTAACAAGATTGCTGATCATGTTTCAATAAGTAGTAGTAGTAGTGAAGCCCAAGAGGAAGAAGAGAATAACTACAAGAATATGGAGGGAATCGGAAGTGTAACAGAAAATCCGATTGTGATAGATGATGGAGTTGGTGATTGGAATGATGCAGCAGCTCAATTTAACAATGCTGCTCAAGAATTGTATGATTTTTCTGGGGGTATCTCTTTTGATGACCCGGGTGGTGAATATCTCTGTTTTGATGATCACCTAGCAGGTGGTGAAGATCCCTATTTCGGTGACCTAGACGCTGAGGGTGTCTATTTTGATGACCTATTTGATGAAGTTCCCTGTTTTGATGTAGATTGTTTAAAGGAGTATCTGGATTTCAATCAACAAGAGGTGCCGGTTGAAGACACTAGTACAAGCAAGCTTGGAAAAAGAAAGTTAGAAGGAGAGGCCGAGAATTCGTACTGTACCAAGAAGATGTGTCTTTAGTGATTATTTGCAGCAGCTAGCTAGATTAAGTGATGGATTATTATTAGCATCTGCAACTCGAGTGAGTGAGTGAGTGAATGATGTATATATGCATTACTTATTGTCCATATATAGGATACTGATTTTTATTGTTCATCTATGTACTTTCTTACTCACTCTGTAAATTTTGGATTTGTTTGCATAATTTAGCAGGCTAGGAATGCAACCTTTCCATGATATATAGATGAATGCAACCATTCTATGATTTTTACCGAATTAAATCTTCATTGTCTTCTTTGCTGCATAATTTCTGATGTAATGTATGATAAATTGTGCTGATAATAGAAAAATAGTTCTGATTAGTATGTTAATACTATGGAATGATGGAGATTTCTATTTTAATGAGCTGGGTGGAGATCTCTGTTTTAGGGCTGATTGGCTTGCCCCCAGATTCTATAATAATGCTTATGAACTAATTAGGATTCAGGTGGGGATTTTGTTTTTTAATAAGCTAGGAGATCTTTTTTCTGAATGTGTTTTGTTAAAAAGCTTAACTAGATCAGAAATTAGATTCATGTATTACTTATTCCTTTAAGTTCATACCTAGAATATAGCAAGTAGAATTTTATTGGGCACTCAATCTGAAAGTAGAATTTGACATTGGAGGAGTTCGGCCATTTACTTTCTAGTGTATTGGGTACTCAATCTGAAACATCATATTTCCGACATTCTCTTCTACATCATTCTGATAAAATCTGTTCTGATATTTTTTTTAGTTCATTTTGTGTATGTTTTATATTTCTGTTTCTTACCTGGCCCTGGTAAATGCAACATCATCTTCACTGCTGAAGTTCAACATGGAAGTACCCATGCAGGTAAAGAAGCAACTGATCTCTGTTTCTTTGTTTCTTTTGGGAATTTGCCTTGATGTAAAGTAATTGTAAGACTGCTTACCTTGTTTACATCAGCATTCTCTGTCCAACCTTTTACATGTTTATCTCTTTCTTTTGTATGCATCCACTTCTACCATTCGGTTCTTATTATCGTGGTTCTCTTTTGTATGCATCTGGTTCTTGTTATTCTTTTTGTTATTTAGTACTGGTGTCGTACATTTTTTAATCTCTTTAGGGGTGTCGTCAAATTAAGGCATTATTTTTGTTAATAATGGTCTTCAGGACAGCAAGAGCGCATCAGATGAAGATAGTGATAGCGACAAGGATGAAGTGACACCAGTGCAAGTAAATTGCCACATGCTCGATTTTCCACGAATTTCTTACTAAATTTCTAGTTGTCTGCTTCTAAAAATGCTGTTTCTGAAAAGAAAGCAAAATTGAATACTCCTAAAAAAACTGGCGTGGCTTCTTTCTTGTTTCTCTTTATTCTTTGCAACAAGATTGTTTTCCATGATTAGCATTTTCTCGTTATTTTGTTTTCCTTTTAATTTTTTTTTGCTGAGCCATGCTTTTATCTTTACATTGGAAATGCTTCATTTGGTATCACTGAGTACTAAAATTTCTTGTTCAACTCAATTGATGCGGCGTACTGTCACAAATTTCGATGGCTATATGAATTAAGACTATTAGGCTGTATTTGTTATATTAATCCCTTTTTTTGTAGATGGCAAGAAGAGCAGTGCCATTCAAAATTGGAGACTCCTGCTGACTCCGAAGGCTGAAGGATCTTGATGCAGTATGCTTAACTACACTGGACTGAATATGTAAACTAAGAGATGATAGTTATAGAATAGAGATAAAGACTTAATGAAGAAGATGAGAGATTAAAGGAGATAAGAGAGAGATAAGAAAATGTAGATGTTATTATTCATTCTTTAGCCATACACCCAGATGTGTATTTATACAGTCTGTAAACAGCTAGCAACCAGTCATATCTAACAAATTGTAACAGTTTTTGGCGCTAAAACTATTTTCTATTTTACAGCTCATTTTCTATTTAACATAAAATGAGTTTATATCTGCTACTGTATCATATCTTCCCCCTTGAAAAGAGACTTGTCCACAAGTCTCAGGTAAACACTACAAAATTAGGATACTTCTGTACAAATTGTTCTGCAACCTCCCAAGTAGCTTCATGATTGTTTAATCCCTCCCATTGAACAAGATACTGAACTTGAGCTACATTATTAACTTTAACAATCCTCTTATCCAACACAGCTGATGGTTGCAGAGAGTGGTTATCTTCACTGAACCAAATTGGCACATTAGCAGTACTTGGGGATGGACCTTCATAGTTTTTAAGTTGGGAAACATGAAAGACATTGTGAACCTTGGAAGAAACAGGCAATTGAATTTTGTAAGCAACTTTTCCAATAGCAGCAATGACTTGAAAAGGACCATAATATTTGAAAGCCAACTTTTGATTTCTCCGAACTTGAACTGAACTCTGTCTGTATGGTTGTAACTTCAACCAAACCCAGTTTCCAATTTCAAACTTTCTTTCAGACCTTCTTTTATCTGCTTGCTGCTTCATCCTGTTTTGAGCTCTTAACAGATTCTCTTTAAGAGTTGCAATCATGTTCTCTCTTTGTTGTAAACTCCTGTCAACCACATCTATAGCACATTCTCCAGGCAAATAAGGAAGGTGCACTGGAGGGGGCTGATTATAAACCACTTCATAGGGAGTTTTTTGTATAGAATTGTGAAAATGTGTATTGAACCACCACTCAGCTAGTGGCAACCATAATGACCAGTCCTTTGGATAATCTCCACACATACATCTCAAATAAGACTCCAAACATCTATTGACTACCTCTGTTTGACCATCTGTCTGTGGATGGTATGCGGAAGACAACAACAACTCAGTCCCATGTAGAGCAAACAAAGATTTCCAGAATTGACTTAAAAACACTGAATCCCTATCACTTACAATTGATCTAGGCCAACCATGTAGCTTAAACACATTATCAAGATAACTTTGTGCTACCTGAACAGCAGTAAATGGATGGCTCAAAGCCATAAAATGTGCACTTTTACTGAGTCTATCTACTACCACAAATATCACCTCTTTACCATGAGATTTAGGTAGTCCTGTGATGAAATCAATAGATACATCAATCCAAACCTCATGAGGAATTGGTAGTGGTTGCAGATAACCTGGATACGGGCTTGAGTCGTACTTAGATGCTTGACAGACTTGACAAAGTCTTACTTTTTGTCTAATATCTTTAGACATTCCTGGCCAGTAGAAGATAGCTTTTACTCTTTTAATTGTATGATCCCTACCAGAATGCCCCCTTCAGGAGAAGCATGTTGCCACAAAATGATTTTCTCCTTTAAAAGTGTATCTGGGCCTACTACAATCTTGCCAGATCGTTTAATCAAACCATTCTGTAACACATATGTATCCAGATTTTGACCTTGCTCTAGTTTATTCTTGATATCCAACAAGTATGAATCAGTAACATAACTTTGTATCAACAGTTGAACTAAGTCAGAATCTACAACTTAGATGGCAAGAAACAATACCTCAGAACCTCGAACTCTGGATAACGCATCAGCTGCTAAATTTTCACTACCCCCTTTGTATTGAATCTCATAGTCAAATCCCATAAGTTTTGATAGCCAAAATTGTTGAAATGGTGTTGAAATTCTTTGCTGCAGTAGCCCTTTCAAACTTTTCTGGTCTGTCTTAATAATGAAATGACTTCCCATGAGATACTGTTCCCATTTTTGAACTGCATAGACGATTGCTAATAACTCTTTTTCATATACCGAGAGCTTTTTCCATTTTGACCCCAATGATTTACTTATAAAAGCTAAAGGATGATGATCTTGCATTAATACAGCCCCAATGCCTGTTTTTGATGCATCAGTTTCTACCACAAAAACTTTACCAAAGTCAGGTAAAGCAAGAACTGGTGCAGTGCTTAAAGCTGTTTTCAGTGTCTGAAAAGCATACTGTGCAGATTCATTCCACGCAAAACAACCTTTTTTAAGCTGGTCTGTTAGTGCCTTACTTATCACTGCATAATTTCTAATAAACTTCCTGTAGTAACCTGTGATACCTAGGAAACTTCTTAGCTCTCTAACAGATGTAGGAACAGGCCAATTGATAATAGCAAGAATTTTTCTAGCATCAGTCTCCACCCCTTGGCCAGATATAAAATGGCCTAAATACTCCACCTTGTTCATAACAAAACAACACTTGCTTTCTTTGGCAAACAAAGAATGTTTTCTCATTAGTTCAAAGACTTCTTGCAAATGACACCAATGATCCTCTATAGATTTACTATATATTAGAATATCATAAAAAAAAACCAAAATACACTTTCTTAGAAGACATTTAAAGATAGCATTCATCCATCCCTGAAAAGATGCTGGAGCATTTGTAAGCCCAAATGGCATTACAAGAAATTCATAGTGACCACTATGAGTCTTGAATGCTGTTTTAAACACATCATCAGCATGTACTCTCAATTGATGATAACCAGCTCTTAAATCTATTTTACTAAACACTTTAGACCCAGAGAGTTCATCAATTAACTCATCCACAACAGGAATAGGAAATTTGTCTTTCACTGTTTTCTTATTCAGTTCTCTATAATCCACACATAATCTCCAACTTCCATCTTTTTTCCCTACTAACACCACAGGAGAAGCAAAAGGAGAAGCACTATTCTGGATAATACCTTTCTGCAACATTTCTTCAATAATGTTTTCGATGATATCTCTTTGTTTTAAAGGATATCTATAAGGCCTGATACTCACAGGGTTTGCACCAGACTCCAATGGAATTCTGTGATCAAACAACCCTCTATTTGGAGGCAAGGAATCAGGTTCTTTGAATATATCTTTGTACTCTTCCTTAAGTTCTTCCAATTTCTTGTGAACCCCATCACTATTACCATCAGATATATGAGACTCTTGAGACCCCTGTAGCTGAGACAATTCACTCACAACTGAAGTTTCTTGTAGTATATGGTCATGAGAAGGGTCAACTTGCCTCAACTGTAATAAACAAAGTTGAGTACTATTCTTTAACAGTTTGAGTGATGGTTGTCCTTTAAGCACTTTTAACTTCTGAGCAGTTATACCATTCAATTTCACAACCTTGTCACCAAAAACAAATTCCATAACCAATCTTTTAAAATCCCAATTGATATTTCCCAAAGTGCTTAACCACTGTACTCCTAGCACTATATCACAACTTCCCAATTCAATCAACATAACATCCGCTGTAAAATCACTCCCACCAAGTTTCCACCCAAAATTTTTAACAGAATACTGGCAGGGAATATGATTTCCATCTGCCACTGTCACAGCTTGCAGTCCAATACTTTCCTTCTTACAACCTAATTTCTGTGCAGTTTTTGTGTCCAAGAAATTATGAGTACTTCCAGAATCAACCAAAATATGAAGAGGCTTACCCTGCACCCAACCTTGAACTCTCATAGTATTAAAATTATGACTTCCCATCAAGGCATTAACAGAAATACAAGGCTCGCTACTTTGCTCCTCAGACATTGTCATCCCTATTTCTTCCTCTTCTTCTGAAACATCTTCACAAGGTATTTCCACAGTAAAAAGTTATGCCTCTTTAAATTGACACTTATGTCCCCTTTCATACTTCTTATCACAGTAATAACAAAGGCCTTTGGCCATTTTTTCAGCCCTTATTTCAGCAGGAATGAACTTAAAGGGTTTCTGATTGTCCTTACTGAATCCCTGTGAAATTGGTTTAAATTGAGGAGTTGGCAAAAGGGGTGATTTGGTTAGAGCAGAAGTGATGATTGGCTTAGGAGTAGAATAAGAAGAAACACTATTCCTGGCCATTTTATGAGCATTGTTTAAAGACTCTTCTTGTAGTCTTGCATACAAAATAGCATCAGCTATAGTTGTGGGTTTAAAGGCTCTCACAAAAGCTTTAACCGCAGGCTTCAATCCTCCAATAAAACTTTCAAGAATATAAGTATCAGGAAGATTATGATTACTTTGAAGCATAAGTGAACGTAAATTCTCAAAATCATCTATATAATTTTCAAGAGAAGAAAGTTGTTGTAGCCTATTAAATTGTTCCACTATATCATGACCAATTTCATCCCGGAATCTTGCAGTTAAATCAGCCACAAATTCACCCCAGTCAACTTGTTTTCTAACAGATAAGTAATTTGATACCCAAATTTCAGCTTTATCAAACATGTATAGACTTGCTAAATCTACCCTTTGATCTTCAGGAATCTTACATAGAGAAAAGTATTTAGCACACTTTTTAATCCAACTTTTAGCCCCAACTCCATCAAATCTAGGGAATTCAACTTTAGGTGTAAAACCAAGAGTTTTAGTGTTACCTCCCTGAGTTGCAGAAGAAGATTCAACCCTATTTATAGCATTGTTTGTTCCCACATCTTTAAGATTCCGCATCATTTGTAAGATCTCTTCTAATTTCCCATCAAACTTTGATTCTTGTTCAGTAATTCTATTATCGATCGAGAGGAAATGATCATTAATCGATCGAAATTGATCAGTAATCTGTTCCTCCATACCCAGAGAAGATGAACGTCGTGTTTGGGGCGCCAGAATGTCAATTGAATAGGGTCGACGGCTCTGATACCATTGATGCAGTATGCTTAACTACACTGGACTGAATATGTAAACTAAGAGATGATAGTTATAGAATAGAGATAAAGACTTAATGAAGAAGATGAGAGATTAAAGGAGATAAGAGAGAGATAAGAAAATGTAGATGTTATTATTCATTCTTTAGCCATACACCCAGATGTGTATTTATACAGTCTGTAAACAGCTAGCAACCAGTCATATCTAACAAATTGTAACAGTTTTTGGCGCTAAAACTATTTTCTATTTTACAGCTCATTTTCTATTTAACATAAAATGAGTTTATATCTGCTACTGTATCAGATCTCATTCTTGCAAGCCCTGCAAGAACTAAATGTTTAATATAATTAACCTTTGAAGGGTGTAACTCAACAAAAGAATTGTTGAAGTTGGTGTTTTACCATGTCTCCCATTGCAGGACATTCATATCGGAGGGTTCTTTCAGAGTAATGGGGATCTAGGTGGGATTTCTGTTTCTGTTTTCAAACTGCTTGCAAACTTTGTTTTTTACTATTTAGATGGATACAAAATCCAAGCTACCTATTTGGTACAAATATCTATAACTGACAATGTTTACTATTAGTTTGTCTACAGAACTATTGGTTATTAAGGTTGGTGGTAATTCCGACAGATAGATAAACTCAGATGTGGAGGGTGCAAGTGATGGTCCAGGGGAAGGTCTTACTTTGGATTTTGATAAACCAGGATTGAGATCCCCTGTTCTTTCCTCTGAAATTACTTTTTGGGAAGAAGAGGAGTCATTTCATGAGGTCAGGTCTCCTCATCAAAGAACACCGATCGAAGAGAGCTACCCTAGGAAAAAATTTCTAGGTTGCTTAGACGATTACAAGTTAATATAAGAGCAAAAGAAATCATGAGACAGAAAACTTTATAAAATTTCTCATGGTTGATTCTGAGAAATCTGGGACCAGTACCATATTTAAACAGGTATGACATTATTTTCTATTACACTTAACATGTGATGTGCCTTCATTTATGTAAATATAAATTGAAGGTCTTCATTCAAGTCTTTATGTCTCCATCTGCACATAGCTACAGTAAACACTAAACATAGAAACTGGTAAGAAGGTCAATACTATAGATCATATATACATTATTTTTTTCCTGCAAGAATTGAAATTTCATTTTCTTTCTTGATATGCATTCCCATTTGCATGTCTTCCATCATGCTTTAGAACAATTCGTGACTTGACAATGCTGTCAGAAAGGTCCAACTCATCAGTGCAATTTCCTATTTTTTTAGGCTAAAATTTTATACAATGCTCCTTTCTCTGAAGATGAGCAACAAGAAATGAAATCTATAATTCAGAGCAAGCTATACAACTATATTGGTATTCTTCTTGAGGACCGTGAACGATTTGAGGAGGAAAGGTGGAACAAAATGAGGATCAAACATACTGATCAAATTGGGTCGCCGGGTATAGAAAAATAAAATTCACTCCTTTCAGCCATATATTGTTCATGTAAAAGATAAGTGGACCTTCTTAATCCATCACACTTTAATGAATGAAGTGAAAGTACTGTTAAACTTCAAGGCTGCATCATGTATGGAAATGTTCTCATGCTCTAGTATCAATTGTCATAGTTTGACGGGTTTCATTTTGAAGGCTGTTGAAATTTCAAGGGCAGAATATGCACCACTGATCACAATGATCGCCTGAAAAGGTTTGGTCAAAAGTTCTCTTTATTTACACATAATGTTTTCAGTATTCTTATTTCCAGATATTGTTTCATTGTCCCTGAACAATTTCGAGTTTCAGAATCTATAAGTCAGAAGCTTGATACGGTTTCAATCAAATATGTATAATTTTGTTTAGGCTTTTATCAGTGAAATATCAAAATTACAATGTCATAAGTTTTTTTCGTCTATAATTTCAACCGAGTAGAAGAATAGCGTTTCTTGATAGAACTGAGAAGTTAATTATTGAGAGAATTTCCTACTAAGAGGATGTGTTGTAAAAACTAAAATCTAGCTGGGTGCGAAAAACTAACACCTCGCCTTGCAGATACCAACTCATTAGAGTGAACTCAAGTAGCCTTGGAAAAAAATGCAAGTGGTTAGAGGTGTTTAAAGAAGTTGATCTTATCATATACTGTGTTTCTTTGACAGACTACTGTCAGTTTTCATATGATACTGGTGTTGCTACAAACAAAATGCTGAAGAGTGGAAATTTGTTTGAAGCCAGTGTCAACCATCCAATCTGTTCTGAAAAAGACTTCTGATACTCATGAAATTCGACCTTTTAGAAAAGATGATTGAACCTGTTCCTCTAACTCATTGTTAATGGTTTCACGATTTCAATCCAGTGATAAGTAGTAATCCGAACTCCAACATTAGCAACAATTCTAATGCCTCATTAGCTCAACGATTCCATTACATTGCATCAAAGTTCAAATATTACACTACTTTCTGAATTTCATTTGAGCAGAAAATACAAGAAATTGGCATTATCTCGAGACCTGAGCAATAACCGTTTTGCTGATCTATAGAAGATGGAAGAAGAAATAAATAGATGCCAAATTCAAGAATGGTACCCAAAATTTAGATCTGCCTCCATACAATCCATAATTCATGAACTTCCTGAATCCTTTGTTCAATATCTTCTCGATGATTATGGTCCGTTCTCCCTTTCTCGATGATCTGAAGATGAAGAAGAAGAAACTTATCCTCCCCCTTCTTTCGAAGAACTAGATTCAAAGATCAAGGAATAAATTGAATCCCTTGGGGGTGCTTTCTTCCCTAAGTTAAACTGGAGTGCTGTTTAATTGGGAAAAACGGGAACAAACTTCTGACGAAAAGGGGAATGCGGAGTACGACCAAGTCTAAAAACTTCAGTTCCCTTTTATTACATTGATACCAGTCAAGGCCGAGGCGGGTGTTTAACAATTGGATCAAATCAAGAGGATATTTTCAATGGAATTTTACCATATCGTCTGAAGCTTGTAATTAATTTATCAGAGCTTTTTGACATTCTTATATGGTCTCTTTTGTAGTTTATTTGTGAGTTTTTTCATACTTGACAGTTCACAGTGTACACTGTTCGACATTGGTAACATCTCTCAAAATCTCTTGTACTAAATAATACAGTTGAATATTTATCACAATTCACAACCCTGCGTCACAATTTTGATACCCTCATTGTCCATGTACTAGTTCCAATACAGAGTTAAGCTCATATGATAACTATAAGTTTACTTGTCGAAATGGGAATTGATTCAAAAACATATAGTCATATAGAAATAAGCAGCAATCTGAAAGCATATTTCATTTAAGCAATTTTGACCTCGATAGTCTTTGGCTTCTTGGGCTGCGAAGGAGGCAACTTCTCCACTGTAACAGACAACACACCGTCCTGGCAAACAGCGGTGATCGTCTCCAAATTCGCATTCTCTGGTAACACAAATTTCCTCATGAACTTACCAATCCTCCTCTCCATTCTCACCAACTTCACACCTTCCTTTTCTTCTTCTCTCTGTCTCTCACCACACACCACCAGTACATTATCCTCGTCCACCTGTACCTTTATATCACCTGACTTCAATCCCGGCATATCCACTTCAAACACGTAGGAATTCGGATACTCTTTCACGTCTGCTGGAGTTGATGCCATTGCTTTCACGTCACGGACATACATACGAGCATGGTTGGATTTGTTGTTGTCATCGAGAATGTGATAGAATGTGTTGAGGAGTGGATCAAACCCCATTACCCTGAAATCCATGCGTTAAATATGATAACTATAGAAACAGCAGACAGATTATATTTGCAGAGAGAGTTTGATTTATTAATTTGATTGAGAAAGAAGATTGTTTTGTTGCGAATTTTTAAGTGTCATTGGAGGATATATGAAGGTTCCGGAAAGTTCGAGAAGGATTAACAGAGGCTTCTGGATTATGAACTTTCTACCTTCTTCTGGAAGCATCTGATCGGAATTAGAAAAACTAAAATGGGGTGAATTGTTCAGACGGAATGTTAGACCCATATATGATATTTGTACAATACTCTAACTGAACTAATAAAGCATATGCAAATTTTTCAATAAATAAAAATAAAAATAATACATGTTTGTAATATGTATCCATGTATACAAAAACAACCTACATGAGGGATTTGGGGGATGTCCATTAGTAGAGTTCTGCTCACTCAGACCAGCAGCTTAAACTTCACAAAATAGCTCTCATCTGCAGCATTTTGCAAAATTAAGCTTGTGCTTCGATCTCAATCACCTACTTAGCCGAAAAAGGGCCATCAAGCTCCCAGGTAAACATTAGAACAGTGACGGAGGAGGGTGCTCGCGCATATGGCTATGTGGCAAGAAATTTAAATAGGACGAGGTACTTAGTTAAAACACAAAAGTTATTTGCAAATCATCGTCCTAGTTTCTTCCGGAGCCTAAAGCTCATCACCGACTCCTCTCTAAAACTCTGTACCAGGTATAGTGCTATAAGTAGCAGTTAACAGGAGAAGCCCGTAAAAACCTCCTTGCATATGCTAAATTTATTGCAAGCACCATTATAAGCAGCCCTATAATTAAGTGCAACTATGCAAACCAGTCCTAGGTTGTGTTAAGAATATATGTATATCTGTATGTATCTAATATACAACAAAGTGAAACCAACTATATCACATTGTGTATAGTTAGTTACAAGAGAAATGAGTAATGAGTTTATATAGAGTACATAGAACTCACTAATTATCACACACATTGACTGAGATACACTTGATATATATACCCCCAAGTTGGATGTCGGAAAGAGATTACAAACATCCAACTTGAAGATTAACATCAGAGAACCAATAAAGATTCATGAACCCAGACAAGAATCTTGGTGTATGAGGAAGGCGACGACAACAAAGGCAAAGCAACATTGGCAACTGGTAAACAGGCTTTGGACAGGTGACAGATACAAACTTCGTAACATAAAGGAAGGTATATAGGACAAATGATAAGAGGCGATTATCTGAGGTAACATAACCAATACGACATGATAGTTCTGCATCAAAAACACATAAATGAACCACAAAAGGACATGAGAAAACCCATAAAAGGTACAAACTGAGCTTAAAAAGTTCATAACAAACCCACATAAAGGGGCAAAAGCCACAAAGGGAACAAACTCACTGAGGAACAAACCCACAAAGGGGCACATACCATGTTGACAACAACAATGATCAAGAAGAATGCAAAAATGCATTTTGCAGCCAATACAGCATGAGAGAAACTCACATGGGCAGCTCGCAAAGGAGCAACAGAAGTAACCCATAATGGGCACAACAAAAACCACAAGGGGCATAAACTCGCTAGTGAGACACAGTAAAAGGTGTCAATCAGCAGGACCAGAATCTTCGACGACTTCAGAAGCTTTTATTGCTCTTATAAAGTTCTTCAAACCTGAGTGGAATGATTCCGAGTGTAGCATATACAACCGTAATACTTTTGCATCCACATCAAGCCTCCCCAACTGGCCCAATAGAACATAACAGAAGATGTAAACTTTTAACTGAAGCAAGAAACAAGTATTTGCAAAAAAATTAGATCAATGTTTGTGAATTACCAATTCCAATTCATATTGGCTGCTACCAGCTCAAGTAATGACAGGACATCACCCAAATCAAACAGAGTCTTGGTAGAAACAGTATCCGACGAAATAGACAGTCAAACTATATGGTGACAACAGGGCACATCACATTTACCACATTAAACACATAAGATTTTTCCATTATCTGAACTTAGCTCTCTACATATTGATGTTAATACAACGTAATCCCAACTGTTGATCGAAACCAGCTTGAAAGGATAATATGTCCTCACCACTCATGCATAATAATGTCATCAATAGGATAGTGTCCAGGCAAAGACTCAAATGTCACATTACAATTAATAATTGCATCATATGATGAGAAATAGAGAAAATGACTAGGATAATTTTGAGAAATTAAACTAAATATAGAATGATAGTTTGTTCCGCACTTTCAACAAATAAATGGCGTTCTTTATTATAGTTAAACTGTTGGAAGATTGTTCTTGGAATTCAGACAAACAGTTGATGTACAATTGCAAATTATTCGTTACTAGTGCAATTTCAACATAATTGAAGGCGGAATTAGATAGATGTCACCTAAATCATATATTCGAGAATATGATGATTTGGTGTTGAACAATTCAAATGGTGATCAAACGAAACAATGTTTTGAACAAAATTAGAACAAATTAATGATCACAGCAGAAGATTTGGGCAGATCAATGAATCAGAACAAGAAATTAGGGCTAAAAAATCATCATATCATTTGCCATAATATACATGTGTTGCAATAAATTAGATCAGTTTTTACAGAAATTGTGAGGAGTTAGAATATTACCCCTGATATTCTTCATTTCTGCAGAGAGGTATGATTCTACATATAATCACGAGTTTCGATCACACTCATTACTTGTAGATGAAACCGGTGATTACAAACAAAGTAACTAGAGATTGTACTGGCGGAATGATCGAGCTTTGTGTTCTGATACCATGTTAAAAATATATGTATATCTGTATGTATCTAATATGCAGTAAAGAAAAAGAAATTAACTATATTGTATTATAGATCACATTGTGTAAAGTTAGTTACAAGAGAAATAAGTAATGAGTATATATAGAGTCCATAGAACTCACCAACTAATTATCACACACATTGACAAAGGACTGTATTCAGTTATAATCAATTTCTAATATATTCTATTCCACAAACAGACTTCTGATCGAAAAGCAAATATGCAACATATCATAATTTACAGACTTCTGATCGAAAAGCAAACATGCAACATATCATAATTTCTGAGAGGATGATATCATAAACGTTAAGATCGACCCAGATTTTATGTTCATGTATGAATATATCTTTAATTGATATTAACAATAAGATGCACCCAAAACTTCATTCACTTGCAGCCTTTGCTATATATAGGTTTGAATAGAGAAACATAAACATTTATTACTTAAAAAATAAAGACCCGCCATGACCACACACCAACTCTCACATTATTGTTGGGGTGGTAGAGGGTTAATCACAATGGATGTTGGACCAGATGCGTTAGTGATAATTAAACAAATTACATTCACAGCTGTTGAATTCATCAATTGCTAAAAAAAAACATGATATCCTTAAATTGTTCAACAATCAGATTCGCAATATCTAGAGAACGCATTTGATCTCCACAGAAGTCTTATGAACAAGATCAGTAAACAAATAAGAAGCAGATTAACAAAACTCACGATAACTGGGAACAAACTTTCTAAAATACATACACAACTACTGAAGATATAAAAAACAAAGCTTAAGCGAATTGTATGGCATTCTTGTAGTAACATAAATGTCATAATCACTCACCAGTATGTAGAGAATTATTAAGTATACGATTGGTATGATGGTGAGATCAAAATCTCATATTACGTGCATATGCGGTAGCTCTGGTGACAGGCTTGGTATGGCATATCTCAAGCAAAATTCCAATAAATGTAATGTGCATAAATGTTGTTAGTGAAGTGTGAACAGAAACAATTTGACTAAAAAATCTGAAACTCAAAGCTGGTCTAACACAGTATATGGATTATAGTAAAACACACAAGGCTACCACAAATTAACCAGAAAATATGATAAAATTCCATACCAAAGTGTATTTTTCTTCCAGAAATGACATTTCATGACTCATGAGCATGCAGCACTACAGATATATAACAGAACTAGTAAAGCAAACTATATAAAACAAATATTATCTACATCAACAAGGAGATAAAAGATTTATTCCAAATAGTGGATCCAGAAATTTAAATCACAAACCCACAAAATAAAATTTACACACATGAATTAGAAATTAAACTTTAAGGATTCACTTGCTACTCAAGAAGACACAGTCCACTAATCCAAGTGAGCCATATCTGGCTATAAATAGTGTAATTGTGCATCCTTAACAAAAAGTCTTCCATTTTAATTTTTTGCATTCTGAGAAATTCGTACCAAATTCTGCTGAATCGTAGTACATTTAAAACAAGGACGCTTTCTGTATAAACACAGCTTCATACCCATGAATAACCTCGGAGTTTCAACAAAAAAAGCATAGATTTTAGAGTTATGTTCAGTTAGTTGGGAGTGTCAAGGATCAAGGATGTGAACAGAAAAAATGGTTTGGACATTCTAATAACATTTTAGCATAATATTCATTCCTAACCTCGTTACATTGCAACCATTATAAGACAAAACAATCCTTCCATTTCACATGTGTTATCATTCCGTTCTCCTACTCTGTATCATTCAAATACTTCAATCATCTTCTTCTTACACTCCACCATCGTCTATCTTACACTCCGCCATTGTCTACATTTTCATCTCTATCTCTTTAACCCTTTCCTTCTTTCAGCATCTTCATTTCTGCAACAGGTACATATTGCATCCACCTTCTGAAATATTAAAAGCATTAGACGAGATTATTACGTAACTGCTCCCTGCTGTTCTTGGACCTCAACCATCTCCTTCCATAGTTTTCTAGCTTGCTCTTCGTTCCCTTGCTTCATGTATCCATCTATAAAAGCATTATATATCTCAGAATTAGGCTCATACCCTTTCCCTACCATCTCAGCTTGAAGCCTTAATCCATCTTCCATCCTTCCCTCCTGACACAAACCCTTAATTATAAACTCATAACTTGTGCCCTTCGGGACAAAAACATGTTTCTTAACAGCAACACTTAGATACTCTAATGCGTCAGAAAGTCTGTTCTTCTCACAAAGTCCCCTAATAATTTCATCAGTTGTTAAACTCTCAGGTCTAAAACCTTTCCTCCACATGCTTTTGTACAAAAGCAAGGCTGAATCAACATCCCCAATCTTACAATATCCACTTATAAGATGCTCAAAAGTAACGCAACTACTCTGCACCCCATTAAATTCCATCTCTCCAAAAAACTCCTCCGCCTTCTTAACCTCTCCAATCTTACAAAATCCACCAATTATCGTATTATAAGGGACCAAATCACGCTGCAAACCCTTCCCTCCCAGCTCCTCCCACACCCTCAAAGCATCCACCATTCTCTCATCCTCACAATACGCAGCCATCAAAACACTATAACTATACGAATTCGCCTCACAACCCCTCCTCACCATCTCATCCCAAACCTCTTCCACATTCTCAACAACCCCTTCCCGATAAAAACCAACCATGATCACATTAAAAGTATGTACATTCGGCACAACAACTCTCACCCCATTCCCAACCACATTCCCCTCACCACCCCGAAAAATCTCTTTATACAAATCATAACCAACATGACAATCATAACACTTACAAACATCCTTAATCAAATCATTGCAAGTACTAATCTTTAAAAACATACCTCGAGAACGCAACATCCTAACAACCTCCACAGCCTGATCAACCCTTTTCGCCTGCAAAAGCGACATTACAAGCAAATCAAACACAAATGGAGCAGAATCACAAACCCTATAAGTCCTCATCAAACACTCAAAAATCTTTGGATATTTTGGGCCACCACCCAAATGGGCTTCTTGAAATTTGTGCAAAACAGACTGGATCAAGCTCTGGGCTTTACATTTTTGCCTGGCACGTGCAAGAATGTGTATAATTGTACAGTAAGAGCTTAAAGAGTGACAACAAAGTGAGTGTTGTACAGTGAAGTTAAAGTAGTTAAGGGCAAGATGGGGATTATTTCTAAGTTGGAGGGTAATTTGGGAAACTTGGGTGGGTGTGAAACCGTCAGGGAAGAGTGACCGGAGATGGGTCCACCGTGATTTTGAGCGGTGGTGCTTTAGGACGGTCACGGCGGTTTTAATTACTGTTTTGTCCTCGGGAAGAATTGATGGGGTGGTGGAGGTTGACAAGGGGAATGAATTTTTTTGAGGGGTAAAATGGGAAACTTCGTTTCTGGTGATGGTAAAAAATGGAAGTGGTGCCATTGTTGTATATCTGATGCAGCAACCTGTATGTATACATACAGTACATCGCTTCTGACGATACCGGACCAGGCGGTCCAGGCTACTAAACGAATCGAGTTTGAATTTTTATTAAATAAATGTCGAATTTTCTAATCGAGTAGTGGTGCTGTGCTTAAGATCTTGATACTAAACGAACCGTATTATTCAAAAAATACGAGTGGAACTGTTCGAAAAAATTGAATCAGAGTTAAATTTGAATTCGAGTAGAACTGTTCGCTAACAATTCATATATCGCTTATTCAATTGAACCTAAATTATAAAATATAATTACACGATTTATAGTCGTATAATTAAACTTTATCGAAAAAGGTTAGATACGACTCAATTTCTTTAATTAGCAATACAAATATAATTTTATTATGTTAAGTTGTCATTGTTAGTTTATTATTAATCATTAAATTCTACATATCATATCATGTGATGTGAAGTTTAATTTTTTTTTTTGGCATCAATTTATAAAATGTATAAATTTATATATACTCATATTCTGATTTTTTGGTAAATAATCTTAATTTCATATTTAATTGAGATCAAAAATTCAAAATCATATTATTTGTGATATGAAAATAAAAATTATAAAAATATAATAATATGAATAATGAATTAAATCTAAGTTTTATCTTAAGATATTTGAATTATATATTAAAAAAATACATATATTATCCGACTCGAGCCGAGTTAAACGAGTTCGAACTGATTCCGAGCTAAAGGGCCGAGTTCGAGCCGAACATGCATAAACCTCGGTTCGACTCATTTATATAACCGGACATATTTTTATGTTCAAGATCGTGTTAAGTAAGAAATTAATCGAGTCGTCGAACTAAAGGAGTCGAGTGCGAATTTTGTTCACGAACGATTCTGTTCATTTACAGCTCTATGCTTGTCTCAGTGTGTAATTATTACTATTTTTTGAGTTTATCTGGAGAGAAAGTGAAAACATATATTAAATTATTTTATTTTAAATTTTACCAATTTTTTAAGTTTAAAAATATAATTAAATTAAAAAAAAGATTAGCATAATAAATGTATTGATCATGTTTACCATGTATTCACATATTTTCTTCCTTCCAAAAAAATTAAAAAATTCGACAACAAAAGAATGTGAATTTTTTGATAAAAAGAGAAATACACACACTTTTAGCTGAATATAGAAGAGAGAACGTTTAGTGCATAATACTGCTCATGTCATTCATGAAAATGATGAGTACAAGTCGATAAAGAATGACGCTTTATCCTTGGGTTGTAAGCGAAAAGAGTCGGTCGTAAACAAAACTCGAACTCGGCTCGCATAATTCAAGATCGGCTCGATTCGTTTTTTCAGTGAACACAATCTTGAACATAAAAATATGTTTGGTTTGATAAATGAGTCGAGTCGAGCTTTATACATGTTCGATTCGAACTCGACTTGAACTCGTTTAACTCAGCTCGACTCGTATAATATATGTATATTTTAATTTTTTAATATATAATTCAAATATCTTAAGATAAACTTTCAAAGTTTTTAATATATATTAGCATTAATATAATTTTCAAATTTATATATAATTTTAATTTTCTGGTCATAAATAGTATGATTTTAAAATTTTCATAATAATTAATGACTAAATTTAATATATACTAAGAAATTAGGAAATGAGTACATATGAAATCATACATTTTATATCACCATGAATATGGTCTCGAATTAAGTGGTTGCCACCTCTATGTGTTTTTGTCCTTTCATGGAGGATGGGGTTAGCTGCTATGGATAAAATTGCTTTATTAGCACAATAAATTATAGTAGCAGGTAAGTTTATGAGCCCCATGTCAATCAAGAGTTCAGTATGCCAAGTGATTTCACAACGGGTCATAACTAAACTCTATACTCTGTTTTTCCTCGGGACCTTGTTACAACAGACTGTTTCTTTGATTTCCAAGAAACAAAAAATGATCCCAAGAGTAAGCAGTATCATGTGGTTGATTTCATGGAGTTAGGACAACTCCCCCGATCATTATCACAATAGGCTATGACTTGAGTTGCTGAATCAGATGCAAGAAGAATGTCTTGATTTTTTGTGCCAATTAAATACCTTAAGATCCTCTTTGTAGCCAGTATATGAACAGTAGTGAGAGACTACATCAAATGAATTAAGGTATACACAACAAAAGTGATGCCTGGTTTGGTTACAATTAGATATATAAGTTTGCCCATCAATCTTTGAAAGTGATGAGGGTTGGGAAGAACATTGCCCGAGTCATTAAGCAATTTCATATGAGTGTCAAGACACATCTTTAAAGGAGAGAAGTCAGACATATTAAACTCTTATAGTAGATTAAGAACATATTTTTTTAGACATGAAGAAGCTTGCAGGTGATCTTTCAATCTCAAGGCCCAAAAGATAGTTGACATGTCCCGTATCTTTCATGTGAAAAGTGTTTGACATCATAACTTTTAGATCATCAATGATATGTTGTTTTTTCCAGAGATAAGCAAATCATCTACACAAACAAGGCTAAATTGATTGTGGTTGAGTCTTAGTGATTGAACAGACTGTAGTTTGATTTGGACTACACATAATTCATGGACTTTAGACTAACAGATAGTTTATGGAACCATATTTTAGGGGCCTATTTGAGGTTGTAAAGAGACTTTCGTAGTTTATAGATAAGGTTGTTCTTAAGATATTTTGAAGCTAAGTAGGAGCTGCAAAAATTCTGCTCACAAGGCCATTGTAACCAAGAGGAAATTTCATGCATATTTCTTCAGTTAGGTCACCATGAAAAAAGGCATTGGTGACCTCCATTTGAATTGTGATCAAGTTATGCATAGCATCCATGACTAACAAAGTTCTTATAGTCGTCATTTTGCGTACTAGAGCAAACGTTTCTGTGAAATCTTCACCAAATGTTTATTTATAGCCAAGAATTATTAATCTAGATTTATATCTCTCCACATATCCATCTGGTTTGTATCTGGTTTTAAATAACTATTTTTAACCAATGGCCTCTTTAATAAGTAAGAGAGTAGTTATGTCTCATGTGTTGTTTCCCTCTAGGGCATCAAGCTCATTAAATGTAAGAAGGTCTTTAATATTATTAAGAGATGTAAGAAATCATTAAATTTTTATGTCACGGAGTGAGTTGCAACAATAGACAAGTTTATAGAACATTAAATTTGGTGAACATAACTAGTCAAGCAAGAAAGTGGATTTGAAATTCGAGAACTCCTTCTTAAGACTGGAGGTGGCTGTTCTGTGTTAGAGATTGTGGAAGAGATATCTGGTGTATTGTTATTGTCAATAGAAACATCATCATGTACAGTTGGTCTATTTGGTAGAGTGATAGGAAGGGAAGTCATGTAAGGTTTTGAGGTGTGAGTATTTAAAGGAAAAATGTTCTCAAGAAAGATAGCATTTCTGGACACACAAGTTTCTTTGGTGACAAAGTTCATATATCGGTAGCCCTTTTGAAAAGGTGGATAACCCAAGAACACACATGGTAATCCCCTTGCTACAAATTTATTTATACCAACTGACATATTGACAATGAAATTAGTTAGGCAACGAAAGACTCTTAAATGGTTATAGGGTGTAGTTTTATCAAACCACTTCAAAAGGTATTTTTTGAATTGAATGCCTGTAGAGGGTAGTTTATTCATAATGTGTGTTGCAGTCATAACACAATCCCTCAAAGTGACAAATCAAGACCTGATTGAAATCTCAAGGCTATAGAGATTTCAAGAATCTGTTTGTGCCTCCTCTCAACCCTGTCATTTTATTGAGGCTTGTGAGCACATGATGTCTGGTGGACAATACCCAATTCATTGTAAAAGTTTTTACACTTATCATCAGCAAATTCGGTGGCATTGACAGTTCTTATTATTTTTAAAGACTTTTGAAAGTGATTAGAGACAAAAATAACAAATGACTTAAGATTCTGCAAGTAACCAGATTTGTAAATCATGAGAAACAACCAAGTCATTCTACTACGATCATCAACTAGAGTCAAGAAATATTTATATTTCAACCTAGTGTACATCTTATAAGGTCTCTAAGTGTCAATGTGAATTCAAAAGTTGAACTAGCATGTGAATCACTATGAAATAAAGGCAACTTTGTAAACTTGGACAAAGGGGAAGTGACACATACCTTTATTGATTTAGAAATGTGAGGTTTAACATGCTCAATTTTCTTCAAATTAGTAGGATAAACATGTCTTAGATGTTGGTGCCATAATTTGAACATCCTAGATTTCTCTTAGATGGAAGACACGGCTTTAAAGCAATGAGGATTCACCGATGTCATAGAAGGATCTGCTACCAAGTAGTACAAACCATTCCTGACTACTCCATAATATGTACAACTTTGTCATCATATAATAGTACGGGAGGTAGGATGAAACAACACCTCACATTGGTTGTCCTTAGCCAGCTTGCGAATAGACATTAAATTATGCTGAAATTATGGTTAATAGCTTCAAGCTAGATCACCAACGTGTGAAACAACAGTTACAATACCTATTAGAAGATTGATAGTGAATTTTAATAGGGCGGGTTTAACATTCACTAGATGATCCAAGGTAGTTGTCATATGATCATTTGCACCAGAATCCATTATTCATTCTGCATACTTCTTAGATAGAATACAACTAGACAACATACCAGAAAAGCCACTATGTAATTCCTCATCAGTTTCAAAACCTGTCACAGACTCAGTATGTTTAGCAGGTATCGGTTTCAATAATTGTTCCAGCTGTTGAGATGTAATTTTTACATTCTCATTAGATTGTCCTTGAGCTGCATTAGCAATCTTTGGTTTATTATTAGTTCATTTTGATTGAGATGAACCACCTATAATAACTGATTTCTTGTGTTTGTGATGCCACTTCGAGTAACTAATCGAATTCCAACATTGATCTCCTAAATGCCCATTTCCACCACAATTGCACTAGACTAGAGCTAGCAGTAAAGGAAAATAACTCTAAATATCGATTCAAATTAAAAAACTATATGTAAGGATCTGATACCTTGTTGACAAACAGAGAAATACACACACACACTCTCTCTCTCTCTCTATCTCTCTCTCTACTGAATATAAAAAAGAAATTATTTATTGAATAATGTTGCTTATCTCATTCATGGAATTGATGAGTACAAATTGAAAATAAACGAAGGTGTGAAGACACCTTAACCTAACATAATTGAGATAACTAGCTAATAACAAAATACTATAGTATCCTCTTTAATATAGAAAGATTAGAGCGATAACTTAAAGTTAAATGGCAGTAATAGTACAGATAAGTTAGACAAAGTCAATATGAGGTTATGAAGATATATTCCTTTAGAATTATCTACACATAATTTGATATCATTTTTTTCCAATTCAATTTGTTTTTAATCTGAAATACTAAATAACATTTATAAGAGGCATAGGGTTAAAGATAGAACAAAAAAAACTAGACTCTTACCTTTTTTCTTGAGGATTGCGGAGAAAAATATAAAGGATTTGATTTATTTTACATGATATTTTTAAAAATATTACTATAATTATAAAGTTTGATATTTTATATAAAAAATATTTTAATGTATACACTGTAATAGGGATTTTGCCACCTCCTGAAAGGTCGGACTATTACCAACACCAGAACATCATTGGTTTCCCACTAGAATTGAAATTTTAAATCGCAGAACATATGTACTATGACTAATATTTTATATTATAGCGCTCGCATGCATATACTTGTCACTAACGGAACTTATATTTCTACAATGATAATCAGGGATCGAGAATTTAAATAATTGACGAGATTACATGTCAATTAATAGGCCCATAATAGTATGGAACCCTGAAAAAGAAAAAAAGGACGGCCTAGTCTCCACAAACAACTATATCCCCTATAAGAAAATGGACAAAGCCCCGTACACATAGTAGGATAACAAGTGGCACCTAGCACAAGAGAACATGAGGTTAAGACCATCTCCAATGCTAAAGGACACCCCACTTATATGTGGGGTTATTTTTTTGCCACATAAACACCAAATGTCCTTCTAAAAAAAAGTGGTCACTACACTCCAATTCACAAGCCCATTTCCACTTATAAATGGGTCCCATTTAACTCTATTTTACTCTTTCTTTCACAATACTTCTTATAAATTATAATATATATTTATAAATAACGTTTAAAATTAGTTTAATTTAATTCTATTAAAATTATAATAATCAAACTAAAATGATTAATGTTTTTTTTAAAAAATCACACGAGAAAACATTAATTAAAAAAAACACGAGAAAACATTAATTAAAAACAAAACTTGGCCACTTGTATATAATATATTATTATTTGCTTTTAAAATATAAAAAGAAAAGGAAGTAAAGAAGTAAGAAAAGTGGTTTCTGTCATATGGCACAGAGTTAGGCAGTGGACGGGGAAGAGTCCATGGACAAGTTTTGTTGTCCAAGAAAAATTTACTTCAACGCAAATTTGGGTGCCCAAGTCCCAGATCCCGAGTCTCGAGGCAAAAGTTGGCCTCCATTGGAGGTGCTCTAACGCGCGCCCTCTGATTACATAGTCTTGGATACGAGGTTCGATCCCAGCCACTCATTTGTCTAGAGCGTTGGACAACCAGAGGTCATGATTAGAGGTACAAAACCCTATACCTTATCAATCTATAAATAGGGGAGAAAATAACTAATTGTAAAAGGAAAATAACCTTTGAAGTATCTGACTTTGTCTCTAACTTTTCTGACCAACTCATCATGATAATAATATCAAACTCTGTCTTGGATGTCCTGAGAGGACACCTGATGTTTCCTCTACTCATATTCAGTATAATAACAAAAGGTCACAGTTGTAGCAATTGTAATGACCTAACAATAGTCCACACAAATATTATTTATTATTATCACAATTAAATTAAAAATATATATAGATGATATATCACATCATTATATATATATAATATTAAATTAAAGAAATTTTCATATATCATTGTAATATTTTTGATCAAACACTTCAATCTCTAGCCCTGACATTGACCTGTATACATTGTGTTGCAAAAACAAACAAAAATAATGTTATTGTAATTATAAATATATAAAAAAATTGGGATGAACAAATGTTGCCTAAAGGTAAGACTATTAGCCTATCCTAATCGGTCAATTTTAAATAATAGTTCATATATTTTTTGGAATACATGTAAATATTTACTAAAATGTGAATAATAGTATTTTATGATTTTTTTAGTATCTAACTTATAAATTATCCTTTCAATATTGTAATATACAATTATAATAAAATAGGAAAAATTACATTTTTAGTCAAATTTAATTTTATACTTTAAAAGAGAATGCATGTTCGTTTACAACAAAATAAATTTAAAAAAATAACAGAAATATATTCAAATTTAAAACACGAAAACTTAAAACTTAATTTAATAACTCCTTCAAACTAAATAATCTTAACATGACCCCTAGCTAGTAAAGAATAAGTAACATAATTAAATTAAAAGATAATTATAATCACATATACTGAGTTTTTTCTTACTTTTCTAGATCTTCATCAACTAGTTTCAAGATCAAAACATAAATAACTTAATTGTAAAATATAATTTACCGGTACACTAAAATATTTCAAGAATATATATATATATATATATATATATATATATATACACACACACATACATAATATGTAACACTCCAAATTTAATGGAACTGACTTAGACTAGGGTTGTCACTCTTACCTGCTTCCTTGCATAACACCAATAAATTCTTAGGTTATTATACTAATTGATAATAAATTTAAGAAAAAATTTAAAATTTCCGATATGGCATTAATCAATGATTAAAACGTGTATATAGGCTCGTTGATTTATCTTATTAATAATTTATAAATTAAAAAATAGAATTTTTTTAACTTATAAACATTTAATGACGAGGCACAAATGGTACCATAATCTAAGGAGGAATATAATAATAGGTACTGTCTTGTAAATTTGGGAGAGAAATATGTCCAAGAGAAAACTGCAAATTTATACCAGGAGAGGGAGAAATAATCCCGTTGGTAAAACTTGTTCTCTTTTGATCACCTATTTTAGATTCGATTTTTATCACTCGAAAATTATGTATTTAAATAAATATTAATTCTTAAGCATGGAAGTTTTACTTTTAAAAAAATGGGTGTAGCACTGCGGGCTTGTGACCAGCTAACTAAAATGTCATGAAGCATTAAGCAAATCTAATAGTTTACGATTTTTGTTTTATTTGTTTGGTGGGGTTAACTGGTTAAGCACTTGCCTAATCTTTTGGAAACCTGTAAACTTTATTCTCTTCGTATAATCACTTTACATCATTAGCTTACAATGAGCTCCCGAGTTAGAATTAGGAGAGAATAAAAGGGAAAGAAAAGAAATTTTGAAATTTTCTGTTAGACAGTATGAGTGTTATAGAAGGGGGGTTGAATGCAACTTGATAATTTATCACTAATCTTGCTAACAACAAACAAGAAGTAATAATATCAAGTAACAAATGAAAACAACAGTAAGCAAGTAAATGAAGAAATGTGTTTAACTTTAAAATTTAATTTTATTAATTTTTGTTTTGCTATAACTGACTGGAAGATATTTCCAGCTTCAATAGATACAATAACAAATAGTTTGCTAGTGTTTCTATGCTTCAATAGAAACTTCACTTTTCCTATTCAAATTTGACTTCATTCCAATTACAGATAAAGTTGCTCTGAGATGATTTGATATTCTTGAATCCTTGAGCATGCTTTATCTTTTTGTTTGTCTTTTCTCAAGTTGTAGTAGTAGACTTGACAGACTAGATAGAGTTGTCAAGATCAATCTTTGAATTTTCACTACCTAGTCTGGTACTTGAAACAGACTCTCGGCTTCACCAAAAGGTTACTGTCAACCTTTAGCTACTCTTTGGTGATCTTTGACTCCGCATACTTTACTGTCGAGCTTGATAGTCTTCTAAAATATACTGTCGTCCAAAGCTACTGCCAACTATCTCGCCAATGTTGTTGTCAACTATCCCCGTCAGAGTTACTGTCAGTAAAACTTGTTGTCTTCGATTCTTCAATCTCCGCCAAATTTACTGTCAAGGGAATAGTTCATGTCAGTAAAACTTGTTGTCTTCGAATCTTCATTCTCTGTCAAGTTTATTGTCAAGGAAATAGTTGTTGTCGTCTGTTCTAAATATGTTGTCACTTGAATATGCTGTCATAGGCTTCAGTTTGCAGAATGTTACTGTCAATGATTTGATCCATGTTGTGCATGAACACTTTGTGAACTTCTACTTCATAGATCATTTATTAAATTTTTATAAGACAATAACTATTAATACTTACTGTCACCTACTTGGCTTTTTGTACATACTATTACAAGTGACATTTAAACATACTGTCAATATGTATATGATAGTATGTTTTACTTAGTTAATTTCTAATCAATCTATTATCGTATTAGTCGATTACAATATTAACATCACAATCCCTACCAATCTCCCCCAATTTATTTTTATGAAAAATAAAGACAAATTTAAAGTGAACTGCAGATGTTAACTCAATTAATACCAAATGAAGTGTTTGTACAAGGAAATATAAGGAAAATTATAAATACAATTCTTTATTAAGCTAGGATCATCTAGACTGAGCACATCTTCAACTTTTAGCTTGAGCTTCCACTTCATTTCTTCTTTGCAGTCATCCTACCATACAAACCTTCAAGAGCATTAAGTTCATGTTTTTCTTCTTCAGTCTTGGCATGCTCAGAAACACAGTCTAGGACTAACTTCACCATTCTGTAGGAGTGATCCTTCCAGTCTTTGTAGGTGTAGTAGTTCTTATATGGTCCCTTGGAGATACAAAGATACTTCATCCCAAACATGTCATTGACAAATCTATCTTTAGTAGAAGAGAAAAGATGATTCACCCTGAGTTTATCAATGGCTTCATCTTCATCTTCTCCTGACAAAATGATCTCCCAGACAATTTTGTTTAAGTCTTTTTTAACTTCTAAAGATTAGCCTATAGTTAGCCTGAAGATCCTTCTTAAATTCTCATCGTTGAGCACCATGATGTTGGTAGCCTCCACTTCAATGCTATCAATTATGACTCTCAAGGGCCCAAATAAAACTGGAGACACATATGTAGCTCTTTTTAAGAATTGATCATTTAGCAATGCATGTTTCATGTCAATCTCATCCTCCTTGATTCTTCTAATAATCTTCTCTATCTTTTTCTTGGCAGCTTCCACCTCACTTTCAAATTTACTTCTCTTATCTCTTTCTTCTTTCTTCTTGGAGTCACAGATATTCAGTGCTCTATTCTTTAGATCAAAAATCTCAAAGTTGGTGATGTTGAGCAGTTGCTTCTTGATTAACTCAGTGATTTGAGGGTCATTCACAACCAGATTTTTTAATTCCTCAAAGGTGATTTCTTCAGCAAATCCACCAGTATTGTAGAAGATCATTTTATCAGGGTTTTTGAGAAGACATTGTTGGGTCTTCTCATACTCAATCTTTCTTTCAAATTCTTTTTTCTTCTTGGCTTGAATTATTCTCATAACACTAGACATGAGATTATTTTTCTCAGGATAAGGATACACTTTCAACTACTTCACCAATTCTTCAAGTAGATCAAAATTCTTTTCTTGTAAAGATTCTAAGCTCCAAAACTCCTTAACTCCATCTTCATTTACAAACATCACCTCATATGAGTAGACAATTGTCTCAGGCTCTTCAGCATCTGTAAAATCCAAAGGGTGAGGTTTGAAAGAATCCATCAATTCTATGAATTTCTTAATTAACATCCCTCTCAAAACTTGTGTCCTTATATATGTTCCTTGAATTATGAGCAGCATCTTTTTAATTAGAAAATAGTTTGCATCTTTCATCTCATAACTCATTTCTTATGTTGCTTCATTTGAATAGTAAAGAATTAGCTTGCTTAGAGATTTGACTTCAGACCATTCAACATCCACCTTGATCAATGATTCTGCCTTTGATTGTGTCATGTTGCTTATTGTAGGTCTTCTGATGTCAAGACAATCCTCATGAAGCACCCCAGACATCATCTTCCATCCTTTTCTGCTGGGCTTCCTGCTAGAATGAGGCTTGGGTCTTTCAGCCCTTGCGATCCTGCGTTTCTTTGATATGGAGATTTTTCTTGACAGTAACTCTTCCCTCGTTTCCTTTGATAGTGACTTAGAAGTTACTTTCAATGCAGGCTTGACAGCATCTTTCATGACAACATCTTTCTTATCATCTTCAAAGCCAAGGACTACAGTCTTCAATAACCTTCCTTCAATTCAATCCTTAAACTTCTTCTCATCCTTTTCATTTTCTTCATCCACCTTATTTCCAGTTCCAGATAATCCTTCACCATTGTTATTGTGTTGGCTAGAACTGCCGCACCTCCATCAGGTTTTTTATCATAATTTTCATCCTTATTTATCCCCATTCTATCATCCCTCAATCTTTCGACCCTTTCAATTTCCTTTTTTAGAATCTTCACCACATCCATCACCTCCTCACTTCGATTCAATTTACAGAAGAAATCAAATGCTTCTCTCACCAGCTTTAACTTGAACTCGATAACTCTTTTTAGGTTCATGAATCTGTACTTGCCATTATTAGAGAAGATGTATCTGATACTTAGAGGATTATAGGTGACTTCTGGTAGCTTCTCCCTTATTAACTTCAACAAAGTCCTTTTTAGATTCTCATTCAAGAATGATCTCTCAGCCTTGATTTTGAATCTGATAGCTTCAATAACTAGAATTTCCCGTCTGCTGAGAAACCCTAGGCTGACATGCCAACTCAATCCTCCTAGTACTCTTACTGTTGTCACCTATTTATTACTGACAGATATCATCACAGCAGCTCCCACTTTTGACTATTTTAGTTGTTCATAGAATTTCTTTGGGTCTCTGTTGGATGACATATTGATTTCTTTAATTTTCTCATAGAAGCTAGCATCCTGAAATGCATTGTTGTTTTTATTCTCATCAAAACAATAGCTTCTTCTTCTGTAAGATGCTCTATCTCCACCAGAATAGTATCATCATCATTTATCTAATATAACGTTGTCTTTCCTTTTCCAGTTGTATGCACTATTGGAGCCTCCTTAACACCACCTTCTTTTATCACAATGCCTTTCTCCTTAGGCCTCTCAACATTCTTCTGTTTCCCCACCTTATTACCACCAAGTTGTGTAGCAACCTAAGCAGCCACACTAGACAGTAATGCTAGTTGACTCTCCCTCTAAGATATAGCTTGTGTTTTCTCCTTCTCCTTTTCAGCTTCACCTATAAACACTTCCTCACATCCATTTTTCTCCCCCTTAGTTGAGGTAGCAGCTGCAAGCTTGGAATTGAACTCTTCTAATTTTGCAAACACAGCCTTGAATCCCTCGGTCATCATATTCTCCATGAAAGACATTTTATTGATGAGTTTTACCTGGTTTCTACCAACTGTATCCAAATTTTTAGAAAGTTTAGTGACTTTATGTGAAAGCGATTTCAACCTTTCATTAGCTTGTTTAGGTGATTTGGAGGTTGTGGTGATTCTCACACTCTCTTGTTATTTCGGAGTGATCTCATCACTCCTCACCAACTCACTCTCAAGGCCTATTGCCTTAGAAATTTGGGTGCCCTCTTTTCTTTGGCTTTGCTCAAAGCTCTGCCTCTCTATTCTTTTGGACTCACTTCTCTCTTTTCTTTTTCTCTCTTTATTTTTCTCTCCCTCACTCAACCTAGGTGCAAGGGACTGAGCAAGTACATCTTGTACTAAAGAATTAGATTGTACCTTTAGTAGAATAGAAATAGAAGCAGAATCATCATCATCATTCTGTTGAGAAGTTGTGGCCAATAGAGAGTGGTTTTCTGGAATTGAAATGTTGATCTTTGGAGGATTTACTGTCATGAGGATTGACAACAACTTTGACTTTAACAGCTACTGAGGCTGTGAAGTAATCTCTTCCACCCATTGAGTGGAAGGTTCTTATGGATTGCTATGATCAGTCTCATCCAATTATTGAAATAGTGCATCAACATTTTGATCTTCTATGTTGGCAAAGTGTGATGCACTATAGATGAATGAGTTATATTCCACATGTTCTAGCCCTATTATGTGAGTATCTTCAAGTGTGGGCTTAGGTTAAGTGTGTTCAACCTGTTGTGCAGACTCTTTACAAATTGCCATAGGAGACTGACCAATTTCAATAGATGCCTCCTCTTTAGAGGAGACATCCAGAGATGTGTATTGATCCATTTAAAGAGATGTGTCCTTTTGAGAGGACACCCTGGCTAACAGAGTTTAATACCCTTGCCTTCTTTCTCCTAGGCTCACCAGGGCCCTCTATAGGTTCTATGATCAGACTACCAGCCTTATTTGCTGCAACCTGTGCAGTTTCACCACTTACATGTGGAAAGGTTTCTAGCCTAGGTTTATTGATTCTCCTCCTTTTAGGAGCCTGGTCCTTTTGAGAGGAACCATACCCTTCTCTAACAGATTTTGAGACACGAGAACGCCGGACTCCTTCAAAAGGTTTGGAGTGTGGGTTAGGAATGGTGAAGTCAACACCATTCTCATCACCCAAAGAAAATACAATGTAGTCTCCAACAAATTTTAAATTTAAATAATTTACAGTTGAAACAATGAAATGAGTAATAAATAATCACAATTCAGTGTTAAGAAGATTACTGGTTAACATAGAATGGGTATTCTTTTTAAGTGTTGGGGACTCTATGCATTGAACACTATCTAAATTTATTATGCCTACAACAGAATTAATGATAAGCATAAAAAATCTAGGATAGTAGATTACCGGTTTTCTGGCTTCTTTTTTTCCAAGCACCAGTTTGAACAGAGGCATCAGGAGCTTTCTAATATCAATTTTGTAGTTGTGCACCATGGAATGCACAATCCTCATGATGTAAGTTGTGACCTCATTCGAGCCACTGGTCTTGCTTGACATGGACCTTGACACAACATCTAACATCATGCTCCATTCTTTGTTTAAGTATTTCATGTCCATGCTGTCAGACGGATACTAATCATCATTGTCTGGGATTGTCCTGGGTCCAGTATACCCAACCATCTTGAAGAACTTGGGAAGTTGAACATCACTTGCAGGCTCTTTAAAAAGTGAGCCTTCAACCGCTTCCATATGAAGAGCTTCGTTTATGTGAGAGGATTCAATGGTGTAAGAGGTACCATTGATTTGGAATATGATAGTGCTTTCATCTTGATACCCCTCACATATGGCAGAGGTCCAGAGTTGAGAAAGTGTAGGAATTTCAAGTAGGGGGCTTTTGTGAGGGCATAAGAAAGGTAAGAGTTATTCATGAAGCCAACAAGAGGTTTGAAGGTTTCTTCAACTACACCCACTGAAGCCATGGTGGTGAAGTTGGTTTGGGCAAGAGAACAGATAATTTAGGATCCAGACATGGTTGAGAGATTGTAAATTTAGAAATGAAGAACAATTTAGAGTTTGAATAATGGTTTGGAGTAGAAGTTGCAGAGAAAATGGAGAGTTTTTAGGGCGTTAGAGAGTAGAAAGTTTAATAGAGAAATAAAGTAAAGTAAAGAGTGAGAAAATTTTTAGCTGTGTATATATGATGTGAAAAACAAATTGTCAAGAAAGAATTATAAACGACTTTAAGTGACAGTTGTCTTCTAGTTCCATTCCTTGAAAGTAACTCATGTGTTAGAATTTACACACACACTTGACAGTAACATTAGTGGTTAGAGAATATATAAAATAAGTGAATAACCATAATATTTATTATTGACAGTATGTTATGCGAGGATCTTAGAAAACTATACTGTCAATGTTGTTTGACAGTAAGTTTCACAAGTATTTGACAGTAATTTTCAGTTCCGCATAATATGTTGTCAAGACTTCACCATCATTTGACAGTAAGTTCCACATGATATGACAGTAAGTTTCAGTCCCACGTACTATACTGTCAAAACTTCTCCAACATCTGACAGTGAGTTTCACAGACTTTGATAGTAACTTATCATTATGCGGTAGTATGAATAAAACATATTGTCAAGCAACTTGACAGTATCTTTTATTAACCACATAAGAATTAAGTTACTTAAAAATAAATTAGTTAACCTCTCAGTAAAATATTATCATGTCTTTCCACTGTGATAAAAATCAAAGCACCTCAAGAGGCCATTAATTCACAGTAAAATTTAGTTAACTAAATTTTTTAATCAAATAAACAGAATTACATTAACATGACATATTTAACATATCTAATGCACTCACTAGCTTGTTGAATGTCCTTTCATCCAGTGGTTTGGTAAAAATATCTGCAGGTTATTTCTTTATGGGCACATAGATCAGCTTTATTGTTCCTTCTTCCATATGCTCTCTAATGAAATGATGTTTGATGTCAATGTGCTTTATTTTGAAGTGTTGAACAGGTTTCCAAAAATTACAATGGCACTAGTGTTGTCACAAAATATTGGAATTCCTAGCATAGTTAATCCATAGTCCAATAGTTGATTCCTCATCCAAAGTAACTGAGCACAACAACTACCATTTGCAATGTATTCATCCTCTGCAGTTGAATTTGATACTGAATGCTGATTCTTGCTAAACCATGAGACCAATATTTCTCCCAGAAATTGACAGCTACCTGTTGTGCTCTTTCGGTCTATTCTGCACCCTACATAGTCTGAGTCTGAATATCCAACTAAATAAAAACCAGAATCTTTAGGATATCAAAGGCCTAAGTTTTGAGTTCCTTTTATGTATCTAAAAATTCTTTTTATAGCCATTAAGTGAGACTCTTTTGGATCAAACTGGAACCTTGCACACAACCCTGTTACGAACATGATGCCAGGCCTGCTAGCTATTAGATAGAGGAGAGATCCAATTATTCCTCTATACATTTTGTTGTCCACCTTCTTCCCTTTTGGATCCTTGTCAAGTTGAGTTGCTGTTGAGATTGGAGTTTTTGCAGGAGATGAGTCTTCCATATCAAATCTTTTTAAGAGATCTTTAACATACTTAATTTGGCAAATAAATATCCCATCTTCTTTTTGATAGACTTGAGGTCCAAGAAAGAATACCAATTCACCCATCATACTCATCGCATACTTATTCTGCATTAACTCAGAATTTCTTGCATAGATTTTCATTTATTGAACCAAAGATGATGTCATCAACATATACTTGAACTAGAATGATATCCTTTCCATGCTTCTTGAAGAAGAAAGTTTTATCCACAATCCCTCTTGTAAAGTTGTTATCAAGAAGAAACTTGGAAAGAGTATCATAATAAGCCATTGGTACTTGCTTTAGCCATACAATGCCTTTAGTAATTTGTACACAAAGTTCTTCATTTTTGGATCTTCAAAGCCTGGAGGCTGTTCAACATACACTTCTTCTTCTAGTTCTCCATTAAGAAAAGTACTCTTTACATCTATTTGAAAAACTTTGAAGTTGTTGAATGCAGTAAAAGCCAAAAAGATTCTTATTGCCTCAAGTCTGGAAACAGGAGCAAATGTTTCTTCATAATCAATCCCTTCCTGTTGACAGTAACCTTTTGCCACCAGTCTTGCTTTGTTCCTTGTGACAGTACCACAATCATCCATCTTGTTCCTATAAACCCACTTAGTGTCTATTATGGATTTGTTCTTTAGACTAGGCACCAATTCCCAAACACAACTTCTTTCAAATTGATTAAGCTCTTCTTGCATGACATTAATCCAATCAGGATCAGCCAATTCCTCCTCTAGGGTTTTACGTTCAGTTTGAGGAAGGAAATAAGAGTACATGCATTCATTGGCAACATTTCTTCTTGTTTTGACTCCAGTTCCTGGATCACCAATAATTAAATCATTTGTTTGATCTCTGTTCCATTTTGTTTCTCTTAGAGAATCACTAGAGTCTTCAACACCTTGTTGATTGACCTTGTTGATTGACAACATCTTTTGCTCTTGCACTGTTGACAACATCAATTTTTTCAAGTCCACTATTTATTGGAACATTTCCAGGAAAAATCAGTTGTTTGAACAGTTCTTTCATTTTCTCCAGATTGGATAGGAACAATTATTGGACCATAAATTGTGTGATCAACTCTTGGAGAATCTTCATCAATCTCTTCTGGATAGCCTTGATTTTCAAAGACTAATGATTCTGTTTCTTGACTTCCTTCAATTCCAGGAAATTTTGTCTCATCAAAGGTGACATTTACACTCTTCTCCACAGTCTTGTGATCAATGATGTAAACTCTGTATGCTGTCCTGTCAATGTCATAACCCATAAAGATTTCATCAAGTGCTTTAGTGTAAAATTTTCATTTGATCTCAGTTGAATCTTTCATATAATAGCACTTGCTTCCAAAGACATGAAATTAATTGACAGTTGGTTTCCTTTCTGTGAGCAATTCATAGGGTGTCTTTCCATAGGCCTTGTTGACTACAGTCTTGTTTTGAGTATAACAGGCTGTATTGATTGCTTCACCCCAGAAATAGGTAGGAAGTTTTGCTTCACTCAATATTGTTCTTGCAGCCTCAATGAGAGTTCTGTTCTTTCTTTCCACAACACCACTTTGTTGAGGTGTCCTAGGTGCAGAGAATTGTTGAGTGATTCCATTGTCTTTGCAGAAATCATTCATGATAATATTTTTAAACTCAATATCATTATCACTTCTTAACATCTGCACTTTGTACTTAGGATTCTTATCAAGAACCCTTACCAAATCAATGATCTCTTGTGAAGCTTCATCCTTGGATTCTAGAAACCTCACTCATATGTACCCTGAAAAATCATCAACCATCATTAGAGCATATCTTTTTCTTGCCTGTGATTGCACATTCACAGGACCAAATAAATCAATGTGAATTAGTTGAAATGCTCCATTGATTGAGCCACTAGGAGTGCTTTTGTGTGTAGCTCTCCTTAGCTTCCCTTTTAGGCAATCCTCACACAATCTTTTTTGACAGAATTCAAGTTGAGGAATCCATTTCACCAATTTTCTCTTCATTAGATAATTCATTGCTTTGAATTTTAAATTAGAAAGTTTATTATGTCACTGCCAACTTTTAAATGGGAAAGCCTTACTGTAGAAACAGTAGACTTTGTCTTTTCTTACAGAGTCCAAGTCAGCTATGAAGAGGCTTCCTCTTCTAAATCCTTGAAGAGCTTTTTCTCTTGTCTTCTTGTTGATAATGGAGCATCTGTCTTGATCAAAGCTCACTAAAAATCCTCTTTCATAAAATTGAGTTACACTCAATAGATTGTGCTTCAAACCATTTACTACAGCAATTTTCTCTATTCTTAAATTTCTAACTTCCAGTTTTCCATATCCCATGGTGAAACCAATGTTGTTGTCACCAAAGGTTACACAAGGGCCAACCATCTCCTTGAACTGTGATAGCAGGGCTTTATCACCTGTCATGTGTCCTGAGCATCCACTGTTAATGATATAGATGATTCTTTTATTTTTCCTGTTTCCCTGCAAAGTTGATATCTCAAGTTGTTTTTGGTACCCAACATTCATTGGGTCCATTTTACTTAGCTAAATCACAGTTTGAAGTTGATTCAGTTGTAATTCTTTCTCTTGCTTTTAGAAAGACTCATATAGCTACTCATTCAGTTTTGATTACTGGTTTGATAGATTTATTCTTGGAAGCTTGTCCATCCTAACTTTAAGAGGACTTGGAGTCTTTGTCTTTTCACTTTTATCAATTTTATGCAGGCATTCTTGATCATTAGCAAAAGGCATGTTAAAGCACATACTCATCAAGTTCATTTTACATGAAATGCAATCAAAATCACCACAGTGAGTAACTTGTTTATTTTTTAAGGGCATGTTGTATAAATTTCCATTAACAGAGGTAGCATTCTTGACATTAGACTTGCTTTTATTGCAGACATGAGTTAGATGACTAGAAGATCCATAATTATTGCACAATTTTCTAGGAGCATTAAGAATATACCCAAAGTTGTTCTTCTTATTTATTCCTAATTTTCTATTTTTGTTCTTCGTAGTCTTTATGACAGTATGTTTAAAAGTTACTGTCATACTGTTGTTAATAGTAGGTTTAGATGGGGGTGTCATGACAGTAAGTTTTGATCTCACAGTCTTGACAGCAGCTTCTGAACTTACTGTCTTACCAGTATTGACAGCATCTTTTAAACACTTATTACTATCAAGGTCAAAACTAACTGTCTTGGGGATTTTGACAGTATCTTTTGCCTTAAGGGACTTAGTGACAGTTTTATTATCCTCATCATCCATCTCTTGTTTGATTACTAATGCTTCCTCATCAATTTCAAATTTTGCCTTTTTGAACATGGAATTCTTAACTTTCTTTAGAATAAAAGGTTTGACAGTCTATTTGATGTCTTCCTCAACAACATGTTTCTTTCCATTTTTCTTCTCATAGTTAAAACCTATACCTACTTTTTGATTTTCAGTATTATCATCATGGTAAGATTTTAACAGGGACAAAGAATTTTTGTAAGACTTGAGTTTTAGTTCATTCTCATAAATCTGTTTCCTGAGAAATTCCTCAATCTGTGAAGCACAAACAACCTTATTTTTAAAAATCTCATTTTCTTGTTGTAAGGACTCAAAAGCATTATGTTTAATTTCTAGTTCATGATTCTTAATTCTCAATTACTCATTAGCACTAGACAATTTCATAATCTCTTCATTAGCAGCTAACATGCTTGTATGGATATGGAAAATTTCAGAACTTAAACTTTTAACAGTTTTTTTATACTGAGATGTAGTCATATCAACAGTAGTAAGAATGAGTACCTGACTAGATGAAGTGGATGAACCTTCTCCAGAGTTTTCTATGAGAGAAAGATTTCCATATTCTTCCTCCTCTTCATCATCAGAGTTTTCCCAACATTTTTCTTCAGCCACAAAGGCTCTTCCTTGTTGCTTTTTGAGCAAGGCATCATATTTTTGTTTGAGTTCCTCATAATCATTGTCATTTCTCCTCACTTGTTTTGGCTTCTTGCATTCTGTTGCAAAATGCCCCATTTCACTGCAGTTGTATCACCTTATCTTGGATTTATCCACCATACCTGTTTTGTATCCAACTTTGCCACTTCCTCCAGGTTTTGAAATATTTGACTTGTTGAACATGGAACTTTGTCCTTTGGGTTTGAAAGCTTTGTTCTTCCTGAATCTTAAGTTGGAGAACTTCTTTGCCAGGTAGGTCATTGTTTTGTTTCCATGTTGTCCAATTCCTCCAAAGTATAAAACTCATCTTCATCACCATCCTTGAGTTCCAGAGTCACACTGTCATCTTCATCTGTGATTTCTTCAATCTTGATTTGCTGTTGATGTTGAGATTCTTTGAGCTGCATCAGCTGTGGATCCTGAGCTACTAGAGCATTTTATGTGTTGGTCATTTTTCCTCTTTGACCAACTTGAATAGCTCTCTTTTGTAGTAGCTCTAGCTCATAGGTTTTAAGTGTGCCATATAAAGTTTCAAGAGAAACTTTTGATAACTCACTTCCTTCTCCTATGTAAAGCATAATGTAACGTAGTATGTAATAGTGATAACGATAACTCAACTAAGAAACAAAGACAGATAAATAATACTAACATGCAGCACAGAAATTCAGAAGGACATAATCAAGAAGATAATACATTCATCATTGCTGAGCTTTCAAGACAGAAGAATTACTGAACGTCAGTGAGAGAAGTTCATTAATATGTTCAAGCCTCAGTGACAAATAAGAGTTCAGAAGACTTCATTCTAAAGACAGAGAAGTGATCCATGTATAATTGTCAAAGGGTTTCAGTGATCAGAAGCAATGCAAAAGTCCAGGGTTAGTCAGCTGAAACAGAACAGAGATTAAGGGAATTCATTCTGTGTTAGTCGTTTGTGAACCAGACCAGTGCGCTAAGCGTCAGCACAACAAGAAAAGAATTATCTTAATTAATCAAGAGAAAATCAGTTGATCAAGCCAAGCCAGAAGAGTAAAATCCAAGTGGTAATTAATTCAAGAATTCAAGATAAATATGCTAAGGAAGGAATTACTACAATTGGTGGTTTTATTCTTGAAGCTGTGAAGAGGTGCAGTCTACATTTCAAGGTGCAACAATTTTGTCAAGTGAAGGCACACGAAATGGTGTCTAAGTCATGAGTGGCGCCTATACAGGGTAACCACTGTATAGGCGCAACTCAAAGTCTAACAGGTACACATACAGTTCAAGGCACACAGTCCAAGGCGTGAGTGGCGCCTGTACAGGGAAGACACTGTACAGGCGCAACACAACTTCTAGGCGCAACTCAGCTGCTCTAAAATTTCTAAGGCAAAGATAGTGTATGAGTGGCGCCTACACAGTGCAACAAGAGTGTAAGCGCAACTCACATACTCGGCGCAACTCAAGACTTCAGCCTCAACAAGCCTCAAGTGGCGCCTCTACACCATTACCACTGTGTAGGCGCCACTCAGGACTTAAGCAATTGTGGAATTAAATTCCAAGAAGACTGCAAATATATATGGGTTCAAATCAATTGTTTTAATGGGTTATCATCTTCAAGCTATCAACAAATACAGCCGGGAAGCTCCATTAAAGACACTCATTTATATCTCCCAACTGTAATTGTTGTAATATTATTTTGAACCCACTGCAGCTAATCATTTGATTAGATTTGTAGCACCCCAGGGATTTAATAATAACTTGTTATTTCCCAGCTTTGTGTTTTATTTACTGCCAAGCTCATATCATATAAAAACACAAACACTTCCGCAAAACAAAGTTGAAAATCTACAACATCATATTCAACCCCCCCTTCTATGATGATTTTGGACCTAACAATTGGTATCAAAGCTTGTTGATTGACTTTACAAATCAAGATCCAAAAATAGTTTTTCTAAAAAGTGCATGTTTAGATCTAGAAAAATTTATCTTGAATTTTCTTTTATTTTTAAAAGAAAATTCAATTTCGAATTTTTCATTGATTTTAAATTCACTAAATTTTAAAAAGCTATCAATCATCAAGAATTCGAATTAAAATTAAATTCTCAATATTTAATTTTTTATTTGAATTGATTTTAATTTTTGAGAAATTAATTATTTCTTAAGATTTAAAATTCTTAACAACCATGAGTACCCAAAAATTAAGCAGTATCAAAATTCCCACCTTCGACAAAAATGAATACATTTTGTGGAAAAAGAAGATGACCATTTTCATCAAGACTAGTAATTCTCAATATCTTGGGATTCTTGAAAATGGCCCCTATGTTCCTCAAAAGCTTACACCAGAGACAGTTTCAGAAGATGGCGTTCGGATTCCTCAAGGGTTTACCCCAAAGGAACCATCAGAATTTACTGACACTGACAAAGAGAAAGTAGCATGGGACAATCATCTACAATGCATCTTGATGGATTCTTTGGACACAACTATGCTAAATCAGGTGATAAATTGCACCAGTGCCAAACAGATGTGGGACACGATTGATCTGTTGATGGAGGGTACAGCTGAAGTGAAGGAAAACAGGCTAGACATTCTTACCTCCCAATATGAAGCATTCAAGTCATTACCTGGAGAAAGTATCACTCAGGTTTTCGAGAGATACAACAAATTGCTAAATGACTTGTCTCTACATGGGAAGACCTACACACGTAGGGAGATCAACAGAAAGTTTATGTTGACACTGCCAGCACACCTAGAGCACAAAATCTCTGCCATCAGAGAGAGAAGTGATATAAATGAAATGTCCATTGAAATGCTATACGGAAAGCTCAAGACTCATGAGATGGAGCAAGAGCAGCGACAAATCATTTATGGCTCAGGTACAGTGGACAATAAGAATTCTGCACTGTTGAAGACGACAGCTCTAGTAGCCAAGGACATTGCTGTGAAAGAGACCAATAAAGAAGCACCTGCAGTCGAGAAAGAAGAAATCTTAGAAGCTGAATTCACAGAGAATTCTCAACCGGGTGATGAAGACGACTTCTATTCAATAGAAGAACTTGAACAACTGGAAAACAAGACTATGGCCTACATGGCAGGAAAGTTCAAGAACCTCAGATTCAAAAGGAACCCAAAGTTCAAATTTAAGAGTAATTCAAGTTACAGTGGTTCCAGGGACAAAAGCAGTAATCGAGGTGGATCGTCTTCAGGGTCTCACAGCAGAGGAGGCTATAAGACAGGGATGGTAGATAGAAGCAAGTTTAAATGCTACAATTGTGGAGAACCCGGTCATTTTGCAACAGAATGCCGGAAACCAAAACAAGGGAATGAAAGGAAGGAGTCCTACGATGAACTAAAGCAGAAATATGATGCGCTGGTGAAGAAGCATCAAGGAAGAGCTTATATAGCTGAAGGCAAGAGCTGGGATGATTCTGACATCGATGAAGAAGAGGTCTATGGAAATCTTGCACTAATGGCAGACTCTTCAGAGGAATCACCTCAATCATCTAAGGTATCATTTCTTTCCTCCGTTGATATGTCTAATTCTGAGTATAAGAAAACTGTGGAAGATCTGAGCATAGAAATGTTTAACATACATACAAGCATGCTAGCATCTGTAGAAGAAAATGCTAAACTAGTTCTCAAGAATAAACTGTTAGAAACTAAAAACGAAAAACTAGAGCTTGCATGTGTTAATGTAGAAGATCTGAAACAGAAAATAGAATATCTTCAGAATAGAGATAGGTGCAACCAGGAAGTAGAAGCAGCTCTTAGAAGTAAAATTTCTGATCTAGAGTTAAAATTTCAAGCTTATAAGAAATCTGCGAATCTTGTAAAAGAGGCTATAGACAAACAAGTCATAGGTCAGAAAACAGGAATAGGTTTTGACTATGATAAGAAAGCTGGAAAAATGCATGTAGAATCTATTGCTGAGGAAAGTCCTATGAAGCAAGACATTCCACATGTATTGAAGAATGTAGCTAAGCCCCTTTATAAGAAATTTATCTTAGAACCCCTTAATGAAGATGATCTCTTAATGAAAGAAGAACTCCTTGTTGAGGAGAAAAAGGAAAAGGTTGTAGATAAGAAGAACATGCCTAAGAAACAGGTTAAAATTGAAATAGGCAATAAAAATGAAAACAAGAAGGCTAACAGAAATGGTAAAGTAGGTGCTAACAATGCTAGAAAAGTTTGTAATAATTGCAAGTCTACTGGTCATCTTACGCATGCATGCAATAAGATAAAAGTAGTTAAAACAGGAACTTCTAGTATGCCTGCCATGCCTGCCATGTCTATTCCTCATCAACCATGCGGTAAAGTAGGATGCATGCCATGTGCTTTCAATATCATGTCTGCATACATTAACTTAATGAATTCTTCATCAAGTACTTGCATGAATACAGATGTGAACATGACTAGAAAGCATGTTAGGGCAAAGACTGCCAGTCCTCCTAAAGTTAGGAAGGAAACCCCTGTCCCTAAGCCTAAAGACACCTCTGTCAAGGCTAAACCAAAGGGCAAGGGTTCAGTCGATGAGAAAGACAAGGACCAGAAAATTTCTATAGCTAAATCTTTTTACTTATCTAAGCCTCTTGGACCCAATCAAATTTGGGTGCCAAAGAAAAAGTAATCAATCTGTGGATGCAGGGTACAGCAAAGAACAAGCGTGTCATGTGGATACTTGACAGCGGATGTTCTAGGCACATGACTGGAGACAAAGCCCTGCTAACAGATGTGGTTGAGAAAGCTGGCCCGATAGTGACCTTTGGAGATAACAGCAAGGGATTCACAAAGGGATATGGCAATCTGGAAATCGGGAATGTTATCATTGAGAACATCTCTCTTGTGGACGGATTAAAGCACAACCTTCTGAGTATCAGTCAGTTCACTGACAAGGGATACAAAGTAACTTTTGAGAAGGAAAGATGTGCTATCCAAAGCAGGAAGGATTCGAAGCTTGCTCTTCAGGGAGTGAGAAAGGGGAACCTCTTCATAGCTGATTTGTTCTCTGCAAGCAAAGGTGAAGTTCAATGTTTTTATAGCAAAGCTTCAACAGAGGACAGTTGGTTGTGGCACAAGAAACTCTCTCACCTCAACTTTAAAACTATGAACTCTTTAGTAAAGAGGGAATTGGTTAGAGGTCTGCCCGAGATGGAATTCTGTCAAGAAGGGCTATGCGAAGCATGTGAAAAAGGGAAGTCAAAGAAAGCATCTCATCGAAGCAAAGACTCAACTGACATTACTGAACCACTGCAACTACTGCATATGGATTTATTTGGTCCAGTCAACGTCATGTCAATGTCAAGGAAGAGATATGCACTTGTAATTGTTGATGACTACTCCAAGTACACGTGGGTGTTGTTTCTAGCCGCAAAGGATGAGGCCCCTCAAACAATCATCAATCACTTAAAGAAACTTGAGTTGGAAGCTGGTCTGCCTGTCAGGAAAATAAGGTCTGACAATGGAACAGAATTTAGAAATGCAATCCTGAATGAATTCTGTGTGGAAAAAGGAATAACAAGACAATTCTCAGCGCCCAGAACTCCACAACAAAATGGAGTGGTAGAGAGGAAGAACAGGACTTTGGTTGAAGCAGCAAGAACAATGCTGAATGAAGCAAAGTTGCCTCTATACCTTTGGGCTGAAGCAGTCAACACAGCTTGCTACACTCAAAATCGTACCCTGATCAATAAAGAACATGACAAGACTTCTTATGAGTTAATGGCCAACAAGAAACCAACCCTGAAATACTTTCATGTGTTTGGAGCAAAGTGCTTCGTATTGAAAGATGATGAGCATCTGGGAAAGTTCAAATCCAAGGCTCATGAAGGAATATTTCTTGGCTACTCAATGGAATCTAAGGCGTACAGGGTTTATGTGATTGATCACAAAAAGGTCATTGAAAGCATGAATGTAACTTTCGATGATCTAAAGCTCCCAAGTCTACAAAGAACAGACGACACTGAAACTCTGCAGTTTGAAAATTTGAACTCAGATGGAGGTGAAGTAGAACCTGAAGCTGCAACAGAGATTCAAGTTCCAAATGAGAATATCAACAATGATGATTCTGTCCCTAGTAGTGGAAACAGTGGAAGATTCACAGAAACTACTAGTAGTGGCAGAGAATCTCATTCTCATCCAAGCAGCAGCTCAGGGGGAGCAAATGAAGGATCAACAAACAGGACCCAGCACAATAATGAAAATCAGGCTGAATCATCTAGGGCAAATATGCCTAGACACAGGGTGTGGAGTAGAGATCACCCCTTTGAATTGATTCTTGGAGACCCAGATGCTGGAGTTCAAACAAGACGTGCTTCCCAAAATGAATGTTTATTCTCTGGTTTTCTCTCTGAAGTAGAACCAAAGAAAGTGGAAGAAGCACTAGAAGATCCAGATTGGGTTCTTGCCATGCAAGAAGAACTCAATCAATTTGAGAGACAAAAGGTATGGAAATTAGTACCCAGGCCAAAGAACAAGTCTATTATTGGCACAAAGTAGGTATTCCGAAACAAGCTGGATGAAGATGGCATTGTTACGAGGAACAAAGCCAGACTGGTTGCTAAAGGTTATTCCCAGGAGGAAGGAATAGATTATGATGAAACATATGCACCAGTGGCAAGGCTTGAAGCTATCAGGATGTTCTTGGCATTTGCAGCACATTCCAACTTTAAAGTATATCAAATGGATGTGAAGAGTGCATTCCTGAATGGAGAGCTGGAAGAAGAAGTATATGTGGAACAACCCCCAGGGTTTGAAGATCCAGAATTTACAGATTTTGTGTACTTCCTCTTCAAAGCACTCTATGGCCTGAAGCAAGCCCCTCGAACATGGTATGACACACTATCTATATTTTTACTTGAAAATGGTTTTACTAGAGGTGTCATAGATAAGACTCTATTCCATAAAATGCATAAAAATGATATGATATTAGTGCAAGTCTATGTAGATGATATTATATTTGGTTCTACTCACGATCAGTTGTGTAGTAGATTTGCTAAGCTAATGCAGAGTAGGTATGAAATGAGCATGATGGGAGAGCTGAACTATTTTCTTGGACTCCAAGTAAGTCAAAGGAAAGATGGAATCTTCATTTGCCAGACCAAGTACATCAAAGAATTATTGAAGAAATATGGTCTTGAAGATGCATCTTCAGCTAAAACTCCAATGGCAACTGCCACTAAGCTTGATAAAGATGAGCCTGGTAAGAAGGTAGACATCACAAGCTACAGAGGTATGATCGGCTCATTACTTTATCTTACTGCAAGTAGGCCAGATATAATGTTCTCTACATGCTTGTGTGCTAGGTTCCAATCAGATCCTAAAGAATCACATCTTATAGCTGTTAAACGGATTTTTAGGTATCTTAAGGGAAGTCTGAATCTTGGAATTTGGTACCCTAAAGATACAGGTTTTGACCTTGTTGGCTATACAGATTCTGATTATGCAGGGTGTAGGATTGATAGAAAGAGTACATCAGGGAGTTGTCAATTCCTTGGTAGAAGGTTGGTATCCTGGTATAGCAAGAAGCAGCACTCAGTTGCAATGTCGACAGCTGAAGCTGAGTATGTTGCTGCTGGGAGTTGCTGTGCACAAATTCTGTGGATAAGGAACCAACTTCAGGACTATGGACTGTTGCTGAGCAAAATTCCAATATTCTGTGACAACACAAGTGCCATAGCCATAACCAACAATCCTGTTCAACACTCGAGGACCAAGCACATTGATATCAGGTATCATTTCATTCGAGAGCATGTCATGAATGGTACTGTAGAGTTACATTTTGTACCTACAGAGCAGCAAATTGCAGACATCTTTACTAAACCACTAGATGAAATCACTTTCACTAGACTGGTTTGTGAACTTGGGATGTTAAATTCTACTGACTAACAAGTTGGTAATCAAAAACTGCAATTTGAAGCTGATAAATTCACTGGTTGATTAATTTCAATATTTTTAGGACTTGTGAATTTATCTACCAAAAATCATTTTCCAGCTGTTAAGATTCAATTTTAGATAAATACCTTGTGCATGCCTGCTTAATTTATTAATCTGGTATTTATTTAATTTTGATCTTAAAAATATTTAAGTGCTTGTATTTAATTGATAAATTCTTGGCACTTATTTATTTAAATATCATTTGAAATTATTTTAAATAAAAAGAATGAATATTCATATTTATTCTCTTATTTAAAATAAAAGTAAAATAATAAGAAGCATAATTTATTTATAATAATAATTTTAACAATTAATGTTATTATTGTTATTTATGAATATTTTGTGAAAATAATATTTGTGAGTAATTAATTATTAATTGATTAATTATTCGTATTATTCATGAATATTGTTGGTTATTAGTAACAAAATTTAGTATCACTTGAAAATTTGTCTAAGTACTGAGTGGCGCCTATACAGCATACTCACTGTATAAGCGCAACTCATTCTCTTGTACTTAGAACTTTTCATGAAGAATCTCAAGTGGCGCTCAAGTGTTGAGTGGCGCCAATACAGTGCATTCACTGTATAGGCGCAACTCACCACTTCAATTTATGTTGCTAAATAAACCTGAGTGGCGCCAATACAGTGCACACACTGTATAGGCGCAACTCAAGTGTTGTGAGTAAAAATTGGCCAAGTTAGATTTCATTTCTAAGTGGCGCCAATACAGTGTAACCACTGTACAGGCGCCACTCACCTTTACTTGGCTAATATTTTCATTCTGTGGCACAGTAGGTTGAGTGGCGCCTACACAGTATAACCACTGTAGGAGCGCCACTCAGCACTTAACATTTTTTTTCATTTCTTTGCTGTGTCTATAAATAGCTGAGTAGTGTTTTCTTTGTTGTCGTTTTGTTACATACACGGTTACACACAGCATCAGCGCAACACAAACACTAATTCAGATCTACTTTTTAATCGAACATTACTTGACCATTTCATGCCCGATTTTTAAACTAAAATCAGTTTTGTGATCACCTTGAACACATCTGTCTTTTGCAATCGGTTTCACTTAATTTGGTTAGAGTTTTAAAAAAAATCACATTTTGTCATATTTTAAATAGTTTGGTCACTGTCTTTAAACTGTTAAAATCGATTAAAATTTTTACTAAAATTAGAGTGTGCTAAAAATTACTAGCAAATTATTTTATTGTTAATTTTAAGAAAATTCTAGTAATTTTTTAAATTAGGGTTTTAGTTCAAAATTTTACTAAAATTATTTGATTTTAATTAGTACTTTTAATTATTAAAAATTACTTTTCATTTTTGATTAAATGGGGAGTCATTTTGAGATTAAAAAGACTAATTATTTATCCATTTTAGTAGATGATTGGACTGAAGCAGGGGAGTTGGGTAACTGGGCTAGGTTCTTAAATGAAAATTCATTAGTCCGGTACGCACTAACAACTTCTGTTCCATTGAATAAAAATTTATTAAGACAGGTCTACAGGTCTGCTCAAGACACGTCTACAGATGGGATCCTGAGCTTCTCTTTCAAAATTCAGAAGCAGAGAGTGCAGATAACAGAGAATGATATTAATAGAGCACTGCATCTGCCCACTGAAAACTTTGAGGAGGATCCAGCTCAGGAAGATTTAGACAACTTCTTCATGTTCATCCACTGCACCAGAGAAAACTCTAATCTTCCAAGGAAGATCTACAAGAATCACCTGCCAAAAGAATGGAATCTGTTTTTCAACATCCTATCTCATGGCTTTGCACCAAAGACGGGTGGATTCCATGGCATCACTCAATTCAACAAGGTGATAGGATATGCAGTGGCAACAGGCACCAGAATTAACTTCGGCAAGTTGATCATGGCTGAGATCTTGAAGAATCAGGCCAAAATGGAGAACTTCTGCCTGTATCCAAGATTCTTGCAGCTAGTGTTGAATGAAGTTCTTGAAGCTGATCAACTTCGGATGTTTCAGAACAGTCAAATGGATGAATCACCCTCTCTACAGCTAAGGGCATTGGTGTTGCTCAATACTGAGACTGATTATCCCAACAGGTATGCTCCTGCACCTATGACTGAGCCCATCAGGGATTTTATTGCTCTTCTTAGACAGGAAAGTGAAGAAGATCAAGAAGAAGAAGCAGCAATCTCTGACGAGGAAAGAGAAGATGAAACTTCAAGTGGTTCTGGAAGCTCAGCAGCAATGGAAGAAGAAGAAGAATCAGGCTCTGATAATGAAAATGAAGATATGGAAGAAGCTGATTCTGAAAATGAGCAAGAACCTGTTCCTGAAGAAGAACAAAGGAATTCCCCTAAAAATCCAACAGAGGAGATAGTGGTTGAGCCAGAAGTAGAAGAAGAACCTCAAGCTACAGATGTATACATCCGTAGCATGTCTGATGAAGGTATGGATGAAGGTTCACTTCTTTACTTTGACCTCTCTGCTTTTCTTTCAGATGAACATGTCACAATATCTCCATCTGTGCCTCAAACGGCAATGCACACACTAGAGCCCTCAGTGGCCATTGAAGCTGGCAATGAACTTGGCAACCCACCAGTTCTAACCAATGCCAGAGAACAACAAACAGATCCTTCATCACCTCCGACCAGAAAAAGATCACTTGAAATTGATGATAGGACTGTTTCTCAACCGGATCAGGACAATTTTCAAATATCCCCTACAGCTCTGCCTTCTCAAAAACGTCGTAAAATGAATTTTAAGCCAAAGGCAACTGTGAGCCAGGAACCTGATTCTCCAATCTCTGAACACCTTCTTTTTCTTCGTAACCTCAATTCTGAAATTGATAAAATCTTGAAAGGTCCGGAAAGAGAAACAGAGGTTGCAACATCCGCTACGTCAGTAGCTTGTACTGTTTTGGTTGATCCAATTCAGACTCTGTCTTCACAGACAGTAGGGGGCATCACTGACTCTCACGAGCCATTCATTACATTGTCAAATGTGGTGACCCCCCTGGACTTAACATCTCCAGATCCTATTAAGGATGTTTTCCCTCCCCAGGTGGGTGAAGTGGAAAGACAACTCTCCCATAGAAGGGAAGAGGTCTCCATTCAAGGAGAAGCTGTGTCAACAGCACCACCACTTCAAGTGGGAATGCCTTCACAGGCTTCGTGGGGCATCACAGGCTCTTACTTGTCACATATTACATTGCCTGAGGTGGTGACCCCCCTGGAAATTCAAAGTCCAGCTCCTTCAACGGAGGTCCTCCCCACCTCTACAGGTCAGGTGGAGGGACAACACACCCATAGAAGGGATGTGGACTCTATTAATAGAGTATCTGCTACTTCGGTAGTAGAACCTGTTCAGGGTGTCTCTGGACAGGTAATGCCTTCAATGGCTTCAGCTGGCATCACTGATTCTTTTATATTGCCAATCATTACAGAATCAATAGTGGTGACCACACTGGGTCTAAACTCCCCAGTTCCTGAAAAAGGAGTTCTCCCCACCCACAGTGGTCAGGCGGAGAGGCAACCTACCCATAGAAGGGATAGGGATTTTCTTGCAGGTATTGAAGATATGGATGCTACAATGAGTGAAACATTTAACCTAAGTGATCTTCAATTCCCTGACCCCGATCAGCCAAGTGTGAGTGTTGAGGGTCGTGCTCAAACAGTTCCAGTGAGGAGTGAGACACCCACTGACCAAATATTCACCCCACACAATACACACACTGCACATAGCCAAAGGATTCTAAATCTGAAGGCCCAGGTTACTGAAATCCATCATTCTTTAAGCAAAATCTTGGAAGTGCAAGAGCAGCAGCGATCTGAAATGAAAGAACTCAAAGATCTAGCTCAACAGCTGCTGGCTCAGAAGGCTCCTGTCTCTACTCAATCAACTCCAACAGCTCAGATTACTCCGATCAGAAGGGAGGATAACCCAACTGAGGGGGAGAGATTAGCACAAGAAAAAGATGTTGGAGCTGCAATGATAATGGAATATACAGCTCAGGGGGAGATGGATTTCTTCTATAGGCCTGGAGCGAGGCAACTTGAAGAAGGAGAAATCTTTGAACCCTATGTGCCAATGGATATTCCTACTGAAGCTGAGATAGAGAAGACTGTACAGGCTGAAGGGATAGACGTCGAAGAGGAGTTTGCTGAAGAATATGCCTTCGATAATGACTGTCTTCTAGTTGGTGTGGATGAAGTCATTACGAGAGGTGTATCCGAAGCTCAGGACTTAGTAAAGAGAAAATGGAAGAGAGTGCAGCAAGCAATTGAAAGGAGGAACAGAGTGAAGGACATAGAAGCAAAAGTAGGTCCTGATTGGGATGAAGCAAGGAACTTGCTCAAGAAGAAGGAGCTATCCCTTTCTAATAAGAAAGACAGAGAAGTCCTTGATCTCTTCAGAACCATGAAGGACAAATTTGAAGATGTTCATGAATTCTACTCCATGCTGTCCGAGGAAATTTCAAGTGTGTCAGTCAGTGCACTTAAAAATGGCTGGAAGATGCACCTAAATTCAAAATCACTGGGGTCGAGGGTTCTGTCGACAAAGAGCTTTGAAAAGATGAATATAGTAGAGCTGTATGTGCTGAAGAGGAAAGTCATCTTTGGAGGGCACAAAACAAATGAGATACTGAGAGACATGATTGAAAAGAAGATAATGGAGATCGGTGTTGAAGCATTTGAAAAGCCTCCAGTTGTCAAGTACTACAAAGCAACAACTCTTCACAACTTAACTTTGTCAGACGAGTGTTTGGACTCAAGCCATCTCTTGTTCATGCAGTATGTAGAGGGAAAACTCAGGAGTAAGAAGAACAGAACTGCAGAAGACCTTAATGCTGCTGAGTTGATCTATGCATTCAGGCTGAACAGAGCAATTCAAACTTCAGGAAGATATCTTTTGGAGACGTCCAGATACTACCAAGATCCAGTGTTTGTTAGAAAAGATGACGGCACAGAAGTACTCGAATCCATCCCAGATTCTGAACCTTGCACTCACACTGATTCAAATGGAATAAAATTCTTACTACTCAAGAAGGATGGTGTGATCAGAAGGAAAGAATTATCAAAACTCAAAAGAAACAACTCTGAGGTTATTCGAAAAGTCTTCTCAAGGGTAAAAAGATCCACTGTCAAATCAGACAAGAAGGCTTTGAGGATGATTGAAGATACACTAAGGGAGAAACTGGTAGAAGAGTCAATGCACGACACTGACAGAGTAAAAGGTTTTCCGAAAAGGATAACAGTGTTCGTGTTTACAAAGAGACAATCTTTGACCTTCGAGTCAATCTCCAAAATGAATTCAACGGCGTTTCTGACTGAGATTTTAAAGAAGCTAGAAGATCCACCTCCAGTTAACACTCTTGAAGTAGAAGCAAGAGATTTGGTGAAGGCAAGGTTAGAGCAAAAAGAAGAAGAGCTGAGGAAGCATTATTCCGAAACAAGGTCTAAGCAAAAGCAAGACACAGTACAAAGAAGCAGAAGACCATAGAATTATTTGTTCAGGCTAAAGGAACAAACTTCTTTTGTACACAAAGAAATCTGGAAATGTAATATCTAATCCAGAATGTAATTAATATTATTCACTGTCTTTCTGTACGTTACTCTTTCTTGTAAGTATCAGTTGAGTTATCCTCTCACAGGATTTGCTTGTCGATCTCTCTCAAACAAATAGGGGGAGATTGTAAAGCATAATGTAACGTAGTATGTAATAGTGATAACGATAACTCAACTAAGAAACAAAGACAGATAAATAATACTAACATGCAGCACAGAAATTCAGAAGGACATAATCAAGAAGATAATACATTCATCATTGCTGAGCTTTCAAGACAGAAGAATTACTGAACGTCAGTGAGAGAAGTTCATTAATATGTTCAAGCCTCAGTGACAAATAAGAGTTCAGAAGACTTCATTCTAAAGACAGAGCAGTGATCCATGTATAATTGTCAAAGGGTTTCAGTGATCAGAAGCAATGCAAAAGTCCAGGGTTAGTCAGCTGAAACAGAACAGAGATTAAGGGAATTCATTCTGTGTTAGTCGTTTGTGAACCAGACCAGTGCGCTAAGCGTCAGCACAACAAGAAAAGAATTATCTTAATTAATCAAGAGAAAATCAGTTGATCAAGCCAAGCCAGAAGAGTAAAATCCAAGTGGTAATTAATTCAAGAATTCAAGATAAATATGCTAAGGAAGGAATTACTACAATTGGTGGTTTTATTCTTGAAGCTGTGAAGAGGTGCAGTCTACATTTCAAGGTGCAACAATTTTGTCAAGTGAAGGCACACGAAATGGTGTCTAAGTCATGAGTGGCGCCTATACAGGGTAACCACTGTATAGGCGCAACTCAAAGTCTAACAGGTACACATACAGTTCAAGGCACACAGTCCAAGGCGTGAGTGGCGCCTGTACAGGGAAGACACTGTACAGGCGCAACACAACTTCTAGGCGCAACTCAGCTGCTCTAAAATTTCTAAGGCAAAGATAGTGTATGAGTGGCGCCTACACAGTGCAACAAGAGTGTAAGCGCAACTCACATACTCGGCGCAACTCAAGACTTCAGCCTCAACAAGCCTCAAGTGGCGCCTCTACACCATTACCACTGTGTAGGCGCCACTCAGGACTTAAGCAATTGTGGAATTAAATTCCAAGAAGACTGCAAATATATATGGGTTCAAATCAATTGTTTTAATGGGTTATCATCTTCAAGCTATCAACAAATACAGCCGGGAAGCTCCATTAAAGACACTCATTTATATCTCCCAACTGTAATTGTTGTAATATTATTTTGAACCCACTGCAGCTAATCATTTGATTAGATTTGTAGCACCCCAGGGATTTAATAATAACTTGTTATTTCCCAGCTTTGTGTTTTATTTACTGCCAAGCTCATATCATATAAAAACACAAACACTTCCGCAAAACAAAGTTGAAAATCTACAACATCATATTCAACCCCCCCTTCTATGATGATTTTGGACCTAACATCCTATGACAGAAACCTTGTGCTCTAGATGGTCAGGAAGTGTCAACACGAATTTCATGTTTACTTTCTTTTTTTCATAAAACTTTACATGCAGCTGCAAGTCATTTATCAACCTGTTAAAACTCTCAGACATCTCAGCCAACCCTTCACTTGGTTTAGCCATGAAGGCTTCATACTCGGACACTAAAATATGTCTTTGATTTTCCTTTACTTCTTATGTTCCTTCATAGAGTATCTCAATGGTTTACCATATTTACTTTGCACTGGTGCAGTTGACAATGTTGTTGTACATGACATTTTCAAGTGCCTCAATGATGATAAATTGTAAGCAATCATCCAGAGATACTTTTTCTCTTTTAGTGTCAGTGTACTCTGAAACTTTTTTAGGAACCCAGTAGGCTGGTATTGTTTCACCATCTACTGTAGTTTCAGGTACATATATTCAAGGAATAAAGAGACCATTTTCCAGAATTTCAGGGTAATGTGGGTTGACTGTGTTTATGAACAACATCATTTTTCTTTTCCAAAGGTTGTAGTGTTCTTTATCAAAGGTGGGTATTTTTATGTTGTTTACTTTCTGTGCACTCATGTTTAGATCTTTTCAGGTTATGTATATCTAATCTGGCTCTGATACTAGTTGTTAGACAATATGAGTGTTGCAGAAGGTGGGGTTGAATGCAACTTGATAATTTATCACTAATCTTGCTAACAACAAACAAGAAGTAATAATATCAAGTAACAAATGTAAATAACAGTAAACAAGTAAATGAAGAAAGGTGTTTAACTTCAAAATTTATTTTTATTAATTTTTCTTTTGCTACAACTGACTGGAAGATGTTTCCATCTTCAATAGATACAATAACAAATAGTTTGCTAGTGTTTCTATGCTTGAGAAAAGTTAAGCTCATTTGTGTTGAGGGAAAGTGTCTGTGAGATATGTGTATTTATACTGAAACACATATCTCACTTATAAGTGGACTTTTCTTTGTTCCTAGGACAACGCTTAAAATATAAACTTCACTTTTCATATTCAAATTTGACTTCATTCCAATTGTAGATAAAGTTGCTCTGATATGATTTGATATCCTTGACTCCTTGAGCATGCTTTATCTTTTTGTTTGCCTTTTCTCAACTTACAGTAGTTGACTTGACAGACTAGATAGAGTTGTCAAGATCAATCTTTGAATTTTCACTACCTAGTCTGTTACTTGAAACAGACTATCAGCTTCACCAAAAGGTTACTGTCAACCTTTAGCTACTCTTTAGTGATCTTTGACTCCGCATACTTTACTGTCGAGCTTGATAGTCTTCTAAAACATACTGTTTCCAAAGCTACTGTCAACTATCTCGCCAATGTTGCTGTCAACTATCCCCGCTAGAGTTACTATCAGTAAAATTTGTTGTCTTTGATTCTTCAATCTCCATCAAGTTTACTGTAAAGGGAATAATTGTTGTCGGTAAAACTTGATGTCTTCGAATCATTATTCTCCGTCAAGTTTACTGTCAAGGGAATAGTTGATGTCGTTTGTTCTAAATATGTTGTCACTTGAATATGCTGTCGTAGATTCCAGTTTGCAGAATGTTAATGTCAATGATTTGATACATGTTGTGTATGAACACTTTATGAAGGTCTACTTCATAGATCATTGATTACATTTTTACAAGACAGTAACTATTGATACTTACTGTCACCTACTTGGCTTTTTGAACATACTATTATAAGTGACATTTAAACATACTGTCAATAGGTATATGACATTATGTTTTACTTCGTTAATTTCTAATTAATCTAATTCTCTTGTTAGTCGATTACAATATTAGCATCAAAATCCCTAACAATTTCTTTCCAAGTTGTGCTCCAGAATTTCTTGGGTAGAGAAGAAAAAAGTTTGAGAGGGAAATTTTTTAAAAAAAATCTCTCTAAAACTTTCTTCCCATAAATGATGGAATGATTATAATCACTCGATTACTAAGCACATAATTTTTTTACTAATTCCTAACTAAAATCGAAATTTAAAATTTTGTCCAAACTAAACCTATGTTAAGTATAGGAGGACCCAGAATTTATATTGAGGGGGCTAAATATTTATTTTAATTTATGACAAAATTTATAATAATATATACAATAAAGTATAATTTTGAGTGATTTAAAAATAAATATATTCTGGACGCAAATTTGTATATTATATAAAATAAAATATATTAAAAATATCATAATTTTAACAAATATTGAACTTAAATGAAGTTTATGTTAGTAATTGTGCCTTAGAGACAATTACTTTTATATTTTTAAGGAAAATATTTTATTATTAAGGATTATGTTTTATTAATTATTATTTATTTATTATGTTTTATTTACTGCGTAATAAATTGAAAGCATAATAAATGTCCTTGGAATTTTGATACGTATTATATATCTTTAAGTATGTGACTTAAAAATGAGATTATATGAATAGTATCTCATTCCTAAAATTACCTAGTCGGGTATTATTATATAAGGACAATAATAATGCAATAAGACTAGTATGTTTGTTGACAGATGACCGCATATCATTAGTCATATGTATGGTGATACTAAAGTCAAGAACATAAGTGCATGTCTCAATGAATAACACTAGAATGACCCGCCGTGAGATTCTACATGTTAATAAGTGTCATAAAAAATTATCACTGTGATAATGATATAATGATCCTCTGACTTGAAATTATTATATTTCTATACGAGAATTAATATACTTTGATTACACTAAAAGTTACCTTTAACCGGGTGATGATAAAAGTGGACATTGGGTATATTATGAATCGTATGAAAAATATGAATGATAGATAAAGGATTTAACTTTCCTATTTAGGAGTGATATTATTGGCATCTTGATTGAGTGAGACTATAAAATGTTTGGCCGTGCTCAAATGTTGATTTGTTTAATAGTCTACTCATTGATCAAGGAAACCCGGATTAAACATTGAACAGGATGACACGATACATGCTTCGAGTTTGATCTATAATATAAGGTTAAAAGGATTATATTACATGGAACATTATTCATGAAAGACTTAATCAAATCACTGATTTTATTATTATTACTTGGGTAACAATGATGTATTACTAGATGCCGCTTATTATTTATAATTTTAATTAGATATTAAAATTATTTCCAATGTAATAATAACCTACAGGGTCACACACAAAGAATGTTTGAATGAGAAATAATTTAAATTATGAATTTAAATTAAATAAGTAATTTATTTTATTTATGATATTAATTAAGTATGGCATAATTACTTATATAAATAGAATAAATGAATTACTTAAACTAATTCCAAAATTAGTAATTAATTAATTAAGTGAGACTTAATTAAATAATTTAGAATTTTAGATTAGTATTAATTATAATTAGATTATAATTAGAAAACTTATTCCTCTCTCTATATAATCTCTTTATGGACTGATTTAACTGTAAGACACATATTTTCTAAAACCCTAGCCCTTTTGAGAAAAGAGGAAAATAAAGAGATAGAAGTAGTTTTCGGGTGTTAGTACACATCAATCCTTCATGAAAAGTGTTCGTGTGGATACCGTAGAGCGTAGATCGCGTGAGCGGGATACGTGGTGATTAAACAAGCTTTGGACATCTATTAATCTTCCATTGATGAACTGTTAAATCTTTTTAAGGTATTTGTTCTTAATCTTCGAATTAAATCATTTGTTTTCGCATGGATCCTTCAGAGGGTTTCGATTTATATTAAGTTTTGTATTTATTTTTCACGTTTTTCCGCTGCGATTGTGGCTCGAAACCCTTCGGTTTATACATAATTTTAACTTTAAATTTAATATAATATAAAATGAATAAAATATTAATTTTTAGTAATGATTTTCAAAATTCCAGGGGCCTATAGCCCACCTTTTTATATGTTACAATTAACTTTTAACAATATATATTTATCAATTTATAACTTCCTCAAAAACCTTAAATAATGACATTATGTTATAAATTTTTGAAAAGTTACTTATTTTCTAATTAAATACCCTTTTACTGGTATTTTTTGAAAAAATAATATAAATAAATAAATGTTTTCTATATAACTTTAATTATTACACTAAAATAATAATTATAGGAAAACATAATTTAATTTACATTAAAAAAGATAAACATGTATTAAATAATAAATTTTATTTTTAAAATAATATTGGTCCCTAATTTTGTAGAAGGGGGTTAAATACAATATCTAAATTTACTCACAGAATTTCGAATTTAAAAATATTATTTTAATTAATCACGATAGATTAATATTAATGAAATACTGTTCAAGTAGAAAATATAATTTTTAACTTGAAAAGTATTACAAAATTAATATGATGAAAGTGTATATAACTGATAAAATATTTTAGAATGATTTTGACAAGAATTGTTCTAATTTAAAAATTATAATTCAAACCAGCACAGAAAGTTTATGAATACAACTTTGTAGACAAATTACTGAATTTGAATGTTTTCAACAACTTGAATTATGAAGCTATTTGCCTCATATTTATAGAGCTTAAAGCTGATAAAATTTTTCTAACAAGACTTTCAAAAGGCAATTAATTAAGCCTTCAGACTTTTAAAAAATCATCAGGCAAGACATATTAAACTCGGTAAGACTTTTTCAGAACTCGGTAAGACTTTCTTCAAGGGCTTCAGCAAAACCTTTTGATATGTAAATTCGGTAAGACCTTTTTAAAGTAGCTTGCAAAACCTTTCTTCTCTTTAATTCAGTAAGACTTTTGATAAAGTCTTAATAGAAATTCAGTAAGACATTTTTGAAGTCTTAATAGAAATTCGGTAAGACTTTCTAAATGGGTGCAACAAGACTTATTTTATTTATTAAATAAAATGTTCTTTTAAACTTAATTAATTCCACCAATTTTAATTAAATAATTTATAAATTAAATCAATTCAACATGAATTAATTTAAGTAGATAAATTAAATAATTAATTAACTTTTTATAGTATAATTAATTAGTTTCTTCACTACACAACCATTGTTTATTTGACTTGAGTCTTTCTGTCTTCGTCATACTTAAAATCTTCAGTATCTTCTGAACTCTTCGGAAATACTACTTTCTTTATTTTACACCGACGCTTGAACATATTAATGAGCTTCTTCCAGTGTAGAGCAGCAACTTCATCAAAATACATCCGATATTATGATTCTTCGTATCTAGTTGACTTTTTTTGTCTTGATTCCTGTTATTATATTTATTTTGGGGTAAATGGAAAATTCGTCACTCAACTGGGACTCAACTTGTAATCGGGTCATTGAAGTCAAAAAACTTACAAATATGTTATTCAACTACAAACCTTTCTTGTCAATCATTACACTTAAAAAGTCTTTCATAACCGTTAAGTTTTGTTAATTTTAGACGGACTGCCATCAAATTGGAATATCGTGACATCCAGATTTATTTTTTTAATGTGATAATCCAAACACGGAGACCCAAATAGCCTAAATCCAACTTGTATTTGTTTAAATACAATTAACCCGACATGACCTAAACTCAACTTGTATTTGTTTAAATACAATTAACCTGACATATTACACATAAAAACACGTTAAAAGACCAATGTAGATGCCACGTTGTTCCAATTTGACGACAGTCCGTCTAAAATCAACAAAACTTAACAGCTATGAAAGGGTTTTTTAAGTGTGATGATTGATAAGAAAGGTTTTTGTAGTTGAATGACCTATTTGTAAGTTTTTTGATTTCGATGACCTGATTGCAAGCTGAGTTCCAATTGAGTGACGAATTTGCCTAGTCATATGTATTTCAAATAAATATATAAAAAAATAGAAAAAAATAATTTTTAAATAATCACATTAAGCCCCCCGACCCCCACCCCCACCCCCACCCCCACCCCCACCCCCACCCCAACCCCAAGAACGCAGGGTTACCCAAGTCAAAGATGAAAGAGTTAAGATCCAGTTTGGTATTACGGTTGCATATAACTACAACAACTTTTTGTTGAAAAACTGTTAGAAAATATTTGGTGAGAATTGAAAAATTGTTGTCAGGAAAAACACTTTTGTCCTAAAAATTATTGTTAGAGAAAGCATGTCCCCAAACTTCTGGGGGGGGGGAAATTATTTTTCAGGTTTTGTAAGAAGTAATTACAAATTTTATCATCAAACTTGCCCAAAAATATTATTTTTATATATTATATATCAAAATATGCACAAATAAAAAAATTTACCAAACAGTCATCTAATTTTACCAACAACACTTTTTTCACCAACACTTTTTCTTATAGCATAACAGTTTTTAACAACAATCCAAACGGAGTCTAAAGTTTATTATATATTTTTTTAACTACTATAAGTATATCAAATTATAAATATGCATAAGTGTGGGCTCGAAGGGGAGGAACTTATTCCTTTATCCACCTATGGACAAATAATTATGCCATTTTCTTTTCACGCCACATCATAAGATTCATATATCCACCAATTAATATGTGCTTAATATATCAAATCTCCGCTAAATAATAAATTATTATTAAGAGGTATCGTATATATTGATTTCAATATAGTCGGCTCAAAATTTTAATATAAAATAAATCTTTGTTAAAAAACTCGAAAACTCATCGTCATCTCAAAAATGAAGTCCCGAGAAACACAACTAAATATATATATTCAAGCATTTTGTGAAACTTAACATCTATCTCGTCTCATTGTTATCTCATATTGTTATGTACGAAATTTATGTGATAGGTTTTACTTTTAATTTTTAAATATTTGAAATTCTTTAATGAACTATGACCAGATATCATATTAGCAAATAAACGTATTCATGAGCTAAACGCGTGAAAAAAAGGAAGAAAAATGACAATCAATTTCTTTGAAATCTTACTAGAGTAATGTAATAGTGTACTCTAGCCAATCATACCGTGTAAATCAATTTAAATGAAAATTTATTTTAATTTTATTGTATATTATTTCTTTGGAAATTTATCATCAAATGGTTATAAAATAAGGAGGAAGATCAAGAAATTTGGATAAATGTATTAAATCTTTTTTTATGAAAATTCTAATTTAACTATCCAAGAACGTATGGTGTGATAGCGTGAGAAATAACGACAACCAAGAAGTACTACAGTGAAAAATAATGACTACTAATAAATATTAAAATTACAAGTAGAGGCATTAGAATTATAACGGGGGTTTTAAAATGATCAAAAATAAAAAATAATATTAATTATTTTGACTCTAACTGGTTTTAGCGCCCGGTTCCGCCCCGCCCCTGCTCTAGAAGATCGATAAACACAATGTGAGGACATGATTCTGACCAATTAGTTTTACTTTTATATATAAAAAATACTCTAATCTAGATCAAAATATTGTCCACGTACGAACCGGATAATGTTGATGATATAGTTAAAAAGTATTTTATTTATATTATTAAATTAAATATTCTATTTGTCTCCATTTTCGTGTCTCTTGAAAAAATTACATATATTAAAAGAAATATTATAGTATTTAGATAAAATTTTCTTATATGCACTTTTAATTATTATATTCAAAATAAGAATATAATTAAAATTTAAAATAATCATATTTTCGAAATAATAAATATAAGAATAATTTGAAAAATTATATATATATATATATATATATTTTATTTTTTTGTCAGAATATATATATATATATATATATATATATATATATATATACTTATAATAAAAATTAAAAATATTTTTTTAAAAGAAGAGGGAGAAGAATGAGTACATATATAAAAGACAACAAACAAACAAAGCTTACATTTTGGAATCATTTTCCTATGTTTTGGAAATGCATGGACCAAAAATATACACAGTCGCCGAGCTATGGGGTTAGGGGATTTATAGCCTCTATTACAATAAAAATATTTTTATAAATTTTTTATATTGAAATGTTTAATTCCAATTAAAATTTAATTAATATAAAAATATATTAACTAATAATTAATTTCTTTTTAACCTCACAACTTTTTCTGACACGAGTAGGGAAGTATGGTACTTTGAATTCCATGTCCACCTGAGTTGATCGACGAGATCTTGTAAAGCAAAAATTCGTATATATTCTCCTCGTGGGACATGAATAGAAATATTAATATGCCTTGTGTCTCTTCTCCTCCCCTCGTCTTGACGTGAGGAATTCCTTTTATTATTACTCCTTAATCTACCACCATCACCACTATACCCTAAGCATAAATCCCTTGTTTGCTTCAACTTTAAGCCATCTCACAGTGAATTTTATAATTTTTTTGTTAGATATCTATGAATCAATCTACCTCTTTATTTTATTTGAACACTAATTTTTATGATTCGAGTTGTTTATTACTAATATAATCTTTAAGAAATAGACATAATGGGATGATCTATTTTTAAAATTATTAGGGAAGAGTAGGTAACTTAAAATTAAAAAATTTAGTGTCATGGGTGCCAAATTTGTTCAAAAAATATTTTTCAAATGTCGCGTGTTATGTTTTGACGGGATGTAACTTAATTAATAATAGTGAACCCCTGCTTTCACATGAATCTCACCAATTAAAATATACATTATCTCATTTAGGACTGGAATTTGAAAAATAATTTTGTACACCGCCCAAATATTCATTTCTTTATTTACTTATTACACCTCTATTGATCCCTAATCAATATACATATCTTTAGTTATATTCCTATCCACTTTGAAATGTTTATTTATATCCATGTTCCATAAGTTCATTATGTTTACCAAAAACCATTTATTCTAGCCATGAAGTACAGCCATGAAATCATCTCACACTTTAGCCACCCTCAACACAAGCTCAAATTTGAGTACACTGAAATTCCCTTCAAGTGTGATGGCTGCAAAGAAGTTGGAATCGGATCGAAATACAAATGCAGCACCTGTGATTATGATCTTCACATGCACTGTGCCATCCCTTCTGCATCAATTATCCACCCTTTCTACACCAAGTGTTCTTTCCAATTCATGGCCCGTCCGCCTGGCCACGCGCCACGCTACTGCAATGCCTGCCAGAAGGATGTCTCGGGGTTCGTCTACCACTGCAACTCATGTGGCTTTGATCTGCATCCATGCTGCGCGAAGCTGCCTATGATGCTGGATGATGGAGAAGTGAAGCTTTATTTGTATAGGAAGGTGAGCTCCCCGTGTCACAAGTGTGGGAGGAAAGGAAGGAGTTGGAGTTACAGATCAACTTGTAAGAAATATAATTTGCATGTGGCTTGTGTCAAGGAAATGCTTGTTGAGACTTGGCATGAATTGTACTTTGGGGGTGGGACTAATGAAAAGAATAGTACTGGAAATTATAATTATTATGGCCAAAAAGATGTTAAATCTGATGGTAAAAGCGGAACTAATAATAATTGCAGGAAGTTGGAGACAAGGATTCCAAGTTTGAAGGGGACATTGCAGAATCATCATAAGAAAAGTAAAGGGAAAGTAAAGAAATGTTGTGAAATGGCTGGATTGGCTTTGCAGTTTGTTATATCTGCAGTTCTCGGAGATCCTACTTCTCTTATCGCAGGGGTTGTGGGATCTATGATGTCCAAGTAGTGGCGAAGACTAAACTGTCTTGCCACGTTCTTAACTCTGCTCACGTGTGTGGCTTAATGAACAAAAATACTAATCAAGTATGATAACAAAATATCTATTTATAAGAAAATGATGCATGTGCTGGATCAGTGTACATTAATTACTTTCCAGGGAATGTGAGGAGAGTCAAGAGTGAAATTCAGATCTCTGTTACTCCTAGTATGTCATGGCCATGCATGACTCTGTTTTTCATTAATGTTCTACGAATATATCCCTTCCGATTGGTGGCTAATAATTTCTCGAATTTAAATTTCGTTGTCATGAATATGATCCACATCCCACACTCTGTTTGCATACTTTTTTTCATGCACAAGAGATTTATAAGACTGTTTGCGATATATATAATTCGTGGACGAATATGTTGAACAAAACTCATACATGTTTATACGAAGACTTCTTGGAAATTGAGGTACACGGTTTCCAGGTCTTGCGCAGTCGCGCTCATGGCTGTTAAGGTTCTAAAAGAATCAGAACATATAAAACAAAATGCTGAAAACTACTCTACTTCTGTTGAGTAATCAACGTATACAAGCTTTACAATAGCAGACAAATTGAAAAATAGCCCACAACGAACAATATGGTTAATGTTATAAGATTATTAATTTAATTCTAATAATACCATACAAAGGAAAGAATATGAACCAAAGTTTATTACTTATGTTTCTGTGTGTCCTGCTTCTGTGGGTAAAATCTTCTATTTATAGGCTGCACAACCGACTTGTTTTGCTTCACAGATAAACCATCAAAGGCGGATATATTTTTAAAACATTTCTCTTTGACAATCAATATGTAACACTTCCCTTGATTGTCAATGTGAAGGTTAACTGTCTCGTTAAAACCTTGCAAGGAAAAACCCATTGGGATAAAAATTTGACGAAAGAAAAAGAGTACAATCTCCCCCTGAATGAAACATTTTATACTTTGACATCTTACTGTAGTAGATTTCTTAATCTTCGCATCCCGATATTTCTTCGCAGCTTTTCAAAAGTTGATGAAAACAATGATTTTGTAAGCAAATTCGCCATATTTTCACAGGATTGAATTTGTTGTATATCAATGTCACCATTTTGTTGGAGCTCATGAGTATAGAAGAATTTCGGTAAGATGTGTTTTGTTCGATCCCCTTTAATGTATCCTTCATTGAGTTGTTTAATGCAGACCGAATTATATTCATACATAACTGTAGGACTGTCTGAGATACTTGATAAACCACATGATTTCCGAATATGTTGAATAACAGATCGCAGCTAGATACATTCTCTGCTCGCTTCATGGATCACTAGTAATTCTGCATGATTTGATGAGGTTGCCGCCATAGTTTGTTTCATAGATTTCTAAGAAATAGCAGTGCCATAATATGTGAATACATAACCTTTTTGTGATCGTCCAAAATGAGGATCTAACATGTACCCAGCATCTGCATATCCAACTGTCTGCGAATTCGAATCTTTTGGAAATAATAATCCAAAATCAACCGTCCCACGAAGATATCTCAATACATGTTCCATCCTAATGCATTTTGGTAGGATCAAAAATGAATCTTGCCAATAGATTCACAGCAAATGCAATATCATGACGAGTATTGTTTGCAAGATACATGAGAGCGCCAACTGCACTAAGATATGGAACTTCAGGTCCAAGAGTATCTTCATCTGGCTTTCTAGGTCGAAATGGATCTTTATCAAGTTCAAGTGACCGAACAACCATTGGTATCGTTAGTGGATGAGATTTATCCATATAAAACCGATCAAACACCTTTTCTGTGTAGTTTGACTGATGAACTAATATGTCTGAAGATAAGTGATCCACCTGTATACCTAAATAAAATTTTGTCTTTCCAAGATCCTTCATTTCAAACTCATTTTTCAAATAGTTAGCAACATTAGTAATATCTTCAAAAGTACCGACAAGATTCAAATCATCCACATATACAACAATAATAACAAAACCAGTTACTGACGTTTTAATAAACACACTTGATTATTAATATATCCATCATTCAATAAATATTCACTAAGCCTGTTGTACCACATACGACCAGATTATTTTAAACCATATAATGATCGTCGTAATTTAATAGAATATAGATGTCGAGGCTTAATTTAATCTAACTTTAATCCTTCAGGAATTTTCATATAAATATCACTATCAAGTGATCCATATAGGTAGGTTGTCACAACGTCCATGAGACGTGTTTCCAATTTCTCCATACAAGCCATACCCATCATAAAAAGAAAGGTAACTCCATCCATAGCAGGAGAGTATGTTTCCTTGTAATCGAGTCCAGGCCTTTGAGAGAATCCCTGGGCTACCAGCCGGGCCTTATATCTCATAATTTTATTTCTCTCATTTCGTTTTCATACAAATACCCATCTATTCACAATAGGGACTACACTAGCTGGTGTTTGGACTGCAGGTCCAAATACATTTCTCTTGCGCAAGGAGTCCAGTTCTTCCTGGATTGCAAATTTCCATTTTGGCCAATCATTTCTTTATCGACATTCTTCCACACTTTGTGGTTCAGGATCGGAGTTCTTCTACACTTTTTGGTTCAGTTCTTCCCGTTATATACATAACTTATCGAGATCTCATAATTTTCAGGTACCTTTGCTTCTATGGAAGCGTGTGCCACTTATGGGGCAATATCCTCTTTTAAAGGTAATACCACTTCAGGGGTCTTTGTTACAGCCACTTCAGGGGCTTGTACCTCTTCAGGAGGTAATACCACTTCTAGGGTATTTTCTGGAACGCTTGCCACTTCTGGGGCAAGTCCAATTAATTTCCATTTTTGTGGTACAATATCTTTTGCACTAACAGGTCTAGCACACTTCTGGCGTGATTTTGAATCACCAATCAATTCTTTATGAATTGATTTTTGTTTATATACTTATTAGCTTTATTATATTGTATATTATATATATATACACTTTGGGATTTATATATTTTAGAGATTTTATTTTAATTTTAATTATTTATATTGATTATTCATAAAGTTCCAAACTCTCACCCAAGCGTGCACTTATGTGAGAGTATTGAGTAAATCTTAGGGAACAAATCAACAATACGATTTAGTATCTCGGTCGCCCCGCGTATCGTTTTCAAGGCAGTGGATTTTCTTGCCACGGCTCAGCTATTTCTTGTTCATCGGTTTTGTTAATTTCAATATTTTACAGCCATCAAATCTCTTTTTATTCCTACAATAATGGACTTTACCGAGGAAGAGAATATTGGAATAAAAAGAGGTGTACCAACGTTATATAGTAGTTAAAGACTCTTCTTTATTGAATTATTATATATCTACAAGAATATGTTAAATGTGAATAAACTTTCATGTAGAAAGAAGAACATGTGAATAAAATGGTGAAATGTGGTCAGCCGAAGTTCTCTCTGTGTTGTCGCAAGGGATTGATAAAGCTCGTCCTACTCCGTTCATGTGACGAATTTATAATGATCCAAAAAAGATCATTTTGTTTTGAAAATGTTCCCGTATTTATAATAGTATGTTTTGTTTTATATCTACGAGTGATACAATTGACAATTCCATAAATAATGGTGGTTGACGATATATTTATAAGTTAAATGGAAAGAACCACCATGTTTTTAGTTCTTTGATTCTTGGTGGTGAAATTCCAAAATTCTGTCAAATTTATATATATGATACGGAGAATGAGCTTTCTAATAAAATGCAATGGATCGATGTTAAAGAAGGTGACAAAATAAATGAAGAAAGTATGAAATCTGTTCTTCGTTGGCGGGAGATGAAGAGAGAGAGAGAGAAATAATTTAAAATGACTGAAGAAAAGCAATACACAAATCACATTAGTTTATATATTTTTGAAGATTCATTACATCATGCTGACATAATTTTCTTTGATGCTGACATAATTTCCTTTGATTTATTAAATGTTCTGCATAATTTTATAACAACACAAAATTCAAATTTCATTAAGGGTAGTAGGTGTGATTATGTGATATGTTATTAACAGTAATATTATAGCATATGCAAATGATGTTATATAATTTTTATTTTAATAAATATATATATTATAATATAAAATAAAATATTAACAAATTCAATATTTTATGTTTAAAATAAAGTGACATATTTTTTAAAATATTTTTTGTGAAATGAACATCAATTGTAAATAGAATAAAATTTTATTTTATGTTTAATATTATATTTATATATATTTATTAATATATAATTGATTAGAATATCTAATAATAAAATCAAAAAGTGAATATATAATATAATAACCTTTTATGATATTTAATTTATATATTAATTAAATATATAATACAAATGATAAATTATTACCAAATAAAATTAATTAAAAAGTCAATAATTTAAAAAATAAATTTAACAAATTCAATCAACACTCAATTTAAAAAATTACCAAATTTTGAAATTGGAATAAAAATTTTAAAATTCAAATCGAATACAGTTGAATTTCAAAAATTGCAAAATATCTTTTACAATTCAATTAACCTCATACATGCACAGATAATTAAATAAGAGTAATGAGTATATATTTAGTATTTAATTAGTAATTAAACTCTATATATTTTAAGATATCGATTTTAATAAGGATAATTATCGATTAATTAAAGTATTTAAGTCCTATATAAAATACAATTTACCAATCGTTCTATTTGATATATATATATATATATATATATATATATATATATATATATATATATAGAGAGAGAGAGAGAGAGAGAGAGAGAGAGAGAGAGAGAGAGAGGTTCTAGAGAAAATCATGCTATCAAGAAAACTAAGAAAACCAATCTAAGACCATTAATATATTATAATTTTAATATATTTAATTTGATATATGGCAATGACATTTTTGTGAATAGTTTCAAGAATATGGTGTACATATAATACACTTTTCATATAATTATAGGCGTGTATCTTGTCAACATGGAAATAACGAGATATTAGGGTTTGATAGCAACAATCAGAATCTTGATATTTAAGGTAATCAAATAAACTTTGTATATGATACAGATTTTCATCTTAATTTTTCACGTTACATAGCTACAGGAAAATACAAAGAGTTGAGACTAAAGAACACTACGAAGAATAGAAGAAATGCATGAGATATGTCTAGTTTGATGAGAACACAACGGGAGATTGTGTTTCTTTTTTGTGTTTTATTAAATACTTAAAAAATCTCATTTTTTATATAACCAGCAAGATTTGGGTGTTCTCTTTGTGGTTCTTTGGTTTGTGATTTGGGTTTTTTTACCCTTAAATGGTTTTACGAATTTTGAACTAATACTTTGGTTGTTCTCTATGTTTGAATTGGATTTGTTTGAGCACATAATTTATTCAGTACCTTGTTATGGGGGTGTTGATACGATCACCATGCATATGGTTTGATTTTTATTCTGAATCTAAGTAGAAGGATGGGTACTCTAGTTTGTTGTTTTATTATGGAGTATGGAATTTGGTAGATGTATGGCATGTGGGTCGGGTTATCATGTGTGGACCATGTGTGTGCAAAATGATCGCTTATTTTTGATATTATTGTTATGTTTATTATGGGGGTTATTTTCTAATGATTTTGCTTTGTTTTGATATTATTGTTCTAATTTTGCAAACCATAAATGATCGCTTTTTAATTTAATTTTAACTGCAGTCAGAGATTATTTTTAATGGTGGTTGCTGCAGATTTTTTAAATTTAAAGATGTGTTTAGCCCCGGGAGATGTATGCATATGCAATGGTGGTTTATCAAGAATTCCGATGCAATATGTGTCGGCAGATCATGTGTGTGCAAGATGGTTAAGCTTTTGAGGATTCCAGATCTGATTATTTTGTTCTTATAGTGGTTCTATTAGTTTATGAAGGTTTTATGTGTAACATATACAAGACCTTGTTATGGTGGGGGGTCACAAAAACAGAAAACGTAGATGGGGTGAAGAGAATGAGGATAAGCCTAAGAACTTCTATATTGTTATCAGCTTTAAGGAGCTGTCGAATTAAACAAAAAGTCCATTCCTTAAAACCTGGTGATGGCCGATTCAGAGCAGGTTGGTGAAGTCTTGTGTGCTCCATATGTGTTTTTGTCGAGATTCAATTGCATTGGTTGAGAGGTAAGCGATTTGGTTAGTCGTATATGTGTAAGGGAGTTTTCAGTCAAATTTACCATATGTGAAGCTCTTTTCGTGTCCTGTTTGTTTTTTCTTCTGCCATTATAAGTGATTGTGCAACTAGCCATGGAGAGTTCTGTTGAATGGGGGTGCTTTAGGAGGAGTTGTCTTGGTGTTATTTGTTTGGTTTATTTTGTTTTTGATTATAATGAGCTATAATTATTGTTTTGTTTGGTATTGTTTCTTAATGAAATTCTTATATTTTTTTAGTGGAGTCATCTAAAGATCGTTGTGTAATTATTTTTTCTACTAATACATTTTTTGTGGCGTCGTCCTCATTTACCAAAAAAACACTTCATAGTTCAAAAAAATTAGTTAATAGAAAAAATAATTACACAACGATCTTTAGATTTTAATTAGTTAATAGAAAAAAACATTTTAATGAATCTCAATATTGAGATTTTTGAAAATGTTCATTTAAAATATTGAGATTCATTAAAATATTCGATTAAAGAATTGAGATTCTTTAAAATGTTCAACTAAATATTCAGAATTTTTTTTGTAATATCATTTTAAAGAATTGAGATTCTTTAAAATGTCTAACTAAATATTCTTTAAAATCCTCCGTTAATATCACTTGTTACTGTAAATAGACAATTGTAAACTACGGAGCCTAGTGCGTTGTAGAAACATATGTCATTGAGGCCACATGTACAAAGACATTACACAGATTGTTAATAACGTGAAAAACTGATCTTCATGATCTTGAAGCTTCTATCCACGAGTATAGCTGAAGGTTCCCATCAACATTCAGCCTCAAAAATTCTTTTTTACATCTGATTCATTATGATCATCATCATGTACATGCCATACAGATTTGGATATTTGATCTAGAAGTTGAAGATCTCTATCGGAACTAAGTACATCCTTCAGAATTGATTCAAAGTGGTTTCCACAAATCCAGTATATACCATCGTTTAATCAAACAGGTGTAGTATGCACCTTACGAACTCTACTTTTAACAATCTTAGCCCAAAAAACGATTAGTAAGTCGAATCATGAAACACTTAAGTGCCTCATCATAGTAAAAGCTCATATTTGATCACTTAACAGAATCTCTGTCGATAACATCAATCACTTCTGTCAATAACATGGATGGCACACCTCCAACCATGATTCTTTTTGTTTTGTTGATGAATCAACTTCTAATGTCATCCGTGTAACACCACTAAAATAATATATGTGATAATTTCAGTGTTCTGTAAACGATTCTGTAGCGATTCTCTAACGATTCTATAACAATATAAAGCATTGTATCTTATATAAAAATATAATATAACAATATAATAGTAAATACATGTCGATTAGTGTAATAAGAATATCTAAATATTAATTTAAATATTTTTTTAATGATGCGGGCTTAATTAATATTATAATAATATAAATATTAATGGATAATAACAAAAAATAAATATTATTATTAAAACTATAATTTAAGGATATATGATTATTTTACAAAATAATAATATTCACACTACATAAATATATTCAAAACTGGAATTCATATGATTGATATGATATTATTACTTACCAAAATTAAAATAGATATGATTTTATTTCTTACCAAATATGATAGAAAGCTGTAAATATATTGTGTATTCTTATTTCCAATACTACCCTTTTATATATACATATGGTATATATTTAATTAATCTGTCTATTATTTCGATCGTTGGATTAAAAATGAAATCAACGGTGATTAAATGAGTTTTCTGGTTTTCTCAAATATATAGGTTTTCTTAGGATCTGTATATAGAGTAGGGATCTAAAGAAAACTTTTTAGATAGAAAACTTAGAGACCATCATCTACACCGTTCATTATAATAGTAGCATATATAATTAACAAAATTGTAATAGTTCCCAAATATATGTAAATAAATGTCAAACAACTGAAAAGGAAACTAATATTCTAATTTAATAGTCTAATTTAATATGAACCATCAGATCAATTAGAAATCAACGGTTGATAAAAGTACCTTAGTTTTCTTCAAAATATTGGTTTTCTTTTGAGCATTCCCCTATATATATATATATATATATATATATATATATATATATATATATATATATATATATATATATATATATATATAGGCAAATGCTCAAATAGAAACCAAGTCAAATCTAGAAACTAGAAACTAATCTAATCCACATATTTAATCTAATCTAATGGCCCCTAGAGGGCACCTCAGACAATTAAAATACACCCTCTCATACACAATATCATCTAATTCCCTCCGTTTTTAGTTTGAATTTTTCCGCCAATTGGAGAATCTTTTTTTAAATCTAACTTCACCACATTTTTTCTTATCTCTCAACGATCAGTTTGCATACCATATGTGCTATATTCCGGCGACTTCCATTTTTCCGGCGATCTTCATATATATTTATTTAACAAAACTGGTGATTTTTATGATTCTTATAATACAAATTAGTGATTTTTATAGTACAAATTAGTGATTTATCTAATATAAATTAGTGATTGCATTTTTTCTGGTGATTAATTTTGAAGTCGCCGGAATATAGTACATATGGTATGCAAATTGATCGTTGGGAGATGGAGAAAAATGTGATGAAGTTAGATTTGAAAAAAAGTTTACCAATTGACGGGAAAATGGAATTAAAAACGGAGGAATAAAGTTAGTTTCTATTGGATTAACACCCTATATATATATATATATATATATATATATATATATATATATATATATATATATATATATATATATATATATCTTACGCTCTAGCCGTAAAGTTGTGGAGAAAAGCATTACGAGATATAATTATGCTTATAACTCTACAAACATGCATTAAGTCGTAAATATCTTTATACATCTAGTAAAAAGTTATAGAAAATATGTTATTATAAAATTGGATACTCGAATATCATATATATATAATTTTTGATTTAATATTGGTCTCAGTTTATTTAACTCTAACATGCACAGGGTTTTTATTGTTTATGTAATAGTACTTAGTATTATTATCCTGGTAATTGTACGAGACCACATGTTTTTTGTTACGTTATAGTTGTATTTAGTTGCATCATACATTACACTTCGAGAAAGACTTTCAGTTTAAAGTAACGTTTATATTTTTTTATATATAATGATGAATTACATATATATTTATTTAGCAAAAAAAAAGTGGGCATCTTCTTTAGTTTGTATTCTCGTATACTTGTTACAAACATAAGTTTTGTTGATCAAAAGGTGAAAGTCCCAAATTATTGCACGTTAAAAGAATTGCTCAAGACAAGAGATCTTAGATTATATAAAGAGACAGATTTAAAATATCAATTGTGCATATAGTGCTTGCGTTATGCCATAAGTTGATGTGCGTAAAATGTGTTGGACACATTTTTTGGGTTGTTGACGAGATCTTTGGATACAAATAAATGGCTTGAGCAATCGGATATGAATGAAATATATTCTTTGTATCAACAACAGTCATGTAATTTTCAATTAAATCGTCTTTATTTTAACAATTATGTTGTTATCTATGTTTTGAGGTGTTTACTCTGAATTGTATTTCTATGAAAGTTACAATTAAAAAGAGAAAGTTTGTGCCATTAGCTGGGAATAGTCAACCCCACACTCCAGTTATTTCCAAATCAAGAATATTTTATTTTTGTGAGACTATACTCAATATCATTATTATTTATTCTGAAATTTAGCACATACAAATGATAATATAGATAAATTTCAAACTCCCTCGATAGGCACATGAAGTTTAAATGAAATGATAACTGATGCTCCATGTAAGATTTTGAATAATAATTTCCCAAACCATTTGGAGAAACTAAACTGTAGTTTATTTAACAATGATAGTTCAACTGACGAGAGTTTCGATGACATCGGTTGTTCTGATATTGGTTAGTCTATTTTTAAATTATAAAATCATTTTTTAGGTTTCTTTGTATTTTAATGTTTGTTTGTCTCAATTTTATGCAGAATCCTCCACAGTTATTAGTGTTGAACATAATGATTATTGCATGCTAGCTTAGTGATTACGGTACAAAATATATTCAATATTGAAGGAATTTGACATTGTTTCAGTGATTCTGATACATATTTTGTAATGTACATGATGGTGATATTGATGATATAATGGATTTTGCTACGAAAGAGAATATTGGAACAAAAAGAGGTGTGCCAAAGTCAAATTGTAGTTGAAGACTGTTCTTTATTGAATTATTATATATCTACGATGATATAGACTAGTCAGTTTCAAGCAAACTAAATTGTGAATATTTTTCAATATAGTACTGAAAGAATATGTTAGATTGGGCGGTTCAACAGTTAAATGTGAATATTGTAAATCTTTTATATGAAAAGAAGAACGTGTGAATAAAATGGTGAAACGTGGTTAGCCGAAGTTCTCTCTGTGTTCTCTCTCTGACTGCTAGTTTAAATTTTCTTTTTGTAATTATAAGTTTATTATTTTATATATAATTATCTTCTTAAAATTTTAATTTTTTGAATTAACTATATTTTTTAGTTAATTCAAATTATAACGGATTAGTCGATCAAAAGATCACTAACTTAACTTGTTATATAAATAAATTTTTAATATTTAAAATATAATTTTTTAAATGATATATATGAAATAGTTATATATTTTGCCTAATTCTAAATACGAATTTTTATAACTCAATTCTAGTCTCTATATTATAATTTAATAAATTATAAAATATACACATTATATATTATTGTACCTTAAAATTTTTATTTTTTACATAAATTTAATTAATTTTTAATTAATATAAAATTTATTTTTAAAAATCAATTATTTTAAAAGGTTCAAATTTCATATATAATAATTTATATTTTTATAATATTTTATAAATTTCAAATCGTATATATTGATCAATTCATTATAATAATATATAAATATTCGTTTTCATTTAAGATACTTACCTATCGTAATATATTTTATATTTAATATTGATCAATAGTATTTTGTATACACATTACTTCTTATTTAAAATTGTTTTATATTGATTCTAATAATCATATATTGTATTTTATCATATCGTGTACTTCAAATCTTAAATCAATAACATAAACTTCATTTTTTTTTAATAATATTGACTTATATATTGAGTAGAGTATTCTTATTATTTTTATACAATCAATGATTATATTTTTGTGAATAATTTCTTTTTAACTTAACGATATATAAAGAAGATTAAGATCAAATACATTCGTGTATTTTTCGCTATGGTATTTGCACTCATGTTCACAACACCCTTCATGCTATTATGAAGTATTTACATATTTTGAGTTCAAGCACTTATGGAGTGCTTGCTTTTTTCATTTATTATTATGATAAAACGAGGAGATTATAGTGTTGGGTTAAACCCAATATAGTAGTACGAGATTTGGTGATTGAGGACAAATATGGGTAGTATAATAATTGTATTTGGATAATTATTATGGATGATAATAATTATAATTGAAAAATTATTATAGATGGTTTGTTTTGGTCACAAAGGTAAGTAATTATAAACCAAGTATGATTAGTCTTGGTGGTTAAGTTTGAGATGACTATATATACATATTCATTATATGTTTGATTTGTGTGCTTAAACATGCAGGTTTAGGTATCACTTGGTACGTGGTTGTTCCACGTATATAGGTTTAGAAACACCGTGAGGTGTGAAGGATGCTTGAGTATTGTTTGGCTTAAGTATCGTGCGAGTGAAACACCACTTGGTGAGATTGATTGTATTATTGATTATTGTTTGCATTAATAATACAAGTTAGGACACGGGTTTTCCGTGTCATATAATTTTCTTGTGTGTGTTTTGTATTGTTTGTTTATCTCGGGATTTGCTCCCTAACAAGTGGTATTAAGATCTCAGGTTCGTGATGGATATGGGTGGAGAAAAATTTGAGATTGAATTGTTGCGAAGCACTATGAAGGAGTTACGTGCTGCATGGACTATACGGTTGGGCCTTGCACCGAAAATCATGTTTGGGTTCGAGGTGGAAGAAGATGGAAGAGTTCATTAGAATTGTTTCAATGGCTTGATGAACCAATGGAGAAATTTGGGTGAGACTAGTGTTCTTATTCAGGAGACTGAAAGATTGATGAAGCAATGATCGGGTGGCTCATCAGATGGAATGGCACTCGTGGTTGATGCACGTAATTTCCGATTGTGATGCACTGTTATGAGATGCACCGTTATGATGATGAACGGTGAATTGGAGGACAATCAAAGATTAAAGAACAAGCTGCAGAGGTTCTTGTTCGAGGGGAGGTTGGTGAATAGATGTCGATGCATTGATGGACCATTAATTCGGTTGTTGAACTGTATTGGGTTTAATGGGAGGATTGTTGGGTTAAACCCAATATGATAGTACGGGATTTGGTGATCGAAGACAAATATGGATAGTATAATAATTGTATTTGGATAATTATTATGGATGATAATAATTATAATTGGGCAATTATTATAGATGGTTTGTCTTGGTCACAAATATAAGTAATTAGAAACCAAGTATGATTAGTTTTGATGGTTAAGTTTTAGATGGCTATATATACATAGTCATTATATGTTTGATGAGTATGTTTAAACATGCAAGTTTAGGTATGGCTTGGTACGTGGTTGTTCCACACATATGTTTGGAAATACCGTGGTTGTATGCAAATGATATTATATAATTTTAATTTTAATAAATATAAATATTGTAATATATATTAATAAATTTTTGAATTTAATTATTTATGTTTAAAATCAGGTGACTTATTTTTAAACTAATTAATATTGCTATAGTAAGTGTACGAATTTATGTTACACAAATGAATAATTCATGTTTATATAAAAATATATGAAAACGAATTATATAATATATTATATAGGTGTTTAAATCAAAATTTTATAAAAAAGATTATTTCTGCAACTATTCTCACTCTTTTTCCTAATAATTATTTTTCAATTTTTTTGTGATTTGAACATCAATTATAAATAGAATAATAATTTATTTTATGTTTAATATTATAATTATATATAATTAATAATATATATTTGATTAGAATATCCAATAATAAATTCAAAAAAGTGAATATATAATAACCTTTTAATGATATTTAATTTATATATTAATTAAATATATAATAAAAATAAAAATTATTATCAAAGAAAATTAATAAGAAAGTCAATAATTGAATAAATAAATTTAACAAATTCAATCAACACTCAATTTCTATATTTGCAACAATTGGTTAAATAAATAAATAAATTTAGCATAACATAATTTTAATTTAGGTATGAATATATTAGTTAAATTATATATGTTATGACATTCTATGCTATATTATAATAACGGAGAACGTTTTTTTAAAAACTTGGGATGAACTATAAAAACGATCATAACGGTCCAAGGTCAGCCATAAAAACAATCTTAACCATCCAATTTTATTAAAATCTAATTCTAGAAAAAATATATCATACATACAACTCTATCTCCATATTCCTCCTTATATACAACTGCTCACGGATAATATTATATTGTATTTAAATTATATTATATATTTTCTATTTTAAGGATTCTACTTATCCTATAATTTTTATTTAATATAGTCACATTCAACTCAATTTCATCAACATTCAAACTCTTTTATTTATTTAAAAATATGATTTATCATTAAATTTTATGAATATTAATATATAAACATTATTGTATAAAAAATGTAAAAAGAAATTAATAATAAAATAAATTATCATATTAAATTAAGTATTTAATATATATATATATATAATAATCAATATATAATTTATTAATAACATCCGTGTTTATTATAAACTTATAATTTATATTAATGAACTTATTTTAATATTTTAAATTATACTAAGTGGACGTTACTATAATTATATATTTTATGAACCAAATTAAGAGCATAGATCTTCCGTGAACTTAAATATAGTCCAATTTTAGATAAACAATATAAACGATCATAACCATTCAATGTTAATGAAATCTAATTTTAAAAAGAATATATATCATACATACAACTCTAACCCCCATAATCCTCCTTTTATACAACTTCGAATAATATTATATTATATTTAAAGTATATTATATATTTTCTACTTTAAGCTTCCTACTTATCGTATAATTTTTATTTAATATATCATTAAAGTTTATGAATATAAATATTAATATATAAATATCATTGTATAATAATATACAACTCTAACCCCGATAGTCCTCTTTTTATACAATTTCTTACGGATAATATTATATTAACATAAATTCTCAACGTCATAAAATTTTATAGTAGATATCAAAAAATATAATATTAAAAATAAATTTACCTAAATATTAGTCATTCATCACGGTTATAAGCTTGTATTTAATAATTTATATTAGATTAAATATAAATTTATGGTTCATGTACTTTCCTTATTCTAATGAATGCAGCGTATATAAAAAATATAAATTTATGAATTTTAAAAAATTGTAGTTGGTGTCGATTGAAAGCTGATTTTGTCGAAATCGATATAAAGCCTCTTAGATAGAATTATTTAAAAAAATTATAAATTTTATATGGATTTCAAAATAATTAAAAAAGTATTATAAACTTTATCAAAATTCATCATTTTATAAATTAAAATAAAAAAATTGTTAAATTTTTAAAAATATCTTATTGTCAAACTAAAATATACTGAAATTTTAAAAGACTTTGAAATTTGTATTAAATATTACAAAATTTTAAAATTTTAATGAAATTTTTAAATTCAAATCGAATATACTTGAATTTCAAAAGTTCCAAAAAGTTATATAGAATTCAATCGACCTGATACATACTTGCACAGATAATTAAATAAGATTAATGAGTATATATTTAGTATTTAATTAGTAATTAAACTCTATTAATTTTAAGATATCAATTCTGATATGGATAATCATCGATTAATTAAAGTATTTAGGTCTTATAAAAACACAACCTTACCAATCGTTATATCTCATACATATATATCTTAATCCTACGTTCTAGCTGTAAAGTTGAAGAGAAAAATATTATCAGGTATATTTATGCTCATAATCCTACAAGCAGCATCATGAATATCTCTATACATGTAAAAAAAGTTATATGAAATATGTTATTATAAAATTAGAGACCCGAAAATCATGTATATAAAGTTTTCGATTTAATAATGGTCTCCGTTAAACTTTAACATGTACGGGGTTTTAATTATTTATCTATTAACATTGACTATTTTCTTGGTAATTGAACGAGTTTACGTGTTTTTTATTAGGTTATAGTTTTATTTAGTTGAAGATTTTGAGTTTAGAGTAAGGTTTATGTTTTTTTATATATAATGGTGAATTACATATATATTTATTTAGCAGAAAAAGTGGACATCTTCTTTAGTTTGTAATCTTGTATACTTGTTACAAACATAAGTTTTGTTGATCAAGGGGTGAAAGTCCCAAATTATAATACGTTAAAAAAATTGCTCAAGATATCTTAAATTATATAAAGACAGACAGATTTAAAATATCAATTTTGCATATGGGGCTTCTGTTATGGCATAAGTGATGTGCATAGCGTAGAAAAAAAATTGGGTGTCCGTAAATAGGATCCTGGACATAATGTAGATTCTGGTCGACATTGCTTGAATAATATGATTTAGTATGTTTATTTTTAATTATATTTATGTACAATCTTTGTCACTAATTGCAGACTTCAAAGGAAATATACATTGTTCATTGTAAATGGCTGCACCACTAAAATCGTCAATTTACACAGAAGAGAGCAAGAAAAATGGTTGCATCGGCATTAAGAAGCCTGGGACGGTAAGTTTTCAATGGCGGCCTACAACAAGGAATGGTATTGATCAGTTAAAAGAAAGGAGCCTCGAAAATACATTAGCTTCCACACGAAAAACTAGCTGCAAATCTGCCATCATTAGTGCACCATTGCCTTCGGAATCTAACTCTTCGAAAATCACTCAAAATGGATCACTAGCTGCACAAGCTAACATTAGGTATAGTTCCAACTCAAAGACGACAATGCAGCATGATAAAGCAGCACCAATAACTTCGAATGATAGGGATAATAGCAGAAATCTGAAACCTATAGGTTCTGGTGTAGGTACTGCAGCCAATCACGTAGGAAAGTTAACAGAGAAGATGCAAACTACAAAAATATCAACCAAATCAGAGAAGACGACAGATGATGGTGATAAAATATGGTTGCCACAGATGGATCACATCGATATAGTTTTGCCTTCATCTTTTCTTACAACAAATCGGGGTTCTTCTAGTGCAGCAATGTCGACAACAGACCATAAAGTGAAGTTGGTTGATGAGATGTTGAAGACGGAAGAATATATAAATTTTATCCTCAATGGCCTAAAGAAAACTAAGAGATTGCCAATCTTCGAAGAGACATGTCCCTCTAGCATGTTCTCAAACACAGAAAACCCACATTAGCTGCGGATTTTGTCAGGAACTTGATGCCAGGAGAGCATAGTCTCTATTACATGCCGGACTCTGCCTGGGACCAAGTACCTATTATTAGCAGTCTGAAATTAACGAAACGAAGAGGACTGATCAAGAATTTTTAATATACACTTATATAGCTAGTTGCTGTTTTGCCTTGCAGCTTATATGGAATAAGATTTTAGGTTGCCGTACATAATCACTATTCACTAGTATATATTTTGATTGTATTAGTTATTTATTGCTAGAGTTTTAGGTTTTTAGCATATTTATACAGTTTCTGCTCACTCAATAGATCAATGTTCTGGTTATATAGTGTACTCTTTGGGTACTGTTGCATATTTTTAAGGATAATAAAGTAGGATAACAAGGTAGACGATCAAACAAAAGTTTAGTTACAACATTAATATCAAATCTTAGTTTACTAATCGAACAATAGGTTACCTTCATAAGAGCAGTAAAGTATAACTCTGCAACATTTTTTTTCATGGATTCCAAGACTTTAAGGCCAAAGATTAATGCTGCTCTGTATAGACTTATACTTTAACCTCTTCGTCTCTCTTCTTCACCCCTTGATTCAATGTGAAACAATGATGTTATTAGTAATGGTTTTCTGAGTTCTACCAGCAATTATAAAACCTTACGATACTCAAACCTGCCAATGTTCTGGGAGGACAAAGTACAACAGCAACAACATTAGAGTAAGTTACAGCTTTCATCAGATAGTTCGGTTATAGAAGGTGATAGAAGTAATTACCAATGTGCGAAACAAATTACAAGAAATAAGAAAGGACTTCTTTATTTAAAGTAAAACGCGGAAAATGGAACATGCATAGAAGTCAAAATATTCTTCCAGTAATTGCGCTACATTTATGATTCATATATCTAAGTTACTAGTACATCATACAAAAAACCATCCTTATTGTTATATTGACGATGAAGGTGCCTTTCTTTCATAGTTATGACCAACTGATCATAAGCTTCCCCCCAAGCATTCTTCATCTCAGGTGACCACATGTCGGGAACTGCTTCCTTAATTGTTTCCAACAATGCAAACTTTGTAACCTGTAAATAATACTAGCTTCATTCAATAAGTGCAGCCTTATTACATCTTTATTTAGAAGAAACAATAGCAAACAATTGTTACCTCAAAATGTTCATCAACAACCCCAACCCTAGAATGAGTAGCTCCCATATCATTTAGAGTTGATTCCTTAACAGTAACTTTTCCAGCCTTGCGAAGTTGTACTGCTGTTTCACAGGTCTGCAAATGCGGGTGCTTTATAAGTATTCGTTAATTGTTACTGTAGTAAAATCTAAAATTTAATTGCCTAAAATTAGTATGCAGCATATGATTTTACAAAAAATTATACATTTGTTAATGCAGGCATGTGATACACTGTAAATTGCCACTATGATATGGTGGAGAAAGATAATATCATATTAATTTACATAAAACATTTATCGCACTTGTGGAGAAGATAACTAACCATCACAAAGACATTCATAGCATGAGCTTTGAGTTTTGCATTTTGTTCTAGAGGAACATCCGAGTCCTTCAAAACTGAACATCTTTTTGACAGTTGGTGCAATCTCGAATATCCTGCAAAATTTGATCAATACTAATGTTATTGCTGTAATTATTTCATTGTTTGTCTTGAGCAACTCATAAATGAAACTATCGCTAACAGTTACACTCGAGTTTTAATATAACAATATGAGAATAAACATCTGGAGCACAGGGTGATACGCATCTGTAGCACCCCATAGAATGCACAGTCGTTATATTTCCAGAAATTCATGCATTTCATGGGGTAATGCGAGGAAATTTAAGTCTTTCTGCAAACACTATCGAATTGCATAACAAGGATCCCTGACAAGGAGAGAACGGTTACTTTAAAAAGAACTTAAGTGCTAGTTGAGCTGCATCCTTCTTCATGACATTAGCAATACACATATCAAGATTTTTCTTTTTCGAGTCCACTACATAACTCGTGTTATGGGACTGAACAATAAATCTTCGTTCTGCTTCCTTCCATTATCTTGACAATTCTGACACTTTCTCTTGATCATATAAAATATAGAAACAAGTACTACGAATATTCAAATGTAACTGAACACCTCTTGTGCAGAAACTTCAATGCAATTATAAAAGATCTGCCACTTCAAATCATCTGTCCCCGGTTCTGTCTCATCTCATGTCTGTCGTCGCACAAAAACTATTTACATATACATAATAAAGTTTACATTGGGAATATGATCTGCGTACATCTGTTTTTCGCATCCCATACTTTTGAATGAAACATTCTGGATACTGGTATATATGATTTAGATTGGTTTCACGTGAAACCAGTGCCCGGAGCGTAACAGATGATACAGTTACTACAGTACATGTGGTGGCACAAAAATATAATACATAAAATCCTATAATATAAGGGATCTTTATTTACTGGCTAGTTCTGGTGCAAATAAATACTGAAAAGTGAAGTTATGAGGGATCCATTCAATTTTCTTCGAGAGTTTGTTCTCTTGGTGAGGCCGATGAAAGCTCTTTTGCAGCATATAGTAGGATGTTGAATGCTCAATCATCTTAAATAGACTAGCTGAGCATAACCCCAACTCCTTTGCATAAGAATCCACAATCTTGGGTAGAAATATCTTCCTCTCATTTTGTATCTTGCACGTAGTCTGAATGTACTCTTCTTTTGCCATTTCAAGTTCTTGGAACAGCCTTTTCGGTGTGTAAATCCGGACCTGCACAAAAGTTGTGAGTTATTTTAGGGCCTTGGTGTTTCTGAAGTTGAGTATAAGTGTAGAAACTAGCTGTTCTACACCAATCTAAAATGTTTTTAAGCGTTGATGAATTATATTTATACATAAAGCAAGAGGAATTGTAGATAGACTTTACCATTGGATCACAGTAGCTTCCTGAAGTTAGAGCAAACTTTAGGAGAGGTTGAGGGCGCCTTGTCTCGTATGCTTTTCTTGCATCTCCAGCCTTAAATTTTGACTTGGGGAATAAGAATGACTGAAACCACTGTAAGAAAATTGGGATTTTCAGCAGCCTTCAACAAACCCCATCATACATGAATTGAATATATAACCTAATAAAACAATTAATTTTGAATTCCCTATGATATGCAAGGCAGGAAATATACTTGACCAGGACGAGGCAAACGACATCCTAATATCGAACATTGTATCATGTCAACACTTATGGTATGGCCTCCAATGTCATAAGCAGCCTGGACAATGCACTTGTTTTCAGGTTTTGGAATCAAAAGGATGCATTCTTGTTCGGAAAATCAAAAAGATGCATTCTTGTTGTATTACCTTTAAGAGTAAGGATGTCCTCTTGAGATTACTTCGTGGGATTCCATTCACCAAAAAGACCTAAAATAATGCATTATTCATGAGGTCAATAACGTTTTTGGCAGTTGCAATAAAGAAAAAAAAGAAATAACAAGATATATGTAGGATGTAGTATATTATTACATGCATCACTAGCACATTGTGTACATTAATCCAGAAAGCTAACTTCTCCTCATGTTTTAGCTTTCTTGGATCAACTTCTTCTAACTGAGAGACAAGGGACCTGCAGACATCCGAATTAGACAACAGAAATGCAACTTTTCAGGGAAAGAATGAATCAATACATTGCTATATACTGACTCCAGGTACTGAAATCGTGCAATACTAATCTTCAAAGATAAGTTCTAGAACATACATTGTACATAATGCAGCAATAAAAGGTACTCTGCAGACCATATGGTAGAACCCTAAATAATCATAAAACTAGCATTGCACATAGCAAAGCCAAAGCCCAAGGCATAGGAAAAGTTGAATGGTTATAGTGAAATATATGTGATGCGCATATATCTATTTAGCATAAAAACAAGTATTCAAGCACTAACCTAAAATGTTGCAGCATCTGTTCAACACCTCTCAATCTCCAAGAATCTCTACAAATTCCCTGAATTTTAATCACTGTAGAGTAGCTTCCACTTAATTCATTTGAATCTTCAATATGAAAAGGTTTGCTAATCCATTTACTGAATGATGAGTCGTCTTTGTGTTGGGGACTCCTATCATAATACTGGACTTCTGGGGGAGAGTAACCCATCGATGATGAGAACGAAATCGGGGATGAAGGTAAACCATGGTTAAATAAAGGGGGTTCAGCAAGTTGGCAATATATAGCTGTAATGCACTTAACCATTTCCTCTGAAAGCCGATTTGGTGTATCTCTTACATGATCAAAGGACTTAACTGTAGCAAGATGCTCTGCAAGACTAACACTCGGAGAATCTTGAGCACGCTGGTGAATGATGTTGAGAAATGAACATTTGTTAGTGTCAAGTACACAATAGACGAAGCTTTTCGCAAAAAAGAAAAGAAAAATATTTGACAACTTCTAGATACAAAAGTTACCTCTAACATTGACAACGGCAAGGAGTGGAATGAGTGCATAGCTTCAGCGTTAGTTGCTCTAGGAGGAGAAGTTCTATAAGAGCAAACTGCAGATTGAGATAGGGATGAGTGGCTACGGTACTGAATGCTAGAATCTAACAATGGCTGCACTCTTAAGATGCCACTACAATTGTTGGCTGGGTTATTTATTACAACTTGGGGAAGCCGTGAAGACATTGAATCGAACATGGAACTATCCTTTACTATATGTTTTGTAGAATTACAGTCCAGGGTGTCTGCAGTTGTTTTTGATATAGTATCAGTTGAACTATAGGAAGATGCAGTTTTCTCGAAGGTTTCCCTGTACTTCGAAAGAAGATACTTCTCCAAATTCTTAACTTCCATCTCCAGAATAGCAATTTCCTTTATTATGTCTTCAGCAGGCTGATTTTAAGCAGAGACAACTATGTAAGTTATTCTTGATATCGACAAAAAAAAAAAGGAATTTCTCTTGAAAGAATACATAAACCTTTGTAATTGAATTTATACATGTGGTCTCATACGAGTGGTTTAGAAGATGTGGATCTTGCTACAATTCATGCAAATCAGTTTATCATATACAAAGAATATAAATAGTACTACCTTTAAGACTGCTTATGCCACTTAAAAATTTTAAGCTGCAGTCTTCAATTATATATGCATATTTACAGGATTTAAGACTACCTTTTTTTCCATTAGAGGATTCTGAGCGTCAATATTTTGAAATTGCCTTTTTCTAGCCTCATTACAGCTCTTTATCTCTCCCATTGACTATTATGAAGAAAAAGAACAATGTAAGAAACCAATAAATAAAATCAGAAATAAATACAGATACTGCAACAAGTAAGAGATAATAGATAAGTTGTTCACTAAAGGATAAAAACTAAAAAGACATAATAAAGAACAGACAAACTCATAGAATATCCAGAATTTGATAGAACCACCACACAAAAATAGGAGAAAGGGATGAGTTCTCACCAAATTAGGATAACCAGAAGCTTTGAAGATGACATCCAGCTTATCCTCCTCCATTGTTTTGTTGATGAAATCACTGTCACCATGAAGAGCCAAACTTTGAAACTTTAACATGGTCACTAGTGCATATATATAATATTTTAATCAGACTACTCTCACTAAAATGCCGCGATGATGCGATAGTCAAGTGTCTACTTTTAATCACCGGGTACAAACCTTGTGCCCATGTTACATTAACATGAGATATACCTCAGTTCGGCCATAAATTATTGAATTTAAAGTTTATATCAGAAGCCAAGAAATTTTTTAATTCTCTCCCTAATAAACATAAACAACTTCTGAATGTATAAATGACCCCCAAACAGTAAGTTGGAAATGTATAACTACCTCTTAGAGAACTTCTGTTCTGAAGTAAAAATTTCAGAGTAGACTTCAGCACCTAAAAAACAGGAGCATGCACTGAAGTACTAAAGGTGGTCACAGCATCTCTGGGCCCTACTTTCTTGAAAAAATGTCACTGGAACACAATATTAAATGCTTCAAAGTATATCCAACAGAAAATGACAAGTGCAAAACAGAAACTAGATCAGAAAATAACAAGAATCCAAGAAACATTAATCTAGTAACCACAATAAACCTGCTACTTCCCCTGCTCATGATGAACATTGTGTATAAGAAAGATATACTAACTTACATGTATACTCAAAAAGCTTATCCAAATCTGTTGTTTTTATCTCAAATGATTATCTTCTGATACACCAGAACACACACACACACAACACTGTCACACTGATGAAATCTGGTGGTGTGCTTGAGGTAGGGTAGACTATTTTGTGACTAGTCACCTACTAAGAAAGTAATATCATCTTTGTATATATGGCTTTTTTTTATGCATGAAAAGAAGAATTATACAACTTTAGATATAAGAAAAAGTCAAGTAGAGTGTTGAGCATTTAATGTTTACTAACACTTAAATAGTAGGACAACATATTCTCTAGTTGTTTGTATAAATTAAATTGTTTTTCAAAGACAAGTAAACAACCAGAAGCAGAGTGGATGGATGTGGTGTATATATATCAAGTCATGGGACCTGGGCTGCCATATACTATCACAATCAAACAGTAATCAATACTTTAGCCTTAACATAGGAGCTAGAGTTAAGCTTCATTTTTAAGTGAATGCATAAATTTAAACACGTGGCACTCCAGTATTTACACGAAATACCTATTCCTACATGTATCGTGTAATCACGGTATGATATGCTATAACAATCGTTTGTCAGATACTCGGACCCTTGTCACTAACCTTTTATAATTATTGACAACATTACATAAACATAGTACTAACTTATAATTAGGTTTCGTGATCACATCTTCTTTTACTCTCCAACTATGGTTCAAATTTTATTCTATTAGTTAATAACATTGACTGAAAATTAAAGTGTTTTATCAAATCTAGCTTGTCCTTTACTACTGAAAGTGCAAATAGTATTGTGAAAAAGAGTATCATTTTAAAGGATTGCACATACAAGAGAATAAAAGCTTGGAAAAGCATTAGCAACCTCAAAAGGGCTGAAAGGTGAAGGTCAAAAGAAAAGCTAAAAGAAAGTTTTTGCTTGCTATGAAATGACTTGTTTGGTATGGTAGGCTAGACTTGTTTCAGTCCCAATTTCTTAGTTGAAGGTATGGCACCAGATTTAGGGCCCATTTTGTTTGATGGATATACAGTTCTGCACCCACAGGCATGCACTGAGAAAAGTTTCAAAAAATCTTTATTTCAATTTATATGTTCCTTTGTTCTCTGAAGAAAGAAAGACAAAACACAATATCATACTATCAACTATCATTAAGGTTATAAAGTTATTTTTTGTTGTGAAAAGCAACTCCTGGCAAGTCATTCTTATTATGTTATCAAGCTGATATATTTGTGATGGACAGACCATTTATGTTCTTCTTTTTTGCGAATTTTTACGAGTTATTATGTTGAATAATATGACCCTATAAGCCCATTTCCTAACACCTTCTTGAGATTTTAGTAGAATTGGTAATTTAACATATCGTCATCTTGTTCCTACGAGACTAATACTCACCGGAGCCTATTGCGACTAAAAATTAATCCCAAGAATCGATATTGTCAGGTTGGGACAAGGTTCTTTCTATGCCTTGGGAGCCCAAGCCCAATGCAATTATGCAATACAAATAGTGAAATATTAATTGTTGAGACAAATGCAATACAATTTGCCAAAATTTGTCAAGACAATTAATCTGGAGATTTTTATGGATACATGCATCCAGCTGTAGGCGCTCTATAATGCCATTCATTTTGAGTCCGATGTTTCCGATAGATATTTCATGAAAAAGAACAGACAACAAGCATGTTCCCGTCTCTTAAGATGATATACTTGTGTCAATGAGTGTGATTTTATTGATATGTAGTCCACTTGGAATATAGTAATTTGTGTGACCTGTGAGAACTATAATTTCTTCACCGTTTATAATTGTACCCGTTTATATATTGACACTTAATCCTTTAACATAATCACGTGAACATGTTATAAGAATTCACCGTTTATAATTGTACTCGTTTATATATTGACACTTAATCCTTTAACATAATCACGTGAATATGTTGCAAGAATTTCCTAATCGGTGAATTTTTTTTTATAATACCATTCTTTTTGCGTATCAGACTATGAATTCAAGACTGCAGTCTGAATATCTTGAATTGAAGTTTTATGTAGCTAGACGAAATTTTTTGCTAATATTTGCAGTAAGTGAATCACAATGTTTTCACGTACCAAAACAACTATTCAACCATATCGTGCTTATTAAGCGCAATACTATACTGTAACGTACATTTGTCGAGACCGGATCCAAATTTGTCAACATAGTATCTTCCAAATAACCGAAGATCATTTCGTTTCATCTACCAGTATCTAGAAAAAACAATCATGTATCGGTTAGTCAAATTTACATTCATTAAAGAAACTGACAGACATGCTTGCAGACCAATTTAAAGCTTATAGTTTCTTGATCACCTTGTTTAGGGGGATATTAAACAAAAAATTACCAACTTCAAAGCTATTAGGGTCATGCAGTAGTAATACTATTATATACAGCAAGACAGAAAAGTGGGTAAAATTTTAAAAGATGCTTACATCTCTAAAAACAATGCATTGGAAGGTCAAACAGAAACATGTTTGAAAAATCACATCGCTTCAATTCATGAGTTTCAAAAAAACCAAACTACAATTTGATGAAATGAAAACAATAATTTTGAATGAAGTGCCATGTGTAATTTATATTAGTTGATCAGAGTTTTTTGACTTTGGAACCTTTGTTTCTGTGACTAGCTGCAGGGAACCTATCTCTGTCTAGTATAGTTTTAGGTGGGAAGCTTCAGAAGGCATTATTTTTATGATCAATATGTTAAATTTAAACAAAGCTCGAATCTTATGACCTAGTTTTACGAACACCATCAAGCAGAGACATATAATAATGTGTGTGAATCTTGAGGAGATGAAGGAAACCTAGAAAAAACACGAGAGCGAACTTTCCAAAGGTGTTCTTATTAAGTTAGTCAATGGTAATGATAAGAACAAAAAGGGCATCTCAATACCTAGGTAAACCAGTACCAGGCTCTTCTTCTCATGTCTCTGTCTGCTGGAAATTCTCGAAAACTAAAACCCCATCAACATAGCATATAATTAATGAAAAAACCCGAATGCCGTATATAAAAAGGGTTTTTCTAATTTGCGCTTATGGGCACACACTAACTACATCTTGATGAGTTACACAATTTTTCATTGGTTCCCTTCTCACTAATAATTATGCCCCCATGTATGCACAAAAATCATCACCAATAAAAAATTGACAACTCATCAAAAAGTAGTTGCTAGTGTGTGTCCCGCACACACTAGAAAGACCTTATAAAAAAATGCAAAAACCAAAACCTAGTCAAGAAAATGCAATACAAACACAGATATTATCCATATACCGAGTTTAGTCACAAGTTATTGAAGATGTCGACTAAGATTTCTTATATATATATTTTTTAGAAATATTTGGAGAAACTGCAAAAGCTGAATAAACAAAAAGTGTAAAAAAAATGAACACGACTGAAGATGTTGAAAATAATAATAATAATAATAATAATAATAATAACAATAACAATAATAATTAAGTTATGCATATCTTTTTTAAAATATCTGGAGAAACTGCAAAAACTACAAAAAAAAAACGAGAAATAGTGTAAAAAGAATGATCATAATCAGATTGAACAATAAAATACAGAAAAGAAGAAATATATATTACCTTAAAACATTTAATACATAATACCAAGAAACCATAAGAAGCAAAATACTAGCTATCATCTGCTCATCCTGACATGCATGCAAATCCTAATAAAACACGGCACCCTATAAGACAGCCCAACCTCCCAAACTCCCAGCATCAGAGTTTTAAGTTTGAAGTACAAGACAATTGATAAATCTTTGCCCACAAACTAATGTGATACACATCCTGGATCCCTAGTGAGATTGGAAAAGGACCAAAAGGTTATAAGCAAGAACCTAAATGGAAAAATAAGCATCCAGTTTTTTTAAGGGGGAGACTCCATATTGTGCACATATGAAGATGAGCAATCAAGATGTCTAATTTGGGATGCAAAAAAGGTTCAGAATCTAGAACCAAACTTGTCCAAATCATAAAGCAGAGGTTCAACTTTGCCGAGGTGACTGCCGAGCCACACTAGTCCAATAGATAATAATCTCCAAAATACTATCCATGAAATTGGCATACAAGAACTATTGCAACTACCATTGTATGTCGTGCAACAGTTTGCCAAATTCAAACAAAACTTGCATATCCGTCTGATGGCTCCAAAATAATCGTCACTTTTTTTATAATTAGATATGTAAAGCAAGTCTCAGTTCTTGCTAAGAGAAAGTACGGATTTAGCACCCATAAAATTAAACATGCTATGTATGATATGTCGATATATAATCTTACAAAGAGAGGACAATTTCCAAAAACACAACATTCTAGCCTTCTTTTTAATCTCAAAAGGGGAAAAATTTGTTGTTTCATCCAATTTATGCTCGGTGCAACTGCAAGAGATTTGTGCTTACTGTTCACAGAAGCAACTACTTTAAATTCAGTTCAATTTCCTTCCATGACTTCTGCAGGCAAGTTAAGATCAAAAAATGCTGCACCAAAATTTTCCATTCTCGGTCTCTTCCGTGAAGAACAACCACTCTGATCTGAACTCCCAGAACCTGATGGTTGAAATGATTCCAATGTGCATCCTACAAGAATTTATGTTCAACACACCGCTAATAAAATAAAGAAATATTTAAAAACTAGCACCATAAATGGAAAATTGGAAACAATATATAATCATCCTTTACCAAGTGCTTAGTAATATATAATCGGCCTTTACCAAGTGCTTAGTATCCTCTGTGACTATTATACTAGCAGTTAGAAAGTTCTTATGCAAATTCTTTCCTAAAGAAATTGATAGGGTTTATAGGATTTCTAGCAATAAGAACAGAAAGGGAAAATATAATGTTATAGTTATGAAGTCAACTGATCTATGTTTCTGAATGACTGTGATGTCTTGGATGGTCGACTATAATTTTAAGCTGTCTTGTCAGTTAGTCGAGAATTTATCAAGCAATTGGTGTAAAAATTGGTTTAAACCTCTACCCAATCAAATTAATTTAGAATTTTTTATCAATTTTGATTTTTTTAATAAAAAAAAGCATTCGTTTAGCCAATAAACAATTAGCTAGTTCAATCAACTGAAAAACCTACCTAAACCCTATTCATTACAAAACAGAGGAGTAAAGGTGTAAACCAATCAAATTAATTTAGATTTTTTTATCAAAAACAAATCATTCGTTTAGCCAATAAACAATTAGCTAGTTCAATCAACAGACAAACCTACCTAAACCCTATTCATAACAAAACAGGGAAGTAAGGTGTAAAATTTAGAACACAGGAAGGGGGGGGGGGGGGGGTCTTATCCTGGTCTTAACAAGCTTGCTGCTTGTAGCCTACCTCTCCCTGATTAAACAATAGCTATCTGCTTAATCCTACATGATAATATATGCCTTAATTTGGTCATATAACTTACCCATGGAAATTATCTTGTATGATAACTATTATATAAATACCTAGTGATTAGCGGGTGTTTGGGTAAGGATTTTTTCTACTAAGAAGTGGAAAATAAGTTTAACCAAACGCCCTCTTATCAAAGACTAGATACATGGTTCTACAAGTAGAGTAGGAATTACCTAACAAGATAACTTGAAAAATAATACATGTCTTTATATCTCTGTACTATAAACTTGGTAAATTAAATTAGGTCACAATATGTAACTGATGACAACATAATCCTAAGGTAGCGAAATTCCTTTTCGGGCAAGTTCCGACCGCACGAAAGGCATAACAATATGGCACTGTCTCAGAGAGAGACTCGGTGAAATAGACATGTTTGTGAACACTTTGGGGTGAACACCCATCCGAACAAGTAGGGTCAATAGTTCAGCATTTAGGCCGTAACATTTAGCAACAAAAAAATCTCACCCAAGAAGTGCTCTCTGAACCAAGCTAGATAGTCTCCTATCACTAGGCTCACCAACCAACCTGGACTTTCCATTCTTATTTTTCCTACCGGATAGGATATCAAAACCATAAGGCTTGTTTCCAGCCATGAGTTCCCCTAAGGCTTGTTTCCAGCCATGAGTTCCCTTGCGACATAAGCGCTCTTAGGCAAGCCGGGCCATTTCATCAAATCTTTGAGAAGGGGCCAAATCCCGTATTTGATGGTCAGCGTGGCGATAGGCTTCGCTTCTACGACTGCCTTCCCAGCCATTGCAAACACCGAGTGAGAACACTAAGGGGTGCACAAACAATGCCGTTGCACGGGGATGCGAATATGCGATTCGCCAAGCTGGGGCAAACAAAGCCGTCCGGCCCTACCGGATTAGGAAAGCGAAGTCTCTCAAAACAAACAAAAAGGTGTGTACGTCGTGAGTGCCAGTGATATACGGGAGGAAGGTGGGGATGACGTCAAGTCCACATGGCCCTTATGGGTTGGGCCACACACGTGCTACAATGGCAATTACAATGGGAAACAAGGTTGTAAGGCCGAGCGAATCGGGAACGATTGCCTCCGTTAACTCGGGAACATGAAGTTGGAATCGCTAGTAATCAAGGATCAGCATGCCGCGGTGAATATGTACCTGGGCCCTGTACACTCCGCCCGTCACACCCTGGGAATTGGTTCTGCCCGAAGCACCTGGACAGGAAGACCCTATGAAGCTTCTGCCAGGACGTGGTGAATTCCTGAACTGTTTGAGGCTATTTTTGGTGTTTTCAGTTATAAATGCAGAATTAACAAATAGAGAGATTAAGACAGATACAGAGAGTTTAGAGAGAGGTCAGAGAGAAATGAGAGAGATAAAGGCAGAAAAGAGAGATTTAGCAGAGAGTCAGAGATAGAGAGATTAGAGATACAAACCCTAGAGAGAGAGTAACCCAAGTTTTGAGAATTCAAGAGAACGTCAGGAGCCGGTCAATATGCTTCTCTCATGCCTTTCTTCGTTCATGGTTTGTGTCCTACGCGTAGAGGAACCACACCAATCAAGTATGATAAAAAACTTAACACCTCCCATTCTTATTTCTTTTTCAGTACATCCCTTCTCTCCCACTTCACACCTCAAAACGCACCGTTCCGTTTTTATAGAGAGAAAGACGCTTTCACATCTTCTTCACCCGAAACAGAAATGGTTGGGGAGAGGAAAGGTTCCTTTTTTACGGTACTCCAGGGAACGGATCCAGTGGAGACGGGGTGGGGCCTGTAGCTCAGAGGATTAGAGCACAGGTTTTGGGGTTTGAGGTTTTGTCAGTGGCCTCTAATCTCTTCCTAAGTGGGTGTTACATGGAAGACTAGTATTGCACTTAGTCTACTAGTCGTCTAGCCCGTAGCCTATACACTGTCAACTGAATTCGGCTAGGCGTCAACAACCTTGAAAAAGATAGATTTGTGTGAAACATGAAGGATGATCCAAGGTAAACCCAAATGGTAGAAAATGAATAATTAGAGGGAAGGGTATGATTGCAAAATTTAGCATCCCATTCTTTCCATACCATTTGTGTGACCTCCATAATCTAAAATATATAAAGTGTTCAATCGTGTCTATTTAAACGATAGACTGAATTCGTCTAATAAATTATTATTATCATAGTACCTCATAGCTCATCTTTGTATAGATAGCACAAATAATACCTGTCATATATCTTAAAACACCAAGTGCATAATGAGAAAGAAATAAGTTGAAACCAGTTTACCGTTATTATCTTCATCAGGTTCTTTAGCAGTACCAGCATTACAGGCTTTAGAACTATGACTAAGCTCAGTTGCCTTCTCAATGCCTTTCGAATGGTATGGAGCTATGTTGTGGATACCAAATAGGAGAGAACCCAATAGATCATTCTCAATGCATTCATACCTGCAAAATATTAGCATTTAGCAAGCAAATGAGTTTCAAGATATTGACTCAATTTAGAGTTATGTGACAGTCACTCACATTTTCTTGCATAGATTATCAGTAATCACACAGAGATTGATTACTTGCATCCTTATATCCATGACTTGCTCCTCAGGAAACTGATCAAATGGCTCCTCAATACACTTTGATAGCTTCTCCACATTTGCTTCAAGCTGCTGCTGCTGGTCCTCGAATAGATTCTGTTTAATCTCCCGTTCCTTTTCTGTCATCTCACCCTTAAACAACTCACCTCCAAACATATAAAAGGCAAACGGGTACGAATATGAAAGAGAGCGCCTGGATCTGAAAAGTCTGTAAAGCCCATTTGTAACCCAAGTAAAATCTCTTGCACTTGGATCTCTCTTTTCCAAATTCTCAACCTTCTCCCTGATAGTCTCCCTTAGTGTAGATTCCTGCTTAAAAGAATCCGTATGGGCTTTATACATATTATGATAATGCATGTACCTATAGAGGTCTCGCTTCGCTCGTTCAGAGTTTTTTTCCATGTCATCTTTAAACCGTCCACAACTATGCCCGCTAATACTTGACCATGTATGGTCACGACCAGTTGCAGCACCACATAGCCAACTATTCAAGAAAAAACGTAGTCAAAACAGATTATCAATATATAAACAAAAAAAAGACACAAGTTGTAGGCAAGAAAAAAGGGTAACAAAGCTGGCAAGTACATATAGCAGGCAACAGAGCATAGAGATAATGAGTCATCATTATGCAACTAGCAGGTACCTTCCATAATTGGATAGAACGAGAGGTAAAGAAGTACGATAATTAAATAAATAATAGGGTCATACTACATAATCTAATTACTCTCACTCCAAGGATAAGCTGCAGATGTAATCGAATGATTCTACTGAATGGACTTGTATTGCTCCCTCAACCTAAGCAACATATCAGTTCTTGTGCAATCCTATTCTGGGCCAAGTAGAAAGACAGCCAGGTTTGGAACCAACAAATTTGACAAGAATTAGCGAAAGACGATGGACATGGAAGAAATCTATAAACTGAATCCCTATTTATACAAAACTACAAATAGCAGATGGTTATGCATTAAATTGTAAAGCGAGATTGTGCAATCATCAAAATTCCTTTTTAAAGAAAATACGTAACACAGAAACATAATAGAACAAATACGCACACAATACTATCTCAAGGATAAGAGAAAGAGCCCACACCAAAAGCATTGCCCACAGATGCAACTGACAAGGTTGCACCCGCCGTTCTTCTCTACAGGTTTGTGACACTTTGGACAAGGCTTTGTATGAACTGTAATCCAATTAACTGTTTCAGATTCATCTCTGCATTTCTTTAACCAGAGCTCCCACATACAGCATGAACAAGGTGAGTGTGCTTCAGATAGACAACTAAAGCAGAATTGTAGGCCACATGTACATTCTACCTCACAGAATTCATCATCCTCGACACGTATAGCATTCCCACAGTGTGGGATACTTGGGCACCATTTTACCATCTTATTATCTTCTATGTACGATTCCAGTAGAAAACGCTCAAATTTCTCTGCTAAATCAGGGTGCCTCTTGCTGACTAAGTTTCTGATTACTGCTTCATCACAAATGGAGGAACATTTATGAGCCATGCACCTAATACGCTTACTTTGTCCCTCGTTTATCTTCACAATGAAATGCTCTGTCCAACCTACAAATATTCATGAGAAACATAAGAAACCGGAAGATAGTCAAAAATATATGATACTTTGGTATTCAATAGTGTTAAAACTATGCTTTGATTTTTAAAATTTTAATCATTTTAATAATCGATTAATTGGTTAATAAATAAGTTTTTGGATGAATAAGTTTAAGATAAGTTTTGAATATTTTTGAATTGCAGTAGTGTTCCTAGGGATAAGATGTAGAGATATGATATTTCAGTAAGTAATTGGCTTTATATATAGCCCACCCACATAATAAGAAATATGAAACAAGTTCACGTAATGTTTTGTTATTCATCATTCCGACATACACACACATTTAAACATACATATGGCATCAGAGCTGTCTTCTTAAGGCTCACAGACTTGTAAAACACCATAACCAAAAAACATAACTAAAACCATATCCATAAATCATAACCCAATACCATAAATCTTGTTTATATTCAAATCAGGGCAATCAAGTCCAATAACTTTAAAAAATTTGCTCCAAAAGTATTTGATGGAAATAATTATCATATTCGGGTTGTACGTATGGAGACATATATGGAAGCACCGGATCTTTGGGATGCGGGATGCAGTGGAAGAAGAAATTGATATTAGTGTGGAAAAAACCCACCATGGCAGAACTAAAAGTACAAAAGGAACTGAAGATAAGAAAGTTCAAGACAAAGGCATGTTTATTTGCAGCGGGTTTAACAAACATCTTTACGAGTATCAAGACTCTAAAATCACCGAAAGAGATATGGAAGTATCTCAAGAAGGAACATGAAAGGGACAAAAAATAACAATGGGATCAAAGTTCTTAATTTGATTAAGAAAATTGGACTTAAAAACATGAAAGATTCCGATATGATTAGAGAATATTCTGATAGACTTCTTGCTATTGCCAACAAGGTACGACTTCTTGGATCCGAATTCTCGGAATCAAGGATTGTACCAAAAATTCTTGTTAACATACCTGAAAAAATATGAAACAATTATTGGGACTCTGGAAAATACTAAAGATTTGTCAAATATCTTTTGTGGAATTTATTAATGTATTTCAGGCTCAATAACAAGGGAGAAGAATGAGCAAATGAAGATATAATGGAAGATGCACTCAAAGAAAAGGTAGAAAGCTTAGGAAATGGTGTATGCGCTTATTGCAAAAAAAACAAATCATCCACAAATTAAATGGTGGTAGAGACCTGATAAAGTGCAACAAATGTGGACAACTTGGACACGTAGAACGAATTTGCAAATATCAAGTGCACAAGAAGGCAAAAGAGGCTACTACCCAAGAACTTGAAGATGATGTCTTGTTTTAATGGAAGTTTAAAATATCAAATAGCTCACACTGAAATCAGTGATCATAACACTATGAATGTGACAACTGAAAAATAATATTGACAACCGGTAACTCATTCTCTGTTGACACTCAATTCCAAGCCTGTAGACAATTATTTATTCTGTCAGATCACAACAAACTACTAAGAAAACTAAAAAAAAAACTCAAATCAAGGAAAGCTACTTACAATTGTTGCAAAAGCAGTGGCCACAGTCCATTTTAGTAACCTCCCAACCAGATACATCCTCCATACAAATAATGCACATTACCATAGAGGAGTTCAAAGACGTATCAGGATCATGACTTTCAACCAAAGGTACACCTGCCTGAGCAAACAAAGCAGATTTTCCCTTTTCCACAAGTACCGCAAACAACTTCTCAGCATCCCATCGATAATAAATCAGTAAAGTCCGCGCATGATGCTCCCTCAAAGATAACAGTTCCATAACTTGTCGTAAATCTTCTTTCTACATTACAAATCATCAAAAAGTTAACATAACATATCCAAAAAAAAAAAAGAATTGGATAAACATAATAACATTTAAACTTCAAATTCTTACCTGTGCTGCCAAGAGAGACTCTTTAGTAATTACCTATAAGAAAAGAGCAATTTACGTCATTTCCTAGAGTCTAAGAAAATTAACACAAAACATCACATTGAAAAATCACATATAGACAAAAGCATAACATTTCACTATTAAATTCTAAAATTAAAAAAAACTAAAATCACGAAATCACACAAAGCATAAAAAATAAAAATTTACATGAACCATACACAACCCCAAACAAAAGAATGACACACACACACACATATAAAGAGCAAAACCCAGGGTTTAATAACACTGACAAAAAAATATATCAAATCAGTCTTTTAAAACAAAATACAATTAAAACTCAAAAAATAGCTAAAAACCTAATCTTTAACTAAGAATTAAACCAAGAAAACAAAAATCACCCAAACCATAATAAAAATCAAGAATTTTTTTAAAAAAATGCATTCAAAATACAAAATACAAAATCAAACACCAAAATCATATGTATACACACAAAACCACATAAAGTTGCAATCTTTAACCGACCCCAATGAAAAAAATGAGAATGCACCACATATACATACACATATACACACATACATCACATGGGTATGATTAAAAAAAGGGGGTGATACCATCCATACCTTAACAGAAGAAGGTTTAGGTGGGACCCACTGAGAATCAGACTCTTCATTATCAAGAACATCATAGGAGTCTCGATCAGAATAACACTGGTCTTCTTCACTACTCATACAATCATCCATCTCTGTCTGTGTCTATATATGTATGTATACAATATATGTTTGTGTGTATATATGTATGTATAAGCAAAATTTATGGATCGGGAGGAGAAACCCAATAATTATATATGAAGAAGCGTAGAAATGGTTTGTAGAGGAGAGTAAAAGAGGAGTTTTTTCTTTTTCTTTGCTTTTCTGAGGTGCTAAAACAAGAACACCTTATTATTATGTGAATGGACTCTAGACTCCCTATACTACGTCGTTTTCTAATTTTTATATTTATTTATTTGGTGGGGTTCACTTGATTATTGGTATTATAGTATTTATTTATCAACTTGGGCAGGCATGTATATATATATAAGAAATCGTGTAAAGTATAATTTCTTTTTGAAGATACTTGTAAAGTATATTTTTGGGTAAATTTAAAGAAAATAAAGAATGGGAAAAGGGAATATAATATACTTTTTTATTTGGGATAAATTTAAATCACCTACAATTTTTTAAAATTTATAAATTATTATTAATTCATTAAAATATGAAATGAATATATCATTCTTAGGTTATATTTGTCTGGGATTGTATTTTAAAAAATGAAATCCATATATTATAATTTATATATTATTTTTAGGATTATGATTCTTTAAATTGGCCATGTTCATTTTCAAGGAATAAATTTAGGATTTGATTGATTTTGAAGGAATAATTTTATAATTGGATTATAATTCTTCATGTTTTTATGTTAGATTTCTTTTTAGTGATAATATATGTGGTTGGATTATAGTTTTAAATTTTTCAAAAGATATATACTTTTATAAATTTATATTAAAATCAAAATGACGATTAAACAATATCTTTTTCATTAAATATTAGAATGGGAATTATAAATCATATCCCTTATTTCAAAAAAAATATATTTTAAAAAATTATAATTCTTGAACTACCCACAAATATGAGTGTATGAGGGACTTACTTAGAACCCATAAACCCGACATTGTTTTTCTTGCTGAAACTCTTTCGTTGGATGTCTGACTTAGGGGGTGTTTGGGGGAACTTTTTTCCAGAATAAATCAACTTATTTTAAAACAAAATTAGAGATTCCTAACTTTTTTAAAAAAAAAGTTAACTTTTTTTTGCAATTTATAGAATCTCAAATATACATTAAATACTTGTATAAAAAACATTTATCAAAATATGAAATTTTTACCCGAAAATAAGTCCAAAAGGACTTATTTTAAGGCAGGCCAAACAGGCCCTTAGTGAGTTGCGTGTGAAGTTTGGGTACTCGTATCATTTTATAGTAGATAGTATTGACAAGAACGGAAAGTTAGTTTTGTTGTGGAAATATAATGTCATTTACCAAGTTGTGGGACATTCTACAAATTATATAGATGTTCATATTTTAGAATTAGTTACGTGGAAATTTATATATTTTTATGGTTATCTGGAACAATTTTGGAAAAGGGATTCTTGGTACCTTATTTAATCTCTACACTCTTCGTCTTCTATGCCATGGTGCATGATATGAGATTTCAATGACCTTCTTAGTGCATTGGACTAGAAAGGCCAAACTCCCCATTCACAATGGCTTTTGAATGGTTTTAAAGGTTCTATTTTTTACTCTCCCCTTAACTGAGGTTGATTTGATTGGAAGAAATTATACTTCGTAAAAAAGTAGAGGCGAGCCTAACTAGGTTAGAGCCTAGATAGGGTTTTGGCAATAGTGACTAGTGGGTCAAATTCTCATTATGATCATAATCTAGTTTTACTTGATTTCTTTAGCATCGAATCCTTAATGCCTAAATTCATATTCAAATTTAAAAATATATGATTGAAATAACCTTCATTTCATGTTGAGGTTGATAAAGTCTCAAAGATTATACCGATAACAAGGTGGGATCGTAATTTTTCCACAAATTCATAGACAAACATAAAAGGAAAAAAGAAGATACTTCAAGCTTTAGTAAATCGTATTGATGAAGTATCAGTTAATGAATACTTTATTGAAAGGAATGATTTAGCAAACTCTTGAAACATGAAAAAGCGTACTGAAGACAAAGAGCTAAAAAAATTTGGTGGACTAAAGGAGATATGAACTCCAAATACCTTTATGTTGCAACATCCACTAGGAAGAAAAGGAGTAAAATCATTTCCTGCTGAATAATGAGGGGGATATAATTGAAGATCATGCATGTATGTGCGATATTGTAAACAATTATTTTGAAGATATCCTAAAGCGCCCTCGACCTTAGGTTAACCTCGAGAACCCAATTCGAGGATCCACCAAATACTGACCTTACCTTTTCCTAAATCAAACTTACATTAAATTGAATTTTAATTCAAAAGAATATTTACAACTATATCTCGTTCTACCTCAAAAGTCTATTATACATCACATGTTCACTTTCAACTTCAGAAGATAAGTCTATTACACAAAAACTTCTACCATAGTTTTACATATATCTAAAGTACGAGCTCTCTAAAACATCACGTTCTTACCCTTCCCAAGAGATCCTTCTCCGCAATTCTTTCATGTGAGAATTAGTAAATAAAAAAGTGAGCTACAAAACTCAGCAAGCATAGAGTGTAGAGTGAATTGAGGTTTATTTAAGAAAAAAAGATATTTTATCCGATCCAGAATTAGAAATTCTCAAGAAAAGAATTATCAATAAATTATGATACACAAGTAGTAATAATAAATCAAAAACTATATGATAAATTATATCGTCCAAATATTGGAATCCTGGCCAGCAAAACAATTGGTTTAGCTATACTTCCGAAATCGGAATATCCAATCAATTCAATTAGTTATCAGTGCAAATTTACTTAGTTTTCTTCAAAAAGAAAGAACCAAACATATATTAGTTAGAATAATTAACCAGAACCCATTTATATTAATTAAAAATGTTTGTTATTTGCCCTAACCATAATAAATTTGTAGAAGGGGGGTTTGAATACAAACTCCTTAAAACTTAATCTTTTTAAATTTTAAATGATTTGTACTTAAAAAACTTATAACAAAAATATTTAAACTGATAAAATAATAAAATGAAGGGTAAGAACAACAATATTTAAAATTACTAGTGGTCCTGATTGGATCCACTAGTGTATATTTTTCTCTTTAAAAATTTTTCTGAGTTTGAAAACTTAGCTTCTTTTTACACAGATATTGAACTTATGCTCTTTACAATTTTTTTTTATCTAAGAACAGAGCAAACGTTCTTTATAAAATATTTTGATAAAAGGTTACCCACATCTGAACTATTGCACTTGTTTATATGATACGAGTGTTTACAAATTTTCTAGTCAATAGATAAAATAATATTGTCCTAAACTAGAAAAATACTTCACATGACTATTACATTTGCATGGTGTAAATAGGGAAATAGATTTGTCTCCACATTTCCTCGAAAAAGACATGCTTCTGTCTTTCAAGAGACTTCACAGTCAAGAAAACTTTGATTGGCTTCCAAGTAGTCTTCTAACTAACACAAGTCATGTAGTTAAAGAATTATAAAATAAAATTATATGTGCCTTACAGTTTAATATAGTTTTAAAATTGTATATTAAAGTTATAAATTATAACACATACATTCAATTTATACAATAACTATAAAAATTTGTATTTTTCACATAGGGGTATAAAAATACGTTAAATACAATTCTAACGTACTTGTAAACATCTAATTATATTTATGCTCGAAATATAAATCATATCCTCATATATATGATATTCAACAGAAATATATTAAAATGTTAGTATGCATATGTATTGTAAAATGTTTAACGTATTAGTCGTCTTTATATAGACAATGTGACGTGGATTATGCTCAATTCATGAAATCTTGATCGTCCATTTAGTTTTGGTAGAAGGATAAGATCAAATTAATCTGGCGATTTTGTAATCCACAATTTTTAATTGCATCTGGTTTTGAAATAATAATCCAAAGATTTAAATCGCACCCAATTTTAAATTCTATTACCCACAGTTTTCAAATAACTTCTATCTTATTAAGTTTTATTCTTATTTTATGTTTGAGATTACGAAGCCGTATGAATAGTAATCGTGATAACTCAACACTAGAACATGACAAGTAAATAATACTACGCCTACACAGAAATCAGGAAGAAATGAAGACAAGGCATATACAGTGAATGAAGACATTGGAAGAAGTTTTGAAGTCTACTACAGGTCACTGAAAGAAGTTCATTAATATGTTCAAACCTCAGTGAAGAATAATGTGTAAAGACTTTCAGGGTTTCAGGAGTGTTGAAGATTCAGTATAGAAGTGCCACAAAAAGATTTCAGTGTAAAAGAATTGATTGAAGATACACAGTGTTTGAAGCATAGGAATCTAGAAAGGTGAAGACAAAGGTTAAAGAAGACAGCTGCAGTCTTGAAGTTATACTCACTGAAAGAAGTTCAGTTACACTACACCATAAATGACCTATCGCAACGCCATCCTAGTGAATGTTGCTAGAATATGTTACCTTAGTTATACCACTTCTACCCTACCGTAACATTTTATTTTTTATGTTAGCTTAGCCACAAAATTGGTGTTGCCTTAGCTAGAAAGTGTTCAAGGTTGCAACATATATGCAGAAATGTTAGCTTAGGCTATTAAAAGATGAATATGTTATTTTTTATATAAAATTAAAGGTAAAAGTAATTACTTGTATTAAATAATCAAGTTATCCCTTTCCACCAAAATTCACGCGTTCCCCTTTCCCCGACTCCCCCTTTTTCCCCTTTTCAAGAACTCTAGGTTAACTTAACAAATCATCCCAACTTAACGATTAATGTTAGTTCAATTGAGAAATCCAGGTCATCTCAACTCAGAAGCTCATGTCATCATCTCAATTAAAAGTTGTTCATCTCAATTAAGCTCGTGGCTAATGGTTGTGCATCTGTGGTAAGCTCGTGGTCGTTTTATCTCGTGGGTACATCACATCTCGTGGTTGTTTCATTCGTGGCTCTCATCTCATCTCGTGGTTGTTTTGTTCGTGGCTCGTATCAAATCTATGAATTGTGTCATCATCTCATCTCAAAACCTCGAACCCTACTCAATTTAGTAAGTGGGTAAACTCAAATCTATGAATTGTTTCGATTTATTTTCAATTTGGGGGTTAAACCCTAACTTTTTATAAAAATTTATATAAGTTTATCTTATTTTCTGAATAGGAGCTGTGTTTTGGCTACATTAAATTTGTAGTATTCAAGTTTAGTCGGACTGCTTGTATACATGGTTGCGGATCCCAACATTAGATCTTAATTTCCGTATGTATTCATTTGTGCAGTGATGTTTAAATTAGATGCGAGTCCATGATAGGGAAAGTTAGTTTGCAGTTCTTATTTTGTTGCACTTTTACCTATGTTTGTCATTATTTCAACCATGGATAAAGTCTTGTAAAAAAAATTTCTTGTTGTAAAAATATCTACTACCTTGTTTTGTGAACATGGGTTGTCTTATTAGAGATTTTGAATGTTTGTGAACCAAGTGATTATATAGATTCAGATGTGCAATGGTTATATAATTTAAATACGACACTTAATATTACCCGTAACCTCTTTAGTTTAGTTACTAGTTATACTACCTTTATTTTTTCGAGGGCTACTTGATTTTTTGAGCAATATGCTTTTCTCCCTCTATGATGTTGATTCCTAACCCTGCGAATATTTTAATTATGTTATCCTTGCTTGTCTAAATACTAATATTCCTAGCAAGTGAACATAATATTATCTACTTGTAAAGCTTATGGTAATTATCTCAAAAGGATTCAACAAGATGCCTAATGGCTTGTTTTCTACATTTCATGTTCCCAAGCCACTACACAGAAAATACAACCTTTTGTTTCAGACAAACTACTATTTAAGAAGGGGTGATGGATATATATTTGTAGTTGGTTAAATTAACGAATTATATTATTAGTACTTCAGTAGAAACTTGTTTATGTTATTGTTAGTGTAGGTGCCCTAGAGGCAATACAATTTTTCCTTTTAATAAACATTTATGTCATTTGATTATTCAATAAACGTATTTATTATGACTTTAATTACTGCGATATATTTGTTAGCATAATAAATGTCCTTAGAATCATGATACTCGTTATATAGTTTAAGTACATGACTTGAACTTGAGATTATATAATATATCATATTCTTAAAGGTTCCCTAGTCGAGTATTATTATGATAGGACAATAATAATACATAAATAGACTAGTATGTTGTTTGACAGATAACCACATCTCATTGGTTATAAGTATGGGGATACTAAAGTCAATACATAGGTACATGTAGTGGTACATGGTACTGGACAGACCCACAGTGAGATTCTTCATGTTTAATTAAGTCATAAGAAAGACTCACAGTGATAATGGTGTAATGATCCTCTGACTTGAGATCATTATATTTCTATACGAGGATTGATATACTTTGACTACATTAAAAGTTACCTTTGACCGGGTGATGATAAAAGTGGACATCGGGTATATCATGAGTCGTATGAGAAATATGAATGATAGATAAAGGATTTAACCCTCCTATAATTAGGAGAGATATTATTGGCCTCTTGATTGAGTGAGACTATAAAATGCATGGCCGTGCTCAAATAATGATTTGTTTTTCATAGTCTACTCATGGATCAAGTAAACCCGGATTAAATGTTGAAGAGGATGACTAAATACATGCCTCGAGTTTAATCTATAATATATATGGTTAAAGGGATTATATTACACGGAAACATTAATCACGAAAGGTTTTATCGAATCACGATTTAATTATTGTTTAATTAGGTAGCAATGATGTATTACTAGATACCGCTCATTGTTTATAATTTTATTGGAGAATAAAATTATTGCTAATTAAATAATAGCCTATAGGGTCACACACATAGAGCACCTAGAGGAATAGTTAATTTAAATTATAGATTTAAATTAATTGATGATTAATTCGAATTTATTATATTAATTAAGTGAGACTTAATTAATTGAAATAAATTCGAATTTGAAGAATTATATTTCTGCCAATAATGATTAAGTGTGACTTAATTATTAATTAAATAATAGAAGCATGTTTTATTATTTAATCCTATGCCTACATGGGTTAGGTTTTTGCTAAAAAGGCCCATTAACCAATCATTATAAATAGATAATGATAGGTTAAATGGCTTGCACGTTTTTGTGTAAACCCTAGCAGAAGAGGCAGCATAGGAAGAGGCAGAGAGAATTCGAAACCTATCAAAGGAGGCTAGTACTTCCGTTCCGTGTTCAAGATCGTGAGACGTTCTTGAAGGTGCTCGTGTGGATACCATAGAGGTGCTTTCGAGAGGAAGACACAAATCGTGATAGCAAGGATCTCCGTTGAGTTCGTGGCATTCAAAATCTTAATAGGTATGATTCGATTATCACCATAATCCGTCAATTCTTATACATGATCCTGCGTTTGGGTTCCGAAATTTTCGTTATATTTACGTTTATCCGCTGCGTTTTATGCCTCGGAACCCAACAATGGTATCAGAGCTACGTGTATAAGGGACTGATTTGGTTACGTTTTAACTGTATTTGATGCAAATATGCCTGTTTTGGTGACTGCCATGCCACTGCCATGCTACTGCTTTGTTACTGCCATGCTTCTGCCATGCTATGTTCTTCATGTATATTCGAATTGTAATATGTGGTGATGATACTAGCATGTTAATGATTTGTCATGACTGATTTATATGCCATATTGCGATTTGTATATTATGCATGAGGGTCAGTTTGTATAGTGATATAAACTGGTGGACAGATTATGTTGGACATGATCTGTTAACTGGGATATGATAAGTATGTATATGATACATGCTTCTGAAACTGTATAAGATGCAGTGGGAAAAAGGGCCAACAGATATGATCTGTAGTTCAAAATTGATGATTTCTGAATAGGACTGGTCTTCGAAAATAAAAAAAAATTTCTGATTTCGAGCTGACCTGGTAGCTCGACCCCAGCCGGGGGCTGCCGCCCCCAGACCCCGCCTGGGGCTGCCGCCCCAGACCCCGCCCAGGGGCTGCCGCCCCCGGACCCCCGCCCAGGGGCTGCCGCCCCCGGACCCCCGCAATATTTTATTTTGTGTACTTGAGCATGGTGCTGGTTATGGCCTTTAGACCCCTAGATTAATGGTTTTTGGTTTTGGTTTTATAAATACGACTTGCATGTCGTTTTCTTCATTCTTGTAATTGTTTAACCTCGAATGTAACTCGAGTTTTCTTATGTAAGTACATTAGCTTAGGTTGTATTCAATTATTCCATGTAATGTACTTGAAGACTGAAAGATGATCCAAGAAGAGGAGCAGGCACTAGTGGATACAAGAAGAATGAAGACATGTAATTGTATTTATATTTTACCACCATAGATTGACTTTGATCCTTTCATTAGCTCGAAAGGATCACATAGGAAAGGGGCCATAACCAAGCACGTTTACATACTGCACTTTACATATTGATGTATGAATGATGCATGCTTTAATTAGATTAATCATGTATGTATGTATGTATGTATTAGATACGACACCCATGCCATGCTTGTTTAAACAAGATAAAATCTGTAACGACTCAAGATAAAATCTGTAACGATTCAAGATTTTAAAATCAACAAACGATCATGAGATTCTTGTGTTTATGAAATATGGATTTTTAAAACACGGAATTGAATATGGATTTTGATATCTATAATTGGGATTTTCTGACAAAAACGGATATGCGTATTCGTAAGGCTGATGGGTTTTAAGTGTGACCACTGGTATCCTCCATCTACCTGGGAAATGAACAATTTAAGATGTCAATTTGAAATATTTAGTTCAAGGAAAAATTGAGGATCTCTTCATGATGTGATCATGATCGTCGTAAAATTTTCTAAACCCCTTAACAAAATATTAAGTTTTAATCAGATGCTTTCCAATGAATGAACACTCATCGAATCCTAGATCGATTAGGGGAAAGACTGTCAGTGGCAGGGGACTCCTGTCTATCGTGGTGAGATGCGACGAATATAAACGGTTATATTCGGCCGTTGTATCATTGGGTCAAACTTAACTGAGTTGTCATAATAAGGTGAAAGTAAACGGTTATATTCAACCATTATGAACTTAGAAGCATAGAGTTTGGTTAAAAATCTATTAGATAGATAAGATCAATCGTTGCTCACCAAACTATCCAAGAATTATATATGATATAATTGACAAATGTTGTCTACCTAAATAATCATTCTTAAGGACTTCCAGTGGTTGACTTGAGACATGACGAAATATGGATCTTGGCTCACTAGAAAGGATTATGGGATATACTTTCCAAATTAATAGTAAGGGCTATTGATTTGATAAAAATAGTGGGAGATATATTATGAATGTATCATAATCATTTGAACATAATAAATAACTCAGACAATCTAATGTTTAATTTTGTGCTTTTATCATTGTAGATACCAAGTAATGACAAACAACACAAACACACTATCCGTACGATCTGTCCTTGAGAAGGATAAGCTGACAGGAGGAAACAACTTCCTAGACTGGCAGAGGAATTTGAGGATTGTCCTCAGGCAGGAGCGCAAGCTTCATGTCATTGATATTCCTCCGGCAGGTCCCCTTCCTGAGGGCGCTACTGTTGAGGAACGAGCGGCCCACACAAAGGATGAGAATGATGCAACTGATGTTGCGTGTCTTATGTTAGCAACTATGAGTGCTGAGCTTTAAAGGCAGCATGTGCATATGGATGCATATACTATCAATGAGCACTTGCAAAGCATGTTTGCAAGCCAAACTCGTCAAGAAAGGTTCAACACGAGCAAGTCACTCTTTAACTGCAAACAAGGGGCAAATGAACCAGTTGGCCCACATGTTCTGAAGATGATTGGTTACATTGAGTATCTTGATACTTTGGGTTTCCCGATTGGTCCGGAAACTGGTATTGACCTAATCTTGAATTCTTTGAACAACAAATTCACTCAGTTTGTTATGAACTACAATATGAATGAGTTTGACAAAACACCTACTGAATTGTTGGCTATGTTGAGAACATATGAGACCAACATGAAGACGGCTGAACCTGCTCCCATACTGATGGTGGGCAATAAAGGTAAGGCCAAAGGGAAAGGCAAGTGGAAGGGTAAGAAGAAGACAGGTTCTGATTCTACACCCAAGCCAAAGTCAGGTCCTAAACAGGCTTTAAAGCCTAAAGGTGGGGTCGCTAAGGGTGAATGTCACTACTGTAAGAAAACTGGTCACTGGAAGAGAAACTGTTCAGTTTACTTGGAGGATCTGAAGAAGAAGAGGGCTGAGCAAGCTTCTAATTCAGGTATATATGTTATAGAAGTCAATCTGTCTATTTCTACATCTTGGGTATTGGATACCGGATGTGCTTCTCACATTTGTATAAATGTGCAGGAAATGCAGAGAAGTAGAACATTGGCTAAAGGAGAAATGGACCTACGAGTTGGCAACGGAGCAAGAGTTGCTGCTTTAGCTGTAGGAACCTATTATTTATCTTTGCCCTCTGGGCTAGTTTTAGAACTGGAGAATTGTTATTACGTGCCTGCAATTCGCAGAAACATTATTTCTGTTTCTTGTTTGGACAAGAAAGGTTTTTCGTTTACAATAAAGGACAACAGTTGCTCTTTTGCTTTGAATGATTTAACCTATGGTGTTGCGCGTTTGTTTAATGGTTTATATGTTCTTGACTTAGATAATCCTGTCTGTAATATAGAAAACAAACGACTTAAAGTTAATGACTCAAATCAAACATACCTCTGGCATTGTCGTCTAGGCCATATAAATGAGAAATGCATATCCAAATTACATAAGGATGGATATTTGGATAAGTTTGATTTTGAATCATACCAAGAATGCGAATCTTGTTTGCTTGGTAAAATGACTAAAGCCCCTTTCACTGGTAAGGGTCAAAGGGCCACTGAACGTTTGGAGCTAATACATAGTGATGTATGTGGCCCAATGCGTGTGATGGCTAGAGGAGGCTACTACTACTTCATAACATTTACTGATGATTTCAGTAGATATGGATATGTATATCTTATGAAGAATAAATCCGATTCTTTTGAAAAGTTCAAAGAATACAAGGCTGAAGTAGAGAAGCAAATTGGCGGAGGTGCAAGTATTAAAATCTTACGATCTGATCGTGGAGGAGAATACTTGAGCACTGAATTTAAAGATTATTTAAAGGAGTGTGGTATTGTATCACAACTCACTCCGCCAGGTACACCTCAATGGAATGGAGTTTCAGAGAGGAGAAATCGCACCTTGTTGGACATGGTGCGATCGATGATGAGTCATGCAGATCTTCCAATTAGTTTCTGGGGTTATGCTCTAGAAACAGCGGCTTTCACACTTAACCGTGTTCCTACTAAGAAGGTTCAAAAGACTCCAAATGAGATATGGGAGAAGAAACGGTCAGGCATGAGCTTTATGAAAGTTTGGGGATGCAAGGCGTTTGTGAAGCGTCAAGTATCTGACAAGCTTGGACCTAAATCTGAAGAGTGCAATTTTGTGGGATACCCTAAAGAAACAAAGGCGTATTATTTCTATAGTCCTTCTGAGCAAAAAGTGTTTATTGCTCGAGATGCTGTCTTCATGGAAAGGGATTTTGTTTCCAAAAGAAATAGTGGGAGAACTATAGACCTCGATGAAGATCGAGAACCACAAAATAGCATTGAACCTGAAGTGGAACAAGAGCAGGATAATAATAACGCTCAACAAACACAGGTTGTTCGTAGAACTGGTAGAATTCGCCATGAGCCAGAGAGATATGGATTTCTTTTGACTCAATGTGGTGATTTGATGCTCATAGATGAAGATGAGCCTCTCACATACCAAGATGCTATGAGCAGTCCAGAATCTAAGAGATGGCTAGAAGCCATGAAATCCGAGATGGAATCCATATATGAAAACCAAGTATGGACTTTGGTTGATCCACCTGAAGGGGTAAAACCCATAGGGTGCAAATGGGTTTTCAAGAAGAAAACTGACATGGATGGAAATGTTCAGACCTATAAAGCAAGGCTAGTTGCAAAAGGTTTCAAGCAAATTCATGGTATTGACTATGATGAAACCTTCTCACCAGTGGCTATGGTCAAATCCATAAGGATTTTGCTTGCTATTGCAGCATTCCATGATTATGAAATCTGGCAAATGGATGTCAAAACAGCCTTCCTTAATGGAAGCCTTGAAGAAGATGTGGATGTGTACATGACACAACCTGAAGGTTTTGTCAGTCCAGGGAATGTTAGCAAGATATGTAAATTACGTCGATCCATTTATGGATTAAAGCAAGCCTCTAGGAGATGGAACAACCGTTTTGATGAAACTATCAAAGAGTATGGATTTGTTCAAAACGAGGATGAACCTTGTGTTTACAAGAAGGTTAGTGGGAGCCATGTGGCATTCATAGTACTATATGTTGATGACATACTACTAATGGGGAATGACATACCTTCTCTCAAGGCTGTTAAGATTTGGTTAGGGAGTAATTTCTCTATGAAAGACTTAGGAGATGCATCCTACATTCTAGGAATGAGGATCTATAGGGATAGATCTAGAAGGATGATCGGTCTAAGTCAGAGTACATACATCGATAAGGTTTTGCACCGTTTTGGTATGCAAAATGCAAAAAGGGGATATGTCCCCGTATCTCAAGGGATAACGATCTCTAAAGATCAGTGTCCGAAATCATTGGATGACAAGGACCGCATGAGTAAGGTTCCATATGCCTCAGCAATTGGATCCATCATGTATGCGATGGTATGTACTCGCCCAGATGTTTCGTATGCTTTAAGCATGACGAGCAGATACCAATCTAATCCAGGTGAAGGTCACTGGACGGCTGTCAAGAATATTCTAAAGTACTTGAAAAGGACTAAAGATTCATTCTTGGTGTATGGAGGAGAGGAGAAACTAGTAGTAAAAGGTTACACCGATGCAAGTTTCCAAACAGACAGGGATGATACTGTATCACAGTCTGGTTTTGTGTTTTGTCTAAACGGAGGTGCTGTAAGTTGGAAGAGTTCAAAACAAGAAACAGTAGCTGATTCTACAATGGAGGCTGAGTACATTGCAGCTTGTGAAGCGGCTAAGGAAGCAGTTTGGATTCGAAAATTCATTACTGAATTGGGAGTGGTTCCATCAATCGCAGATCCCATTGATCTATACTGCGATAATAATGGAGCCATTGCACAAGCTAAAGAACCTAGAGCTCACTCCCGAACCAAACATATACTCAGGAGATATCACCTCATTCGAGAGATTAATGAGAGGGGTGACATACACATATGTAAAGTGCACACAAATGATAACATTGCAGACCCACTGACCAAAGGCTTGTCGCAGCAGAAGCACGACGGTCACACTAGTTCCATGGGTATTAGATACATGGGTGATTGGCTCTAGTGCAAGTGGGAGATTGTTAGTGTAGGTGCCCTAGAGGCAATACAATTTTTCTTTTTAATAAACATTTATGTCATTTGATTATTCAATAAACGTATTTATTATGACTTTAATTACTGCGATATATTTGTTAGCATAATAAATGTCCTTAGAATCATGATACTCGTTATATAGTTTAAGTACATGACTTGAACTTGAGATTATATAATATATCATATTCTTAAAGGTTCCCTAGTCGAGTATTATTATGATAGGACAATAATAATACATAAATAGACTAGTATGTTGTTTGACAGATAACCACATCTCATTGGTTATAAGTATGGGGATACTAAAGTCAATACATAGGTACATGTAGTGGTACATGGTACTGGACAGACCCACAGTGAGATTCTTCATGTTTAATTAAGTCATAAGAAAGACTCACAGTGATAATGGTGTAATGATCCTCTGACTTGAGATCATTATATTTCTATACGAGGATTGATATACTTTGACTACATTAAAAGTTACCTTTGACCGGGTGATGATAAAAGTGAACATCGGGTATATCATGAGTCGTATGAGAAATATGAATGATAGATAAAGGATTTAACCCTCCTATAATTAGGAGAGATATTATTGGCCTCTTGATTGAGTGAGACTATAAAATGCATGGCCGTGCTCAAATAATGATTTGTTTTTCATAGTCTACTCATGGATCAAGTAAACCCGGATTAAATGTTGAAGAGGATGACTAAATACATGCCTCGAGTTTAATCTATAATATATATGGTTAAAGGGATTATATTACACGGAAACATTAATCACGAAAGGTTTTATCGAATCACGATTTAATTATTGTTTAATTAGGTAGCAATGATGTATTACTAGATACCGCTCATTGTTTATAATTTTATTGGAGAATAAAATTATTGCTAATTAAATAATAGCCTATAGGGTCACACACATAGAGCACCTAGAGGAATAGTTAATTTAAATTATAGATTTAAATTAATTGATGATTAATTCGAATTTATTATATTAATTAAGTGAGACTTAATTAATTGAAATAAATTCGAATTTGAAGAATTATATTTCTGCCAATAATGATTAAGTGTGACTTAATTATTAATTAAATAATAGAAGCATGTTTTATTATTTAATCCTATGCCTACATGGGTTAGGTTTTTGCTAAAAAGGCCCATTAACCAATCATTATAAATAGATAATGATAGGTTAAATGGCTTGCACGTTTTTGTGTAAACCCTAGCAGAAGAGGCAGCATAGGAAGAGGCAGAGAGAATTTGAAACCTATCAAAGGAGGCTAGTACTTCCGTTCCGTGTTCAAGATCGTGAGACGTTCTTGAAGGTGCTCGTGTGGATACCATAGAGGTGCTTTCGAGAGGAAGACACAAATCGTGATAGCAAGGATCTCCGTTGAGTTCGTGGCATTCAAAATCTTAATAGGTATGATTCGATTATCACCATAATCCGTCAATTCTTATACATGATCCTGCGTTTGGGTTCCGAAATTTTCGTTATATTTACGTTTATCCGCTGCGTTTTATGCCTCGGAACCCAACAGTTATAACTAGACGCTAGTAATTGGATAACCATGCTCAGTAGTGCTTCATATGTTAATTTTATATGATAAAAAAATGTAAAATTAACAATATCTTAGATCATATAAGATAGCTTGAATTGTCTTAATTGTAGTGATGGACGACGTGGATAATACTTGGATAAACCTTCCAAAATATAGTCAACAGTATATCAGTGGAATAAAAGCATTTATACAGAATGCATTCCCTGACTTGGCCGTAGGTGAAGAACAGAGAATGAAGTATTCAAGATTGTAGTAATGAAGACGTTGTCGAAGTACCAGAAAAGATTCTAGTGAAGTTACAATGTTTATTGACAATCAGTGTTCGAAGCAATGCAACAGTCCAAGGTTAATCAGCTGAAACAGAAAAGAAATCAAGGCAATTTAATTCAGTGTTAGTCATTTGTAAACCAGACCAGTGCACTAAGCGTCAACACAACAAGAAGAGAATTACCTTGATGTATCAGAAGAAAATCAGTTGATCAAGCCAGAAGAGTGAAAATCAAGTGGTAAATACTTCAAACATTTCAAGAAATTGGTTAAGGCAAGTATTATTACATTAAGTGACTCCTACACACTGCAAGCACTCTAGAGGCGCCACTTAACTCTCAGGCGCAACTAAATATTTTCTAAGTACTTAAGTGGCTCTTGCACACTGCAAGCACTCTAGAGGCGCCACTTAACTCTCAGGCGCAACTAAATATTTTCTAAGTACTCAAGTGGCTCTTGCACACTGCAAGCACTCTAGAGGCGCCACTTAACTCTCAGGCGCAACTAAATATTTTCTAAGTACTTAAGTGGCTCCTACACACTGCAAGCACTCTAGAGGCGCCACTTAACTCTCAGGCGCAACTAAATATTTTCTAAGTACTTAAGTGGCTCTTGCACACTGCAAGCACTCTAGAGGCGCCACTTAACTCTCAGGCACAACTAAATATTTTCTAAGTACTTTAGTGGCTCCTGCACACTACACTCACTCTACAAGCGCAACAAAGGACTTAGCATTGTGAAGCAAATCAATTTTAATTGATTTGAAAAGTCTACACAAATAAGAAGAGGGCAGCCACTCGTTCAAGGGTCGTCTTCTTCAACACAAATAATATGTAGAGAGCTACTGCCATGGTCGGGGCAAGAAGAAACAAATTATACACACCCATACCTTGCTCCTGGTCAGATATTAGGACCCGGTTCTTTAACGAAAAATGCTCAGGTCTCCTAGATATCACTCCCTACGGACTCAGTTTGTCCTTGTACTAATTTAGATATATTTGTATAGGAACTGAGCCTTATATTTTTGTGTTAGTAGCAAAGAACTAATTTGTTCTTTGGAAGCCAGTTATATTCCTAACTGGGTGTAGCACCCCTCTGGGTTTATATATGAAAGATATATTCCCGAAAACTTGTCTCCATAATTTACTTGTTAATTTTCTAGAACTTTAATGTTTATTTATAAACACAGAAAATTAGTAGGCAGCTCACCTAAACACTACAAATGGCCAAACCCACTCTGAAGCAATAATTTATTTATCCGCAAATTTCGAAAAGAATTTAAATTATTATTAGTATCAGAGCAGACTGATTGATATACAAATCAAGATCCGCAGTTCAGTGAAAGTGTGAAACTCACCGTGCCGAAGCTGTGTGGACTCAGAATGGAGTTCGTGTTAAATAAATTTAATTTTAAAACATTTTAAATAAAATTTATTTTATAAACTTTTTAAATAAAATTTATTTTATAAACTTTTATAAAATTTATTTTGTAAACTTTTATTAGTTTATGTTATAAATTTTAATTAGTTTATTTTATAAGTTTTAGATAAAATTTATTTTATAAACTTTTATAAAATTTGTTTAACAAACTTTTATTAGTTGATATTATAAATTTTAATTAGTTTATTTTATAAATTTTAGATAAAATTTATTTTATAAACTTTTATAAAATTTGTTTAACAAACTTTTATTAGTTGATATTATAAATTTTAATTAGTTCACCTTATAAATTTTAAAATAGAATTTATTTGATAAACTTTCATAAAATTTATTTTATAAACTTTTATTAGTTTTTGATATAAATTTTAATTAGTTTATCTCATAAATTTTAAATAAAATTTATTTTGTAAACTCTTATAAAATTTATCTTATAAACTTTTATTAGTTTGGTTTATAAATTTTAATTAGTTTATTTCATAAATTTTAGATAAGATTTATTTTGTGAACTCTTATGAAATTTATTTTATAAACTTTTAATAAATTTGTGTTATAAATTTTAATTAGTTTATTTTATAAATTTTAAATATTAAAGTTTATCATTTAAATTTATTAAAACATTATACGGCTCATCTCTCAAAGGAAGCAGCAAGACGCAGTTATTAATTCGAGGGTACTCAAGAAGAAGTAGATGAAGATTTTTCTGGGTTTTAAAGACAACAAAGATTGACTGAAGATCTGGTTGATTTGAGTTGTATTTTTGGATGAAAAATCTTAGAGGTTAAAGTAATGAAGGAGAGCAGACTGGACCACCTGGCATCCCTGTGCAAGCTTTGAAGTTTTCTTTCTACAGGGAGATTACAGGATGTTCGTGCTAACACTGCAGATCATCTGGAAAACAGGGTTACAGCCATAGGGAATCTAAGGATACAACCACATTATCTTTAGATGAACTATTTGTGTGCTGAAGGCCTATGAACCAGAACAAGAGTTGAAGCAGATAATATTTGGTAAAGCAGGTTGTTAGCATATCCACTGTATTTGTGACCCAGGAACCGATTTGATTGAAGTCAAGGTTGAGGACCTCTGAACAGAAACGAATTGATCCAAGAAGCTAAATTGAAGATGTTGTAGCTCGAGGTAGTGGTCAAGGCGTTGTATGTGAATCTGACACTTTGGAATATCTTGAGAACTGGACTGCAAGTCAAGCCTGCAGGGCAACAGGAAGTTCAGTGATATCAGATTCAGACGGAATCCCAATTCTTAATCTAAGGTCATTACCTATAGATTCCGTAAAGGAGATTTTCAAGATCAGTTCAAGAGGCGGTTGCAAGACAGGGATGGTTGATTATAAAAGACAAGATCAGGGGTTTGCTACACAGTTTGAAGAAGCCTGTACAAGCAAAAGATGAAGACACTATTTTGGGTTGAAGTAGGAATCTTAAGCATTAGTGAGGATGCAGCAAGAGAAAGCATTTGTTGATGAAGTTAAATGCAATGATGATTCTATCAGTGACAGTGATGAACCAAATGGACATCTGGCATCAATGACCAACACTGTAGATGAATCACTAAGCACTTCAAAGGTACACTTTCTAACTAGTATACGTTTATCTAATTCAGAACTGTATGTTTATTAGGTTTTGAAATGTATTATATTCATGACAGCATGTTAGCATCTTAGGACTTAAATGCTTAACTGATTGCTAAGAATAAGATTGCATGCTAGGATTCATGAGTTTAATTAGTACATTTCATACTTGATTTTATATGCAGTAAAATGAATATCTAGAATTAGATAGGGTGTTCTAGACGGTTAGGTGTATCCCTAAACATTTGCTGGAACTTGATTTAAATCTTCCGTGATTTAATACCTCTGCTAATGTTGTGAAAATTGCTAATAGACAAACAGGTCATAGATCATATATTTCATATTTGTTCCTATGAATGACTTGTTAAGTGTATGTGGAATTTGATATTGCTCATAATGTTTTATTCAAATATTCTGCATATTCTTAAAATTGTTTATGTGCTTATTTTCACATGATTTGCTCGCACTCACATAGTTGCACTTAAATGTCATATCATATCATGTATTGCTTGTTAGGGATAGAATAATAAAAGATGGTAGAATTATCTAAGTAGTCAGTAACATTTGTTGATTCGAGGATTAATCTAAAACTGGCTTAGGTAATTAGAGATAGTTAAAAATGTTAGACAACAACAGAAATGGATTAGGAAGAATTAGTAATTAATTTGTTAGTTCTTCTATCTATGTGCTTTATGCATATTGAAGCTGTTGTTACCTCTGATAATATCTCTAACCCATCTGGACTCAATTGAAGTTGAGTACCAAGAAGCTTAATCATTTGTGATTGCAGAGTATGTAACAAAAGACAAAAGTTATGTGACTTTGTGACATTTATTGTTCGAGGCATATGATTAAGATTAAAGCTCTAATATCATAGTTGGTTGAGTAGGCCTCCCCGATGGTAACCTTTGGAGATGACAGCAAAGGATGTACAAGGGATATGGCTATCATGATTTAAGAATTGTCATCAATGGAAGCATCTTTCTTGTGGAAGGACTTAAGCACTATCTACAGGGCACTAGGGAATTCTTTGTCAAGGGTTTTCTAGAAAAGCATCGAAAAGGAAAAGTGTTTGATCTCAAACAAGAAGGCGGGAAGCTCACTCAACTGAGAGTGAGGAAGTTTGTTCGTAGCTGACATGGATTTTGTATGCAAAGGTGAAGTGAAATTTTCAGGAAAGCTTCATCAGTAAAGAGTTAGCTATGGCATAAGAAGCTCTCACACTTGGTGAACAAGACAATGGATTCTCCGATAAAGATGAAATTGGTGAGAGGACTGCTTCATTTGGAATTCTAACCAGAAGGACATTTTGAAGTACGTCACATAGGGAAGTCAATGAAAACATCACACAAAGCAAATTATGTCATGGAAGAAATATGCTTAGTGGTGATTGATGACAACCCTAGTTATAAGTAGGTGATGTTCGTGCATTCAACAGACAAAATGTCACAAATGGTGATTATCACATCAGGTAGATCAAGTTGGAAGTAAAGTAAGCTGTGAGAACTTTGAAGTCAGATAATGGAACTGAATTTCGCGAATGAAGTTCTAAATGAAGTCTGCACTGATAAAGGTACTTTGAAGCTAAAGCAATTAACACAACATGCTGCTTTAATCAACAAGATCTTGAAAAGACATCATATGAGTTAATGGCCAACCAGAAGCAAACACTGAAGCTCTTTCGTGTGTTTGGAGGGAATTGATTTTTAATGAAGATCTATTTGAGTATCTTGACAAGAAGTTAAGGCTCATGGAACAATTCTCCTCGGCAACTCATAAGTAATTAAAAGTCTGAATGTGACGACCAACTACACCAAGCTCCCAAGCATTCAAATGAAAGACTATTCTGAATCTTTGAAGTTTGACATCCTGTCAGAGTCAAATTCAGATATTGATGATGAAACTGAGGTTGTAGAAGGAAAAAATGAAAATGATGATGATTCAGATCCTATTAGTGGAAATGGTAGTGAAACTACACAACTCAAGAACTTTAATAGAATCCACTGTATAAGGTGAAGGATCTTCAACACATCCTAGCAGCAACTCAGGGGGAGCAAATAAAAGAAGGATCTACTAGTCGTACTCAACACAATAAAGATCAAAGGAATACATCAAGAACATATCTGCCAAGACAAAGGGTTTGAAGTCAAAGTCATTCCTGGAGTCTAGTTCTTAGTGATCCGGATTATTGAGTAAAGGCTAGAAGTGTTAATCAAAATGAACATATATTTTTCAGGACCCAACAATCAATAATTGGTATCCCAAAGAATAGTGAAGATGCACTGATTGATCCAGATTGGGTGATTGCAAATGCAAGATGATCTTAATCAGTTCAAAGGCAAAAACTAATGAAGCTGGAACCCAGACCACTAAAGTCGAAGCTGAAACTGGTACAGTAAGGGTTCACAGAAACTGGATAATTATTGGCATTGTTATGAGGTACAAAGCCAAATTGGTTGCTACAGGTTACTATAAAGTAGAAGGTATCGATGATGATGGAAACAGAATCTTCGGGACTTTCAAGATCAAACAGTAAGCACCAGTGACGAGACTTGATCCTTTTAGGACCTAACATTTGGGCCTAACAAGATGAGGACCTAACAGAGTTAGGGATTCAAGGAAATCGTCAAGGACATGGTATGACACTCTAACTAGTTTATTACTTGAAAATGATTTTGGTAGAGCCGTTATACACATATATATCTCTAGAATACATGGCACACACAATGTCATATATGTGCTAGTATACCATGATTATATTATATATGGGTCTACTAATGAAAACTTGGCAAGAGATATTTGCAAAGCAAATGCAGAGTATGTACAACATGAGCATGTTGGAAGAGTTGCAATTCTTTTTGGATTACAATTAATTCGAAAGAATGATGGCAATTAAAGTAAGTCAAGGATCTTTTGAAGATGCGCAATTTAGAAGATTCTAGACCTGCCAAGACTTCTTGCCAACAATCCACTGAGCTTGATCAGGGCAAATCAGGTATATGAACTGAAGTGACAAGCTATAGAGGTATGATCAGCTCATTACTTATTCTAGTGCATAAAGACCATATATTTTATTCTCGATATGCCTATGTGCAAGTTTCCAAGTGGATACTAGAGAATCTTATCTTATAGCTAAGTTATGAATTGTTAGATATCTTAGGGGATCACCAATTCTTGGAATCTGGGACCCTGAAGATAATAGGTTTAACCTAATTGGCTATATAGATATAGATAATGCAGGTTGTAAGAAAGACATGGAAGTCATTCCTAGAAGCTGTCATTATTTCCAGCAACTCTATTGATCTCTTCACACCACGTATGGAACAAGCGCATGGACATCAGGTATCATTTCTTTTGAGATTGTCCTTAGTAGAATAACTTGCAGATATTTGTTAAACAACTTGATGAATTCATTTTATCTAAGTTGGTTAGTAAACTTGGGATATTATTTATTTGCATATTTGTTGGAAATCCCATCTGCAATGAATTCTTAAATGAGTTCACAAGTATTAAATTTTCAATTTTTAAAGGACTTGTAAATTTATTTTTAAATCCAGTTCCTCATGCTTATTGCTACTAGTTTAATTATCATGTTTACAATGCAATATACATAAGTGGTAGTTAAATTATTTAGCATAAGTTAGAAGCATAATTATTTGCATGTTAAATATTTGATGAGTATTAGTCAAGATGTCTTGCTTAATTGCTCTGATATTCTTAAATATTTTGTTACAAATAATTGTGATACTTTTGATATTAGTGACAATATTTAGAATTTCTTTTCTAAGTAATTAATGCATATTTCAAAACTCACTAATATTGGAAGACGGAGTATTTTCTAAGTTATGTGTATAAAATTCTCAATATTTTATATACTTAGAAAACATTTCTAAATTTGATTTTATTGCGAGGAGTTGTAATTAGGATCACAAGTATTAAATGTCAATATTTAAAGGACTTGTGAATTTCTATTCAACTATTTTCTCGAGCTTACATATATCAATAATAATTGTCATGAGTATAATTATAATATGCTAGAGTGATAATTATTAGATATAGTGTAGGAAGTTAGATGCTAATATTCAATCTAATGAATATTTTAGTATTTAGCGAAATTATTTTATCCTATTAAAATTATGGATTGAAGCAATTCAATGATTATCAGTTTCATAATTTTGATTTGATAAAATATAAGAAGCACAATTTCTTGCATCTTGAAATTATTGATAAATATCAAATAATTGGTATCAACGTGCAATTAATTGTGATATTTTTAATATTAGTGATAACACAAGTTGCTTATCTGAAATCACTAATAATAAAAATATGTCTTAATGCTTATTGTTCTACTAAATGATTGTCATGTTTAGTTAATATAAATATGCATGTGATTGGCAATTGCTTAGTGCAGCATAAGTATTTAATTTATTTTGATTTGTTTAAATCATGATGATATAAAACAATTCAGTGATATATTGGTTCCATGATTTAAGTAAATTAAAATAAATAAGAAGCATAATTATTTGTAGTATAATTATTATCTTTTATTACTCAGTGATAATTGTATAATATTTTATTATAAAATACTTGTGATATATTGATACTAATGGATTTACTTAGTCTTTATTCTAAGTAAAAATTGGTTTTTGAAAAAGCCGTTAGTATTAGTATATTTAGTTTTCTTTCTTTGACTGATTCTTGAATGTATTTAAAAGAAATTTTTGTCTGTTTCTTTTTCAAAACGTTTTATTCAAAGATGCATTCATTTTTCTATCAGTCTTAGAGAAGAAAACATCAAATTCTTTTTCAAAACTTCTCTTTTGAAAAAATTTTGATTTACAGCCCTACTTTATTTTCCCAATCCTAGGGTGTGAATCAAACTTTTCTTGAGGATAATTTTTCTCCACTCTCGAAATCTATTATCCTCTCCCAAAAGCTGTTTTTAAAAGTCTTATCTTTAAAAGCTTTTTCTCTCTTTTGGAAAATTGTTTTAACTTCGAAGTACCAATCACTTGTAAAATGATTTGTTTTCAAATAATTGTTTCAATGTATGTTTCACATTGATTCAGAGTACCTAAATAGTGGTTGTTGCTTTGAAGGCCTAGTACTGTATTGTTAAGCATTCATTCACCCCAATTGTCATGTTTTTATTTTAAGTCGGGGATATTATCAGGTGGACGAAAATGATGTAAATCATAATTGCATTATGAGTCGGAAAATCATTGTCATCTATCTGATAAGGATATATATTTTGCAAAACTGTTTTCAAAACATACAGTGCTTAGGTTTAATGAAAAAGAGTCAGTTTATTGAGATATAATTTGATAGAAGAGTTGAATTTCTTCTTTGGTGTAAATTCCCGCATTTTATTATGGGAAGTTTGCCTTATAAGAAATTCATAAGGGATAGACTTTTTCTTTGATACACATTCTCGCATTTTATTATGGGATAAGTATCTTAAAGAAAATTTCTATTGGTTTCATGCTTTTAAATGATAAATCTTTAGAACCGACAAAACTCTTTTATTAAAAGTGCCTTAATGCAATCCATTACCGTTCCTTCATATATTTTTCTTTCTCCTTGAGATGAAAAATATGTTTTGGAATGATTAAAGTGATTATCCTTTTATCTTTTTAAATGATTTTATCCGTTTAGCCCACAATGGCTACAGAAGCTGGCCAGGAGGTTGAAAACCCATCAATGTCTTACCCAGGCCTTAATACCAAACACTGATTCATCCACTTCCATATATTAACCCCTGGAGTTATAAGGAACACATGTTAGTTAGAGGTTGATAAGGGAGAAACTGCACTTGATGCAGCAAATAAGGATGAAGTCGGAAGTGCACCCACAGCTCTACCTCCAGCGAAGTAAAGAAGTATATACACTGAGGTATCTGTAAGCTCATCCGTATCTTCTCAAAAGGATGCAGAGCTGAAAAGGCAATAAAACTGTCTCTGGAATCACTCTCTCAACATGGTGAGTCCATTGAAATTCGCTCGTCAGCCAGAGCATCTTGTAATGAGTCAAGCACACCACTGACACTCACGCTGATGGTAAGTCCAAACAGATAAATTCTAGGAACACATTGCAAGGCGTGCACAGTGAGAGGTATCGGCATTCAGAGGAGATACAGACTCTAGTTAGCCATACAGTACATTGTCCAAGGTATCTACCTCAAACAGAAGTTAATCTTCTGCATCCCGAAAGGGAGATCTCTTGTTCAGATTTATCTGGGCTTGAGAGGCAACTGCTTGACAAGAATTCTTCGGATGAGTCAAGTAGGGTATTTATACAAAATTCCTGTCACAGGGTTACGAGGGAAACGTAGGCTCTAAATTGCCATTCATTACATTGTCTACTACGTTGACCCTCCTGGAAGGAACATTTCCAGATCCTGAAAAGGAATGTCCACCTCTCGTTTACGGAGAAGGTGTGAGGCAACTCCTTGATAGAACAAGGCAGGATTCCCTAAAAGATTTAAATCTTGGAATAACCCATCTCAAAGAGGTGAGGCTCCACTAAACAGTGATTTAGCAAAAGCTATTGAGTCTGGTGCTGAGACAGTGCTGATGCATGATAGATCAAGAACACCTCAACGAGGCAATTCTCCACTTGATAGTGATTCAGTTCCTTCTGATGAATCAGGTGTTGGGAATGTATGAATTGACGGATTTCACTTGCAGGTATAGAAGGCTATATGTGAAATGCTGAGTGAAAGTGAGAGAGAGAAACACTTAAATGAAAGTGAGGGAGAGATACACTTGAGTGAGAGATAGAGAGAGAAAGAGTGAAACACTTTTAAGTGCTTGACACTTGAGTGTAAACACCAACAGAACGTAGTAGAAGTGAGGAAACCATAGACCAAACACTTAACCTTGCTACTTGCTACTTCTGAAAGAAAACCTACTATGTTTTCCCAATCAATGACAGACGAGAACCTTCTTTGGAAGACAAACCATTCAAAAGATGGGCCATTGGAGGATTCCTCAATTAAGGGGGATAATTTATAGGAAGAAAAAGGAGAAGTTAATAAAGTCTTATCTTCGTATCCTTGGGAAGAGTTAATATCCTAAAGGGGTTCGTATCCTGGATTCTTAAGGGAAGATCCTTAGAAAAAGGGGTCCGTATCCTTGGGAGAAGTTAATATCCTTTGTGGGAGATTTTAGACAAGAAAAAGAAGAAAATCTTATCTTCTGATCCTTATGGGAAACAACAGAATATGGAAGAATCAAGGAACTGTATCCTATACTTGAAAGGAGTTTTCAGTAGAGGATTCCTCATCCAAGTGGGAAATATAGAAAAGAATTGACACTTCCATTGATTATCTAAAGGGAGAAGAAGAAAGAGAAGAAGAATCATATTCTTAGGGGGAGAACATTATTTGAGCTATGTTCTATGTTCTATTGAAGACGTTCCCAGGAATCTAATTCTTATGAAGCTCTGTTTATGATAAGTTCTTTAAGTTCAACTATGAAGGATTTTGAAGCAGAGAAAGCCCAAACACAGACGGAAATGAAGATGATACTACATGAATATCAGTTCAGTGCTAGAGGAACAAACATCTTACATTTCAGTTACTCAAGAATTCTGGAAATGCAGTATCTGATCCAGAAAAACCAGTAACATTATTTACAAGTCCCGGACGATTACTTTTTCTAGGTGTTAGTTGAGTTATCCTCTCTATGAGATTTGTTTGCTAAGTTTAACAATCAAATAGGGGGAGATTGTTTGAGATTACGAAGCCGTATGAATAGTAATCGTGATAACTCAACACTAGAACAGGACAAGTAAATAATACTACGCCTACACAGAAATCAGGAAGAAATGAAGACAAGGCAGATACAGTGAATCAAGACATTGGAAGAAGTTTTGAAGTCTACTACAGGTCACTGAAAGAAGTTCATTAATATGTTCAAGCCTTAGTGAAGAATAATGTGTAAAGACTTTCAGGGTTTCAAAAGTGTTGAAGATTCAGTATAGAAGTGCCACAAAAAGATTTCAGTGTAAAAGCATTGATTGAAGATACACAGTGTTTGAAGCATAGGAATCTAGAAAGGTGAAGACAAAGGTTAAAGAAGACAGCTGCAGTCTTGAAGTTATACTCACTGAAAGAAGTTCAGTTATATGTTCAAACGTCAATGAAGAACAGAGAATGAAGTATTCAAGATTGTAGTAATGAAGACGTTGTCGAAGTACCAGAAAAGATTCTAGTGAAGTTACAATGTTTATTGACAATCAGTGTTCGAAGCAATGCAACAGTCCAAGGCTAATCAGCTGAAACAGAAAAGAAATCAAGGGAATTTAATTCAGTGTTAGTCATTTGTGAACCAGACCAGTGCACTAAGCGTCAACACAACAAGAAGAGAATTACCTTGATGTATCAGAAGAAAATCAGTTGATCAAGCCAGAAGAGTGAAAATCAGGTGGTAAATACTTCAAACATTTCAAGAAATTGGTTAAGGCAAGTATTATTACATTAAGTGGCTCCTACACACTGCAAGCACTCTAGAGGCGCCACTTAACTCTGAGGCGCAACTAAATATTTTCTAAGTACTTAAGTGGCTCTTGCACACTGCAAGCACTCTAGAGGCGCCACTTAACTCTCAGGCGCAACTAAATATTTTCTAAGTACTCAAGTGGCTCTTGCACACTGCAAGCACTCTAGAGGCGCCACTTAACTCTCAGGCGCAACTAAATATTTTCTAAGTACTTAAGTGGCTCTTACACACTGCAAGCACTCTAGAGGCGCCACTTAACTCTCAGGCGCAACTAAATATTTTCTAAGTACTTAAGTGGCTCTTGCACACTGCAAACACTCTAGAGGCGCCACTTAACTCTCAGGCGCAACTAAATATTTTCTAAGTACTTTAGTGGCTCCTGCACACTGCACTCACTCTACAAGCGCAACAAAGGACTTAGCATTGTGAAACAAATCAATTTTAATTGATTTGAAAAGTCTACACAAATAAGAAGAGGGCAGCCACTCATTCAAGGGTCGTCTTCTTCAACACAAATAATATGTAAAGAGCTACTGCCATGGCCGGAGCAAGAAGAAACAAATTATACACACCCATACCTTGCTCTTGGTCAGATATTAGGACCCAGTTCTTTAACGAAAAATGCTCAGGTCTCCTAGATATCACTCCCTACGGACTCAGTTTGTCCTTGTACTAATTTAGATATATTTGTATAGGAACTGAGCCTTATATTTTTGTGTTAGTAGCAAAGAACTAATTTGTTCTTTGGAAGCTAGTTATATTCTTAACTGGGTGTAGCACCCCTCTAGGTTTATATATGAAAGATATATTCCCGGAAACTTGTCTCTATAATTTACTTGCTAATTTTCTAGAACTTTAATATTTATTTATCAACACAGAAAATTAGTAGGCAGCTCACCTAAACACTACAAATGGCCAAACCCACTCTGAAGTAATAATTTATTTATCCACAAATTTCGAAAAGAATTTAAATTATTGTTAGTATCGTATTCAACCCCCCTTCTACGATACTTCGGGACCCAACATTTTATGATATATTACATCATAATTCAATAAATGATATATTTATATATAAAGGCTCTAAGAATTTTTTTTAATATATTATAGCAGATATCTTGACATTTAAAATAATAAAATATAAACAACTTAAGTTTTAGTATTAATATTGTAATTTAATTAATATAATTAATTATTTTATAAAATTTTAATGTGTTCATTGAAATTTTGTTATATATTATGATGTTACGTGATTTTTTTCCACAAAATACAGCAAAAAATTATGCCTCTATTTCATTATCGGAAACCAACTACAAAATTCTTCTGATATGAAAGAAATTTTATAAAATAATTGAAAATTTGTGAGCTGTTTATTTCAAAATAAATAAAATAAAATTTCACAAAATTTTATATGGGTTTGATAAAAAAAGTAGAGTTCGTAAGAGATATTAACGAACTTGATCAACCCGTCTGCCTCAAATTTAACGATACATATATTTATAGGCATTTGCTCAAATAGAAACTCACTTTGTACTAAAAATTTATTTTAGCCATTCATTTATATCACTTCAATTAAATCCCCCACCACACAAATATTATCCCAATCTTTTTCACCTCCACCTCTTTCTTTCTCCTTCCTTCGCTATTTTAACTCTCTTAGATTATGTATATTATGTAAGTTTTAACTAGTTCATCCCTTATAATAAATCTATTCCTCACATACGATTTCGTGTTAGGAATCAATGTGTAACTTGATGATAACTTTAATCTTAGAATCATAGAAATTTGAATTGATGTAACTGATCAATTGATATGAAAATTTATAAATATCAATTGATCATGAAACCATTTATCAGTTGAAATGTTTATCTGAATTAACTGATAATATGGATTGTAGCATAGGTGTACTTAGTCTATTTCAATTGAAAAGGTTTAAGTCAATTGATATTATTCTCATCAATTGATACTAGAGTCGATTGATATAGGTCATCAATTGATGTATAACTTATGCAAGTGAAGAATGATTAATTGATATGGAAGCATCAATGGATAGAAGATCAATTGATAAGAAGCCAAGTCAAAGATTGAAGGCCATCAACTAATATGAAGATCCATCGATTGATATATCGATTGATAACATCTATCAATCGATAAGTCAACAATTATCAATCGATGGATATAAAGATCAATCGAAGAAGAATATCAGTTGATGGATAAAAGGAAGAATCAATTGATGATATGTTTAACAACAAATTATCAATTGATTGGGACATCACAAGTAGACAAGTTGGCAGATAAACGCACACCTAAGGAAAACAGTCTATATTGACTGTGCAAACTCAGATTGAAGATGTCTTTCCAAGTCTGAAGACTTTTCCCAAAATAGAAAAATGTAAAAGGAAAGATAGATCAGAAATAATATAATATAAGATTAGATTAATTGTATTTTACTCTTCCTAGATATTGTAAACACACTTGTGGTATATAAACAAGTGTGGTAGCATTGTTAGAAAATATTGAAGTTAGAATATCATTTTGAATCAACTGATCAGCCTTAGAGCACTTTGTAAGAACAGTTGATTTATTTTCTAACCTTGTAAAAGCAGCTAAGTTTCTAAACCTAGATTATTTGAGCAATATATACACTGATGGAAAAACCAATCCATCAGTAATTTTTAAATATCTTGTTCAATTTAAATCTTAGTTTCTATTATTTTTTAAATCACTTATAAACACTCTTGACTACAAGAACAAATACTCAAAACCAAAAGTTTTAAGTATTTGTATTCAACCCCCTTCTACAAATACTATTGACATTGTTCTAGGAAATAACAATTGGTATCAGAGCGTAGACTTTTAATATACTGAGAGTTTAAGATGAAGAGTAAGTTAATATGAGCCAAAAGGATTTAGGTGTGAAAATTCCAGTGTTGGAAAAAGATGAATACTTTGCATGGAAAGTAAAAATGCACCTGTATCTACTTTCTCTTGACCCTTCCTATGTTAACTGCATAGAGAAAGGTCCTCATGTTCCCATGAAGCTAGTCATAGGTGTAAACCTTGATGGCACTCTTACTTTTGACAAACATGTTCCAAAACTCATCACTGAGTTCACAGAAGAGGATGAAAAAGAGGTGCTGAATGACAAAAAGACCATGAATATCATATTCAATGGTTTGGATAAAGATATATTTGACAATGTTATTAACAACATAGCATCGAAGAAGGTATGTGATACTCTTCAAACTCTATGTGAAGGGATTGAGCAAGTCAGGAAAAACAAGATGCAAATCTTGATTCAGAAATATGAATCTTTTCATTTTAAGAGTGGTGAGTCCATCGATGACACCTATAGTAGGTTTCAAAAACTTTTGAATAGACTAAAACTATATGATAGGGTTTATGCAACTGAGGATTAAAAATTGAAATTTCTTAGATCTCTTCCAAAAGAATGGAAATCAATAATTGTCTCCATTAAACAATCTCAAGACTTCAAGGATTATACACTTGAAAAACTTTATGGTATTCTCAAGACATATGAGTTGGAAATACAACAAGATGAAGAGATTGAGAAGAGTCACAGAAAAGACAAGACTGTGGCTTTGATGGTCATGAGAAATGAAGACAAGAAGGGGAATAGTGAAAGTAGCTGTGTTGAAGGTTCTGTCATGGTGGCTGGTGATGCTGTTGAAGAATCATCCAAAGGAAAAAGAAAGGGCAAATGGGAAGAAAATGAGGCATGCTCTCAGGATGATTTTGATGAGATTGATGAGCACCTTGCTTTTTTGTCAAGGAAGTTCTCAAAATTAAAATTCAAGAGGAATCAAAATACTCAAAGGCCTGGATCCCAGTTTAGAAATGACAACCAAACCAAAAATTTGGTTGATAGGTCAAAATTCAAATATTTTTAACTGTGGATTGGTTGGTCATTTCTCAAATGAGAGTAGAAAGCAAAAATAAGAAAAGAAGGCAAATTTATATGATGACATTGATTATAAGAAAAAGTACTTTGACCTTCTCAAATAAAAAGAAAAGGCTTTTCTTACTAAAGAGAAAGACTGGGCTGCCGAGGATAGTGATTTTGAAGAATTCATCAATCTAGCTCTAATGGATAACCATGAAGATGAAGAAGTTAGTTCATCATCAAATCAGGTACTAGCTACTAACGTTTCTGAGCTTTCAAAAGATGAATGCAATAGTACCTTAAATGAAATGTCTAATGAACTGTACAACTTGCTTGTCGCTCTGAAATTTCTAAACAAAGAAAATCTCAAGTTAAAAAAGACCATTGATGCCTTAAATGAGAGAAATGTATTTCTTGAAAATGAACTTATTTGTTTAGATAGATTTAAGTAGGAAAGTAAGGATGCTAGGGATGAACTAGTGAATAGTCTAAGAATAGAAGAATTGTTAAAAGAACAATTGGATGGAGAAATTGAAACCATTAATAAATGGAATAGGTCTGCTGAAACTGCCAAACAGATCATTGATGTTCAGGGTTTAGATACACTAGGAGAATCCCCTAAATCTGTAGGCAAGCCATTGGTTGAAACCTCAATGGATAAAGATCAATCGACTACTAATCCTTCATCAATCGATAATGATTATTAATAAATTGATACTGAATCAACTAATCAGCATCCATTGATAGGCAAATCATCAATGGCTAATAAGAAGAACAAGTTTAGCATCTCTATTAAGTTTGTGAAGGAAATTGATACCAAGAATCAAGTTGAGACTAAGGTTGAAAAGATCAATATTGGTATCTTATCTAAGAAATAGTTTAAAGTTAAATTAGAAGAGATAGCACTAGTTGGATTCATTCACCCTAAGTCTGAGAAAAAGAAAAAGAATAGAAATGTGAAGGTAGGCATAAACAAGCACAATAATTACACTCCTGATATGTATACACCTAGAAAGGTTTGTGCTAAATGTGATAGTGTAAATCATTTGTCTATGCATTGCAGGAAAGAAAAGAATTTCATACCTGCAAATGATTTCAATACACATGCCATGTCTACAAATGCCATGCTTGCCAATCCTATGCTCATGAATGCCATGTCTTCTAATTTGGTTTCACCTAATGTTCATATTGTTAGTATTGGTGTCCTAGAGACAATACTTTTAGTGTTTTATTGAAAACAATTAAGGATTATGTTTTATGTGATTATTTAATTAATATTTATTATGTCTTTATTTACTGCGTTATAAATTGAAAGAATAATAAATGTCCTTGGAATATTAATACGTAATATATATCTTTAATTATGTGACTTAAAAATGAGATTATATGAATAGTATTTTATTCCTAAAATTCCCTAGTCAAGTATTATTATTTAAGGACAGTAATAATGCAATAAGACTAGTATGTTTGTTGACAGATGACCACATCTCATTTGTCATAGGTATGGTGATACTAAAGTCAAGAACATAAGTGTATGTATCAATACATGACACTGGAAAGACCCGCCGTGAGATTCTACATGTTAATAAGTGTCATAAGAAATCTCACAGTGATAATGATGTAATGATTCTCTGACTTGAAATCATTATATTTCTATACGAGAATTAATATACTTTGATTACACTCAAAGTTACCTTTAACCGGGTAATGATAAAGGTGGACATTGGGTATGCTATGAATCGTATGGAGAATATGAATGATAGATATAGGATTTAACCCTCCAATTCTAGGAATGATATTATTGGCCTCTTGATTGAGTGAGACTATGAAATGCATGGCCATGCTCAAATATTGATTTGTTTAAATAGTCTACTCATTGATCAAGGAAACCAAGATTAAACGTTGAAGAGGATGACACTATACATGCCTCGAGTTTTATCTATAATATAAGGTTAAAGGGATTATATTACATTGCACATTATTCACGAAAGGTTTAATTGAATCACCAATTATTATTGTTACTTGGGTAGCAATGATGTATTACTAGATGCCGCTCATTGTTTATAATTTTATTATTAGATAATAAAATTATTGCCAACGTAATAATAACCTAAAGGGTCACACACAAAGAACGTCAAAACGAAGGTTTATTTAAATTACGAATTTAAATATATTATTGTTTATTCGAATTTAATTATTAAATTAATTAAGTGAGACTTGATTAATTATATTAGAATTCGGATTTAATAAGTATTATTATTATTCAAATTTAATTATTGAATTAATTAAGTGGGACTTGATTAATTATATTAGAATTCAGATTTAATAATAATAATAACCCAAAGTCATAATGGGTTTTGGAAACCACATGGATTAGGGTTAGGCCTAAAATCTCTCTCTCCCCTATATATACATAATGATGTATAGTATTAGGGATGAATCATCAAATTTCGTTTTAGAGAAAACCCCTAGTTGCTCAACATCAAGAGAGGCTAGAGAAAGAGAGAGAGAGAGGCAAACAATTCGGCTAGTACCGACTCCGGTGATCGTAGGACGATCGGGCGTTCGTGTGGACTTCTTTAGAGAGCAAATCTTTGCAATAAAGGACTGCTGTGATTCATCTTTCTGGACCTCCATTAAACAACATACGAAAGCTTTGTTAAGGTACAGACTTCTTCACCATAATTGTCCAACGTTATACATGGATCCTGCGATTGAGTTTCGATTTTTTATTATTGTTTTTACGTTAATTCCGCTGCGTTTTCATGCCCGAAACCCTTCAATGGCATCAGAGCTACGTGTATAATGGGATGATTTGGTTATGTGTTTAACAGTTTTTCGATGTATGTAAACATATATATAATGTGCCATGATTATATATTGATATATATGTTTTATATGATTTTGAATATATGATATTCATGTGTTGTATAATCATGGGATGATTGTGTGTATTGCTGTATGTATATGATACATGTTTGTTCTTGTTATGGAAATCGTATTCGATTCGAATTCTGAAACGGCTTCGGTAGATTTTCTGAAATCTGTGTCCAGTGTCCGATTTTCGCAAACGATATGTGTTTTCTGACTGGAATCGTGTCACTGAGCAATACTGAAATAATCAGCTTCGCGTCTGTAAGCCGTTTGACGACGTTACAGGCCCCGAAACGGCAATTTATTATTTTCTGAAATTTAGTTGATTTTATGAAATTTCGAAATTTATTATATATGATTATATGATATGTTTATATAATCTGAGATATATTACATGTGTTATGTGATAACATGGTGGATGGTTATGGCCTAAAGACCCATAGGATAGTGGTTTTGTTTTATGGTTTTGGTTTCTAAATACGACTTGCATGTCGTTTATTCATTGTAATTGTTAATCTCGAATGTAATTCGAGTTCTTCTTGTAATTTCATTAGAATAGATTTATTTATTATTCAATATAATTGTTCAATGGAGACTTGGAAACAAGGAAGCTATGAGGCAATCCAGATGATGGAGCAATGAAGAATATAAAGATATGTAATAGTGTAGTATTTGAAACCACCATAGATTGACCTTGATAATTCCATTAGCTTGGAAATATCACATAGGATGGGGCCATAACCAAACACGTTTAATTTACGCACAATACATATATGTATATGAATGCATGTGTAGATATGTATGTGTTGGAATGATGTATGTATTAGATACGACACACATGTCATGTCTGCTTAAGAAAGATAAAATCTGTAACGATTCAAGATTTTAAAATTAACAAACGATCATGAGATTCTTGTGTTTATGAAATATGGATTTTAAAACACGGAATTAAATATGGATTTTGATATCTATAACTGGGATTTTCTGACAAAAGCGGATATGCGTATTCGTATGGTTGATGGGTTTTAAGTGTGACCATTGGTATCCTCCATCTACCTGGGAAATGAACAATTTAAAATGTCAATTTGAAATATTTGGTTCAAGGAAAAATTGAGGATCTCTTTATGAAAGGGGAGATAGGAGTGAAGGGAAGTAACTCACTGCACTTTCATGTGTACTAGAAATGCTAAATGTAATCTCTATGTAATGGTTGATGATAACTCAACAATAGAATAGGACATGTAATAATATGCAGGTGCACAGAAATCTTAGATCACATATTTCAGTTAAGACAAAGTATCAAATGATCATCTACAGACTTGAAGTTCACTGGAAGAAGTTCATTAACATGTTCAGGCCTCAGTGGATAATAAAAGATATTGACATCTATTCAAGGATGTGGAAGCTACAGAAGATTGTCTTAGTCTATGAAGATTTTAGTGCATTACAATCGAAGCTACAAGTAAGGTTTGCAAAGAAGAATGTGGAATCATGTTCAGAATCAAGAGCCCCTATCAAGACTATCACTTATGAACCAGACCGTTGCATTAAGTGTCAGGACATTGGAGGCAAGCTCTCGTCGGTTATTATGGTTTTAATCATTCTAAAGTTGTTGGTTTTCTTGATTCATGTGGAGGATCAACAAAGGTGATAAATCAGTGTTGGAGAAATGTCAGCCTAATGGATAAGGGACAGACGGCACAACCTGATTTGATCTTACTAAAGCTTCACAGATTAGAAGGCCGAATACTTGGACGTGGTGGAGTCACGTATACGGGGCCAAGTATTTGGATAAGGAAGTCTACACAAATTGAAGAGTGGAATGGAAATATTTAATTTAATTAAATAAAGTATTTATTTAATTATTTATATATTTTATAAATAAAGATATTCTTTATTTATATTTTATATATTTATTAAATATTACTTTTACATTAAATATTTCCAAAGGCATGCTTGCACATGACTTTGAAGATATGATTTGAGTGGACAAGAGTAAAAGGTGGAAAAAGCAAAAAGCTACACCTTTTTCTATAATAAAAGAAGAAACTCAAGCCTCAATTTTTAGAGTGGTCAGGGTGTGCATCCGGATGAGAGAGAAAAGGGGAGAGAGAGAGAAATTATTCTCTCCCCCCATGACCGAACTAATACTTTAATATTTTGGGGCCATGATTTTCTTTATCATACCACTCCTCTATCTTTCTATTGTAAACACTTGCTAAATCTTGTATAGAAGATAGGGCTTATTTTTGTCTCCTAGATCTACAAAATGTAATAGTTTTAGAGGAGACAAAAATCACTTCTTTGTTGTGTTCTTGAGCTTATGTTCTTGAACTTGTATGTAGCATCTACCCCACTTCAATGAATATAAAGTTATATTCTTGGATCTTGTTGTGTTGTGTGTTTTGGATGATTTACCGTTCATTATCTTGGTTATTTTAATGGTGTTCTTGAGGTTGAAGAAGATGTTGAACAGTACCTGGGTTTGAACCAAAGTAATCTTTATGTTGTCCCAAAAATAATTAAAAGTCATAATTTTAATTTGAGAATCGTATTCACCCCCCCTCTACGATCTCCGGGACCCAACAATTGGTATCAGAGCTACTCGATTGACATACAAATCGATTGGATCTATTTTTATTTTTGAGATTAAAGAGGGTACGTTTGGTTCACTGGGCATCCAGAATTTTTTTGAAGCCCGGAATTTTTCTAAGTACAAAATGTTCTAGATGGCCAAGTAGAACATTCCTATGTAGAATATTCGAGATAGATATTCGAGATGGCCAAGTAGAATATTCCTATGTAGAATATTCTACTTAATGTTCGAGATAGAACCTAAGTAGAACATTTCTATGTAGAATATTTGAGATAGATATTCGAGATGGCCAAGTAGAATATTCCTATGTAGAATATTCTACTTAATGTTCTAGATAGAACCTAAGTAGAAATTCTGGAGTTAGAAATATTTTCTAAGTCAGAAGTTCTACTTAATGTTCTAGATAGAGCCTAAGTAGAACATTTCTATGTAGAAATTCTACTTAATGTTCTAGATAGAACCTAAGTAGAAATTCTGGAGTTAGAAATATTTTCTAAGTCAGAAGTTCTACTTAATGTTCTAGATAGAGCCTAAGTAGAAATTCTGGAGTTAGAAATATTTTCTAAGTCAGAAGTTCTACTTAATGTTCTAGATAGAGCCCAAGTAGAACATTTCTATGTAGAAATTCTACTTAATGTTCTAGATAGAACCTAAGTAGAAATTCTGGAGTTAGAAATATTTTCTAAGTCAGAAGTTCTACTTAATGTTCTAGATAGAGCCTAAGTAGAAATTCCTATCTAGAAGTTCTACTTAATGTAGACCTGGCAATTCGTCCGTGTCGTGTAATTTCGTGTCGTGTACTTTCGTGTTTCGTGTACTTAAATACCAAACACAAAACCGACCCATTTAAAATCCGTGTACTTTCGTGTTCGTGTACCTTGTTTTCGTGTCGTTCTCGTGTCGTGTTTCGTGTAAAATTGAATATAAATAAAAATAAATAAAAATAAATAAAATAAATAAAAATAAAAGTTTTTAAGATAATTTTTTTATAAAATATATTAAATATATATATTTAAATCATATTTACATACAATATTATAAAATCATGTATTATTTTTGTTAGTAATTGTGCTCTAGAGACAATACTTTTTATATTTTAAGGAAAATATTTATTATTAAAGATTATGTGTTATTGATTATTATTTATTTATTATGTTTTATTTACTGCGTAATAAATTGAAAGCATAATAAATGTCCTTGGAATTTTGATACGTATTATATATCTTTAAGTATGTGACTTAAAAATGAGATTATATGAATAGTATCTTATTCCTAAAATTCCCTAGTCGAGTATTATTATTTTAGGACAATAATAATGCACAAAGACTAGTATGTTTCTTGACAGATGACCACATCTCATTGGTCATGGGTATGGGGATACTAAAGTCAAGAACATAAGTGTATGTATCAATGTATGGCACTGGAATGACCCGCCGTGAGATTCTACATGTTAAGTAAGTGTCATAAGTAATTCTCACTGTGATAATGGTGTAATGATCCTTAGACCTGAAATCATTATATTTCTATACGAGAATTAATATACTTTGATTACATTAAAAGTTACCTTTGACCGGGTGATGATAAAAGTGGACATTGGGTATATTATGAATCGTATGAGAAATATGAATGATCTAGATGGGATTTAATCCTCCTAATTTTAGGAGTGATATTATTGGCCTCTTGTTTGAGTGAGACTATGAAATGCACGGCCGTGCTCAAATGTTGATTTGATTTTAATAGTCTACTCATCGATCAAGAAAATAAAGATTAAATTATGAAGAGGATGACACGAGACATGCCTTGAGTTTAATCTATAATATCAAGATTAAAGGGATTATATTACATGGAACATTATTCACGAAAGGCTTAATCGAATCACCGATTTATTATTATTACTTGGGTAGCAATGATGTATTACTAGATGCCGCTCATTGTTTACAATTTTAATTAGATATTAAAATTGTTGCCAACGTAATAATAACCTACAGGGTCACACACAAAGAACGCTTGAAGGAGAAATAATTTAAATTATGAATTTAAATTAAATAAGTAATTTATTTTATTTATGATATTAATTAAGTATGACTTAATTAATTATATAAATAGAATAAATGAATTACTTAAACTAATTCCAAAATTAATAATTAATTAATTAAGTGAGACTTAATTAAATAATTTAGAATTTTGGATTAGTATTAATTATAATTGGATTATAATTAGAAAACTTATTCTTCTCTCTATATAATCTCTTTATGGGCTGATTTAATAAAATAGAGATTTTACAAAAACCCTAGCCGCTTTGAGAGAGGAGGAAGATAGAGAGGGAAGAAGTTTTCGGGTGCTAGCACACATCAATCCTTCATGAAAATTGTTCGTGTGGATACCGTAAAGCGTAGATCGCGAGAGCGGGATACGTGGTGATTAAACAAGCTTTGGACCTCCATTAATTTTCCATTAATGAACTGTTAAAACTTCTAAAGGTATTTATTATTTATCTCCGAATTAAATCTTTTATTTTCGCATGGATCCTGCGGAGGGTTTCGCTATTTTGATTTATTTTTCGCGTTTATTCCGCTGCGTTTGTGTCACGAAACTCTACAATGGCATCAGAGCTACTTGCGAAACGTTTTAATTCGGTTATGTGCTTAACAGTTTTTGATATATAAGCATGTATGCGATCTATCATGATTTTATATTGATATAATATGTATATGTTTATATATATTATGAATATATGATATTCATATGATGTACAATCATGTGATGATTATGTGTGTTGATGTATGTATATGATACATGTTTGTTCTTATTATGGGAATCGTATTCGATACGAATTCTGAAACGGCTGCCGTTGATTTTCTGAAATCTGTGTCCGTTGTCCGATTTTTGCAAACAATATGTGTTTTCTGACTGTAATCGGGTCACTGAGCAATACTGACAAAGTCAGCTCTGCGTCTATAAGCCATTAGATGTCGTTACAGCCTCCAAAACGGTGATTTATGATTTTTTGAAAATTATTTGATTTTCTAAAATTTTGAGTATATGTATGTATATATTATGAATATATGATATTCATGTAATGTATAATCATATGATGATTGTATGTATCTCTGTGTATGTATATATGATATATGCTTGTTCTTGTTATGAGAATTGTATATGATACGATTTCTGAAACACCGTTAGATTTGGAGAAATATGACTGCTGTATCCGATTTTCGTAAACGATATGTGTTTTCTGACTGGAATCGGGCCAATGAACAAACCTGATAGCTATGCTATCACCGACGGGTCTGTAAGGCGTTTGACGTCGTTAAGGGCCTCGAAATAGCAATTTATTGTCTTCAGAAATCTGTTTTTTAATTTTCTGAAATTTTGAAATTTTATATATATGATTATATGATATGATTATATAATATGAGATATATTATATGTGTTATATGATAGCATGGTGGATGGTTATAGCCTAAAGACCCATAGGATAGTGGTTTTGATTTATGGTTTTGGTTTCTAAATACGACTTGCATGTCGTTTATTCATTGTAATTTAATTATCTCGAATGTAACTTGAGTTCTTCTTGTAATTTCATTAGAATAGTTTTATTTTTATTATTCAATGTAATTATCAATGAAGACTTGCAAGTAAGGAGGCGATCCAAAAGGGGATGATGGAGCAATGAAGAAAGAAGACATGTAATAGATAGTATTTTTAAAACCACCATAGACTGGCCTTGATATTTCCATTAGCTTGGAAATATCATATAGGATGGGGCCATAACCAAACACGTTTAATTTACGCACATTACATATATGTATATGATTGCATGTATTGGTATGTATGCGTAGATATAATTGAGATGCATGCTTAATATTGATTAATCATGTATGTATTAGATACGACACCCATGCCATGTTTGCTTAAACAAGATAAAATCTGTAACGATTCAAGATTTTAAAATTAACAAACGATCATGAGATTCTTGTGTTTATGAAATATGGATTTTTAAAACACGGAATTAAATATGGATTTTTGATATCTATAATTGGGATTTTCTGACAAAAGCGGATATGCGTATTCGTAAGGCTGATGGGTTTTAAGTGTTACCATTGGTATCCTCCATCTACCTGGGAAATGAACAATTTAAGATGTCGATTTGAAATATTTGGTTCAAGGAAAAATTGAGGATCTCTTTATGATGTGATCATGATCGTTATAAATTTTCTAAAAACCCTTAACAAAATATTAAGTTTTACTCGGATGTTTTCCAATGAATGAACACTCATCGAATCCTAGATCGATAAGGGGAAGGACTGTCAGTGGCAGGGGACTCCTATCTATCGTGGTGAGATGCGACGAATATAAACGGTTATATTCGGCCGTTGTATCATTGGGTCTAACTTAACTGAGTCGTCATAATAAGTGAAAATATACGGTTATATTCAACTATTATGAACTTAGAAGCATAGAGTTTGGTTAAAAGTCTATTAGATAGATAAGATCAATCGTTGTTCACTAAACTATCCAAGAATTATATATGATATAATTGACAACTGTTGTCTACCTAAATAATCATTTTCTAAGGACTTCCAGTGGTTGACTTAGGACATGACGAAATATGGATCTTGGCTCACTAGAAAGAATTATGGGATATACTTTCCAAATTAATAGTAAGGGCTATTAGTTTGATAAAAATAGTGGGAGGTATATGATGATATACCATAATCACTTAAACATAATTAATATTAAATTTGCAATCTAGTTTATTTTATACACTTTAATATTGTAGATATCAAATGATAAACACAAACAACTTCTCTATGTGATCAGTTCTTGAGAAGGACAAGTTGACGAGAATATATTTCCTTGACTAACGTAGGAGCTTGAGGATCGTCCTTGGGCACCACGATGTTAGTCAAATCTCTTCCCCTACTCTTAAAGTTGAGAATGTAACATGTGCAAATCATAGTGCTTATTGGAAGCAAATTGATGTTGCGACTGATGTTTCATGTCTCATGCTCGCAAATATATGTGCTGAGCTTAAGAAGCAATACAAGCATATAGATGCTTATGAAACGATTGAGCACAAGATATATTTGAAAGAGCACTATACACTTACAAGTAGGGAGAGTGAGACCCGGTTACACCACATGTTCTAAAGATTATAGGGTATAATGAATACCATTGATATTTTGGGTTTCCAGATTGGTCTGGAGACAGTTAGATTTGATCTTACAATCTCTGGACAAATATTATTCTTATTTTGTTATGAACAATAAAGTGAATAAGATTGGTAAAACACCCATTGAGTTGCTAAGCATGTTGAGAACTGCTGAAAGTAATATGATAAATGCATGAACTACTACTATATTGATGGTAAACATAGGGAATGCAAAAGGGAAAGGAAAATGGAAAGGCAAGGAGAAGATTTGATCTAGTTCCGTTGTCAAACCAAAGTCCAATCCCTAAAGCAGACTCTAAAGTCTGAATGAGGTGTTGATAAAGAAGACGATTGTCACTTCTGTGGAAAGTTGGGAGACTGGAAATTAAACTGTCATGCTTAATTGGAAGATCGGAAGATGATGATCAATAAGGGTCAAGCTTAAGGTATCGGGTTGGAATTGGAGTAAAGATAGTTGCTCTGGTTCGAGGAACTCGTTACTTAATTTTTGGCCTATAAGGAAAATTTAGAACTTAATAATTGTTATAGCGTGCTTGCAATTGGCAGAAATATTATTTCAGTTTCTTGTTTGGACAAGAAAGGCTTTTTCATTTTATAACAATAGTTGTTTATTCTATTTTGATGATGAGCCTTATAATGTTGCACATCTAATTAACAATTTATATGTTCTAAAGTGACTCAAATCAAATATTACCTTTGGCACTGTCGCTGAGGCCATATTAATGAGAAAGTCATTTCCAGAATACATAAGGATGCATTCATGGATAAGTTTGATTATGAATCATACCAAAGGATACGAATCTTGGTTTATTTGGTAAAATGACTAAAGCTCCTTTTACCGGACATGGTGAAGGGATCATTGAATGGGTATGACTTATACATAATGATGTATGTGGTCATATGTGTACGATGACAAAAGGTAGATTTTATTAACTTCATAAAATTTACTAATTATTTTAGTAGATACGGATATATGTATCTTTTGAAGAACTAATCCGAATCATTTGAAAAGTTCAAAGACTATAAAGATGAAGTAGAAAATATCAAAGAAAAGTTTTTTTGATAGGAGAGATCACACCTTGTTGGACATGGTGCGATCAATGTTGAGTCAATGAATCTTCCAATTAGTTTCTGGGGTTGCACCCTGGAAACGGCTCCACATACACTTAACTGTGTTCCTACTAAATTGGTTCAAAAGACTCCTTATGAGATATGGACTGAGCAACGTCACAGCATGTCATTTATAAAATTTTGGGGATGTGAAGCGTTTGTGAAACGTCTAATCTCTGACAAGCTAGGACCAAAATCAGACAAATGTAATTTTGTGGAATACCCAACTGAAACAAGGGGTTATTCTTTCTATAATCCTTCCGAGAACAAAGTGTTTGTTGCTCGAACTGCTGAGAGACAGTGGGAGGATAATAGATCTCAATGAAGTTTGAGACCCACATGATAACGTTGAACCAGTGGAGGAACCTGAGTAGAATGTACAAGAAAAATAATACTGCTCAAGAAACACAGGTGTTCGTAGGTTTAGTAGGATTCGCCATGAGCCCGAGAGATAATATGGATTTCTCTTGACTCAAGATGGTGATGTGATGCTTGTGGATGAAGATGAGCCTCTCACCTACCTAGATACTATAAACACTCCAGATTCTAAGAGATGGTTGGATGCCATTAAATCTGAGATGGAATCCATGTATACTAATCAAGTATGGACTTTGGTTGATCCACCTGAAGGGGTAAAACCTATAGGGTGCAAGTGGGTTTCAAGAAGAAGACCGACATGGATGCTAATGTACAGACCTATAAGGCACGATTGGTGGCAAAAGGTTTCAAGAAAATTCATGGTATTGACTATGATGAGATCTTTTCACCAGTTATTATGGTCATGTCCATTAGGATTTTGCTTGCTATAGCTGCTTACTATGACTATGAAATCTGGCAAATGGATGTCAAAACCGCTTTCTTAAATGAGAGCCTTGAAGAAGATATGGATGTGTACATGACACACCCTAAGGGTTTTGTTGATCTAAAGGATGCTGGAAATGTATGTAAGTTGCGTCGATCCATTTATGGATTAAAGCAGGCCTCGAGGAGATAGAACATTTGTTTTCATGAAACAGTCAAAAAGAGTTTGACTTTATTCAGAATGAAGATGAAACTTGTGTTTACAAGAAGTTTAGTGGGAGCCATGTGGCATTCCTAGTATTATATGTTGATGATATATTACTAATAGGGAATGACATTCCTTCTCTACAGACTGTGAAGACTTGGTTGAGAAATAATTTCTCAATGAAAGACTTAGGCGTTGTGACATATATATTAGGGATCGAGATCTATAGAGATAGATCAAGGTGATTGATCGGCCTAATTTAGAGTACATATATTGACAAAGTTTTGCATCGATTTCAAATGCAAAGAGACTAAAATGGATATGTCCCAATGTCTCATGGGATAGTGATCTCAAAATAAAATTTGTCCTAAATCATTGGATGATAGGGATTGCATGAGTAAAATTCCATATGCGTCAGCAATTGGTTTTATAATGTATGCAATGATATGTACTTGTCCTGATGTCTCGTATGCTTTAACCATGATGAGTAGATACCGATCTAATCCAGGTGAAGGTCACTGGACGACAGTCAAGAATATTCTTAAGTACTTAAAGAGGACTAAAGATTCATTCTTGTTATATGGAGGAGATGTGAAGCTAGTTGTAAGAGGTTTCAGTGATACTGGTTTCTAGACAGATAACGATAATTTAATGTTTCTGTCTGGTTTTGTGTTTTATTGAGATGTTGTATGCTGGAATGGTTCACAGCAAAGACAATTGTTGATTTTACAATAGAACCTGAGTATATTGATGCTTGTGAAGCAGCCAAGGAGGCTGTTTGGGCATGTACTTAGGAGATATCACCTAATTAATGAGATTAATGATCAAGGAGATATACATATATGTAAAGTGTATACTAATAATAATATTGCAGACACACTGACTAAGGCTTTGTCGCAGCAGAAGCACGAAAGTCACACTAGTTCCATGAGTATTGGATACTTGGGTAATTGGCTCTAGTGCAAGTGGGAGATTGTTAGTAATTGTGCTCTAGAGACAATACTTTTTATATTTTAAGGAAAATATTTATTATTAAAGATTATGTTTTATTGATTATTATTTATTTATTATGTTTTATTTACTGCGTAATAAATTGAAAGCATAATAAATGTCCTTGGAATTTTGATACGTATTATATATCTTTAAGTATGTGACTTAAAAATGAGATTATATGAATAGTATCTTATTCCTAAAATTCCCTAGTCGAGTATTATTATTTTAGGACAATAATAATGCACAAAGACTAGTATGTTTCTTGACAGATGACCACATCTCATTGGTCATGGGTATGGGGATACTAAAGTCAAGAACATAAGTGTATGTATCAATGCATGGCACTGGAATGACCCGCCGTGAGATTCTACATGTTAAGTAAGTGTCATAAGTAATTCTCACTGTGATAATGGTGTAATGATCCTTAGACCTGAAATCATTATATTTCTATACGAGAATTAATATACTTTGATTACATTAAAAGTTACCTTTGACCGGGTGATGATAAAAGTGGACATTGGGTATATTATGAATCGTATGAGAAATATGAATGATCTAGATGGGATTTAATCCTCCTAATTTTAGGAGTGATATTATTGGCCTCTTGTTTGAGTGAGACTATGAAATGCACGGCCGTGCTCAAATGTTGATTTGATTTTAATAGTCTACTCATCGATCAAGAAAATAAAGATTAAATTATGAAGAGGATGACACGAGACATGCCTTGAGTTTAATCTATAATATCAAGATTAAAGGGATTATATTACATGGAACATTATTCACGAAAGGCTTAATCGAATCACCGATTTATTATTATTACTTGGGTAGCAATGATGTATTACTAGATGCCGCTCATTGTTTACAATTTTAATTAGATATTAAAATTGTTGCCAACGTAATAATAACCTACAGGGTCACACACAAAGAACGCTTGAAGGAGAAATAATTTAAATTATGAATTTAAATTAAATAAGTAATTTATTTTATTTATGATATTAATTAAGTATGACTTAATTAATTATATAAATAGAATAAATGAATTACTTAAACTAATTCCAAAATTAATAATTAATTAATTAAGTGAGACTTAATTAAATAATTTAGAATTTTGGATTAGTATTAATTATAATTGGATTATAATTAGAAAACTTATTCTTCTCTCTATATAATCTCTTTATGGACTGATTTAATAAAATAGAGATTTTACAAAAACCCTAGCCGCTTTGAGAGAGGAGGAAGATAGAGAGGGAAGAAGTTTTCGGGTGCTAGTACACATCAATCCTTCATGAAAATTGTTCGTGTGGATACCGTAGAGCGTAGATCGCGAGAGCGGGATACGTGGTGATTAAACAAGCTTTGGACCTCCATTAATCTTCCATTAATGAACTGTTAAAACTTCTAAAGGTATTTATTCTTTATCTCCGAATTAAATCTTTTATTTTCGCATGGATCCTGCGGAGGGTTTCGCTATTTTGATTTATTTTTCGCGTTTATTCCGCTGCGTTTGTGTCACGAAACTCTACAATTTTAACAATAAATATACATATATTTATTATAAATATACATATATTCATTATAAATATTAAAATTTAATTATAAATTTATTTATGTCGTGTACTTCGTGTCGTGTCGTGTACTCGAAGGGTAAACACAAAACCGACACTAAATTTCGGTCGTGTACATTCGTGTTCGTGTACTTTCGTGTCGTGTACTGAAAATGTAAACACAAACACTAAATTTTCGTGTCGTTCCGTGTCGTGTAAATCGTGTCGTGTCCAAAATTGCCGGGTCTAACTTAATGTTCTAGATAGAGTCTATGTAGAACATTCCTATGTAGAAGTTCTACTTGGTGTTCGAGATAGAGTCTATGTAGAACATTCCTATGTAGAAGTTCTACTTGGTGTTCGAGATAGAGTCTATGTAGAACATTCCTATGTAGAAGTTCTACTTGGTGTTCGAGATAGAGTCTATGTAAAACATTCCTATGTAGAAGTTCTACTTAGAGGGCTGTTTCAACATGACACATGGCTACATAGTTTAACTTTTATTTAAAACAAAAATTGTTTTTCTCTCAAATTGTTTTTAGTTTAATAATTAATTTAATAATTAAATTTGAATTTAATTATATAAAATATTTTGAAAATAATTTTTAAATTTAAATAATTTATTTTTCAAGTTTATCTTACATCTTGGAAAATATTTTATTTTCTTTTAAATTTTAGAGTCAAATATTTTATATTTTTAATATTATTAGTTATGAATTTTATTAATTTGAAAACTAAAATTAATCTTAAAATCCAATTTAATTTCTTTTGAGTTTAATATTCTTAAAAGTATTTTGAGAATTATTTTTGAGGTTTAATAATTTATTTTTCATAAAACTTTAATTATAAATTTTATAAAACTCTTTGAAAAATATTTTTAGATTGAAATAATTTATTTTCATGAACATTTTAAATGTTTTGAGAATTTAGTATTTCTATTTCAAAATTATGGTTTTGAGTTGTTTTATTTTAATTATAATTTAAGCTTTGAAGTTTTAATTATAAATCTCATAAAACTTTTTGGAAAATCATTTTGGTTGAAATAATTTATTTTCAAGAATATCTAAGATGACTTGAAAATTTATTATTTTTATATCAAACTTATATTTTCAATCTGTTTTATTTTAATTATAATTGAAACTGTTTTGGATTATAAATTCTATAAAATTCTTTGGAAATTAATTTTGATTTGAAATAATTTCTTTTTCAGGATTATTTAATATACCTTGAAAATTTTGTTATCTCTATATCAAAACTTTCTTTTCGAATTTTATTTTATTTATAATTTGAAATTGAGAAATTTATTATTATTTATCAAAAATGCATTTTCAATTTATTTTGATTATTTAAATTCGTAAAAAATTAAATACTTCTGTTTGAACAAAATGTTTTATTAAACGAAACAACAAGAGTTGATTCTTCGTTCGTTGAGGACAAACGAACTGACTGGAGAACATTCTAATGGAGTTGAGACCTGATCTTACCATTGGAGATGTATTTCTACATCGGTCTACTCAGTGGATCATTTGGTTATTGAAAGGGGATTAGTTCATTTAGGGAAGAGTCTTCGATCAATGGTTTTCGAATCAATATCTGAAGAATTTGGGATTTTGAAAAGGAATTCAGTTTAACGGTCAAAGAACCAAAACAACAATTGAAGATTTGGTTAAAGGACATCAGTGGCAGAAATACACAAGGTTTGATTATCACTGACATATGATAATCAAGGGGTTATTGCTACACATACAAAGAAGAGTGATCTTTTCAAGCAGAACATGAGACATTCTATGTCGGGGTCTTTAAGCAGAACAATCAGGTATCAGTTTGGGTTGAAGTAGGAACATCATTGGTTATTGAGGTCAAATGCAAGGATACTTCCATGAGTGTCAGTAGAATGGAAATTGATTTGGATCAATTGATTATCACTCGAGATGGAATGCTAAGCATCGCTCAGGTATACTTTCTAACTAGTTTATACTTGTTTGATTCAATTATAGAGTATTAAGTGTTGAACTGTATTATATTATAAGTTTGATGTAATGCATGTCTCACCTTGATTTCTATATAAATTAGATAACTTATGCTAGTTTGTTAGTGTTACTTGTTTATCAGTATTTGACTTCATGATTAGATCTTGTGTGATTTAATGCTTGCTTTACGATAATTGATCATGTTAGCATATAGAGTCTTAGGTATTGGTAGGGGTACATTTACCGGAAAGAGTATTTGCTGCATGCTAAGTGCCTTGATGTTTACATTGTCTATAATCTGTTTATACTCGCATGGTTGTATTAAATGCTATATTTGATCATGTGCTTGTTAAGATGAGTTTGTTTCTAATTTGGGAATTGCCTAGGGGTCAGTATAATAAACCATGAATTAAATTTTTTAAATTTAAACTGACTCAGGTAATTAGAGATAATATAATGTTAAAGTGAAAAACAAAGGTGATTTAGAAGAATTAGGAATCTGAGTGATTGATTCTTCTATGACTACATATATGTACGACATGATTCTTATAGACTGCTAGTCCACCTTAAGTTAGGTTGGGATCACTGAGCTCATAGCCAAGACTACTTGTTGAGGCTGATATAGATGAGGAGTGATCAGTCAAATAAGAATGAGCATGTTGAACTTAAATGCTTTGTTGTTAACTATGTTTAGAAATATCTCTAACCCTTGGACTCAATCAAAATGAGGACCACGTGTCTTAATCATTTGTGAATGCAGAGTATCTTTCAACATGTACAAGTTATATATCTCTGACATTTTCATGTTCGAGGCATGTAACTACTTTTGCTTTGGTATTCAAATGGTTAAGCAAGGTTACCTATTTTTCTTGAATGATCTGAAGCACAATATTAAGAAAGACCTAGGGGATTCTTTGTGAAGGGTTTCCTAATATCAGTTCGACGATGAACAATATTGATCGGGGTCAAGAGAAATAGAAGCTCACTCTTCTGGAAGTGAGGTTATTGCTGACACAAAATGTAATGCTTATGATGAAGTCAACTATTCGTTGAAGTTTATCATAATGGAGTTAGCTGCAACAACAAGTGATGCTCTCACACTTGGTTTATCAACTAATACTTGGTTTATCAAGATAACGGATTCGACGGTAAAGATGAAGTTGGTGAGAAAGGACTACTTCTAATGAAATTCTTTTAAGAAGGACATTAGTGAAGTATGTCAGTTGAAGGGAAGTCAAGTCAAAGACTACCCTGTTTAGTTTTGGTGTTTGTTCATGCATTCGATAGATGAAGCATCTCAGTGATTAATCACATTCAAAGGATTAGGCAGATTGCTGTAAGAACACTTTGAGGGCAGGTAATGGAATTTGTTGACGAACGAAGTTCTATGTTATGTCTGCACTGAAAGGAGTATTCTAGAGTAAAGTTCAGTTTCCGGACTTCATGACCAAATGGAGGAGTTGATAGGGAAATCCAGACCTTGAGTGAAATTACAAGGATAATGGATAGACTTAAGGTTTCCTATTCACTACGACTGAATCAGTTGACACAGCAAGTCTAATCAACAAATGTAAAGAGAAGACATCAAGTAAGATTAATCATGCCTGAAGTCACATGGTGTGATGGAGGGCTATCTTATTTGGAGTTAAGAAGCTTACACAGAGTCTGTGATTGATTTATGTTAGTCCCAAATATCGTAGAAGGGGGGTTGAATACGATATTGTCCAATTTATAAAATATTCGCGGAATGATTTGTTATGGACTGGTTGACAGTTCGAACAGATATTAAATCAAACACAAGGTATGAACACAGTTAACACAAACACAGTTCGTTCGGGGAATATATCGTTTTATTAATATAAACCACGAAGGTGCTACACAACTCTAATCCGTAGATTAGCTTCAACTGATTCACTAGTACAGTTACAATACAACAACAATAATCAATACGAACAATAATTATGACACTAGCTCAAACGACGTTAATGGCTTCTCTGTGTCTCTCTCCTTTGCTCTGTATGTTTTCGCTCTGTAACTGAATGAATTTGTGTGTTCGTAAAATGAATCACAAAGGCTTGGCTTTGCTGCTTTATTGTGTAGGCTTTTTCAATCTACTACGTGGCCTTCTGAGAACCAAGTAAATAGATTGCTTCTCACTTCTTGAATTAACAACCGTCGAGACATTTAATTTATAACCATCGGTGAGTCTGTTGATAACCGTCGAGTGAAATAAATCACTTAAAACAATTCTGCTCAAGGATATCAAAGATATGTGGCATGCTGTGGCTGGCTGTAGATTAAACAATCTTAAACCCTCAACTATCGAAGTGCCATAACTATCGAGTGACTTAACCGTCGATGGAATAAATAATCTGGATATTTATCTGAGTCCCTTAACTATCGAGATGCTGTAACCGTCGAGTGAAATGGACGAAACAGTCAAACCCAACTATCAGTTATAACTATCGACTCAAATGAATTATTAAAACCATAACCGTCGAGTGAAATGGAATGAATAATATATCCAAAAATGCTAACCGTCGAGTGATTTGCTAACCGTCGGTAAATAAGACGAAATAGCCAAACAGGAGACCCAACCGTCGGTAAATAAGACAAAACAGTCAAACAGCAAAACGGTAGTTCACCTTAGCCATTTTTCCAACGATTCAAAGCTCTGCAATATTTCTTTTCACTGCAACCAAGTTAATAAATTTACCTTTACTACTTGAACTTGATTTTCTCTGAGCTTTAGCACACAACGGTTATACAGCCAATTCTTTTCTAACATAGATGCGGTTCTCAATTCCTTTTGTGCTGACATTTAGTGCAACTGGTCTGGTTCACAAACGACTAACACAAACTTGATCTTCACATCTTCTTGACTATTCAGTTGGCCCTGTTTCTCTAGCTGTTAAGAAGTGCTTCTGTAATTCACTGGAATCCCTTGACTTCTCTATTGTAAAACCTCTGACATCTTCTGAACCTCTGAAACACTATATCTTTATTCTTCACTGAGGCTTGAACATGTTAATGAACTTCTTTCAGTGATCTTCAATGTCTTCAAAGCTTCATCTAATGTTTTGGTCTTTTGTATTCAACTTATAAACGATTCGCAGTCGATTCCGTGCTTCATTTTAATATAAGTTACCGACCATCTGTGTTGAGTTAGTTTCCTCGGTTACATGTTACGTTACGTTACATTATGCTTTACAATCTCCCCCTATTTGATTGTTAGAGTTCGACAAGCAAATCCCTTAAGAGGATAACTCAACTAACTTACAAGAAAAAGTAAATAGAAGATGGTAAACTAATATTAAACAAATTCTGGATTACATAACACATTTCCAGATGTCAAAAACAATTACAATGTAGAATGAATGTTCCTATAGCCTGAACTAATATACATTAAGTCATTCTCACTATACAAGACTTGCAAGCTGGTCATTCACTAGATCCAGCGCTTCTTCTTCTAGCATATTACTTGGCTTGGGATCTGACAAAGCTTCCTGAAGTGTTTGCAAGACAGCTACTCTTCTGATCTGCTTAACTTGTTCGAATGTAAATTCAAGAACTTTCGTCTTTCCTTTAACACTCAACCTTTTTGGTACTGCTTTAACCCGATCAGTGTTGTAGTATGATTCTACTCTCAACTTCTCCATGTAAAGCTTAGAGATCTCTGCCAATGCTGATTTATCTTTGTAGTTCGTTGAAGTCTTGATTTGATCAAGTATAACACCCAGTTCCCTAGAAGTCATGTAAGACATCTTGTGGATATCAACTATTTCAGTTTTTCCTTTGGGGTTCTTATACCTGATTGCTGGAGGATCTTTTAGCACTATTGTCTCTGTCTCCCTGATTATATCAAAATCTGGAAAGACAATTGGAAAATCTGGCTTTTCTGCATATTCGAACACCTTCATTGGATGGTTAAATCTGTATTCAGTCATTGCCTTGACTTTTTCAAAGTCCCAATTTCCTTCTTCTCTTGTATACACAGGCAATTTTGGTTGAGATCCATTTGAAGGATCTATTCTTCCGACTTTGGAAATATCTACAGATTGATTTGATAAGACATTAAGTCTATAAGCATAAATGCGCTCTGCAGCTTTCCATTTTTCTTCTGTTCTAAGTCCTTCACTCCTAAGAAGCCCTTCAACATATTTCAGACGCTTTAGAGGATATAGACTTAGTCTTTCATCACTCAAACACAGTGTCTGAACTAACTTGTCTTTGTAGAATATCACTGTGTAAGGAGTTGTGTGAACTTCAGCTACTGTTTTGCTCATCTGATCTTCAATCATATCAGTAAGAAGTTCATTCACATGAGATCTCTTGTCCGTCCTAATCTTCATGACATACAATTCTGTTAGAGACCTCAACTTGATGAAATTCGAAGAAATGGTCTTTGTGGTCGAATTATTGAACTGAATCTGAATCTTCCATCCATTGATGTTGGTCGTGATGAATATCAATTTGATAGTTTGTCTTAGTGCATGAAAGAACTGGTTTATTGATGGATGACTCTTGTGAGCTTCTTGCAGTGCTTCCAGAACTTTTTGATCTTCATTTTGAATTATTCCTAATTCTGGTTTCTGCAAAAGACTCCTAGCCTGATCCCATGCACTTCCTTCTCTTGATAACATCAACGGCCTTTGTCTTCTTTCAATGTAGTGGTTGAAGTGTTCTTTTCTGATTTTTTCCTGAGACATTCGAGCTATTTCACATGCCCTTATCATGGATTGATTTGCATCTAGCAAACCAAATGTTTCCACAAAATCCGTTTCGGTGAACTGATAAGCGGCATCATTGACAAATTCATCAAACACATCATCTTCCTGAGCTGTAGGAGCTGTATGAGAAGGTTCCCATATTTCTCCTTCTTCAAGTGTAAGCCTGACCTCTAGCGGTATTTCTTGCTCCCCCTGAGATGTGATGTTTGCTTCTTCCTCTACCAACTTTCCTTTACCTTTGTCTTTACTCCTCATTTCTGCACCAGATTCTTTTTCTTGTTCTCGCACTATCATCTCCCCCTTAGTTATGTTATCCTCCGAAGTAGGGATTTGAGTAGATTGAGATTTATGCTTTTCAAATAAATCTGTAACAAATTTCTTCATATCCGTCTTGAAATTCTGCAAATCCTGCAACATGTTGTACTGAACAGATTTTATTTCCATGACATTGCTGTGAAATTCAGATTTCATTTCGGTGACAGTAGTCTCCAGGTTATAAACCCTTTGACTTATTGATTGTGTGTGCATTGTGAGGGTATTTATTTGGCTGGTAGGTGTCTCACTGACAGGTTCTGTAGGTGTTTGTCTCTCAATTCTCTCGCTCGGTCGTAGAGGTGTGGGTGAATTATGATCACTCAAACGTTCTGTTGGTGTTTCACTCACTCTCATTGACTCCAGCAAGTCTTCTGTACCTGCAGTTAAAATCCTAAATGGCTCATCCGAAGAACTATTGCCAAGTAGTTGCTTCTCCTTTCCACTAATAGTGGTGGAGACCTCCTTATTAGGAGCCAGGAATGTTCCTCCTGGGGGGCTTATCACATTGGATCCTGTAATGTATAGCAATGAAGGACCCGTGACTCCCGTAATAGCCTGTGAAGGCATGACCTGTACAGGATCTACCTGTATAGGTTCTGCTACAGTAGTAGCAACATCCGTCAATTCCTCCTGTGTGTGTGCTCCTTTCAGTGCAACATATAACTTGGTTGGAGGCTCAATTATTGACACTCTTTCAGATGCCCTGGCCGACGGGCGAATTTCAATAGGTTCACCCTGTTGAGAGGATGTCCCCAGAGACTGTGTATTTGCCTTTTTCAGCTCTATGTCCTTTTGAGAGGGCATAGATGGGCTAACAGTTACCTCAGGTTCTTCTAATCGACGTCTAGTCAGAGGTAGAGCTGTTTGGGTTCCCTCACCTTCCTTATGTGGTGCTTCTAAGGCACTATCTCCCTCACTCACAAATTTTCTTTTTAGGGGTTAGAGAGAAGATAAAGGTAAGGTGTTTATAGTGTTTGGTTCTGAGGCAGTGGTTAGAATCTGTTGGGTTTCAGATTCATTGCCTTGTCCTACAGCCACAGAGGGCTCAGCTGATAGGTTCATGACACTTTCTCCAAAAAGATCTTGCAAATTAGAATAAGCTGAAGAGTCAGAGACATGAAGACTACCTTGAGTACTACCTGTAGGAGTCCAAGGATGATATGATTTCTGACTGTCAGCATGACCTATAGAATCTCCTCCAGATATACTTTGAAATCCATCTCCTGAAATTTGTAATTCCTCTGTCACCTGAACCACTTCCTCTTCTTGAGCTAAATCCTCTACAGGAGTAGCTACTGGAACTGATTCTTACACTGGTTCAGGGACCTGATCATCTTCTTGAGGCCCTTGAGGCTCGTCTCTTTCCATGTCCACTACACAACCCTACATGTATTCAGTCATTTGAGCAGGTGCTTCGTTGATGTAGTTTCTGTTATTGTTCAGAGTGTTGGCTATCCTGTTTTTCTGTTTCATACACAAAGAGGTAACACTACTAGTATATAGTAGTTTTTCCTCGTTAGTCGTTAGATCATTAAGGATAAGCTGTAGGAATCGTGGAAAGTAACACTCCACATTAGTGACTTGAAGGTTTCTGTACTCCACCGATCCCATAACATACAACATCTGATTCAATAATAACCTACCAAAATTTATCCTACAATTATTAGCAACACTGAAGCCTAAAGTTCGATAAAAACTTGAAATACTGTGTGTGTTGAACTTTTTGTAAGAGAAACATTGCATAAGAGTGTGGAAAAAGAAATTCCATTCCTTAGGTAAATGATGTTTACACCTTTCACCTGAGTCGTGGAGATTAGGATTAACGTAGTTGATAGTCGTGAAGAACTGAGTTAATTGTTCGGAATTGGGATAAGGGACTAGATTATTCTCAGGGAATCTTAATATACGATTCAAATCTAGCTCCGTCACCCGGACTTCCCGATTAGCAATACTAAATGTAAAAGCCAGTTCATCAACAACTGAAGAGTTATATGCAGAACAGTAACAGTCTCGTAGCATATTATGATTTAATATCACGTCTGTTACTAAGGCATACCTCACTCGAGAATATTCGAGTAACACTCGTGCCCAGGCCCGATAATTAGCAGGAAGGGTCTGAATGTCAAACTCGGCAACTAAATTCGTTTTGGTAACAGTAAAAATTCCAACCATTTTTAACTAGTAAAAATTATTGAAAATTTTAACTTTAAACAATTAATTACGAATTTAATTAGACTCGATAACGAACCGAAAACACTAAAATTCAAAACTCCTCCAAAAATCGTGAAAAAATATATGCTAAACTAGGAGAGATTTGAACGGTGAAACTATTTTTTTGTGATTTTTGGACCTCAAACAAACCCTAGAAAAAATCCCAAAGTTTGAAATACCCGAAACAAAACTGAAACCAAACGATACAAGGCTGGTATCAAATAATTCGGGATGACTAGATCTACAATTCTATGGATTTAGATTTTCAAAACTAGTACTAGAATGGTAGAAAATGAGGAAAGAAAATCAATTTTTACTCGATGGTTAAGAATAGTAGCTAACTATCGAGATGAAATAGAAACTATATATATATATAAAGTTAAATGACGAGTTGACTTTTGTTTTTCAGATTTCATGTTCTGGCCACTTCGATTGTTAACTAGAATATATATATATACTCTGCTGCCTGTTGTGTACTTAACTGTCGAGTAGTTTTTTTTTTTTTTTAAACAACTTGATGGTTATCAAAAATAATAAAATAAAAACTATAGTAACTATCGAGATGTACACTTATATATAATACGTAACTATCGAAAAGTTAATTAATAAAATTAGGCACTTCGACGGTTAGTAAAAAAAATAACTATCGAAGCAGATAAAATAATTAACCAGATAGTAACTATCGAGATGGATAGTTTTATTTATTTATTTATTTATTATATATATTAACCAAAAGACTACTTCGACTGTTATAATATAATATATTTTTTTTATAACTATCGAGTACTGTTTAAAACCACTTCGATGGTTACGAAAAAATATATCTAATTGTAACTGTCGAGAGTTTGCTAATTAAAAATAATAATAAAAAGCATTTAAATACACTTACCAAATAATTTCAAATATTCATAAAATTAATTAAATAGAGATTTCTTAAATTAATGAATTAATATTCCTAAAATAGAAATATTAGAACCTTAATTTGGAAATAACTATCGAATTAATAATAATCCAATTTGAAATCCACAAACAGACAATATTAATAATTATAATAATAATACTAATAAACACAGGTGGTTGCTTTAAAATTTTTGAAACCGAAAATTTTTTTGTTCCATACTCAGTTACTTTTAAAATTTCCAAAAATTTTAAACCAACCCAATCACAATCCAAATGATCATACAAGCATACTATGAATAAACATACAGACAGTTCGGCAAAATAAGATCATGAAATGTAATTGCTACACATGTTTTTAGTGATAACCAGTACAATAAATAAACAAGTCTGTACAACCAATTTCTCACTAAAGATCACAACTTGTCTGATATAGAATCTCTCAGCCAGATCTCATAACATTGAAATCCACCAATTAATTCTAAACCACAGACTGTTATGCTTCTTGTTAACTACAAACACTTATGTAGCAGTTAACTACTTATGCTATATCGAATAATTGCCACAAAGCATAACTGGTATACTTATGATAATTAACATTGATATTCATAAGCCCGAGATTATAAGTTAGATTGGAGGTCACAAGTCCTTTGGATATAAAAATTTAAAAACTTGTGAATCCATACAACTCCTCGCAAATAAAAATTAATTTAAATTTAGCATCCCTAATTCACTAACCAACCTAGAGAAAGTGGATTCGTCTAGTGGTTTCGTGAAGATGTCTGCAAGTTGTTGTTCTGTGGGTACAAAATGCAACTCCACAATTCCATTCATGACATGCTCTCGTATAAAGTGATACCTGATATCAATGTGCTTGGTTCGTGAGTGCTGAACCGGATTGTTGGTTATAGCTATGGCGCTTGTGTTGTCGCAGAATATTGGAATCTTGTTCAACATAAAGCCATAGTCTTGGAGTTGGTTTCTCATCCATAGGATCTGAGCACAACAGCTACCTGTTGCGATGTATTCTGCCTCTGCTGTTGAGGTAGACACTGAGTGCTGCTTCTTGCTATACCATGAGACCAATCTTCTTCCCAAGAATTGACAGCTTCCAGAAGTACTCTTCCTGTCAATCTTACAACCTGCAAAATCCGAGTCTGTATAGCCGATTAGGTCAAAACCAGTACCTTTAGGATACCAAATTCCCAAATTTGGAGTACCCTTCAGGTATCTAAAAATTCTTTTGACAGCTATAAGGTGAGACTCTTTTGGGTTAGCTTGGAACCGTGCACATAGGCAAGTTGAAAACATAATATCTGGCCTACTTGCAGTTAAGTAAAGTAGAGATCCAATCATACCTCTGTAGCTTGTGATGTCGACAGATTTACCTGATTTGTCCTCATCAAGCTTTGTGGCAGTTGGCATTGGAGTCTTGGCGGGGGCTGAATCTTCAAGTCCATACTTCTTTAGAAGATCTCTGATGTACTTTGCCTGGCAAATGAAGATCCCATCTTTCTTCTGACTCACTTGTAGTCCAAGGAAGAAAGTAAGCTCGCCCATCATACTCATCTCGTACCTACTCTGCATTAACTTAGCAAATCTCTTGCATAGCTCATCATTAGTAGAACCGAATATAATATCATCAACATACACTTGAACTAATATCAAATTATTTTTATGCATTTTATGAAAGAGAGTCTTATCTATAACACCTCTGATAAAACCATTTTCAATTAAAAATTCAGATAGTGTTTCATACCATGTTCGAGGCGCCTGCTTGAGTCCATAAAGAGCTTTAAAAAGGAAGTACACAAAGTCCATATGATCTTTGTTCTCGAAACCCGGAGGTTTCTCTACATATACTTCTTCTTCCAGCTCCCCATTCAGGAATGCACTCTTCACATCCATTTGATAAACTTTGGCACCCAAACTTGTTTGGGTCCAAGAAATTTAGAGGTTCTTGCAGATGGTGTAATAGGTTCAGTTTTCACATCTTTAAGTTCTACTTTGACTGAACTCGAATCATGTTCCTTTGCCTTGACAGATTTGTCTTTTGGCTTAGGAGATTGAGTCTCCTTCCTAACCTTATGAGGACTAGCAGTCTTTGCCCTTACCTTTTTCTTATTCATGCTTCTTTCTATGCCTATGCAATTACTAGAAGTAGATGCATTCATCAAATTAAAATAAGCATGCATAATATTAAAAGCACATGGCATACATCCAGTAATACCACAAGGCAAATGAAAACTATTCATGCTAAACATGTTCTGCACAACAGGAATATTAGATTCTACTTTAACCTTATTACATGCATGACTAAGGTGTCCAGCAGAATTACAATTAGTACACAATTTCCTAGGTGCAGTGGGTGCAGGTGTAGCAGAATTAGCAATTTTAACACCTACTTTCCCATTCCTATTACTCTTTGACTTGTTCTTGTTACCACCTAATTCAGTTTTAGCAGATTCAATTTTAACTGGCTCATTAGGTGTAACTTCTTCTACATTAACTTCCTCAACTTCTTTCTCTTTTAACTTATCCTCAACAAGCATTTCTTGTTTCCATACGATAGTATCTTCGTCTAAGGGTTCTGAGAGTGGGAGCTTAAAGATAGGATTACTACTTTTCTTAATGACAAAAGGAACATTTTCATTTTCTAATAAAACAGTACTAGAAGCATTGAAAGTTATATTCCTTTTATCCTTTTTCTTATTCCTTTTATGTTCATCGTAGTTAAAGCCTATACATGTCTTGTTATCTAAGCTCTGCTTATCCATTATGTCTTTAGCAATATTAGCTGAGTTCTTAAAAGCTTCCAATTTTAACTCTAGCTCAGAAATCTTAGCCATAAGTGCTGTCTCAACCTCTGCATTACAGTTAACCTTATTCTCTAAATATTCATTTCTTTCCTTAAGGTCATTAACTGTGATTCCTACAAGCTCTAGTTGTTCCTTTCCAGATTCTAGCTTTTTAATCTTCGCAACTAGTCTAGCATTTTCTGCTTCAGAAGCTAGCATGCTTGTATGAATGTTAAACATCTCTATACTCAAGTCATTAACAGTATTTTTATATTCAGATAGAGACATATCTACAGTGGTGAGAATAGGTACCTGTGCTGATGATGGAGATTCTTCTGAAGTGTCTGCCATTAATGCAAGATTTCCATATTCTTCTTCTTCAGAATCTGTGTCATCCCAGCTTCTACCTTCAACAATGTAAGCCTTGCCTTGTTGTTTTGCAACCAAAGCATCCAATCTCTGTTTCAACTTCTCATTCTCCCTTTTCAACTCATCATAGCTTTTATTCTCGTAGGAACTCTTCTTCTCATAAACCTTCTTATCTTTTGCTTGTCTCGGTTTCTTACATTCAGTGGCGAAATGCCCTAGTTCATTGCAGTTGTAGCACCGGAACTTACTACGGTCTACCATGTTTGACTTGTAACCACCTCTTGAGTTGGATCCCGAAAATGATCCTGTCTTCTAAAATCTGCTACTAAAACTTTTCTTGTACTTGGGATTCCTTCTGAATCTTATATGCTTGAAACGCCCTGCCAAGTACGCCATAGATTTGTCTTCCATCTCATCAAGCTCTTCCAATGTATAAAAATCATCTTCCTCTTCAACTTGTGATTCTGTAGCCATTTCAGCTTCAATGATCAATTCTCCACCAATCTTGGTTTCAACAACCTTTGCTTCAGAAGTCTTCACTTCACCTGCCACAAGAGCTGTGGTCTTCATTAGTGCTGCACTCTTACTGTCCACTGAGCTGGAACCATAGATAATCAACCTCTGTTCTTGTTCCATTTCATAAGTCTTCAATTTTCCATATAGCTTTTCAAGGGGCATGACATTGAAGTTGTCCCTTTCTCTAATTGAAGAAACTTTATGCTCAACATGATGTGGAAGAGTCAACATAAACTTCCTGTTCGTTTCCCTTAACGGATAGTTCTTCCCTTGGATACTCAATTCATTTAACAATTTATTATATCGCTCAAAGACTTGAGTGATTGTTTCTCCAGGAGTAGATTTGAACGCTTCATATCTTGATGTCAGTATATCCAACCGGTTCTCTTTTACTTCCTCTGTTCCTTCCATAATCAGTTCGATGGTTTCCCACATGTGCTTTCCAGATATACAATTTAGAATTTGATGGCACATGTCTTCATCCATTGAGTCAACAATAATCAACTGAAGGCCTGTGTCCAATGCAACAATTTCTTTCTCTGTATCAGTGAACTCTGTAGGATCCTTTGGAGTAGACCTTTGAGGAACTCTTGCTCCATCCACTGTAGATTCATGAATCATCTTCATTGGTACAAACGGTCCGTTCTCTAAGATACCCATGTACAACAGATTTGCAGCCTTAATAAACAGGGTCATCTTCTTTTTCCAGAGATTATAATTCACTCTATCAAACTGAGGAACCTTAATACTTCCTACTTCTAAGAACTCATGATATTAAACTTTTCAAAATTATTTAAAGTTCAAAAATTTTCTGAGTGAAATATTTTAAAAATTAAAAAATTCACGAACAAATTCCAGAAGCTTAATACTGAAGTCCGAACAATAGATCCTGATTTGTAAACTCAATCAGTAAGCTCTGATACCAATTGTTAGTCCCAAATATCGTAGAAGGGGGGTTGAATACGATATTGTCCAATTTATAAAATATTCGCGGAATGATTTGTTATGGACTGGTTGACAGTTCGAACAGATATTAAATCAAACACAAGGTATGAACACAGTTAACACAAACACAGTTCGTTCGGGGAATATATCGTTTTATTAATATAAACCACGAAGGTGCTACACAACTCTAATCCGTAGATTAGCTTCAACTGATTCACTAGTACAGTTACAATACAACAACAATAATCAATACGAACAATAATTATGACACTAGCTCAAACGACGTTAATGGCTTCTCTGTGTCTCTCTCCTTTGCTCTGTATGTTTTCGCTCTGTAACTGAATGAATTTGTGTGTTCGTAAAATGAATCACAAAGGCTTGGCTTTGCTGCTTTATTGTGTAGGCTTTTTCAATCTACTACGTGGCCTTCTGAGAACCAAGTAAATAGATTGCTTCTCACTTCTTGAATTAACAACCGTCGAGACATTTAATTTATAACCATCGGTGAGTCTGTTGATAACCGTCGAGTGAAATAAATCACTTAAAACAATTCTGCTCAAGGATATCAAAGATATGTGGCATGCTGTGGCTGGCTGTAGATTAAACAATCTTAAACCCTCAACTATCGAAGTGCCATAACTATCGAGTGACTTAACCGTCGATGGAATAAATAATCTGGATATTTATCTGAGTCCCTTAACTATCGAGATGCTGTAACCGTCGAGTGAAATGGACGAAACAGTCAAACCCAACTATCAGTTATAACTATCGACTCAAATGAATTATTAAAACCATAACCGTCGAGTGAAATGGAATGAATAATATATCCAAAAATGCTAACCGTCGAGTGATTTGCTAACCGTCGGTAAATAAGACGAAATAGCCAAACAGGAGACCCAACCGTCGGTAAATAAGACAAAACAGTCAAACAGCAAAACGGTAGTTCACCTTAGCCATTTTTCCAATGATTTAAAGCTCTGCAATATTTCTTTTCACTGCAACCAAGTTAATAAATTTACCTTTACTACTTGAACTTGATTTTCTCTGAGCTTTAGCACACAACGGTTATACAGCCAATTCTTTTCTAACATAGATGCGGTTCTCAATTCCTTTTGTGCTGACATTTAGTGCAACTGGTCTGGTTCACAAACGACTAACACAAACTTGATCTTCACATCTTCTTGACTATTCAGTTGGCCCTGTTTCTCTAGCTGTTAAGAAGTGCTTCTGTAATTCACTGGAATCCCTTGACTTCTCTATTGTAAAACCTCTGACATCTTCTGAACCTCTGAAACACTATATCTTTATTCTTCACTGAGGCTTGAACATGTTAATGAACTTCTTTCAGTGATCTTCAATGTCTTCAAAGCTTCATCTAATGTTTTGGTCTTTTGTATTCAACTTATAAACGATTCGCAGTCGATTCCGTGCTTCATTTTAATATAAGTTACCGACCATCTGTGTTGAGTTAGTTTCCTCGGTTACATGTTACGTTACGTTACATTATGCTTTACAATCTCCCCCTATTTGATTGTTAGAGTTCGACAAGCAAATCCCTTAAGAGGATAACTCAACTAACTTACAAGAAAAAGTAAATAGAAGATGGTAAACTAATATTAAACAAATTCTGGATTACATAACACATTTCCAGATGTCAAAAACAATTACAATGTAGAATGAATGTTCCTATAGCCTGAACTAATATACATTAAGTCATTCTCACTATACAAGACTTGCAAGCTGGTCATTCACTAGATCCAGCGCTTCTTCTTCTAGCATATTACTTGGCTTGGGATCTGACAAAGCTTCCTGAAGTGTTTGCAAGACAGCTACTCTTCTGATCTGCTTAACTTGTTCGAATGTAAATTCAAGAACTTTCGTCTTTCCTTTAACACTCAACCTTTTTGGTACTGCTTTAACCCGATCAGTGTTGTAGTATGATTCTACTCTCAACTTCTCCATGTAAAGCTTAGAGATCTCTGCCAATGCTGATTTATCTTTGTAGTTCGTTGAAGTCTTGATTTGATCAAGTATAACACCCAGTTCCCTAGAAGTCATGTAAGACATCTTGTGGATATCAACTATTTCAGTTTTTCCTTTGGGGTTCTTATACCTGATTGCTGGAGGATCTTTTAGCACTATTGTCTCTGTCTCCCTGATTATATCAAAATCTGGAAAGACAATTGGAAAATCTGGCTTTTCTGCATATTCGAACACCTTCATTGGATGGTTAAATCTGTATTCAGTCATTGCCTTGACTTTTTCAAAGTCCCAATTTCCTTCTTCTCTTGTATACACAGGCAATTTTGGTTGAGATCCATTTGAAGGATCTATTCTTCCGACTTTGGAAATATCTACAGATTGATTTGATAAGACATTAAGTCTATAAGCATAAATGCGCTCTGCAGCTTTCCATTTTTCTTCTGTTCTAAGTCCTTCACTCCTAAGAAGCCCTTCAACATATTTCAGACGCTTTAGAGGATATAGACTTAGTCTTTCATCACTCAAACACAGTGTCTGAACTAACTTGTCTTTGTAGAATATCACTGTGTAAGGAGTTGTGTGAACTTCAGCTACTGTTTTGCTCATCTGATCTTCAATCATATCAGTAAGAAGTTCATTCACATGAGATCTCTTGTCCGTCCTAATCTTCATGACATACAATTCTGTTAGAGACCTCAACTTGATGAAATTCGAAGAAATGGTCTTTGTGGTCGAATTATTGAACTGAATCTGAATCTTCCATCCATTGATGTTGGTCGTGATGAATATCAATTTGATAGTTTGTCTTAGTGCATGAAAGAACTGGTTTATCGATCTCGAAAGAAGTAAACGTTCGATCTCTAGGGCAAAGAGGAGTAATTGTTCATTCAACGATCATACACCAGTAAAAGCTCTATTGACTAAGGTATGTCACTCTAGTCTAATATTGATTTATTTAAATGTAAAGTTTATAGAGAGTGTTCATGCTATTTAGATATCTACGATCTCTAGGAACTGATTAATGTTTGACTTGTGACCACCCGGGACCCATTATCATCGCTATGATCACCCGGGACCTAGGGACCTAACAGTGTAGCATCTCTTTGTATAGTCAATTTATATCCAGGACCTCGTACTTTGTGCTGTCATATGTTATTCATGCTATATATATCAAATGTTTCAGCATAAGTATTTATATATATTAATTAATTGTAATTTTATTTACTTTTAATTGTTTAATGCTAATATTAATGGAACCTCTTAATATGTAGTTTAAGTGATGTAATTCATATCTTTTGCAAAATCCATTAATATTAGTTGTCATTCTTTTTATATTAGTGATGTCACTTAGGATTTCTGCACTAAGTGATAAAAAGATTATTTCAAAAACACTGATATTGAAAGTAATTTACTACATCGCGAGGGGTTGTCAAAGATCATAAATTTTAGTATTAATATTTAAAGGTATTTGATCTCTGATGCAACTAGTACCTCGAGCTTACATACATTCTGATTGTCATGAGTATTTTCAATATGCTTATGTGATAATTGTTGAGATGTAGTGTAAGAAGTTAAATGCTGTCATTCGGTCAATGTATGTTCAGTGTTTAGCGGATGCTTATGTTTTATGCTTTAGAATTACCATGATCTATTGTTTCAAGCGACAAATGGTAATTGTCTAGCATAATGTAAGTATCTTATGTGCTTGATTGTTTTATAGTAAGATGCGTTTTATTACAAAATGATTGAATGATGTTAGTACTTTTGAATGTCTTGTCATTTATATCTTTGATAATTCATTAGTATTAACATATGTTTTTCATTCTTTAAAACTTGAATGCATAAAGAAATTTCTTGTCTATTTCTTGTGAAAAATGTTTTATCTAAACATGCATTCATTTGCCAGAGAATGAAAAGCCACTAAAAGTTTTTTTCCCCTTGAAAGAGAACATTTCTTGAGGATTATCTTTCTATTTCAAAATCATATATCCTCTCTCTCTCTCTAAATGTTTTGTAATGAAAACTATTTTCTCTCCACGATTTGTTTAAATAAAGTTACTTGATAACTTGTAACTTAGGTTGCATGGTATCAGACTATTTTATTTGAGTAAATTGTTTTGATCTTGAGGTATCAATCATTGGTAAAACGTTTTTCAAAACTCTTGTTAATGTCTGTTTCACATTGACCTGTAGTATTAAAACAATGGTTGTTTGCTTTGGGATTAGTGCCTTGGACTGTATGACTAAAGCATTCATTCGATTTTTTTTTAAGTCGGAGATAATATCAGATAAGAATGAATTGCAAAACAATTTCTGAAAACATACAGTGAGCAAGATGAAATAGATTTGAGTTATTAATCAAAATGTTTTTGTTAAAAGAGTTGAATTTCAATTGGATATTTGTCTAAGAGAAATTCAAAAGAACACTTTTGTTAATCTGTTAAATTTTTTTATCAAAATTGTGAGTTTATGAAATTTGGCTTAATATTCTTTTACCTATTCTTTATTAATTCCCACATTTTAGCTCTAGTGCATTGTTTCTTGAGGACACATTGCTCCGATGCTATATTTCTGAGAAGGAATAGAGAATAAGTTTAATCATACTCTACCAAATTTTATATAGCTCTGATCAACTCTATCTATTTAGCCGAAATGACTTGGCCTTAGTGGCTATAGGGGAAGGTCTAGAAGTTGAATAATCCATCAATTTCTAACCAAGGCCTTAGTACCAAACACTATCATTCTAATTCAAACTTTCAACCCTTGGTGATATAAGGAACTTATATAGATTAGCGGTTGTTAAGGGAGAAACTGCACTTGATGCAGCAAATAAGGATGAAGTCGGAAGTGCACCCACAGCTCTACCTCTCGAGAAGGAAAGAAGTATACAAATTGAGGTATCTGTAGCTCATCTGTATTCTCTCAAAAGGATGCAGAGCTGAAAAGGCAATTCAATCGTTTCTGAATGAACTCTCTCAACAGGGTGATTTCATTGAAAATTCGCTCGTCAGCCAGAGCACCTTGTAATGAGTCAAGCACACCAAAAGCATTCACGCTGATGGTAATCCTAAAGTTTTTGCATCTAAGGGATGTTAAAGGACCTAACAGTTCTCTAGCCTCTCTTGGGACTAACAATTGTGAGGACACATTGCAAGAAGTGCACATTGTGAGGTATAAGTAAAACCCCTAAACTTCTTTGTTTAACATTCATGGTGAATGAAGTTGTTGAGCCACCTTCACAGGTATTTGAGGGAAACTTGGATTTCTTGCCATATATTAGAATCCTTGTCAACCTTCCTAGGAGGAACAGTCCTAGTTCCCAAACGGGATTTCACATCCGCAGAGCAATCTGTTGATGTTGAGAGGCAATCACTAACAGTTTTCCATGACTGAAAATAGTGAGTTAATTCATCTTCACAGGTGATTGAGACAGACGTTTGTACACGTCTACTCTCCCAGGAATTCAAATTCTGGAATACATGGATCGCTCAAAACTTAAAGGCATATCACCGTCAACTTTCCAGTGCATGGATTTGCATATGGGGAGTCGGTTGATGCTTAGATAGCTGCTAGTACGCATACCACATTCAATGATCCAGTGCATGGATTTGCATATGGGGAGATTGTTGATGCTGAAAGTAGCTGAGCAACAACTCGTAGACTATGATTCAGTTGGTTTACCAATTTGATGAGTCTTTTGAGGATCAGGGTGTTGGGATTTCAGTCACTCCTGGAATGGAGGAGATTCCAATTTCAGAAGGGTTATTCCCCGACGACGAGCCACGTGTGCATGGATTTGCTCATGGTGAGTTGGGTGACGGCCTAACTGAAACCCTGTCTGAGATTCCATCTCAGAACCTAGTGATCGACAACATGCTACAGTCAACGATCCATAATATCTTGGTGAGACTAGCATGGATTTACTTGCAGGTACAAATTGCTATAAATGGAATGAATGCAAGTAAGGGAGAGAAACACTTGAGTGAAGTGAGGGAGTGATACACTTGAGTGATAGAAATAGGGAGAGAAATGAGTGGAACACTTACGCTTGAAAGTGTAAACACCAACAGAACGTAGTAGAAGTGAGGAAAACATAGACCAAACACTAACCTTGCTACTATGCTTGAATCCTGTTACTGAATTTTCCAGCTCTGGAATGTTGAAAAGATTCTTTTCTAGAAGACAAGCTGAAGAAGAGTCTAGCTGAAGCTTAGTGGGAATGTCCAAACTATTACCTTTGGGTCTATTAATTCATGTTGTTCTCAATCTCAAAGGGGGAGACATTAATTTTTAGGCCTAAGGAGGATTTTATGTTCAGTTGGAGGAGAGTTTCTTATTCGATTGGATGTAGATGATACTTTTATTGTTTTAAAGGATATTCTCAACTAAGGGGGAGAATTTGGTGATACAAGAAACGAGATCTCTTGGTGATACAAGAAATGAGATCCGTCAATCCTATCTTGTGGAGGTTACTTAGAGGATATCTAAAGACACAAGGGTGGATTGGAGCTTGCATGAACTAAGGGGGAGAATTAGATAAAATTGAAACCTTAGTGATGCAAGGGAGAAATTACTAAGGGGGAGTTTCTTAGTAATTGGTTGGAGCCTAATCCCTAAAGGTGTTGTAGATTTAATTGATTTTTCGTCTGAAGTGGAGAAGTTACTTTTTGTCAAATGGGAAGAAATTACTTGTCGTACTAAGGGGAGAAGTTATGGAGAATATTAATATCTTGGTTTGCAATGCTATATCTTATTCTGAAAAGATATTTAAGGGATTTTGCTCTATTTGTTTGAAGATCTGTCCTTGGAACATTCTTAGGAGAGGTTCGGCAGAAGAATTCTTTCTAGCATGATCAATGAATGAAAATGAAGATTTCTTTGAAGAGTATCAACTCAGGGGGGAGTTTTTGCTAAGTAGAAGTTTTCTGGGTAAAGAAGAATGTAAAGGAGATTTTCAAGGGGCATCTGAGAAGTGTCCAAGTGTGTTCTATTTCTTGTTTCAGTGATAGATGAAGTCAGTGGAGTAGTGCAGGGAAGAAAGAAAAATATGTTTCCTAGAAATAGAACATCCTGAAGAAAAAGAGGAAGTGACTTTCATTTCAAGAGAGAACAACCTTAAGGGGAGAATGAGTTGACCTCTTATGGGGAACATAGAGAGCTGTATGTTCTAGTTCGAATTGCAAGATGAACAAGAATGATTGTTCAGAAGTCTTTACTAATGATTTGTTTCTTTATTGAAAGAACCCCATCTTTGAAGAACATTGAAGTGGAGGAAGCTAAAGGAAAATGAAATTCAGAAATTCATCATTCATTTTCAGCAACTCAGGAAATCTGGATTTAACTGATTATATCTTTCCAGAACCTTTTGTATATTATTTTCATGTCCAGTACTTTAATTGTTTCTTGTATGTTAGTTGAGTTATCCTCTAGTAGTTAATTTTATTTAATTGCTTTTGGGGGAGATTGTAAAGGGAAATAGTATTTGATTGCTATTCCATATCAACCAAATAGGGGGAGATTGAAAGGGGAGATAGGAGTGAAGGGAAGTAACTCACTGCACTTTCATGTGTACTAGAAATGCTAAATGTAATCTCTATGTAATGGTTGATGATAACTCAACAATAGAATAGGACATGTAATAATATGCAGGTGCACAGAAATATTAGATCACAGATTTCAGTTAAGACAAAGTATCAAATGATCATCTACAGACTTGAAGCTCACTGGAAGAAGTTCATTAACATGTTCAGGCCTAAGTGGAGAATAAAAGATATTGACATCTATTCAAGGATGTGGAAGCTACAGAAGATTGTCTTAGTCTAAGAAGATTTTAGTGCATTACAATCGAAGCTACAAGTAAGGTTTGCAAAGAAGAATGTGGAATCATGTTCAGAATCAAGAGCCCCTATCAAGACTAGTCACTTATGAACCAGACCGTTGCATTAAGTGTCAGGACATTGGAGGCAAGCTCTCGTCGATTATTATGGTTTTAATCATTCTAAAGTTGTTGGTTTTCTTGAGTCATGTGGAGGATCAACAAAGGTGATAAATCAGTGTTGGAGAAATGTCAGCCTAATGGATAAGGGACAGACGGCACAACCTGATTTGATCTTACTAAAGCTTCACAGATTAGAAGGCCGAATACTTGGACGTGGTGGAGTCACGTATACGGGGCCAAGTATTTGGATAAGGAAGTCTACACAAATTGAAGAGTGGAAAGGAAATATTTAATTTAATTAAATAAAGTATTTATTTAATTATTTATATATTTTATAAATAAAGATATTCTTTATTTATATTTTATATATTTATTAAATATTACTTTTACATTAAATATTTCCAAAGGCATGCTTGCACATGACTTTGAAGATATGATTTGAGTGGACAAGAGTAAAAGGTGGAAAAAGCAAAAAGCTACACCTTTTTCTATAATAAAAGAAGAAACTCATGCCTCAATTTTTAGAGTGGTCAGGGTGTGCATCCGGATGAGAGAGAAAAGGGGAGAGAGAGAGAAATTATTCTCTCCCCCCATGGCCGAACTAATACTTTAATATTTTGGGGCCATGATTTTCTTTATCATACCACTCCTCTATCTTTCTATTGTAAACACTTGCTAAATCTTGTATAGAAGATAGGGCTGATTTTTGTCTCCTAGATCTACAAAATGTAATAGTTTTAGAGGAGACAAAAATCACTTCTTTGTTGTGTTCTTGAACTTGTATGTAGCATCTACCCCACTTCAATGAATATAAAGTTATATTCTTGGATCTTGTTGTGTTGTGTGTTTTGGATGATTTACCGTTCATTATCTTGGTTATTTTAATGGTGTTCTTGAGGTTGAAGAAGATGATGAACAGTACCTGGGTTTGAACCAAAGTAATCTTTATGTTGTCCCAAAAATAATTAAAAGTCATAATTTTAATTTGGGAATCGTATTCACCCCCCCTCTACGATCTCCGGGACCCAACACTTTATGATGTGATCATGATCGTTATAAATTTTCTAAACCCCTTAACAAAATATTAAGTTTTACTCAGATGCTTTCCAATGAATGAACACTCATCGAATCCTAGATCGATTAGGGGAAGGACTGTCAGTGGCAGGGGACTCCTATCTATCGTGGTGAGATGCGACGAATATAAACGGTTATATTCGGCCGTTGTATCATTGGGTCTAACTTAACTGAGTCGTCATAATAAGGTGAAAATAAATGGTTATATTCAACCATTATGAACTTAGAAGCATAGAGTTTGGTTAAAAGTCTATTAGATAGATAAGATCAATCGTTGTTCACCAAACTATCCAAGAATTATATATGATATAATTGATAACTGTTGTCTACCTAAATAATCATTTTTTAAGGACTTCCAGTGGTTGACTTAGGACATGACGAAATATGGATCTTGGCTCACTAGAAAGAATTATGGGATATACTTTCCAAATTAATAGTAAGGGCTATTAATTTGATAAAAATAGTGGGAGATATATTATGAATATATCATAATCATTTGAACATAATAAATAACTCAGACAATCTAATGTTTATTTTATGCATTTTAAACATTGTAGATATTTAAATGGCAAATCCGTACGAGCAACCCTTGAGAAGGACAAGCTGACAGGAACTAACTTCCTGGATTGGTATAGGAATTTGAGGATTGTCCTCAGGCAAGAGCGTAAGCTCCATGTCATTGAAATTCCTTCACCTTCTCCTCTTGCTGAGAATGCAACTCGCGTTCAGCAAAATGCTTATCAGAAGCATATTGATGATGTGAATGATATTGCATGTCTCATGCTGGCAACCATGAGTGCTGAGCTTCAAAAACAACATGAGCATATTGATGCTTATGAGATGATTGAACACCTTCAAAGAATGTTTGAGGGACAAGCTCGTCAAGAAAGGTTCGACACGAGCAAAGTACTGTATGCTTGCAAACAGGGAGAGCGTGAACCTGTTCAACCACATGTTCTGAAGATGATAGGTTATATTGAGTATCTTGATACTTTGGATTTCCCGATTGGTTTGGAAGCTCAGATTGACTTAATCTTGCAATCTTTGAACCACAACTATACTCATTTTGTTATGAACTACAATATGAATGAGATAGACAAAACACCCACTGAATTGTTGGCCATGTTACGAACTACTGAAACCAACATGAAAAGGCTGAACCTGCTGCCATGTTGATGGTAGATAACAAAGGTAAGGCTAATAGGAAAGGCAAATGGAAGGGAAAGAAGAAGATTGGATCTGCTTCTGGTCCCAAGCCAAAGGCTAATCCCAAACAGGCTTTAAAGCCTAAGGGTGTTGTTGCAAAGGGTGATTGTCACTACTATGGTAAACCAGGTCATTGGAAGAGAAACTGTCATGCTTATTTGGAGGATCTGAAGAAGAAGAAGGCTGGTCAAGCTTCTGATTCAGGTATTTATGTTATAGAGGTCAATTTGTCAACTTCTACATCATGGGTATTGGATACTGGATGTGGTTCTCACATTTGTATAAATGTACATGAACTACAAAGGAGTAGGACTTTGGCTAAAGGAGAGGTCGACCTACGAGTTGGCAATGGAGCAAAAGGTTGCTGTTTTAGCTGTAGGGACTTATTATTTATAATTGCCCACTAGGCTTATTTTAGAACTTGAGAACTGTTTTTACGTGCCGGGAATTTGCAGAAACATTATTTCGGTTTCTTGTTTAGACAAGAAAGGTTTTGCATTTTTAATTCAGAACAATAGTTGTTCCTTTTCTTTGAATAATGTTACCTATGGGGTTGCACGTTTATTTAACGGTTTATATGTTCTTGATTTAGACACTCCTATCTATAATGTGAATAACAAACGTCTTAAAATAAATGACTCAAATCAAACATACCTCTGGCACTGTCATTTAGGCCATATAAATGAGAAGCGCATTTCCAAGTTACTTAAGGATGGATACTTGGATAAGTTTGACTTTGAATCATACGAAGCATGCGAACCTTGTCTCATTGGAAAAATGACTAAATCTCCTTTTACTGGACAAGGTGAAAGGGCCACTGAACGATTAGAACTTATACATAGTGACGTATGTGGTCCTATGCGTACTATGACAAGAGGTGGCTTTTACTACTTTATCACGTTTACTGATAATTTCAGTAGATATGTGTATCTTATGAAGAACAAATCCGATTCTTTTGAAAAGTTCAAAGAATACAAAGCTGAAGTAGAAAAGCAAACTGGCGGAAGTATTAAGACTCTACGATCTGATCGTGGAGGTGAATACTTAAGCCATGAATTTAAGAGTTTATTAAAAGAGTGTGGTATTGTATCACAACTCACTCCTCCCGAAACACCTCAATGGAATGGAGTTTCTGAAAGGAGGAATCGTACTTTGTTGGACATGGTACGATCGATGATGAGTCATACAGATCTTCCAATTAGTTTCTGGGGCTACGCCTTGGAGACGGCTGCTTATACACTTAACCGAGTTCCTACTAAAACGGTTCAGAAGACTCCATATGAGATATGGACTAAGAAACGTCATAGCATGTCATTTATGAAAATATGGGGATGTGAAGCGTTTGTAAAATGTTTAACTTTTGACAAGCTAGGACCTAAATCAGACAAATATAATTTTGTGGGATACCCAATTGAAACAAAGGATTATTCATTCTATAATCCTTCCGAGAACAAAGTGTTTGTTGCTCGAACTGCAGTTTTTCTTGAAAGAGAAATGCTTTCGAAGAAAAACAGTGGGAGGATAATAGATCTCGATGAAGTTCGAGGCCCACAAGATAATATTGAACCAATGGAGGAACTTGAGCAGGATGTACAAGACCACAACACTGCTCAAGAAACACAGGTTATTCGTAGGTCTAGTAGGATTCGTCATAAGCCTGAGAGATTATGGATTTCTCTTAACTCAAGATGGTAATGTGATGCTTATCGATGAAGATGAGCCTATCACCTACTAAGATGCTATGAACACTCTAGAATCCAAGAGATGGCTGGATGCCATGAAATCTGAGATGGAATCCATGTATACTAATCAAGTATGGACTTTGGTTGATCCACCTAAAGGGGTAAAACCTATAGGGTGCAAGTGGGTTTTCAAGAAGAAGACCGACATGGATGGTAATGTACAGACCTATAAGGCACGATTGGTGGCAAAAGGTTTCAAGGAAATTCATGGTATTGACTATGATGAGACTTTTTCACCAGTGGCTATGGTCAAGTCCATCAGGATTTTGCTTGCTATAGCTGCTTACTATGATTATGAAATCTGACAGATGGATGTCAAAACCGCTTTCTTAAATGGGAGCCTTGAAGAAGATATAGATGTGTATATGACACAGCCTGAAGGTTTTGCTGATCCAAAGAATGTTGTAAAGGTATGTAAGCTGCGTCGATCCATTTATGGATTGAAACAAGCCTCAAGGAGATGGAACATTCGTTTTGATGAAACTGTCAAAGTGTTTGGGTTTATTCAAAATGAAGATGAACCATGTGTTTACAAGAAGGTAAGTGGGAGCAATGTGGCATTCTTAGTATTATATGTTGATGATATATTAATAATAGGGAATGACATTCCTTCTTTACAGGCTGTTAAGACTTGGTTGAGTAAGAATTTCTCAATGAAAGACTTAGGCGAAGCGACCTATATTTTAGGTGTCAAGATCTATAGAGATAGATCAAGAAGAATGATCGGCCTAAGTCAGAGTAGATACTAGTCTAATCCAGGTGAAGGTCACTGGACAGCAGTCAATAATATTCTTAAGTACTTGAAGAGGACTAAAGATTAATTCTTGGTATATGGAGGAGAAGATAAGCTGGTTGTAAAATGTTACACCGACGCTAGTTTCTAGACAGACAATGATGATTCGATTTCTCAGTCTGGATTTGTGTTTTGTCTAAATGGAGATATTGTATGCTGGAATGGTTCACAGCAGAGACAGTTGTTGATTCTACAATAGAGCCTGAGTATATTGATGCTTATGAAGCAGCCAAGGAGATTGTTTGGGGATGTACTTAGGAGATATCACCTAATTAATGAGATTAATGATCAAGGAGATATACATATATGTAAAGTGCATACTAATAAGAATAATGCAGACCCACTGACTAAGGCTTTGTCGCAGTAGAAGCACGAAGGTCATACTAGTTCCATGGGTATTAGATACATGAGAGATTGGCTCTAGTACAAGTGGGAGATTGTTAGTATTGGTGTCCTAGAGACAATACTTTTAATGTTTTATTGAAAACAATTAAGGATTATGTTTTATGTGATTATTTAATTAATATTTATTATGTCTTTATTTATTGCGTCATAAATTGAAAGAATAATAAATGTCCTTGAAATATTAATACGTAATATATATCTTTAATTATGTGACTTAAAAATGAGATTATATGAATAATATTTTATTCCTAAAATTCTCTAGTCAAGTATTATTATTTAAGGACAGTAATAATGCAATAAGACTAGTATGTTTGTTGACAGATGATCACATCTCATTGGTCATAGGTATGGTGATACTAAAGTCAAGAACATAAGTGTATGTATCAATACATGACACTGGAAAGACCCGCCGTGAGATTTTACATGTTAATAAGTGTCATAAGAAATCTCACAGTGATAATGATGTAATGATCCTCTGACTTGAAATCATTATATTTCTATACGAGAATTAATATACTTTGATTACACTCAAAGTTACCTTTAACCGGGTAATGATAAAGGTGGACATTGGGTATGCTATGAATCGGTTGGGGAATATGAATGATAGATATAGGATTTAACCCTCCAATTCTAGGAGTGATATTATTGGCCTTTTGATGTTGGTGTAGGTGCCCTAGAGGCAATACAATGTTTATTTTGATAAACCTTTATGTCAATTGATTATTCAATAAACGTATTTATTATGACTTTAATTACTGCGATATATTTGTTAGCATAATAAATGTCCTTAGAATCATGATACACATTGTATAGTTTAGTACATGACTTGAACTTGAGATTATATAATATATCATATTCTTAAATGTCCCTAGTCGAGTATTATTATTATAGGACAATAATAATACATAGATAGACTAGTATGTTGTTTGACAGATAACCACATCTCATTGGTTATAAGTATGGGGATACTAAAGTCAACACATAGGTACATGCAGGAGTACATGGTACTGGACAGACCCACAGTGAGATTCTTCATGTTTAATAAAGTCATAAGAAAGGCTCACAGTGATAATGGTGTAATGATCCTCTGACTTGAGATCATTATATTTCTATACGAGGATTAATATACTTTGACAACATTAAAAGTTACCTTTGACCGGGTAATGATAAAAGTGAACATCGGGTATATCATGAGTCGTATGAGAAATATGAATGATAGATAAAGGATTTAACCCTCCTATAATTAGGAGAGATATTATTGGCCTCTTGATTGAGTGAGACTATAAAATGCATGGCTGTGCTCAAATAATGATTTGTTTTCATAGTCTACTCATGGATCAAGTAAACCTGGATTAAATGTTGAAGAGGATGACTAAATACATGCCTCGAGTTTAATCTATAATATATATGGTTAAAGGGATTATATTACACGGAAACATTAATTACGAAAGGTTTTTATCGAATCACGATTTAATTATTATTTAATTGGGTAGCAATGATGTATTACTAGATGCCGCTCATTGTTTATAATTTTATTGGAGAATAAAATTATTGCTAATTAAATAATAGCCTATAGGGTCACACACATAGAGCACTTAGAGGAATAATTAATTTAAATTATAGATTTAAATTAATTGGTGATTATTTGAATTTTATTATATTAATTAAGTGAGACTTAATTAATTAAAATAATATAAATTCGAATTTGAAGAGGATTTCTGCCCATAATAATTAAGTATGACTTAGTTATTAATTAAATAATAGAAAAACGTTTTTTTTATTTAATCCTATACCTACATGGGTTAGGTTTTGCTGCTTAGGCCCATTTAACCAGTCATTATAAATAGATAATGATAGGTTAAAATAGACACACGTTTTATATGATAAAACCCTAGAGGCAGAGCAAGAGAGGCAGCAAAAGGGACAGTCATTCGAAATCATCAAAGGAGGCTAGTACATCCATCCCGTAATCAAGATCGTGAGACGCTCTTGAAGGTGCTCGTGTGGATACCATAGAGGTGCTTTCGAGAGGAAGACACAAATCGTGATAGCAAGGATCTCCGTTGAGTTCGTTACATTCAAGATCTTAATAGGTATGATTCGTTTATCACCATAATCCGTCAATTCTTATACATGATCCTGCGTAAGGGTTCCGAAATTTTTCGTTGTATTTACGTTTATCCGCTGTGTTTTATGCCTCGGAACCCTTCAATGGTATCAGAGCTACGTGTATAAGGGACTGATTTGGTTACGTGTTTTATGTATATGATGCATAAGTGCCTGTTTTGCTACTGCCATGATTATGCCATGCCACTGCCATGATTATGCCATGCCTGTTTGCTACTGCCCTTGCTACTGCCATGTTGCTGCAATGTCATAAATTGTTATGGCATGATGTGTGTGATGCACTGTATGTATGTGATACGAGATACAGTCATACGAAGGTCATCGGAAACGTTCTGAAGCGTTTAAAACAAAACTGCATAAAGATGTAGGTTTGCTGTGAATAGTGATTCTGCAGTGAATAGTGTTTTTCGACGGAGTCAGAATGGGTCGAATTTACTCTTTCTGGAAAGGGAAAATCGCCACGAGCAAAAATCACCGCTTCGCTGTGACCTATGGTGTTTTTTGGCCATTTGACATCGTTAAGGGCCTCAAAAATGCGATTTTCTGTTTATAAATCATGATTTTAAATTTTATGAAATTTTGTGATCATGGTATATGTGATGTATGCTGATATGATTAAGTGTTCTGAGTTATCAGTAATTGTTATGTGAGCATGGTGCTGGTTATGGCCTTCAGACCCCTAGATTAATGGTTTTGGTTTTGGTTTTATAAATACGACTTGCATGTCGTTTTCTTCGTTCTTGTAATCGTTTAACCTCGAATGTAACTCGAGCCTTCTTATGTAAGTACATTAGATTAGGTTTTCTTGTAATGTACTTGAAGACTGAAGAATGATGCAGGAAGATGAGAAGGCACCAGTGGATACAAGAAGACTGAAGACATGTAATTGTATTTATGTTTTACCACCACCATAGACTGACTTTGATCCTTTCATTAGCTCGAAAGGATCACATAGGAAAGGGGCCATAACCAAGCACGTTTACATACTGCACTTTACATATTGATGTATGAATGATGCATGCTTTAATAAGATTAATCATGTATGTATGTATGTATTAGATACGTCACCCATGCCATGATTGTCATGCTAAACAAGATAAAATCTGTAACGATTTAAGATTTTAAAATCAACAAACGATCATGAGATTCTTGTGTTTATGAAATATGGATTTTAAAACACGGAATTGAATATGAATTTTTGATATCTAGAATTGGGATTTTCTGACAAAAGCGGATATGCGTATTCGTAAGGCTGATGGGTTTTAAGTGTGACCACTGGTATCCTCCATCTACCTGGGAAATGAACAATTTAAGATGTCAATTTGAAGTATTCGATTCAAGGAAAAATTGAGGATCTCTTCATGATGTGATCATGATCGTCGTAAATTTTCTAAACCCCTTAACAAAATATTAAGTTTTAATCGGATGCTTTCCAATGAATGAACACTCATCGAATCCTAGATCGGTTAGGGGAAAGACTGTCAGTGGCAGGGGACTCCTATCTATTATGGTGAGATGCGACGAATATAAACGGTTATATTCGGCCGTTGTATCATTGGGTCTAACTTAACTGAGTCGTCATGATAAGGTGAAGATAAACGGTTATATTCAACTATTATGAACTTAGAAGCATGGAGTTTGGTTAAAAGTCTATTAGATAGATAAGATCAATCGTTGTTCACCAAACTATCCAAGAATTATATATGATATAATTGACAATTGTTGTCTACCTAAATAATCATTCTTAAGGACTTCCAGTGGTTGACTTAAGACATGACGAAATATGGATCTTGGCTCACTAGAAAGAATTATGGGATATACTTTCCAAATTAATAGTAAGGGCTATTGATTTGATAAAAATAGTGGGAGATATATTATGAATGTATCATAATCATTTGAACATAATAAATAACTCAGACAATCTAATGTTTAATTTTGTGCTTTTATCATTGTAGATACCAAATAATGACAAACAACACAAACACACTATCCGTACAATCTGTCCTTGAGAAGGATAAGCTGACAGGAGGAAACAACTTCCTAGACTGGCAGAGGAATTTGAGGATTGTCCTCAGGCAGGAGCGCAAGCTTCATGTCATTGATATTCCTCCGGCAGGTCCCCTTCCTGAGGGCGCTACTGTTGAGGAACGAGCGGCCCACACAAAGGATGAGAATGATGCAACTGACGTTGCATGTCTTATGTTGGCAACTATGAGTGCTGAGCTTCAAAGACAGCATGTGCATATGGATGCATATACTATTAATGAGCACTTGCAAAGCATGTTTGCAAGCCAAACTCGTCAAGAAAGGTTCAACACGAGCAAATCACTCTTTAATTGCAAACAAGGGGCAAGTGAACCAGTTGGCCCACATGTTCTGAAGATGATTGGTTACATTGAGTATCTTGATACTTTGGGTTTCCCGATTGGTCCGGAAACTGGTATTGACCTAATCTTGAATTCTTTGAACAACAAATTCACTCAGTTTGTTATGAACTACAATATGAATGAATTTGACAAAACACCTACTGAATTGTTGGCTATGTTGAGAACATATGAGACCAACATGAAGACGGCTGAACCTGCTCCCATACTGATGGTGGGCAATAAAGGTAAGGCCAAAGGGAAAGGCAAGTGGAAGGGTAAGAAGAAGACAGGTTCTGATTCTACACCCAAGCCAAAGTCAGGTCCTAAACAGGCTTTAAAGCCTAAAGGTGGGGTCGCTAAAGGTGAATGTCACTACTGTAAGAAAACTGGTCACTGGAAGAGAAACTGTTCAGTTTACTTGGAGGATCTGAAGAAGAAGAGAGCTGAGCAAGCTTCTGATTCAGGTATATATGTTATAGAAGTCAATCTGTCTATTTCTACATCTTGGGTATTGGATACTGGATGTGCTGCTCACATTTGTATAAATGTGCAGGAAATGCAGAGAAGTAGGACATTGGCTAAAGGAGAAATGGACCTACGAGTTGGCAATGGAGCAAGAGTTGCTGCTTTAGCTGTAGGAACTTATTATTTATCTTTGCCCTCTGGGCTTGTTTTAGAACTGGAAAATTGTTATTACGTGCCTGCGATTCGCAGAAACATTATTTCTGTTTCTTGTTTGGACAAGAAAGGTTTTTCGTTTACTATAAGGAACAACAGTTGCTCTTTTGCTTTGAATGATTTAACCTATGGTGTTGCGCGTTTGTTTAATGGTTTATATGTTCTTGACCTAGATACTCCTGTCTGTAATATAGAAAACAAACGACTTAAAGTTAATGACTCAAATCAAACATACCTCTGGCATTGTCGTCTAGGCCATATAAACGAGAAACGCATATCCAAATTACATAAGGATGGATACTTGGATAAGTTTGATTTTGAATCATACCAAGAATGCGAATCTTGTTTGCTTGGTAAAATGACTAAAGCCCCTTTCACTGGTAAGGGTAAAAGGGCCACTGAACGACTTGAGCTAATACATAGTGATGTATGTGGCCCAATGCGTGTGATGGCGAGAGGAGGCTACTACTACTTCATAACATTTACTGATGATTTCAGTAGATATGGATATGTATATCTTATGAAGAATAAATCTGATTCTTTTGAAAAATTCAAAGAATACAAGGCTGAAGTAGAGAAGCAAATTGGCGGAGGCGCAAGTATTAAAGTCTTACGATCTGATCGTGGAGGAGAATACTTGAGCACAGAATTTAAAGATTATTTAAAGGAGTGTGGTATTGTATCACAGCTCACTCCACCAGGTACACCTCAATGGAATGGAGTTTCAGAGAGGAGAAATCGCACCTTGTTGGACATGGTGCGATCGATGATGAGTCATGCAGATCTTCCAATTAGTTTCTGGGGTTACGCTCTAGAAACAGCAGCTTTCACACTTAACCGTGTTCCTACTAAGAAGGTTCAAAAGACTCCATATGAGATATGGGAGGAGAAACGGTCAGGCATGAGCTTTATGAAAGTTTGGGGATGCAAGGCGTTTGTGAAACGTCAAGTATCTGACAAGCTTGGACCTAAATCTGAAGAGTGAAATTTTGTGGGATACCCTAAGGAAACAAAGGCGTACTATTTCTATAGTCCTACTGAGCAGAAAGTGTTCATTGCTCGAGATGCTGTTTTCATGGAAAGAGATTTTGTTTCCAAAAGAAACAGTGGGAGAACTATAGACCTCGATGAAGATCGAGAACCACAAAATAGCATTGAACCTGAAGTGGAACAAGAGCAGGATAATGATAATGCTCAACAAACACAGGTTGTTCGTAGAACTGGTAGAATTCGCCATGAGCCAGAGAGATATGGATTTCTCTTGACTCAATGTGGTGATTTGATGCTCATAGACGAAGATGAGCCTCTCACATACCAAGATGCTACGAACAGTCCAGACTCTAAGAGATGGCTAGAAGCCATGAAATCCGAGATGGATTCCATGTATGAAAACCGAGTATGGACCTTGGTTGATCCACCTGAAGGGGTAAAACCCATAGGGTGCAAATGGGTTTTCAAGAAGAAAACTAACATGGATGGAAATGTTCAGACCTATAAAGCAAGGCTGGTTGCAAAAGGTTTCAGACAAATTCATGGTATTGACTATGATGAAACTTTCTCACCAGTGGCTATGGTCAAGTCCATAAGGATTTTGCTTGCTATTGCAGCATTCCATGATTATGAAATCTGGCAAATGGATGTCAAAACAGCCTTCCTTAACGGAATCCTTGAAGAGGATGTGGATGTGTACATGACACAACCTGAAGGTTTTGTCGATCCAAGGAATGTTAGCAAGGTATGTAAATTACGTCGATCCATTTATGGATTGAAGCAAGCCTCTAGGAGATGGAATATCCGTTTTGATGAAACAGTCAAGGAGTATGGCTTTATTCAAAACGAAGATGAACCTTGTGTTTACAAAAAGGTTAGTGGGAGCCATGTGGCATTCATAGTACTATATGTTGATGATATACTACTAATGGGGAATGACATACCTTCTCTCAAGGCTGTTAAGATTTGGTTAGGGAGCAACTTCTCTATGAAAGACTTAGGTGAAGCATCCTACATTCTAGGAATGAGGATCTATAGGGATAGATCTAGAAGGATGATCGGTCTAAGTCAGAGTACATACATCGATAAGGTTTTGCATCGTTTTGGTATGCAAAATGCAAAAAGGGGATATGTCCCCGTGTCTCAAGGGATAACGATCTCTAAAGATCAGTGTCCGAAATCATTGGATGACAAGGACCGCATGAGTAAGGTTCCATATGCCTCAGCAATTGGATCCATCATGTATGCAATGGTATGTACTCGCCCAGATGTTTCGTATGCTTTAAGCATGACGAGCAGATACCAATCTAATCCAGGTGAAGGTCACTGGACGGCTGTCAAGAATATTCTAAAGTACTTGAAAAGGACTAAAGATTCATTCTTGGTGTATGGAGGAGAGGAAAAACTGGTTGTAAAAGGTTACACCGATGCAAGTTTCCAAACAGACAGGGATGATACTGTATCACAGTCTGGTTTTGTGTTTTGTCTAAACGGAGGTGCTGTAAGTTGGAAGAGTTCAAAGCAAGAAACAGTAGCTGATTCTACAATGGAGGCTGAGTACATTGCAGCTTGTGAAGCGGCTAAGGAAGCTGTTTGGATTCGAAAATTCATTACTGATTTGGGAGTGGTTCCATCGATCGCAGATCCCATTGATCTATACTGCGATAATAATGGAGCCATTGCACAGGCTAAAGAACCTAGAGCTCACTCCCGAACCAAACACATACTCAGGAGATATCACCTCATTCGAGAAATTAATGAAAGGGGTGACATACACATATGTAAAGTGCACACAAATGATAACATTGCAGACCCACTGACCAAAGGCTTGTCGCAGAAGAAGCACGACGGTCACACTAGTTCCATGGGTATTAGATACATGGGTGATTGGCTCTAGTGCAAGTGGGAGATTGTTGGTGTAGGTGCCCTAGAGGCAATACAATGTTTATTTTGATAAACCTTTATGTCAATTGATTATTCAATAAACGTATTTATTATGACTTTAATTACTGCGATATATTTGTTAGCATAATAAATGTCCTTAGAATCATGATACACATTGTATAGTTTAGTACATGACTTGAACTTGAGATTATATAATATATCATATTCTTAAATGTCCCTAGTCGAGTATTATTATTATAGGACAATAATAATACATAGATAGACTAGTATGTTGTTTGACAGATAACCACATCTCATTGGTTATAAGTATGGGGATACTAAAGTCAACACATAGGTACATGCAGGAGTACATGGTACTGGACAGACCCACAGTGAGATTCTTCATGTTTAATAAAGTCATAAGAAAGGCTCACAGTGATAATGGTGTAATGATCCTCTGACTTGAGATCATTATATTTCTATACGAGGATTAATATACTTTGACAACATTAAAAGTTACCTTTGACCGGGTAATGATAAAAGTGGACATCGGGTATATCATGAGTCGTATGAGAAATATGAATGATAGATAAAGGATTTAACCCTCCTATAATTAGGAGAGATATTATTGGCCTCTTGATTGAGTGAGACTATAAAATGCATGGCCGTGCTCAAATAATGATTTGTTTTCATAGTCTACTCATGGATCAAGTAAACCTGGATTAAATGTTGAAGAGGATGACTAAATACATGCCTCGAGTTTAATCTATAATATATATGGTTAAAGGGATTATATTACACGGAAACATTAATTACGAAAGGTTTTTATCGAATCACGATTTAATTATTATTTAATTGGGTAGCAATGATGTATTACTAGATGCCGCTCATTGTTTATAATTTTATTGGAGAATAAAATTATTGCTAATTAAATAATAGCCTATAGGGTCACACACATAGAGCACTTAGAGGAATAATTAATTTAAATTATAGATTTAAATTAATTGGTGATTATTTGAATTTTATTATATTAATTAAGTGAGACTTAATTAATTAAAATAATATAAATTCGAATTTGAAGAGGATTTCTGCCCATAATAATTAAGTATGACTTAGTTATTAATTAAATAATAGAAAAACGTTTTTTTTTATTTAATCCTATACCTACATGGGTTAGGTTTTGCTGCTTAGGCCCATTTAACCAGTCATTATAAATAGATAATGATAGGTTAAAATAGACACACGTTTTATATGATAAAACCCTAGAGGCAGAGCAAGAGAGGCAGCAAAAGGGACAGTCATTCGAAATCATCAAAGGAGGCTAGTACATCCATCCCGTAATCAAGATTGTGAGACGCTCTTGAAGGTGCTCGTGTGGATACCATAGAGGTGCTTTCGAGAGGAAGACACAAATCGTGATAGCAAGGATCTCCGTTGAGTTCGTTACATTCAAGATCTTAATAGGTATGATTCGTTTATCACCATAATCCGTCAATTCTTATACATGATCCTGCGTAAGGGTTCCGAAATTTTTCGTTGTATTTACGTTTATCCGCTGTGTTTTATGCCTCGGAACCCTTCAATTGATTGAGTGAGACTATGAAATGCATGGCCATGCTCAAATATTGATTTGTTTAAATAGTCTACTCATTGATCAAGGAAACCAAGATTAAACGTTGAAGAGGATGACACTATACATGCCTCGAGTTTTATCTATAATATAAGGTTAAAGGGATTATATTACATTGCACATTATTCACGAAAGGTTTAATTGAATCACCAATTATTATTGTTACTTGGGTAGCAATGATGTATTACTAGATGCCGCTCATTGTTTATAATTTTATTATTAGATAATAAAATTATTGCCAACGTAATAATAACCTAAAGGGTCACACACAAAGAACGTCAAAACGAAGGTTTATTTAAATTACGAATTTAAATATATTATTGTTTATTCAAATTTAATTATTAAATTAATTAAGTGAGACTTGATTAATTATATTAGAATTCGGATTTAATAAGTATTATTATTATTCAAATTTAATTATTGAATTAATTAAGTGGGACTTGATTAATTATATTAGAATTCAGATTTAATAATAATAATAACCCAAAGTCATAATGGGTTTTGGAAACCACATGGATTAGGGTTAGGCCTAAAATCTCTCTCTCCCCTATATATACATAATGATGTATAGTATTAGGGTTGAATCATCAAATTTCGTTTTAGAGAAAAACTCTAGCTGCTCAACATCAAGAGAGGCTAGAGAAAGAGAGAGAGGCAAACAATTCGGCTAGTACCGACTCCGATGATCGTAGGACGATCGGGCGTTCGTGTGGACTTCTTTAGAGAGCAAATCTTTGCAACAAAGGACTGCTGTGATTCATCTTTCTGGACCTCCATTAAACAGCATACGAAAGCTTTGTTAAGGTACAGACTTCTTCACCATAATCGTCCAACGTTATACATGGATCCTGCGATTGAGTTTCGATTTTTTTTATTGTTTTTACGTTAATTCCGCTGCGTTTTTATGACCGAAACCCTTCACATATGCCTTATGCACAAGTTCCATACATGTATAATCATTTCTTTGCATATGCAAACATGAACATGCCTGAAATTCCATGGAATATGCCTATACTTATTAACAATCATGCTAGTCAAACTGTTAAGGCTAAAAACATGCATGATAAGTCTACCATGAGTTTCAAGGTGTTTGAGCCTCAAAAGTCAACTCCCAAAGTTAAAGTGGATAGTGGATGTTCTAGGCACATGACAGGAGATATGTCCCTGCTCACAAAGTTTGTGGAGAAGGCTGACCCAAGAGTTACTTTTAGAGATAACAATAAAGGTTTTACTCTGGGATATGGCTCAATTGCAAGTGAGAATGTTATCATTGAATATGTAGCACTAGTTGATGGATTGAGGCCCAATTTGCTGAGCATCTGTGTGATAATAGAAATGGTGTATGGTTTTCAATTGGATCATACATCATAGCAAACAAAGAATCTAGTGAAATTCTTTTAACTGGTGGAAGAAAAGGAAATGTCTATGTGGATGATTTCAACTCTGTAAAAGCAAATTCAATGACATGTTTACTTAGAAAAACCAATACAAATGAAAGTTGGATTTGGCACAAGAAGCTAACCCATTTGAATTTCAAAGCCATGAATCAATTGGTTAGAAAGAATCTAGTTAGAGGCATCCCACAGATGGAATTCACCAAGGATGGTTTATGTGATGCCTGTCAAAAAGGAAAACAAAGGAAAACATCATTCAAGTCAAAGACAGAATCATCAATTGATAAGCCTCTAGAATTATTGCTGTAACAGCCCGCCCTTTTCGGGTCGTTAATCTTATAAAATCTAAAATAATTATATTTATTAATAAAAACTCTATTACAAAGGTCACAATTACAAAAGCACAGCTAACAATAACGAATCAACAACCAATCTACTCCAAATCTAAGATCCTCGAAATCCGATACACTTCATCTTCCTCTTACATCAAACCTGAAAATTGTAAATAATGAGCTACACAGCAAGGTGAAGCTGTTAGAACTATGTTAGAAGAAGCAAAACTTCCTACATATTTCTTGGCAGAAGCAATCAATACTGCATTCAGAATATTTCTATGGTCAATCAATTACAAGGCAAAACTCCATATCAATTGATGAAGAAAGACAAGAAGCCAACAGTTAATTTTCTTCATGTCTTTGACCGTAAATGTTTTGTCCTAAGAAATCAAGGTGAAAATTTGGAAAAATTTGAAGTCAAAGCTGATGAGGCCATATTTGTTGGATATAGAATAACAACCAAATCCAACAGAGTTTACAATCTTAGATTGCACATTGTTATGGAATCTATGCATGTAGTCTTTGATGATAAGAAGATTCAAGGGTTGTTTGATGAAGGATACTATGACTTATTGCATTTTAAAAATAAATCATCTCGTAATGGTGAAGAAAGTGATAATGATGTAGAAATTGTAATTAAGAAATCAAGTACCCAGAAATTCCCCATCAATTGATGTCAATACATCAATAGATAACTTATCAATTGACAATCATCCATCGATTGATAATACATCAATTGATAACCTTTCGATGGATAATAACTCTATTAGGTCCAAAATCATCATAGAAGGGGGGATTGAATATGATTTGGTAGATTTTTCATTTAATTGTGGATTAAGTGTTAGTGTTTTAGAGATATGAAAATGAAAGTAGTTAAAACACAAGATTCGGGGAAATAAAAATATAATATTAAATCCCTGAGGTGCTACACTTCTAATAAAAAATGATTAGCTTCAATGGGTTCAATCAATGTTACAATAGAAATACAGTTGGGTGAAATAAATGTATGTCTTTAATGGAGCTCCCGTCTATATGTCTTTTGTTGAAGATGAATGAATACCGACTGTCCATATTGATTTAACCCATATATATTGTTGGAGATTACGAAGCTGTATAAATAGTAATCGTGATAACTCAACACTAGAACAGGACAAGTAAATAATACTACGCCTACACAGAAATCAGCAAGAAATAAAGACAGGGCAGATACAGTGAATCAAGACATTAGAAGAAGTTTTGAAGTCTACTACAGGTCACTGAAAGAAGTTCATTTATATGTTCATGCCTCAGTGAAGAATAATGCTTAAAGACTTTCAGGGTTTCAGAAGTGTTGAAGATTCAGTATAGCAGTGCCACTAGAAGATTTCAGTGTAAAGGTATTGATTGGAAATAGACAGTGTTCGAAGCATAGGAATCTAGAAGAATTGAAGACATGGTAAAGACAAGTGTCTAAGTACCAAAAAAGATACCAGTGAAGTTACAGTGTTTATTGACAGTCAGTGTTCGAAGCAATGAAGTTGCTGCAAACTTAACAATATAAGTAAAACAATAATACGAAGACCTGGATCGAAGTTAGTTGTCTGTGAACCAGACCAGTTGCACTAGGCGTCAGCAGTCTGTAAAAGGAATCTGAGTATTAACTATAGAAGAATTGTTAAGTTGAAGAACGTACTTGAAAAGAACGATTATTTATTAAGGTACGAAAAGTAATTTGAAGAGGCTACAGCCAAACAGCTAAACAGCTAACAGCCAAACAGCTAAATAGCTCAAAGGGTGCAGGGTGCAAAGTGTCACAACCTTGGTACGAAAAGTGAAGGTTTCTGAACTACAGTCGAAGAACAGGAACGGCTCAGGGTACAGGGTGTAAAGTGACAAGACTTTGGTACAAGAAATGGACGTTGGGGAACTTCAATCAAGGAATGAATAGAGGATCAAAGTGCAGTGACTAAACAGCACTTTGACCATGAAAATGAATGTTTTTCACGCGCCACAAACATCACAATTTATTCTAAGGCCTTTGAGTGGCGCCACAACAGGGCAACTCCAGTGCTAGCGCCACACAGTTAACAGGCACCACTCATTTTTATACAGGGCAAACACTGTATGGGGCGCAACATAAAATGGTAGCCAACTTAGTCTAAATTCTGAGGCGCCACTTGATTTATCACAGTGTATCCACTGTATCAGGCGCAACAAAAATATTACTTGACTTGAAGAATTTTTGTTAAGTAATTATAGGCGCCACTTGAAGCTACACAGGGGATACACTCTACAGGCGCCACTCAGCCCTTAGCCAATCAAATTACAGCAGCTACTTTAATTGATTTAAAGTCTACACAAATAAAAGGAGGCCAGCCACTCATTCGAAGAGTCGTCTTCTCCAACACAAATAATATGTAGAGAGCAGCCATGGCCGGAGCAAGAGAATAATTTATACACATCCATACCTTGCTCCCGGTCAGATATTAGGACCCGGTTCTTTAACGAAAAATGCTCAGGGCTCATAGATATCACTCCCTACGGACTCAGTTTTTCCTTGTACTAATTTAGATATATTTGTATAGGAACTGAGCCTAATATTTTTGTGTTAGTAGCAAAGAATTAATTTATTCTTTGGAAGCCAGTTAATTTTAACTGGGTGTAGCAAAACCCTCAGGGATTATATACGAAAGTAATATTCCCCGAAAATTGTCTCCATAATTTACCTGCTAATTTTCTTGAACCTAATTGATTTATCCGATCTCACAGAAAATTAGTAGGCAGTTCACCTAAACACTACAAATGGCCAAACCCACTCTGAAGCAATAATTTATTTATCCGCAAATTCTGAAAAGAATTTAAATTATTGTGAATATCGTATTCAACCCTCCTTCTACGATATTTCGGGACCTAACAATTGGTATCAAAGCCTACTGATTGATATACAAATCAGGATCCGTAGCTCAGTGAAGCTCACCGTGCCAAAGCTGGTTGGATTCAAAATAGAGGCCTTAGTTAAATAAGTTTAATTATAAACTTTTAATAAATTTATTTTATAAACTTTTATAAAATTTATTTTATAAACTTTTATTAGTTTATATTATAAATTTAATTAGTTTATTTTATAAACTTAATATTAAAGTTATTTTATAAACTTTTATAAAATTTATTTTATAAATTTTTATTAGTTTATATTATAAATTTTAATTAGTTTATTTTATAAACTTAATATTAAATTTATTTTATAAACTTTTATAAAATTTGTTTTATAAACTTTTATTAGTTTATGTAATAAATTTTAATTAGTTTATTTTATAAATCTAATAAAGTTTTTCGTTAAATTTATTATACATATTTAGTGGCCAATTCTAGATTACTCGACTGTTCATGAGTAATTTAAGTTTACTAAACAATTCAACAGCAGCTTGATATTGAGGTGGCCAATTGAAGTTCACGCGCCTAAGACTTGTCCAACTTCTGTACTTGTTCATTTAAAAACAAGTTGCACTTACCGTTTGAGTTGCGCCTTTCCTCTTATCGTCCCTGTGCTGGCGCCACTGGAATTGAAAAAAAAATAGTATGTTGTGTTGCGCTTATACAGGGTAATCCCTTGTATAAGCGCCACTTAACAACTCAAAATACTTGGCGCCACTAACCTCAAATTGCAGTGTGGTACCCCCAATTTTGTATCCTTTAATTTTTATTTTAGATCTTTTTATTTTTCCAGAAAATTTAAAATTCTTGAAAACTAAAATTTTTCTTAAAATATTAATTTACGGATTTTTAATTTTTAAGAAATTTCAAATATTCTTGAAAATTAATTATTTGTAAATTTTTATTTTTGATTAATTTATTTTCTAAGAAAATTAAAAATTCTGTAAATTTAAAATTTTCTTAAATATTAATTCGAGGGTGCTTAAGGGTTCGTAGTTGAAGATTTTTCCGGGTATTGAAGACAACAGAGATTGACTGAAGATTATCCGATGAAGTTAATTCTGGAACAGGTTGAAGAAATAGTGGTACTAATTTTCTCAGAGGTTTACTCCATAGGATCCCACTAATATTTTGGAAGCTGTAAAAGAAGAAATTAATTTGGGCACAGTTTTTGGGTAATTTAAGTTGAATTTTTGGATGAAAAATCTTAGGGGTTGAAGTAGTGAAGGAGAACAAACTGGACAACCTGGAATCTCAGTACAAGCCTTAAAGACTATTCTACAGGGAGATTACAGGAAGTTCGTGCTAACACTGCAGATCATCTAGAACACAGGATACAGCCAACAGGGATTTAGGGATACAACCACATTGTCTGTAAAAGTCCTGTATGTGCTGAAGGCCTATGAACTAGAACAAGAGCTGAAAAAGATAATATTTGGTAAAGCAGGTTGTTAGCATATCCACTGTATTTGTGACCCAGGAACCAAATTTGATTGAAGTCAAGGTTGAGAACCTCTGAACAGAAATGAATTGATCCTAGAAGCTGAATTGAAGATGTTGTAGCTCGAGGTAGTGGTCAAGGTGTTATATGTAAATTTGACACTTTGGAATAACTTGAGAACTGGATGACTAGTCAAGCCTGCAGGAAAACTGGAAGTTCAGTGACATCAGATTCAGACGGAATCTCAATTCTTAATCTAAGGTCCTTACCTATAGATTCCATGAAGGAGATATTCAAGATCAGTTCAAGAGGCGGTTGCAAAACAGGGATGGTTTATATTTAGAAGACAAGATCAGGGTTTGCTACACAGTTTGAAGAAGCCTGTACAAGCAGAAGATGAAAACACTATGTTGGGTTGAAGCATGAATCTCAGGCATTAGTGAGGATGCAGCAAGGGAAAGCATTTGTTGATGAAGTTAAATGCAAGGTTGATTTTATCAGTGACAGTGATGAACCAAATGGACATCTGGCATCAATGACCAACATTGGAGATGAATCACTAAGCACTTCAAAGGTACACTTTCTAACTAGTATACGTTTATCTAATTCAGAACTGTATGTTTATTAAGTTTTGGAATGTATTATATTCATGTCAGCATGTTAGCATCTTAGGACTTAAATGCTTAATTGATTGCTAAGAATAAGATTGCATGCTAGGTTTCATGAGTTTAATTAGTACATTTGATACTTGATTTTATATGCAGTAAAATGAATATCTAGAATTAGATAGGGTGTTCTAGACGGTTAGGTGTATCCCTAAACATTTGTTGGAACTTGATTTAAATCTTCTGTGATTTAATACCTCTGCTAATGTTGTGAAAATTGCTAATAGACAAACAGGTCATAGATCAGATTTTATTTGTTCTTCATGACAAATGACTTGTTAATTATTTATGTGCTTATTTTCATATGATTTGCTTTTACTCACATAGTTGCACTTAAATGCTATATCAGATCATGTATTGCTTGTTAGGGTTAAATGGTTAAAAGATGGTAGAATTATCTAAGTAGTCAGTAAGTCATGTAGATTCGAAGCTTAATCTAAAACTGACTTAGGTAATTAGAGATAGTTAAAAATATTAGACAACGTCAGAATGGATTAGAAAGAATTAGTAATTAATTTGTTAGTTCTTCTATCCATGTGCTTTTAGAAAATTATTGAATATCTGTAAATCTGCTTTATATCTGTTACACTTGTGTAGAATGATAAAAGTAGATAGTACTGAATTTTCTAATATGCATAACATGCCTGAATTACATAATTCTTATCTCTAATGCTTTGAAGCTAAATGTTTACCATGTGCTCTTATTTCCATGCTTGCTTAGTTATTTGAAGATGCATATCTTAGGACTTGCATAATCTTAGACAAAGCATGTATAAGAATCACAATAGGATAAAGACTGCTAGTCCACCTTAAGCTAGGTTGGAATCACTAGTCTCATAGCCTAAAGACTACTTTGTCAAGGCTGCTGTGTATGAGAAGTGATCAGTCAAAGATAAGTTTTGCATGTTAAGGTTGAAGTTGTTGTTACCACTGTTCACAGTAATATCTCTAACCCATCTGGACTCAATTGAAATTGAGTACCAAGAAGCTTAATCATTTATGATTGCATAGAATGTAACAAAAGTTAAAAGTTATGTGACTTCGTGACATTTAATGTTCGAGGCACATGATCAAGATTAAAGCTCTACTATCACAGTTGATTGAGAAGGCCTCCCCGATGGTAACCTTTGGAGATGACAGCAAAGGATGTACAAGGGATATGGCTCTCATGTTTTAAGAACTGTCATCAGTGGAAGCATCTTTCTTGTTGAAAGAGTTAAGCACTTTTTAAAGGGCACTAGGGAATTCTTCGTCAAGGGTTTTCTGGAGAAGTGTTTGTTCTCAAGCAAGAAGGTTGGAAGCTCGCTCAACTGAGAGTGAGAAAATTTGTTCGTAGCTGACATGGAATTTGGATGCAAAGATGAAGTCAACTTATCAGTGAAGCTTCATCAATGAAGAGTTAGCTACGACAAAGGAAGCTCTCTTACTTGTTAGTCAGCAAGGCAATGGATTCTTTGATTAAGATAAAATTGGTGAGAGGACTGCTTCATATGGAATTCTATCCAGAAGGAAATTTTGAAGTATGTCACATGGGGAAGTCAATGAAAACATCACACTGAAGGAAAGTCATATACTTAGTGGTGATTGAAATTGATAACCCTAATAACAAATTGGTGATGTTCGTGCATTCAACAGACAAAATGTCACAATGGTGATTGATCAAATAAGAAAGATCAAGTTGGACAATTGGTAAGCTGTGAGAACTTTGAAGTCAGATATTGGAACTGCATTTCGCGAGTGAAGTTCTAAATGAAGTCTGCACTGAAAAAGGTACTTTGAAGCTGAAGCAATTAACACAGCATGCTGCTTTAATCAACAAGATCATGAAAATACATCAATTGAGTTAATGGCCAACCAGAAGCAAACACTGAAGCTCTTTCGTGTGTTTGGAGGGAATTGATTTTTATTGAAGATTTATTTGAGTATCTTGACAAGAAGTTAAGGCTCATGGAACAGTTCTTCTCGGCTACTCATAGGTGATCAAAAGTCTGAATGTATCGTTCAACTACACCAAGCTCCCAAGCATTCAAATGAACGACTATTCTGAATCTTTGACAAATTCAGATACTGATGTAGAAGCTGAGGTTGCAGAAGGAATTAATGTTTAGCAGCAACTCAGGGGAGCAAATAGAAGAAGGATCTACTAGTCATGCTCAACAATGAAGATCAAAGGATTTCATTAAGAACATTTCTGCCTGGACAAAAGGTTTGAAGTCAAATTCTATCCTGGAGTCTCGTTCTTAGTGATCCGGATTCTTGTGCAGAGGCTAGGAGTGCTAATCGAAATGATCATATATTTTTCGGGACCATTTGGGAAAAAGCAATTGTCAATGAACAATTGGTATCAACAATTGGTTTCTAACAATTGGTATCACCCATCAATTGGTATCCCAAAGAATACTGAAGAAGCACAGATTGATCCAGATTGGGTGATTGCAAGCAAGATGATCTCAATCAGTTAGAAGGCAGAAACCACTGAAGCTGGAACCCAGACCACAGACCACTAAAGTCGAAGCTGAAATTGGTACAGTAGGGGTTCACAGAAACTGGATGACTATTGGCATGGTTATGAGGGACAAAGCCAAACTGGTTGCTACAGGACTTTAAAGCAGAAGGTATCGACGATGATGGAAACAGAATCTTCGGGACTTTCAAGATCAAGCAGTAAGCGCCAGTGACGAGACTTGATCCTTTGGGACTCTTCTATGGGGACCTAACAATTGATCCTCTGGGACCCTACCTTTAGGCATGAACAAGTTGAAGAGCTAATAATAGGACATCCCTAGAGCAATTGCACTCCTGAATGGTGAGCTAGAAGATGAAGGTGCAGATCCATTACAGTTTATATTTCATTCTCTTCTCAGGACTTGCTATGACGGAGGTAAGGATTCAAGCAAAACGTCAAGGACATGGTATGACTCTCTAACTGTTAATTACTTAAAAATGATTCTACATTAGAGTTGTTATGCATATCACTCTAGAAATGGTAGGCACACAAAATGTTATATTTATGTGCAAGTATACCTTAATTCTCGATATGCCTATGTGCAAGTTTCCAAGTGGATACTAGAGAATCTTATCTTATAGCCAAGTTATGAATTGTTAGATATCTTAGGGAATCACCAATTCTTGGAATCTGGGCCCCTTAAGATAATAGGTTTAACCTAATTGGCTATATAGATATAGATAATGCAGGTTGTACGAAAGACAGGGAAGTCATTCCTAGAAGCTGTCAATTTCCAGCAACACTGTTAATCTCCACACCACTGAAGGAACAAGCTCATGGACACCAGGTATCATTTCTTTTGAGAGTTGTCCATAGTCGAATAACTTCCAGATTTTTGCTAAATGACTTGATGAATTTATTTTATCTAAGTTAGTTAGTAAACTTGGGATATTATTTATTGCATATTTGTTGAAAATCCCATCTGCAAGGAATTCTTATATGAGTTCACAAGTATTACTTTTTCCCGATTCAAAGGACTTGTGAATTTATTTGAAATTCAGATCCTCATATTTTTTTTCTATTAATTTAATTATCATGCTTACATTGTTATATGCATGAATGGTAATTAAATTACTTAGCATAAGTAAGAAGCATAATTATTTGTATGTGTTAAATATTTAGTGAGTATTAGTCAATGATATCTTGCTTTATTGCTCTGATATTTTTCTCTGATATTCTTAAATATTTTATTACAAATAATTGTGATACTTTTGATATTAGTGACGGTATTTAGAATTTCTGTTCTAAATAATTAATGCATATTTTAAAACTCACTAATATTGGAAGATGAGGTATTTTCTAAAGTTAGGTGTATAGAATTCTCAATGTTTTATATACTTAGAAAATATTTCTAAAATTGAGTTTATTGCGAGGAGTTGGAAATAGATACACAAGTATCACTTTTTCCCTATGTAAAGAACTTGTGAATTTCTTTTCAACTATTACCTCGAGCTTACGTATATCAATTAATAATTGTTATGAGCATGCTTACAATGTGCAAAGTGACAATTATTAGATATAGCGTAGGAAGTTAAATGCTAATATTCAATCCAATGAATATTTTAGTATTTAGCGAATTTATTTTATCTTATTAAAATTATGGATTGAAGCAATTCAATGATTATTAGTTTCATAATTTTAATTTGATAAAATAACATAAGCATAGTTTCTTGCATCCGAGTAATTAACTGTGATATTTTTAATATTAGTGATAATACAACTTAATGTTTATTTAAAATCACTAATAATAAAAATATATTAAAATGCTTATTGTTCTACTGAATGATTGCCATGTATAGTTTATATATATGCATGTGATTGGCAATTGCTTAGTACAACATAAGTATTTAATTTATTTTAATTTATTTAAATCATGAAGATATAAAACAATTCAGTGGAATATCTGTTCCATGATTTGAATAAATTAAAATAAATTCGAAGCATAATTATTTAGTAGTATAAATATTTTCTTTTATTACTCTGTAATAATTGAATAATATTTTATTACGAAATAATTGTGATATATTGATACTAATGGATTTACTTAGTTTTTATTCTTAGAAACAATTGGTATCAATATATTTAGTTTTCTTTCCTTGACTGGTTTACAATTCTGAATGTATTTAAAAGAAATTTTTGTCTATTTCTTTTTTAAAATGTTTTATTCAAAGATACATTCATTTGTCTACCAGTTTTAATTAAGAAAACTTAAGAATTCTTTTTCAAAACTTCTCTTTTGAAAAACTTTTCTTTAGGATAATCTTTCCTTTTCTCTCAAAATTGTATCCTCTCCCAAAAGCTTGTTTTAAATGTTTTATCTTACAAAGCTTTTTCTCTCTTTTAAAATGTGTTTTAACTTCGAGGTATCAATCACTTGTAAAATGATTTATTTTTAAATACTTGTTTCAATGTATGTTTCACATTGATTCACAGTACCAAAACAGTGATTGTTGCTTTGAAGGCCTAGTACTGTATTGTTAAGCATTCATTCAACCCCAATTGTCATGTTTTTATTTAAAGTCGGGGATACTATTAGGCGGAGGAAAATGATGTAAATCATAATTGCATTATGAGTCGGAAAATCATTGTCTTCTATCTGATAAGGATGTTTTGCAAAAATGTTTTCAAAACATACAGTGCTTAGGTTTAATGGAAAAGAGTCATTTTATTGAGATATAATTTGGTAGAAGAGTTGAATTTCTTCTTTGGTGTAAATTCCCGCGTTTTATTATGGGAAGTTTGCCTTATAAGAAATTCATAAGCAATAGAAACTTTTTCTCTGATACTCCCGCGTTTTATTATGGGATAAGTATCTTAAGGAAAATTTCTATTAGTGTCATGCTTTTAAATGATTAATTTTTCGATCTGACAAAACTCTTTTATTAAAAGTGCTTTAAAGCAATCAATTACCATTCATTCATATATTTTTCTTTCTCATTGAGATGAAAAATATGTTTTAGAATGTTAATTGATTATTTCTTTTTATCTCATTTAAATTGATTTTATCCGTTTAGCCCCCAGTGGCTACAGAAGCTGGCCAGGAGGTTGAAAACCCATCAATCTCTGACCCAGGCCTTAATACCAAACACTGTTTCATCCACTTCCATATATTAACCCCTGGAGTTATAAGGAACATATGTTTGTTAGAGGTTATTAAGGGAGAAATAAGGATGAAGTCGGCAGTGCACCCACAGCTCTACCTCCCGCGAAGTAAAGAAGTATATAAACTGAGGTATCTGTAAGCTCATCTGTATCTTCTCAAAAGGACGCAGAGCTGAAAAGGCAATAAAACTGTCTCTAGAATCATTCTCTCAACAGGGTGAGTCCATTGAAATTCGCTCGTCAGCCAGAGCAACTTGTAATGAGTCAAGCACACCACCGGCACTCACGCTGATGGTAAGCCTAAACAGATATATACTAGGAACCTTATATAATTTTTGGGACCTAACAATCCTAACAGTTATACTAGGGGCCTAACAATTGGACACATTGCAAGGCGTGCACAGTGAGAGGTATAGGCATGTTAACAAAACACCCGTCATTGGGTTACGAGGGAAACGTAAACTCTAATTTGCCATTCATTACATTGTCTACTACGTCGCCCCTCCTGGAAGGAACATTTCCAGATCCTGAAAAGGAATGTCCACCTCCCGTTTACGGAGAAGGTGTGAGGCAACTCCTTGATAGAACAAGGCAGGATTCCCAAAAAGATTTTAAAATCTTGGGATAACCCATCTCAAAGAGATGAGGCTCCACTAGACAGTGATTTAGCAATTGCTATTGAGTCTGGTGTGGGACAGTGCTTATGCATGAAAGATCAGAACACCTCTACGAGGCAATTCTCCACTTGATAGTGATTTAGTTCATTCTGATGAATCCGGTGATAAGAATATGCATGAATTGACGGATTTCACTTGCAGGTACAGAAGACTATATTTGGAATGCAGAGTGAAAGTGAGAGAGAGAAACACTTGAGTGAAAGTGAGGGAGAGATACACTTGAGTGAGAGATAGGGAGAGAAAGAGTGAAACACTTCTAAGTGCTCGACACTTGAGTGTAAACACCAACAGAACATAGTAGAAGTGAGGAAACCACAAGCCAAACACATACCCTTGCTATATGCTACTTCTGAAAGAAAAGTTACTATATTTTTTCCCGATCAACGTCAAACGAGAACCTTCTTTGGAAGACAAACCATTCAAGAGTGGGCCATTGGAGGATTCCTCAACTAAGGGGGAGAATTTATAGTGTTATAGTTATAACAAGAAAAAGGATAAGGGGGAGAAGTTATAATGTTATAGCTATAACAAGAAAAAAGTGAAGTTACAAGTCTTATCTTCATAACCTTCGGAAAAGCTAATATCCTAAAGGGGTCGTATGATTCTAAGGGAAGAGGCCATTGGAGGATTCTAAGGGAAGATCCTTAAAGAAAGGGGTTCGTATCCTTAGGGGGAGATTTTAGACTGGAAAAAGAAGAAAATCTTATCTTCTGATCCTGAAGGGAAACAACAGAAATATGGGAGAATTAAGAAGCTGTCTTCTATTCTTGGAAGAACAGAAATGACTATTCCATTGATTTTCTAAAGGGAGAAGAAGAATAAGAAGGGAATCACATTCTTAGGGGGAGAACATTATTTGATCTATGTTCAGTGTTCTATTGAAGACGTTCCCGGGAAGATTGATTCTTATGAAGCTCTGTTCGGGATAAGTTCTTTAAGTTCACACTATAAAGGATTTTAAAACGGAGAAAGCTCAAACAGACAGAAATGAAGATGATACAAGTTGAATATCAGTTCAGCGTCAGAGGAACAAACATCTCTCGTTTCAGTCACAGAAGAAATCTGGAAATGCATTATCTGATCCAGAAAAACCAGTAGCATTATTTACAACTCCAGGACGATTACTTTTTCTAGTTGTTAGTTGAGTTATCCTCCCTAGGTGATTTGATTGCTAAAGTTTAACAATCAAATAGGGGGAGATTGTTGGAGATTACGAAGCTGTATAAATAGTAATCGTGATAACTCAACACTAGAACAGGACAAGTAAATAATACTACGCCTACACAGAAATCAGCAAGAAATGAAGACAGGGCAGATACAGTGAATCAAGACATTAGAAGAAGTTTTGAAGTCTACTACAGGTCACTGAAAGAAGTTCATTTATATGTTCATGCCTCAGTGAAGAATAATGCTTAAAGACTTTCAGGGTTTCAGAAGTGTTGAAGATTCAGTATAGCAGTGCCACTAGAAGATTTCAGTGTAAAGGTATTGATTGGAAATAGACAGTGTTCGAAGCATAGGAATCTAGAAGAATTGAAGACATGGTAAAGACAAGTGTCTAAGTACCAGAAAAGATACCAGTGAAGTTACAGTGTTTATTGACAGTCAGTGTTCGAAGCAATGAAGTTGCTGCAAACTTAACAATATAAGTAAAGCAATAATACGAAGACCTGGATCGAAGTTAGTTGTCTGTGAACCAGACCAGTTGCACTAGGCGTCAGCAGTCTGTGAAAGGAATCTGAGTATTAACTATAGAAGAATTGTTAAGTTGAAGAACGTACTTGAAAAGAACGATTATTTATTAAGGTACGAAAAGTAATTTGAAGAGGCTATAACCAAACAGCTAAACAGCTAACAGCCAAACAGCTAAATAGCTCAAAGGGTGCAGGGTGCAAAGTGTCACAACCTTGGTACGAAAAGTGAAGGTTTCTGAACTACAGTCGAAGAACAGGAACGGCTCAGGGTACAGGGTGTAAAGTGACAAGACTTTGGTACAAGAAATGGACGTTGGGGAACTTCAATCAAGGAATGAATAGAGGATCAAAGTGCAGTGACTAAACATCACTTTGACCATGAAAATGAATGTTTTTCACGCGCCACAAACATCACAATTTATTCTAAGGCCTTTGAGTGGCGCCACAACAGGGCAACTCCAGTGCTAGCGCCACACAGTTAACATGTGCCACTCATTTTTATACAGGGCAAACACTGTATGGGGCGCAACATAAAATGGGAGCCAACTTAGTCTAAATTCTGAGGCGCCACTTGATTTATCACAGTGTATCCAATGTATCAGGCGCAACAAAAATATTACTTGACTTGAAGAATTTTTGTTAAGTAATTATAGGCGCCACTTGAAGCTACACAAGGGATACACTCTACAGGCGCCACTCAGCCCTTAGCCAATCAAATTACAGCAGCTACTTTAATTGATTTAAAGTCTACACAAATAAAAGGAGGCCAGCCACTCATTCGAAGAGTCGTCTTCTCCAACACAAATAATATGTAGAGAGCAGTCATGGCCGGAGCAAGAGAATAATTTATACACATCCATACCTTGCTCCCGGTCAGATATTAGGACCCGGTTCTTTAACGAAAAATGCTCAGGGCTCCTAGATATCACTCCCTACGGACTCAGTTTTTCCTTGTACTAATTTAGATATATTTGTATAGGAACTGAGCCTAATATTTTTGTGTTAGTAGCAAAGAATTAATTTATTCTTTGGAAGCCAGTTAATTTTAACTGGGTGTAGCAAAACCCTCAGGGATTATATACGAAAGTAATATTCCCCGAAAATTGTCTCCATAATTTACCTGCTAATTTTCTTGAACCTAATTGATTTATCCGATCTCACAGAAAATTAGTAGGCAGTTCACCTAAACACTACAAATGGCCAAACCCACTCTGAAGCAATAATTTATTTATCCGCAAATTCTGAAAAGAATTTAAATTATTGTGAATATCGTATTCAACCCCCCTTCTACGATATTTCGGGACCTAACATATATTCTATAGACTTTTGAAAATTGATTTCCAACAATGTTTAAGTCATTTGTTGCGCCTGCAAGAGTGTTGGTAGAGTGTAGGCGCCACAAATATGTTTGTTGCGCCTTGGAGTTTTTATTGCGCCTGCACACTAGTTGTATTGTGTAGGCGCCACAAAATCTTCTATTTGAACATGTTGCGCCTTGAACCTCTTTTGGTTGCGCCTGCATACCAATTGTAGTGTGTAGGCTCCACAAACCTTCTCTGTGTGCCCAAGTACTTAGAAAATTGTTGATGTCATCTTTTGTTGCGCCTGCACACCAGATGTAGTGTGTAGGCGCCACAAAATTTTTACTTAGAATATCCTTGAACTTTCAACTTGGTTTGTTGCGCTTCACATAATGTTTCACCTGTGTAGGAACCACCAAATGTAGTATTACTTGCCTTAACATATATCTTGAATTCATGAGGTAATTACTACTTGGTTTTCACTTTTCTGGCTTGATTAACTGATTTTCTTCTGATTAACCAAGATAATTCTTTTCTTATTGTGCTGATGCTTAGTGCATTGGTCTGGTTCACAAACGACTAACACTGAATCTAATTCCCTTGATTTCTATTCAGTTTTAGCTGATTAACTTTGGACTGTTCCATTGCTTTGGATCACTGAAACCCTTTGAATATTATACACAAATCATTACATTGTCTTTAGTCTAAAAACTTCTGAACTCTTATTTGTTGCTGAGGCCTGAACATTTTAATGAACTTCTCTCGCTGACATTCAGTAAGTCTTTCATCTTGAATGCTCTGCAATGATGAATGAATGATTCCTGTTTACATGTCCTTCTAGATTCCTGTGCTGTACATTAGTATTATTCATTTGTCTTTGTTTCTTAGTTGAGTTATCGTTATCACTATTAAATACTACATTACATTATGCTTTAAAATCTCCCCTTATTTGGTTGTTAGAGTTCGACAAGCAAATCCTGTGTGGATAACTCAACTGATACTTACAAGAAAAAATAAGGTGCAGAAAGACAGTAAATAATATTAATTACATTCTAGATTAGATTTTACATTTCCAGATTTCTTTGAGTACAATAGAAGTTTGTTCCTCTAGCTTGAATAAATAAATCTATGATATTCTGTTTCTTTGTACCATGTCTTGCCTGTTTTTAGATCTTGTTTCAGAGTAGTGCTTTCTCAACTCTTCTTCTTTCTGCTCCAACCTTGCTTTCACTAAATCTCTAGCTTCCACTTTAAGGGTATTGACTGGAGGTGGTTCTTCTAACTTCTTCAAAACTTCAGTGAGAAATGCGATTGAGTTTGTCTTGGAGATTGACTCGAAGGTCAGAGATTGTCTCTTTGAAGACACGAACACTGTTATCCTCTTTAGAAAGCCTTTTACTCGGTCAGTGTTATGCATCGACTCTTCTGCCAATTTCTCTACCAGGACATCTTCAATCATCCTCAAGGCCTTTTTATCTAATTTAAAAGTGGATCTCTTCACCCTTGAAAGGACTTTTCGGATTATTTTAGAATTGTTTTTCCTTAGTTTTGATAGCTCCTTCTTCTTATCTACTTCATTCTTCTTAAATAGGAAGTATTTTGTTCCATTTTCTTCCGTCTGAATGCAAGGTTCAGAATCTCTTATGGTTTCAAGTACTTCTGTGCCATCCTCTCTTCTTACATATATTGGGTCTTGATAATATCTGGTCATTTCCATTAGATATCTCCCTGATGTTTTAATTGCCCTGTTTAGCCTGAATGCGTAGATCAACTCAGCAGCCTTTAACTCTTCTTCTGTTCTATTCTTCTTACTTCTGAGTCTCCCTTCTACATACTGCATGAACATTACATGGCTTGAATCCAGACATTCATCTAACAAGGTTAAGTTTTGAAGTGTTGTTGCTTTGTAGTACTTGACCACCGGAGGCTTTTCAAATGCTTCGACACCGATCTCTATTATCTTCTTCTCAATCATATCTCTCAGTATCTCATTTGTTTTATGCCCACCAAAGATGACTTTCCCCTTCAGCACATACAACTCCACAATATTCATCTTTTCAAAACTCTTTGTCGATAAAATCTTTGACCCCAGTGATGTTGAATTTATGAACATTTTCCACCCGTACTTGGACGCACTTACTGACACGCTTGTAATCTCTTCATATAGCATTGCATAGAGTTCATAGACATCTTCAAATTTTTCCCTCATTGTTCTGAAGAGATCAAGGACTTCTCTGTCTTTTTTCTGAGTCAGGGTTAATTCCTTCTTCTTCAGTAGACTCCTTGCTTCATCCCAATCAGGACCAACTTCAGCTTCTATGTCCTTGATTCTATTCCTTCTTTTCATTGCGTTCTGTACTCTCTTCCACTTTCTCTTCATCAATTCTTGAGCCTGAACTATGTCTTGAGTAACAACTTCGTCTACACCAACCAGAACACAGTCATTATCAAAAGCATGTTCTTATGCAAACTCCTCATCAACATCTATTCCCGCAGCCTTTGCAGTTTCCTCTATTTCAATTTTAGTTGGAATCTCCAATGGAACATAGGATTCAAATATTTCTCCTTCTTCAAGTTGCCTAGCTCCAGGCTTGTAAAAGATATCTGACTCCCCATTAGCTGTGTATTCCAATATCATTTCAGCTCCAACTTTTTCTTGTGCTAACCTATCCCCCTCAGTTGGGTTATCCTCCATTCTGAACGGAGTAATCTGAGTTGTCGAAGTTGATTGAGTAGAAATAGGAACTTTTTGAGCCAACAGTTATTTGATTAATTCTTTGATTTCTTTTATTTCTGCTCTCTGCTGCTCCTACACCTCCAAGATCTTTCTGATTGAGTAGTGAATTTCTGTTACTTGGGCCTCCAGATTTAAAATCCTTTGGCTTTTTGCAGTGTGTGCAATGTGTGGGGTGTTTGTTTGGTTAGTGGGTGTCTCACTCCTTACTGTTTCTATTTGATCACGACCCTCAACACTCACACTCAGATAATCAGGGTCAGGGAATTGAAGATCGTTAAGGTTAAGTGTTTCACTCATGTCCAGAAAGGCATCCAGATCTTCAGTACCTGTATCAAAATCCATATCCCTTCTATGAGTAGGTTGCCTCTCCGCTTGACCACTATGGGTGGGGAGAACTCCTTTTTCAGGAACTGGGGGGTTGAGACCCAATGTGGTCACCACTGTGGATTCTATAATGATTAGCAAGAGTGTAGAATCTATGATGCTACCTGAAGCCATTGAAGGCCTTACCTGCCCAGAGATACCCTGAACAGGTTCTACTGTAAAAACATCCCCTCTATGGGTGTGTTGTCCCTCCGCTTAACCTGATAAGGTACTGGAATTTGAATCTCCAGGGGGTCACCACCTCAGGCAATGTAATGTATGACAATTGAGAGCCTGTGGTGCCCCACGAAGCCTGTAAAGGCATTTCCACTTGAAGTGGTGATGCTGCTGACGCAGCTACTCCTTGAATGGAGACCTCTTTCCTTCTATGAGAGAGTTGCCTTTCCACTTTACCCATTTGGGGAGGGAAAACATCCTGAATAGGATCTAGAGATGTTAAGTCCAAGGGGTCACCACATTTGACAATGTAATGAATGGCTCGTTAGAGTTAGTTATGCCCTCAACTGTCTGTGAAGACAGGTTCTGAATTGGATCTACCAAAATAATACTAGCTACTGAAGTATCGGATATTATTACAACCTCTAGTTCTGTTCCCGTACCTTTCAGGATTTTATCAATTTGAGAATTAAGGTCACGAAGGAAGAGAAAAGTCTCAGAGATTGGAGAATCAGGTTCTTGGCTTACAGATGCCTTAGGTTTAAAATTCATTTTTCAACGTTTTAGAGAAGACAGAGCTGTAGGGGATATTTCAAAAACTTCCTGATCCGGTAGGGAATCACTCATATCATCTAATTCGGTAGTTCTTTTTCAGGTTTTGGGAGATGAAGGTAGTGTTTGTTGTTCTCTGGCTGTGGTTAGAACTGGTTGGTCTGCCAGTTTATTGCCAGCTTCGATGGCCACTGAGGGCTCTTGTGTGTGCATTGCCATTTGAGGCACAGTGGTAGATATTGTGATGAATTCATCTTGTAAAAATACAGAAAATTCAAAGTCTAGAAGTGTACCGTATTCCATTTTCTCATCAGAGAGATCAAGAATGTACACCTCTGTAGTCTGAGGCTCTTCCACTTCTGTCTCAATAATTATCTCCTCTATTTGAATTTCAGGGCTATTCCTTTGTTCTTCTTCAGGAATTTGTTCTTGTTCATGTTCAGAACCAGCTTCTTCCATAATTTCATCTTCTTTATCAGAGCCTAGTTCTTCTTCTTCTATTGCTGCTGAGTTTCCAAAGTCACTTGATGTTTCAGCTTCATTATCCTTTTCAGAGATTGTTGCTTCTTTTTCTTTTGTTGCAGCTTCTTCTTCTGCTTCTTCATTAATTTGTCTAAGAAGATCAAGGTAATCTCTGATAGGGTCAGTCATTGGAGCAGGAGTATACCTGTTAGGATAGTCCTCTTCATTCTGTAGTAGCAGAATAGTCTTGAACTGTAGTGAGGGTGACTCTTCCAATTGATTGTTCTGAAATTCTTGTAATTGATCAGGTCTTAGCACTTGATTCAATACCAGCTGCAAAAACCTAGGATACATTTGCCTGGTTTTTGAGAATCTCTGTCATGATTAGCTTGTCCAAGTTTATTCTGGACCCAAAAGCCACTGCATACCCAATCACCTTATTGAACTATGTAATTCCATGGAAGCCACCTGTCTTTGGTGCAAAGCCATGAGACAAGATGTTGAAAAACATGTTCCATTCTTTGGGTAGGTGATTCTTGTAAATCTTCTTCGGAAGATTATTGTTCACTCTAGTGCAGTGCAGGAACATGAAGAAATTGTCCAGATCTGCCTGAGATGGTTCATCTTCAAAATCTCTAGTTGGAAAGTGAAGTGCTTGGTTGATGTCATTCTCTATTATTCGCGCATTCTTTCTCAGAATCTTGCAAGTGAAGGCTGAGATTCCATCTGCAGATGTATCCTGAGCAGACCTGTATATCTGTCTTAATAAATTTCTATTCAAAGGAATAGAAGTCATTAGTGCATACCGGACAAAAGACTGTTCATTTAAAAACCTTTCTCAGTTACCTAACTCTCCTGCCTCGGTCCAATCATCTACTAAAATAGATAAATAATTAGTCTTTTTAATCTCAAAATTACCTGCCATTTTATTAAATTGAGAAATAATTTTTATGAATTAAAATTACTAATTAATATTGAATAGTTTTAGTAAATTATGAACCAAGCCCTAATATTTAAAATTACTTGGATTTTCATAAAATAAATATATAATGATCTCCTAGTAATTTTAAGCACACTTTTAATTTTATTGCAATTTTTAATCGATTTTAACAAATAAAAGCCCTAGTCAATTAGTTCGAGTTTTTGAAAAATGAGAATTTTATAAATGTAACCACAATCAATGGGACCACTTACAACTGATAGTCTTGAATGCGGGGTTCACAAATCTAGTCTCAGATTAAAAAATGGATAAAAATTGACTTAGTTTAGTTCGATTAAAAATGGTGAATTTGAGTTATTTGCTTGCGCCTACAATGATGTGTCTATTGTGTATGTATAAAAAAGAACGCAACAAAACCCTTACACACCTATTTATAGGCGCCACAAAAATAACAAAAAGTTGTTAAGTACTTATGTTGCACCTGCACAGTGCTTGCACTGTGTAGGCGCCACAAACAATACTGGCGCAACAAAACTTGCTAATGAATTTTTGTTGCGCCTGCACAGTGTATTCACTGTGTAGGCGCCACAAAATTTACCAGGGCAACAAAACATCCAAAATCTTCCTAAATGTTTTATTGCGCCTTTACAGTGAAAGAATTGTGAAGGCGCAACAAAACCTATAGGCGCCACTTGAATTTACAGAAAAATAATCCTAAGTACTTGTGGGTAAGTAAGTTGCGCCTATACAGTGGTTGCACTGTATAGGCGCCACTAAACAATTTTAGGCGCCATAAAGTACTTGTACAATTTCAAGTGTTCCTAGATTTTTTTTACTTTTAAATAAATAATATTTATGAATAATTTGTAAAATTAATCAATAATAATTAATTACTCTCAAATATTATTTCACAAAATATTTATTAATAACAATAATAACATTAATTATTAAAATTATTATCATAAATAAATTATGCTTCTTATTATTTTACTTTTATTTTAAATATAAGAATAAATATAAATATTCATCCTTTTTATTTAAAGTAATTTCAAATAATAATATTTAAATATATAAGTGCCAAGAATTTATCATTAAATACAAGCACTTAAATATTTTCTAAGATTAAAATTAAATAAATACCAGATTAATAAAATTAATAGGCATGCAAAATGTATTTATCTAATATTTAATCTATTAATTGGAAAATAATTTGGTAGATAAATTCACAAGTCCTAAAAATATTAACATTAATTAACCAGTGAATTTATTAGCTTCAAATTGCAGTTTTAGATTACTAATTAATTAGTTAGTAGAATTTAGCATCCTAAGTTCACAAACCAGTCTAGTGAAAGTGATTTCATCCAGTGGTTTAGTGAAGATGTCTGTAATTTGCTGCTTTGTAGGTACAAAATGTAACTCTACAGTACGATTCATGACATGCTCTCTAATAAAATTATACATAATATCAATGTGCTTGGTCTTTGAATGTTGAACAGGATTGTTTGTGATGGCTATGGCACTTGTGTTGTCACAGAATATTGGAATTTTGCTCAACAACAGCCAATAGTCTTGAAGTTGGTTCCTTATCCGCAGAATTTGTGCACAACAACTTCCGGCAGCAACATATTCAGCTTCAACTGTTGACATTGCAACTGAGTGTTGCTTCTTGCTATACCAGGACACCAATCTTCTACCAAGGAATTGACAACTCCCTGATGTAATCTTTCTATCAATCCTATAACCTGCATAATCAGAATCTGTATAACCAACAAGGTCAAAACATGTATCTTTAGGGTACCAAATTCCAAGATTCAGACTTCCCTTAAGATACCTAAAAATCCATTTAACAGCTATAAGATGTGATTCTTTAGGATTAGACTGAAACCTATCACACAAGCATGTAGCGAACATAATATCTAGCCTACTTGCAGTTAAGTAAAGTAATGAGCCGATCATACCTCTGTAGCTTGTGATGTCTACCTTCTTACCAGGTTCATCTTGATCAATCTTAGTGGCAGTTGCCATAGGGGTTTTGGCTGATGATGCATCTTCAATACCATACTTCTTCAATTGAACTCTGATGTATTTGGTCTGGCAGATGAAGATTCCATCTTTCCTTTGGCTTACTTGGAGTCCAAGGAAGTAATTCAGCTCTCCCATCATGCTCATTTCATACCTACTCTACATTAGCTTAGCAAATCTACTATACAATTGATCGTTAGTAGAACCAAATATAATGTCATCCACATATACCTATACTAATATCATGTCATTTTTATGCATTTTATGAAATAGAGTCTTATCTATGACACCTCTAATGAAACCATTTTCAAGTAAGAATATAGATAGAGTGGCATACCATGTCCGAGGTGCTTGTTTTAAGCCAGAAAGTGCCTTGAAGAGAAAGTATAAAAAATCTACAAATTCTGGATCTTCAAACCCTGGGGGTTGTTCCACATACACTTCTTCTTCAAGCTCTCCATTCAGGAATGCACTCTTCACATCCATTTGATTAACTTTAAAGTTGGAGTGTGCTGTAAATGCCAGAAACATCCTGATAGCTTCAAGCCTTGCCACTGGTGCTTATGTTTCATCATAATATATTCCTTCCTCTTGGGAATAACCTTTAGCAACCAGTCTGGCTTTGTTCCTCATAACAATGCCATCTTCATCCAGTTTATTTCTGAATACCCACTTTGTGCCAATTATAGATTTGTTCTTTGGCCTGGGTAACAGCTTCCAAACTTTTTGTCTCTGAAACTGATTGAGTTCTTCTTGCATTGCTATTACCCAATCTGGATCTTCCAATGCCTCTTCCACTTTCTTTGGCTCTATTTCAGAGATAAAACCAGGGAATATACATTCATTCTAAGAAGCATATCTAGTTTGGACTCCATCATCTGAATCTTCTAGAATCAACTCAAAGGGATGATCTCTACTCCATACTGTTAGTATTGGTGTCCTAGAGACAATACTTTTAATATTTTATTGAAAACAATTAAGGATTATGTTTTATGTGATTATTTAATTAATATTTATTATGTCTTTATTTACTGCGTCATAAATTGAAAGAATAATAAATGTCCTTGGAATATTAATACGTAATATATATCTTTAATTATGTGACTTAAAAATGAGATTATATGAATAGTATTTTATTCCTAAAATTCCCTAGTCAAGTATTATTATTTAAGGACAATAATAATGCAATAAGACTAGCATGTTTGTTGACTGATGACCACATCTCATTGGGCATAGGTATGGTGATACTAAAGTCAAGAACATAAGTGCATGTCTCAATGCATGGCACTGGACAGACCCGCTGTGAGAATCTACATGTTGATAAGTGTCATAAGAAATTCTTACTGTGATTATGATGTAATGATCCTTAGACTTGAAATCATTATATTTCTATACGAGAATTAATATATTTTGATTAAACTCAAAGTTATCTTTAACAGGGTAATGATAAATGTGTACATTGGGTATGCTATGAATCGTATGAGAAATATGAATGATAGATATAGGATTTAACCCTCCTATTTTAGGAGCGATATTATTGGCCTCTTGATTGAGTGAGACTATAAAATGCATGGCCATGCTCAAATGTTGATTTGATTAATAGTCTACTCATTGATCATGGAAACCTGGATTAAACATTGAAGAGGATGACACATTACATGCCTCGAGTTTGATCTATAATATAAGGTTAAAGGGATTATATTACATTGTACATTACTCACGAAAGGTTTAATTGAATCACCAATTATTATTATTACTTGGGTAGCAATGATGTATTACTAGATGCCGCTCATTGTTTATAATTTTATTAGTAGAAAATAAAATTATTGCCAACGTAATAATAACCTAAAGGGTCACACACAAAGAACGTTTAAATGGAGTGTTATTTAAATTATGAATTTAAATATTGTTATTATTAATTCAAATTTATTTATTTAATTAATTAAGTGAGACTTGATTAATTATATACATATTAGAATTCGAATTTAATAATAATATAAATCTGAAATCTGAATGGGTTTTAAGAAGTCCAATCAGAATAGGGTTTTAGCCCAAGTCCTTCTCTCCCCTATATATACATAAAGATGTATAGTTTAGGGTTAACAGTTTTATAATTTCATTTTTGATAAAACCCTAGCTGCTCTGCGTTATTTGAGAGGCTAGAGAAAGAGAGAGACAAAGAGACAGAAATTGGCTAGTACCTAACTCCGCTGATCGTTGGACGAATCGACGTTCGTGTGGATACCGTTAGAAAGCAGTTCTTGAAGCAAAGGACTGTTGTGATTCATCAAGTAAGGACCTCTATAATCATCATAAGGAAAGATTTAATAAGGTACACATCCGATTCTCCATAATCATCCGCTTATTATACACGGATCCTGCGTTTGGGATTCGTTTTTTATATTTATTTTTCGCGTTTTTCTCGACCCCAGCCGGGGACTGCCGCCCCCGGACCCGGCCCGGGGCTGCCACCCCGAACCCCGCCCTGGGACTGCCGCCCCGGACCCCGCCCAGGGCTGCCGCCCCGGACCCCGCCCAGGGGCTGCCGCCCCCGGACCCCCGCAAAATTTTTCGAGTTCTCTTTGTGTACTTGAGCATGATGCTGGTTATGGCCTTAAGACCTCTAGATTAATGGTTTTGGTTTTATAAATACGACTTGCATGTCGTTTTCTTAATTCTTGTAATTGTTTAACCTCGAATGTAACTCGAGTTTTCTTATGTAAGTACATTAGTATAAATTGTATTCAATTATTCCATGTAATGTATTTGAAGATTGAAGGATGATCCAAGAAGAGGAGCAGGCACCTATGGATACAATAAGAATGAAGACATGTAATTGTATTTATATTTTATCACCATAGATTGACCTTGGTCCTTTCATTAGCTCAAAAGGATCACATAGGAAAGGGGCTATAACCAAGCACGTTTACATAGGAAAGTGATGAGTCCTGCTAGTAGATCCTTTTGTTGCTCCCCCTGAGCCGCTGCTTGGTTGAGAATGAGATTCTCTGCCACTACTAGTAGTTCCTGTGAATCTTCCACTCTTTCCACTACTAGGGTCAGAATCATCATTGTTGATATTCTCATTTGGTACTTGATTTTCTGTTGCAGCTTCAGGTTCTACTTCACTTACATCCGAGTTCATATTTTTAAACTCTAGAGTTTCAGTGTCGTCTGTTCTTTGTAGACTTGGGAGCTTGAGATCATCGAAAGTTACATTCATGCTTTCAATGACCTTCTTGTGATCAACCACATAAACCCTGTATGTCTTAGATTCCAAATAGTAGCCAAGAAATATGCCTTTATGAGCCTTGGATTCGAAATTTCCTAGATGATCATCATCTTTCAGTACAAAGCACTTTGCTCTAAACACATGAAAATATTTCAGTGTTGGTTTTTTGTTTGCCATCAACTCATACGGAGTCTTATCATGATATTTATTTACCAGGGTTCGATTCTGAATGTAACAAGCTGTGTTGACTACTTCAGCCCAGAAGTATAGAGGTAACTTATCTTCATTCAGCATTGTTCTTGCTGCTTCAACTAGAATTCTATTCTTCCTTTCTACCACTTCATTTTGCTGTGAAGTTCAAGGCGTTGAGTATTGTCTTGAAATCCCTTTCTCAATACAGAAATCATTCATGGTTATATTCCTGAACTCTTTTCCATTGTCAGACCTAATTTTCATGACAGGCCAACCAACTTCTAACTCTATCTTCTTTATGTGATCAATGATTGTTTGAGGGGATTCATCATTTGAGGCTAGAAACAACACCCACGTGTACTTGGAGTAGTCGTCTATAATTACTAGTGCATATCTCTTTCTTGATATAGACATGACATTTACTGGACCAAATAAATCTATATGCAGAAGTTACAGTGGTTCAGTAATGTCTGAAGAATCTTTGCTTCTGTGAGATGCTTTCTTTGACTTCCCTTTTTCACATGCTTCATATAACCCTTCTTGACAGAATTCCATCTCAGGTAAACCTCTGACCAATTACCTCTTAACTAAAGAGTTCATTGACTTGAAGTTTATGTGTGAAAGTTTCTTATGCCATAACCAACTGTCCTCTGTTGAAGCTTTGCTGTAAAAACATTGAAATTCACCTTTGCTTGCAGAGAATAAGTCAGCTACAAAGAGATTCCCTTTTCTCACTCCTTGAAGAGCAAGCTTCGCATCTTTCCTGTTTTGGATTGCACATCTTTCTTTCTCAAATGTTACTTTGAAGCCCTTGTCAATGAACTAACTGATACTTAGAAGATTGTGATTTAATCCGTCCACAAGAGAGATATTTTCAATGATAATATTGCCAATTTCCAGATTGCCATATCCCGTTATGAATCACTTACTGTTATCTCCAAATGTCACTATCGGGCCAACTTTCTCAATCACATCTGATAGCAGGGCCCTATCACCAGTCATATGCCTTGAACAACCGTTGTCGAGAATCCACATGACACGCTTGTTCTTTGCAATGCCCTGCAACCACAAATTGATTACTTCTTCTTTGGCACCCAAATTTGATTGGGTCCAAGATGCTTAGATAAGTAAGCAGATTTAGCTGCAGAATTTTTTTGGTCCTTGTCTTTCTCATCGACTGTGTGTTTACCCTTTGGTTTAGCCTTGACAGGATTGTCTTTAGGATTAGGGACAGGGGCTTCCTTCCTAGACTTAGGAGGACTAGTAGTCTCTGCCCTAACATGCTTTCTATTCATGTTCACATCTGTATTCATGCAAGTACTAGATGATGTATTCATTAAGTTTATGTATGCAGACATGATGTTGAAAACACATGGCATGCATCCTACTTTACCACACGGTTGATGAGGGATAGACATGGCAGGCATGGCAAACATATTAGAAGTTTCTTCTTTTACTACTTTTATCTTTTTGCATGCATGCATAAGATGACCAGTAGAATTGCAATTATTACAAACTTTTCTAATAGCTTTTGGAGAGTAGGCATAATCATTTTTCTTGTTAACACCTATCTTGCCATTTCTGTTAGCTTTCTTCTTTTCATTATTATTGCCTAAATCACTTTTAATATGTTCCTTAGGTTCTACAATTTTTACAGATTTCTTAGGAAACTCCTTTTTACTTTCTTCCTATTTTTTATCATCAGTAAGAATTTCTTCTTTCATTAGAATCTGTTCTTCATCTAGGGTTCGATGACAAACTTCTTGTATAGGGGCTTAGTGACATTTTTTAACACATGTGGAATGTCTTGCTTCACGGGACTTTCCTCAGCCCTTGATTCCACATGTCACTTTCCTGCCTTTTTATCATAGTCAAATCATATTCCTGTTTTCTGACCTATAGCCTGTTTATCTATTGCCTCATTAACAAGATTAGCAGATTTCTTATAAGCCTGAAGTTTTAGCTCTAACTCAGAAATTTTATTCCTAAGCGCAATTTCTACTTCGTGGTTGCATTTGTCTCAATTCTTGAGATATTCTATCTTCTGTTTCAGATCTTCTAAGTTAACACATGCAAGCTCTAGTTCTTCGTTTGTAGCTTCTAGCATTTTATTCTTTAAAACTATCTTAGCATTTTCTTCTTCAGATTCAAGCATGCTTGTGTGAATGTTAAATATTTTTACACTAAGATCTTCTACAGTTTTCTTGTAATCAAAATTAGACATGTCAACTGTGGAAAGAAATGATACCTTGGATGACTGAGGTGATGCCTCTGAAGAGTCTCCCATTAGTGCAACATTTCCATATATCTCATCTTCATCATTGTCTGAGTCATTCCAGCTCTTTCCCTCGGCTATATAAGCTCTGCCCTGATGCTTCTATACCAGTGCATCATACTTTTGCTTGAGTTCATCATACGACTCCTTTCATTCTTTTCCTTGCTTAGGCTTCTGGTATTCTATAGCAAAATGCCCGAGTTCATCACAATTATAGCACTTGAACTTACTGTGGTCTACCATCCCCATCTTATAACCTCATTTACTGTAAGACCCTGAAGACGAACCATCTTTGATGCTTTTTCTGAAACTGGAACCACTGTAACTTGAGTTATTCTTTAATTTATACTTAGGGTTCCTCCTAAACTTGAGGTTCTTGAACTTTCCTATCATATAGGCCATTTTCTTGTTTTCTAATTGTTCAAGTTCTTTCATTGAGTAGAAGTCATCTTCATCACCTGCTTGAGCATTTTGAAATTTCAGCTTCTAGAATCTCTTCTTTCTCAATTACAGGCTTCACTGTGCTGGTCTCTGTGAAAGCAAAATCCTTGGCTACAAGTGATGTAGTCTTCAACAGTGTTGTATTCTTACTGTCCACTCTACCTGACCCATAAATGATTTGTCTCTGCTCTTTCTCCATTTCATGAGTCCTGAGCTTCCCATATAGAATTTCAATGGACATGTCATTTATGTCACTCCTCTCTCTGATGGCAGAGATTTTGTGTTCCAGGTGTGCTGGTAGTGTCAATATAAATTTCTTGTTGATCTCCCTACGTGAGTAGGCCTTCCCATGCAGTGACAAGTCATTCAACAATTTATTATATCTCTCAAAGACTTGAGTGATACTTTCTCCTAGTAGTGACTTGAACGCTTCGTACTGGGAGGTAAGAATATCCAGCCTGTTCTCCTTCACTTCTGTTGTACCTTCTATTAGCAAATCAATCGTATCCCACATTTGTTTAGCAATGATGCAATTAATCACTTGATTCAGCATTGTAGTGTCCAGTGAATACATTAGGATACATTGAAGATGATTATCCCATGCAACTCGATCTTTGTCAGTGTCAGTGTACTCTGAAGGCTCATTTGGGGTAAATCCTTGAGGAATCCGTTCGCCGTCATCTGAGCCTGTTTCTGGTGTCAGCTTCTGAGGTACATAGGGTCCAATTTCCAAAATTTTCCATATATTGAGAATTCGCTGATTTATGAAAGTGGACATCTACTTCTTCCATAAAATGTATTCATTTTTATCAAAGGCTGAGATTTTGATGCTACTAAGTTTTTGGGTATTCATGGTTCTGAAGAATTTTAAATCTCAAGAAATAATTAATTTCTCAAAAATTAAAATTAATTAGAATAAGAATTGAATTTCATAAAATAAAATTTTTGTTCGAATTCTTGATGATTTATAGCTTTTTAAAATTAGTGTATTTAAAATCTTAAAAAAAAATAAAATTGAATTTTCTTTAAAAATAAAGAAATTTCAATATAAATTTTTCTAGATCTAAAAATGCCCTTTTTCGTAAAACTATTTTTGGATCTTGATTTGTAACTTCAATCAACAAGCTCTAATACCATTTGCTAGGTCCAAAATCATCATAGAATGAGGGTTGAATATGATGTGGTAGATTTTCAGTTTAATTACGGATTAAGTGTTTGTTTTTTAGAGATATGAAAATGACAGTAGTTGAAACACAAGATTCGGGGAAATAATAATATATTATTAAATCCCTGAGGTGCTATAGTTCTAATAAAAAATGATTAGTTTTAATGGGTTCAATCAATGTTACAATAGAAATACATTTGGGTGAAATAAATGTATGTCTTTAATGGAGCTCCCGTTTGTATGTCTTTTGTTAAAGATGAATGAATACCTACTGTCCATATTGATTTAACCCATACATATTCTGTAGACTTTTGGAAATTGATTTCCAGCAATGTATAAGTCATTTGTTGCGCCTGCAAGAGTGTTAGTAGAGTGTAGGCGCCACAAATATGTTTGTTGCATCTTGGAGTTTTTGTTGCGCCTGCACACTAGTTACAGTGTATAGGCACTACAAAGTCTTCTATTTGAACATGTTGCACCTTGAACCTCTTTTGGTTGCGCCTGCACACCAGTTGTAGTGTGTAGGCGCCACAAACCTTCTCCTTGTGCCCAAGTACTTAGAAAATTCTTGATGTCATCTTTTGTTGCGTCTGCACACCAGATATAGTGTGTAGGTGCCACAAAACTTTTACTTAGAATATCCTTGAACTTTCAACTTGGTTTGTTACGCTTCACACAATGTTTTACCTGTGTAAGAACCACCAAATGTAGTATTACTTGCCTTAACATATATCTTGAATTCTTGAGGTAATTACTACTTGGTTTTCACTCTTCTAGCTTGATCAACTGATTTTCTTCTGATTAACCAAGATAATTCTTTTCTTGTTGTGCTGACACTTAATGCACTGGTCTAGTTCACAAACGACTAATACTGAATCGAATTCCCTTGATATCTGTTCTGTTTCAGCTGATTAACTTCGGACTGTTCCATTACTTCTGATCACTGAAACCCTTTGACAATTATACACAAATCATTACATTGTGTTTAGTCTGAAAACTTCTAAACTCTTATTTGTTGCTGAGGCCTGAATATTTTAATGAACTTTTCTCGCTGACATTCAGTAAGTCTTTCATCTTGAATGCTCTGCAATGATGAATGAATGATTCCTGTTTACATGTCCTTCTGGATTCCTGTGCTGCACATTAGTATTATTTATCTGTCTTTGTTTCTTAGTTAAATTATCGTTATCACTATTACATACTACGTTACATTATGCTTTACAAACTCTGCTCAACAATCTTCAAATAGGATATCCATCTCAGAGGGAGGGTTCTCAAACAATCAATCACATCACAATGATCATGATAATTCTAATGATCATGAAGCATCATCCTCAAGGACAAATTTACCACTACAAAGGAAATGGACCAAAAGCCATCCCTTTGAGTTGATTATTGGAAATGCAGATGATGGTGTCAAAACTAGCAGTGTAACTCAAAATGAATGCCTGTATAGCAGCTTTCTGTCTCAAGAAGAATAAAAAACGATTGAAGAAGCCTTGAATGATCCTGATTGGATAATAGTTATACAAGAAGAGTTGAATCAGTTTGAAAGAAAAAAGGTATGGAAGTTGGTCCCCAAACCAAAGAACAAGTCTATTATTGGTACAAAATGGGTGTTTAGAAACAAAATGGATGAATCTGGTACAACGACAAGAAATAAAGCAAGATTGGTGGCAAAGGGCTACTCACAAGAAAAAGGCATAGATTTTGATGAAACACTTGCACCTATTGCAAGGTTGTAAGCTATCAGAATCTTTCTAGCATATGCTACTCTTGCTAATTTCAAGGTCTATCAGATGGATATGAAAAGTGTTTTTCTCAATGGAGAATTGGAAGAAGAAGTATATGTGGAACAACCTCCTAGTTTTTTTGATCCTGTTCATCCTGGATTTGTGTACTATCTTCGCAAAGCACTGTATGGATTGAAATAAGTACCTAGAGCCTCGTATGACACACTATCTAAATTCTTGATTGAGAATCACTTTACAAGAGTTACTGATGATAAAACTCTCTTTCATAGAAATGTCAATGGTTCTATTATTCTTGTTCAAATCTATGTAGATGACATTATTTTTGGCTCAACTCATGAAAAACTTTGTCAAAAGTTTGCTAAGTTGATGCATAGTAAATATGAAATGAGCATGATGGGAGAACTTACCTATTTTCTTGGTTTGCAAGTCAAACAAGTTAAAGATGATATTTTCATAAATCAAACCAAATATATTTCTGACTTAATTAAGGAAATTTGTTTTAAATGAATGTTCTTCTATAAAAAAATCCCATGGCCACTACAACTAAACTTGAATCGAATACTAAGGAAGCTAAAGTGGACATTTCAAGTTATAGAGACATGGTTGACTCATTATTATATTTAACTGCAAGTAGGCCAGACATAATGCTTGCTACATGTATTTGTGCTAGGTTTCAGGCTGATCCTAGAGAGTCTTATTTGGTTGCTATTAAAATAATATTCAAATATCTCAAAGGAACATCAAATCTTGGCATTTGGTATCTTAGAGACTCTGGATTTGAATTAATTGGTTATTCAGATGCAGATTATGCAGGTTGCAAAATTGATAGAAAAAGTACTATAGACACTTGTCAATTTCTAGGAAATAAGTTTGTATCAAGGTCTAACAAGAAACAAAATCCAGTATCTACATCTGAGGCTGAATATATTGATGCTCGAAGCTGTTGTGCACAAGTGTTGTGGATGAGGAATCAATTGTTTGACTTTGAATTTAATCTAAGCAAAATTCTAATATTCTGTGACAACACAAGTGCAATTGCAATCACTGAAAATCTAGTTCAACATTCAAGGACCAAGCACATTGACATAAGGTATCAAGTCATTAGGGAACATGTAATGAATGATATTGTTGAATTACATTTTATCTTTAGTGAAAGACAACTTGCAGACATTTTTACCAAACCATTAGATGAATTTACTTTCAATAGATTGGTCTGTGATTTAGGTATGCTTAACTATGTTTAATCTTTTAAATGTGTGACAAGTTATTTCTTTTTGTTATAGTTAGTATGTAGCCATTGATTATGTTAATCTGTTGATCTTTCTATAATCAATTAATAATCATTTTACCTATCAATGAATATTTTCAGCTATCAACAGATAAATATATCAATTGATGATATATTTTCCATCGATGGATAGTACTACCTGTCGATGGATAAGTCAGTTACCAATCGATGACATGGGAGTCTTAGGTTCCTTGTCATCAATCAACCTGTACATAATCTAGGTGTTGATTACTTATTTTATCATTTAATGAATACATATAACCCTGTATGTATAACAGTCGATTGCCAAAATTGGTAATTCTTTCATTTACCTTTTTATTCCAACGGTCAATTGAGTTCCATTTTTAGAAAGAAATCGATTAAGAATTTAATAAATATAAATAGTGAGATTAAAATTTATTTTAACTCTTACTTGCAATTTTATGAACTAATTCTCTATCTCTCTTTCTATGTGCAAACTCAATCTCTCTCTCTCTCTCTCTCTCTCTCTCTCTCTCTCTCTCTCTATTCTCAATCTCATTCTCTAATTCCTAATATCTTTCAAGTATGTTTATTTGATTTCAATTGAGTTAAGAAATGGCATCTTCATCTGCTTCTTCATCCAAGAAAGTTTCACAAAGCGGCTGCTACTATGAGTTGAACAATTTTGTGGCCTGCACAATTGTGAAAGAGGCATCACCAGGATTCCTTCCTATGATGAGGTTTTTGGATAGTTTCAATGCACTCAAAGATGCACCCAAGATCATTTGCAAATTAGTAGAAGAATTCTGGGTAAGTGCAGAAGTAGCCAATGACAATTCTTCCATTGCATTCACTTATAAAGGAGATACGTATTTACTTACTATTGTTATTATTAATGAATGCTTTAATTTGCCTGTTAATAATACTGATAAAGCACCAACAGATGAGGATATAAGAAAAATGCTAAAATCTGTTAATTATGTTGAACTAGAAATAAGCCTAGGTCATGTAGTTAGAAAACATCTTAGGAAAAAATGGTCTTATTTCTCTGATTCAATAATTAAGTGTTTTAGTGGTAAAATTAGCAACTTTGATACAATAACAACTAGTATGCAAGAGATAGCTTATAATATTTTGTTTGACAAATACTTCAATTTGTCTTCTATTATTATGAATGAGATTGCAACAAAATTGGGTAATAACACTAATAGATCAAACCACACTGAATGCTAGATTTATTAACCATTTTGTGAAGGATATTGAAGTTACAAGGGACATAGAGACATTGAACTGCTGGGTCCAAAACAAAAGGATCTTCAAAGACTTGGTCAGGATCAATCTTCACAGTGATATGGAATTGATCTATCCATTTTTTGTTCAGGTATTTATTTCTAACATATCTTCTTCTCAACCTCATATTTCTTTGTCTTCTATGGCTATGGAGGGTGGTAGTAGTGACCCCAATCCTCCTACCCAAGCCACACAAACAACTTTCAAACCCAATTCTAAAAAACCAACCTCAACATGTTCTCAAAAACCTGTTGTTGAAAAATCAAGAAAAAGAAAAATTTCAGGTGGTGATAGATTAGTTGGAGGGGTTACTGGTGAGAGAACTAAGGAAAATCAAGGAACCCAAAAGCATAAGTAGAGTGATGGTGTGCAACCCAAGCCAAACCACTCCATAATCTCCCAAATGGTTGTGAATTTTAATAAGGAAATAACCACATCTCTATTGGCATCCTCTCAACAGGGTGTCAATATTGAAAAGAGCCCACAACCAGGGGTATTGAACCAATGGGAGGACACTCAAGCCAAAACCCCAAAAACATATGAATGAAGAAGAAAAAAGGTATCCTTTGCACATGGGGAAGCACACACTGTAAAGCCATAGTAAAATATGGTGGAGTCTTCATTTTCTCAAATTGATGCATCTCCAATAAATGTGGAGATGCAGTCCCACTCTTTATCTATTTCTATTCCCATCCCTCTTTCGCCACCTCAACAAATTTTTTCAGAAAATATTTTGATAGAAAATCAAACATTTTTAAATTCTCATTCTTTGTTACTCAAGGAGAAGCCAACACTCTTTTCTGAATTTACTTCCCAGGAAATTCAGGATTTCATCTCAAATGTAGGCCCCGTTTGAGATTTTTTAAAAATAAGTAATAAGTTACTTATTTTTTTTATAAAAAATATGTATTTTAAAATTTTTTTAAATAATAATATTTAGTTTAAATTTTTAAGACCAAATCATATTTTCAAAATAAAAAGTAAGTTACTCATTTTCAGAAAAAGTACATATATACGTACTGTACTTTTTCTGGAAATAAGGGGAGCCAAACATGGCCGTAATATCAACTATCACTTCTCAAACCAATTGATGTTCAGCCATCGACAGCTCAACCATCGATTGATACTCATTATCAATCGATGGATCCTTATCAATCGATGGATGTTGAGTGAGAGGCAGGATTACAGCCTGACAAAAGGAGATGGAGTGAGTGAGGTCATTCCTAATTCTTCCAAGAATGAGAGTGAAACACATGAGGGCCCCCACCTTAGAAGTTGCACAAGGTATGAGTGAGGGAGAGGTGAGGTTCTAGGATGAGATCCTGAAGAAAAATAGAGAGATGAGTGAGAGTCACTTAAGGATTCTTCAATATGCACAGGAATTGGAAAATGAACTGATGTCAGAGGAGGAAGAAGTGCAGGAGATAGGGGGTGTGCCTAATATAACTGAAGCAAGTAGGAGTGGAGTACGTAAGGAGAGACTGAGAAGTTGGATGATGTTGCTGTAGAAGAGGAGGATGCTAATGCTGGTGATTTGGATCCAAGCAACTTTGTTCATCCTGATCCAAGATATCAAGATTTGGCCACTTCAAGCAAGAGGAATGCAGAAAAAATCTTGGGGATTGAGCATACAGAATAAAGAACCAAGAATTTAAAAGAAATTCTAGCCAATACAATAGATATTTGTCACATAGCTCATGGGGATCTCGCAGATGATTCTGATGAGGAACCTTGGATGAGTACAATTGAGGGATCTCTAGAGGCTGTTGAAACTGAGATTCTTTCCCAACACAAGAGGGCAATGATGGAAGTAGAAATTGCAGATCCCACTCAAAGGAGAATTGCACACTGTATGAGGAATCAATTGAAGATTCAAAAGATGACAGTGACAGGAGTCAAAAGAGAATTGGATATCATCAAGGGATCTATCACATCTAGCAATGATGCACTAGAAAGAAGATTGGATATAAAAAACTCTCATTCAACACTTTAAATCAGATGAAGGACAAACTACTCAAGGAATCTAAGAATTTCACTGACTTGGAGAAGAGGGTATCATCCATAGAGTCCAAAATGGATGATGTCATCAAAGGTCAAGCTCTTCATGCCTCAATCCTTCAGAAATTTCTTGACAGGATGCCACCACCTCCTCCAATAGATGATAACAAAAAGGGGGAGAATGATAAGAAAGACAAGGATGGTGTTAGTGGAAATGGAGTTGCTAGAAGTCATAGTAGGGTTGTAAGGAGTGGAAGCAATAGAGATAGAAGTCAATCTTCAAAGTCATCTAAGTCAAACAAAAATGTCTTAGAAAAGAAAAGGAGAGATGCTAAAAAGTTTGAAGATGATCTAGAAGCTAGAAGGATTGCTAGGGAAAAAGAAACTCAAGAGATGATTGAGAAAGAAAGGAGGAAATTTGAAATTTTGAAGAAAAACACAGAGTTGGTATCCAAGGCTGCAGAAACATGAAATCTAGATGAATTCATTGCTCAAGTCAAAACAATAAATGAGAATGATTTGGAGGCTTCCAAGGAAGCCAACTTGAATGCAGAAGCATTCCTTCAACTAGATCAAGAAGCTCTTGAGGAAAAGAGAAAGGGAAAATCCATCATGGTTGAAGAGGTGAAGAAAAAGAAAAAGGAACCAGTTGGCCAAAAGCTACTTCAAGGAGCCATTATTTCAAGAATCTCAGATGCTGCTAAGATAGAAAAAGAAAATGAAGAAATTGCTAGGCAAATTGAATTAGAATGGAACATGAAAGATGAAGTAGAGGAGCAACCATTAAAGAAATAGAGAAAAGTTGAAATGGCTAAGAAAAAATCAAGTATCCCACAAGGTATAGCTTAGAAAATTGCGGCTCAGGAAAACTCTAAATTTGTTCAAGAGAAAATCAAGGAGAAAGTGATGGTTGAAGGATACAAAATGACAGGAATACCAGTTATAAATGAGAAGGGATTAATAGGAGTAAGAACTCATCCTGCAACATCCAATCATGAAGAATCCATGAGGTTGGAGTATGAGAATGGTACAAAATTTTCTTATTCAATGAAGGTGATAATGAAGCAGGGCTACAATATTTTAAAGACAATTCTACCTCTTCTCAACAAAAGGTACTAACTCAATGTTACAATTACTCAGGAAATCCAACATCTCATAAAACTAAGGAGGGAAAAGGCTGAAGCTGAACCTGATTCACCCCTCAAGTTATAGAAGTCTAAAGTCAAGAAGGTGGTTTTGGAGCTAAAGTATGTCATGATTTTTACAGATATGGAAGGCAATACAAAGCACTTTGATATCTGCAAATATCTGGACAAAATCACAGATGAATAAATTCTATATTTGATGAGGCAACTTGGAGAATCTGATGAGGATGAGGCAATTCTGAGAAGTTCCTTCATGAGACAATTAAATGAAAATGCTAAGAAGAAGAAGTATTAAGACAATGGAGAAATGAAGACATTAAAGAAGCCTGCAGAAATAATTCATCAAATGGTACTTCTAAAATTTAGAAGTACTTTTAAGTTTCATGATTCTATTTGAATGAATATAGTTAAGGGTTTTTGTTATCATCAAGTAGGTTTATGCCTGTTCATGTCACAGACATAAATAAAGGGAGATTGTTAGGAATCAATGTGTAACTTGATGATAACTTTAATCTTAGAATCGTAGAAATTTGAATTGATGTAACTTATGAATTGATATGAAAATTTATAAATATCAATTGATCAGGAAACCATTTATCAGTTGAAATGTTTCTCTAAATCAACTAATAATATGGATTGTAGCATAGGTGTACTTAGTCTATTTCAATTGATAAGATTTAAGTCAATTAATATTATTCTCATCAATTAATACTAGAGTCAATTGATATAGGTCATCAACTTAGACTGTAGAATTATAATTATATTTGAAGACAGGAAAATTATGCAAGTGAATGATGATCAATTGATATGGAAGCATAAATGGTTAAAAGATCAATTGATAAGAAACCTAGTCAAAGATTGAAGACCATCAACTAATATGAAGACCCATCGATTGATATATCGATTGATAACATCTATCAATCGATGGATATAAAGGTCAATCGAAGAAAAATATCAGTTGATGGATAAAAGGAAGAATCAATTGATATGCTTAACAGCAAATTATTAATTGATTGGGACAACACAAGTAGACAAGTTGACAAACAAAAACACACCTCTGGAAGGCAATCTATACTGACTGTGCAGACTCAGATTGAGGCTGTCTTTCCAAATCTGAAGACTTTTCCTAAAATGGAAAAAGGCAAAAGGAAAGATAGACCAGAAACAATCCTAGATTAGATTAATTGTATTTTACTCTTCCTAGGTATTGCAAACACACTGGTAGTATATAAACAATTGTGGTAGCATTTTAGAAAATATCCAAGTTTAGATATCATTTTGAGTCAATTGATCAACCTTAGAGCACTTTGTAAGAACTGTTGATTTATTTTCTAACCTTGTAAAAGCAACTAGGTTTTCTAAACTTAGATTATTTGAGCAATATATACACTGATGGAAAAACCAATCCATCAGTAATTTTTATATATCTTGTTCAATTTAAATCTCAGTTTCTATTGTTCTTTAAATCACTTATAAATACTCTAGACTAGAAGAACAAATACTCAAAACCAAAAGTTTTAAGCATTTGTATTCAACCCCCCACTACAAATACTATTGACTGTTCATGGAAATAAAATTTCGTGACATTGATTTCGATGGCGACACCACCACACAACTCATAAATTTTGTTGACTAAGGTGGAGATCGAGCCATTGTTAAAATGAACCATCTTCTTGCCAAAGTTCAACTTTAACTTTTCTTAAACCTCTTACTATATACGTATACACATGTATTCTATATATATAGTGATACTCCAATAAAAACCAATTTTAACTAGAAACCAATCTTATCCCCAATTTTTAATTTGATTTTTCCCGTCAATTGGCAAGCATTTTTTTCAAATCTAACTTCACCACATTTTTTTTCATCTCCCAACGATCAGTTTGCATACCATATGTGCTATATTCCGGCGATTTCAAAATTAATCACAAATTTATATTACATCTGTTACTAGATTGAAATGCAATCACCAATTTATGTTAGATAAATCACAAATTTGTACTATAAAAATCACTAATTTGTATTATAAGAATCACAAAAGTCACCAGTTTTGTTAAATAAATATATATGAGAGAGTGTATTTTAATTGTGTTTGGTGCCTCTAGAGAGCCATTAGATTAGATTAAATATGTGGTTTAGATTAGTTTCTAGTTTCTAGGTTCTAGGTTTGACTTAGTTTCTATTTGAACATTTGCCTAGAAACCAAGTCATACCTAAAAACTAGAAACTAATCTAAGCCACATATTTAATATAATCTAATGGCCCCGCAGGGACACCCACACACAAATCAAATATATCCTCACACACACAATTCCACCTAACCCCTTCCATTTTTAATTTAATTTTTCCCATCAATTAGTGAACATTTTTTAAATCTAACTTCATCACATTATTCTTCATCTCCCAACGATCAGTTTACCTACCATATGTGCTATATTCTAGCGACTTTCATTTTTCCGGCGACCTCCATATGTATTTATTAATATACACAAATGCTCAAATAGAAACCAAGTCAAACCTAAAAATAGAAACTAATATAAGCCACATATTCAATCTAATCTAATAGCCCCGCATGGAGACACACACACAAATCAAATAAACCTTCATACACACAATTCTACCTAATCCATTCCATTTTTAATTTAATTTTTTCCGTTAATTGGCGAACCTTTTTTCAAATCTAACTTCACCACATTTTTCTCCAACTTCCAACGATCAATTTTCCTACCATATGTGTTATATTCTAGCGACTTCCATTTTTTCGGTGACCTCCATATGTATTTATTAATATAGGAAAATGCTCAAATAGAAACCAATTCAAACCTAAAAACCGGAAACTAATCTGAGCCACATATTCAATCTAATCTAATGGTCCCACAGAAACACATACATAAAAATCAAATACACCCTCACACACACAATTCCACCTAATCTCTTGTATTTTTAATTTTATTTTTTTCCGTCAATTGGCTAATCTTTTTTCTAATCTAACTTCACCACATTTTTCTCCATCTCTCAACGATCAGTTTGCGTCCCATATGTGCTATATTCCAACGACTTTCATTTTTCTGGCGACCTCCATATATATTTATTTAACAAAACTGGTAATTTTGGTAATTCTTATAATACAATTTTTTTTGCCCGCAAGGGTTGGCTCAGTTGGTTAAAGAGAGGAATATCATCCTCTTGGTCACAGATTCGAATTCCACGGGAGGAGAATGTGTGATTATACCATCCTGGGCCAGAGCCTGTCGTACTTTGCGGTTTACCTGTTTCACTTGGTTTGCAGGCTATTGTGTGAGCCTGTGGATTTACCCAGTGCACACCCAAAAAAGGGTAGCGGTTGCGGGTTCCCACAGTAAAAAAATAAAAATAAAATATTAGTGATTTTTGTATTACAAATTTGTGATTTATCTAATATAAAGTAGTGATTGCATGTCGATCTGGTAACATATGTAATATAAATTTATGAATAATTTTTAATTGATTCAGAATATAGCACATATGGTATATAAACATTTCGTTAGGAGATGAAGAAAAATGTGGTGAAGTTACATTTGAAAAAAGGTTTTCCAATTAACGGGAAAAAATCAAATTAAAAACGGAAGGGATTAGGTGACATTGTGTGTGCAAGGGTGTATTTGCTTTGTGTGTGGGTGAGGCAGGTTGGTTTCTAGTTTTTATTTCTTTTTTGTTTTTATTGGAATATGACCATATATATATATATATATATATATAGAGAGAGAGAGAGAGAGAGAGAGACTAAACGAGGAACTCCTTATTTGAGTAACTGAGGAACAAATTCTTATAAAATTTTACAAGAATTTGATCAACAAATAACTATTGAAGAATAATTGTAAAATAAACAAATAAAATTACATAATATACAAAATATACAATATATATATATAACACAAATTACAGAATACTAATACTGAATAGCGTTATATAATTTTGTGTTCCATATTATTCGTATGTTATGTAATTTTTTTGTTTATTTTGTGATTGTTCTTTGTGTCCCGTAGTTTTTTCTATGTTCAACAATTTTTTCATGTGTTCTATAATTATATTTGTTATTGGTTTCTCAGTTACTCAAATAAGGGAGTTTCTCACTTAACCTAAGCATATATATATATATATATATATATATATATATATATATATATATATATATATATATATATATATATATATATATATATATATATATATATATATATATATTATAATACGTGCCAAGCACGGGGCTAAAAAATTTATTATTTGGATTTATAATACTAAAGTATGCTAAATAATATTCTATTTAATATAAATTTATATATAATTTTGACCCGTATTATAATAAATATATTTAATTTGGGCCTAACATAAAATTTTAATTAATATATATGTATATAGTTGGAGCTAGTGTTATAATAAGTAAAATTATATTTAATATAGACATGTATATTTTTTATATTTAATATAAATATGTATATAATTTGTACCCGTGTTATAATAAATATATCCAAATTTGGACCCGTATTAAAATAAATATATTAAATTTGGGTCAAAAATAAAATTTTAACTAATATATATATATATATATATATATATATATATATAGTTGGAGCTAGTGTTATAATAAGTAAAATTGTATTTAATATAGACTTTTTTTTTTGTTAAGTCTCGAAGTATCGTAGAAGGGGGGTTGAATACGATTTTCATAATAATTTAATTTTTTTTTAGAATTTGTGGATAAATAAATTATTGCTTCAGAGTGAGTTTGGCTATTTGTAGTGTTTAAGAGAGCAGCTTACTAATTTTCTGTGAGTCCGGATAAATAAATTTGGTTCAAGAAAATTAGCAAGAAAATAAACGGGACAAGGTTTGAGGAATATATCTTTTATATATAAACCCAGAGGTCGCTTCACCCGGCTAAAAATATAACCGATTCCCGAAGAAAAAAATGATTTCTTCGCTACTAACACAAAAATATAAAGCTCAATTCCTATACAAATATATCTCAATTAGTATAAAGAAAAACTGAGTCCGTAGAGGGAGATATATAGGAGTCCTGAGCATTTTTCATTAAAAAACCGGGTCCTAATATCTAACCGGAAGTAGGGTATGAGTGTGTACAAATTATATTTTCTTGCTCCCGGCCATAACTGTGGCTCTCTACATTTTTGTGTTGAAGAAGATGACTCTTTTTTTTGAATGAGTGGTTGTCCTCTATTTATATTGTGTAGACTTGAGTTCAATAAAGTAGCTGCTTGAATTTGATTGACTAGGAGATGAGGGAGTTTGTGAGGGGCGCCTATTAATTCTACAAGTTGGGGGCACCTGTGGTGCTATTAGATTGACGCCTTGAAGAATTAGTTAGAGATTTACTTGGAAGCACCATGAAGATATGTCCTTGGAGGCGCTTGCAGCATTTTTCTTGGTGGCGCCTTTTACCAATTAAGGTAAATAAATATTAAGCTTCGGGGTGCAATCTTGGGGGCACTTGGATTTATATGGGAGGTGCCCTGAAGAAACAACTAAGTAAATTTTTTTGGCGCTCCGAGGTGCACTTCATTTAAACTTGATTAAACATTGTCAAAGTGCATTTTGATCACTGCACTTTGACCCTCTATTCATCCTTTGACTGAAGTTAAACAACTTTCGGTTTTTGTATCATGCTTTTGTCACATTACACCCTGTACCCTAAGCTATTTCCGTTCTTTGACTGTAGTTCAAAAACTTTCACTTTTCATACCAAGGTTGTGACACTTTACACCCTACACCTTTTGAGCTGTTTGGTTGTACCATCTAAAAATTTCTTTTCATACTTTAATAAATGAACATTCTTCAACTAAATAATTCTGTTATTGATAATACTCATATTCCTTTCACAAACCGCTAACGCCTAGTGCAACTGGTCTGGTTCACAGATGACTAACTTTGATCCAGGTCTTCGTATTATAGCTTTACGTACATTGTTAAGTTTGCAGCAACTTCATTGCTTCAAACACTGATTGTCAATAAATAATTGTACTTTCACTGGAATCTTTTCTGGTACTTAGACAACGTCTTCATTACTACCACAATCTTGAATAGTTCATTCTATGTTCTTCACTGACGCTTGAACATATAAACGAACTTTTTTCAGTGAGTATAACTTCAAAACTATAGCTGTCTTCTTTCACCTTTGTCTTTACCCAGTCTTCAACTATTCTAGATTCATATTCTTCAAACATTGTCTATCTTTAATCAATGTTAATACATTGAAATCTTTTAGTGGCACTTTTATACTAAATCTTCAACACTTTTGAAATCCTGAAAGCCTTTGCATATTATTCTTCACTGAGACATGAACATATTAATGAAATTCTTTCAGTGAACTATAGTAGACTTCAAAAATTCTTCTAATGTCTTAATTCACTATATCTGCCTTATCTTCATTTCTTCCTGATTTCTGTGTAGACATAGTATTATTTACCTGGCATGTTCTAGTGTTGAGTTATCATGACTTCTGTTCATACAGATTCACAATTTCACCAATAATCTCCCCCTATTTGATTGTTAAACATAGCAACCAAATCTCATAGAGAGGATAACTCAACTAACAACTATTAAAAGTAATTGTTCGGGACTTGTAAATAATGCTACTGGTTTTTCTGGATCAGATTCTGCATTTCCAGATTTCTTGAGTAACTGAAATGAAATATGTTTGTTCCTCTATGTCTGAGCTTTCTTTGTTTCAAAATCCTTCATAGCTTGAACTTAAAGAACTTATCATGAACAAATCTTCATAAGAATTAAAATTCCCAGGAATATCTTCAATAAAACATAGAACATAGCTCATATGATGTTCTCCCCCTGAGAATATGATTCTTCTTCTCCCCTTTAGATGAACAATGAAAGTGTCTTCTCTTTACTTTTATGTATCCCACTTGGATTAAGAATCCTCCACTAACAACTCCTTACAAGTATAGGATACCCTTTCTTGAATCTCCTATGTTCTTTCTTCTCCTTAATTCTTCCATAAGGATCAGAAGATAAGATTTTCTTCTTTTTCTTGTTTACTAAATTCTCCCCCTTAGTTCAGTAATCCTCTACTGGACCATAATTTTCTCATTGCTTGTCTTCCAAAGAAGGTTCTCATTTGTCATTGATTGGAAAAACATAGTAGCTTTTCTTTCAGAAGTAGCAAGTAGAAAGGGTGAGTATTTAGTCTATGGCTTCCTCACTTCTACTACGTTCTGTTGGTGTTTACACTTAAGTGTCGAGCACTTTGAAGTGTTTCACTCTCTTTCCCTATCTTTCACTCAAGTGTATCTCTTCGTCACTTTCATTCAAGTGTTTCTCTCCCTTACTTTCACTCTGCATTCCAAATATAGCCTTCTATACCTACAAGAGAAATCTGTCAATTTATTTATATTTTCAGCACCTGATTCATCAGAATGAACTGAATCACTATCAAGTGGTGAATTGCCTCGTAGAGGTGTTCTTGATCTATAATGCATAAGCATTGTCTCAGCACCAGACTCCTTAGCAATTGCTAAATCACTGTCTAGTGGAGCCTCATCTCTTTGAGATGGGTTATCCCATGATATGAAATCGTTTAGGGAATCCTACCTTGTTCTATTAAGGGGTTGCCTCACACCTTCTCCGTAAACGGGAGGATGACTTTCTTTTTTAGGTTCTGGAAATGTTCCTTTCAGGAGGGTCACCACATTGGATTCTATAATGAATGGCAGTTGAGAATCCGTGATGCTCTCAATAGCCTGTGAAGGCATGTCCCGCACAGGATCTACCTGTGAAGGCAGGTGCATTTCTGCGATCGCAACAACTTCATCTACTATAACAAATGGTAAATAAAAAAGTTGGGGGAGGTTGCATATACCTCTCACTGTGCATGCCTTGCAATATGTTATTATAATTTACCAATTTAGGCTTACCATCAGTGTGAGTGCCGGTGGTATGCTTGAATCATTACAAGATGCTCTGGTTAATGACAGATTTTTAATGGACTTACCCTGTTGAGAGAGTGATTCCAGAGACAGTTTTATTCGCTTTTCAGCTCTGCATCATTTTGAAAAGATGCAAATGAGCCTACAGATACCTCAGTTTGTGTACTACTTTTTTCTCTCTAGAGGTAGAGTTATGGGTGCACTTCTGACTTCATCTTTATTTACTGCATCAAGTGCAGTTTCTGCCTTATCAACCTCTAACTTACATGAGTTTTCTTATATCTCCAAGGGTTAATGTAATATCCTCATTTTTTAATATTAATTTTAGTTATTTAATATATATATGTTAAATTATATATATGGGTGTGACTTTTTATATTATATATAGTTAAAAGATATGATTATAAAAGTATTAGAATAGTTATTTTTGTTTTAATTGAAATAGATATGACTATATTTTGTTTTGGAAAGTTTTGAAATTTGAATTAGTCGTTAGAATATTATACTGATATTATGAGTATTAATTTTGACATCAATTAGGGATTGTGTTAAGGGTCAGGAATGTTATAAATAGAGGCTTTGGGTTAAAGAAAAATACACACAAAGTTAGTTAGATAGTTTTCACTCTAGGTAATGTCTTGTTTCTCTAGCAATATTTTTATGTTCTTAGCAATTTTTTGATGTGATATATAACTCATATATATTACATTGAGTTTTTATAAACACATCTGAGTTATAGTATTTTGTGTATATATATATATATGTATATTGTGTTGACTCATTTACTCATCAGTTAGCTACGATATTGATACTTGTTCTCAAGATTTGGGCTATGTCAAACTTTATTTACAATGTAAAGATTGACAGATCCCTATTTGTATAATTGTATTTTAATATTATTAATGACTATGGTGCTACCTACTCTCCTGTATATTATATAATAATTTTGACTTGTTTTAAGATTGGGTTATGTTAGACTTTATTTACAATGTAAAGATTGACATAGCATTATTTGTATAATTGTATCATATAGGTTATGAATGGTTATGGCGCTACATACTCTCATGTATAGTATGTAGTATCTTAGCCATTTTGGGTCAAAACCCTTTTTGTAAATTTTATTAATGATTATATTTTCACATCGATACTATTTTGTTATGTAACTATTATATTATTTCAAATTATTGTATCAAACACCTCTTTTGTATATTATTATATTCATTGATTCTATCATTTAGTGTAGTTTTGTAGCACATCTATTTGTCAATTGATTTGGTCAACAATACTGATATGTTATTTTTCATTGTTGTTGGTGTGAATATGTGATTAATTTAGGATCAATTTGTGAATAGCTTGATTGTTGTTTGAGGTAAGTTTCTCTCCGGACCTTTAGTTGATTTTCGAAATGTATATCTATATTGTTGTTTGAGGTAAGTTTCTCTCTGTGAAAATTATTGTTTTTGTGCCATATTTTGTTAGTAATTGTGCTCTAGAGACAATACTTTTTATATTTTAAGGAAAATATTTATTATTAAGGATTATGTTTTATTGATTATTATTTATTTATTATGTTTTATTTACTGCGTAAAAAATTGAAAGCATAATAAATGTCCTTGGAATTTTGATACGTATTATATATCTTTAAGTATGTGACTTAAAAAATGAGATTATATGAATAGTATCTTATTCCTAAAATTCCCTAGTCGAGTATTATTATTTAAGGACAATAATAATGCACAAAGACTAGTATGTTTCTTGACAGATGACCACATCTCATTGGTCATAGGTATGGGGATACTAAAGTCAAGAACATAAGTGCATGTATCAATGCATGGCACTGGAATGACCCGCCGTGAGATTCTACATGTTAAGTAAGTGTCATAAGTAATTCTCACTGTGATAATGGTGTAATGATCCTTAGACCTGAAATCATTACATTTCTATACGAGAATTAATATACTTTGATTACATTAAAAGTTACCTTTGACCGGGTGATGATAAAAGTGGACATTGGGTATATTATGAATCGTATGAGAAATATGAATGATCTAGATGGGATTTAATCCTCCTAATTTTAGGAGTGATATTATTGGCCTCTTGTTTGAGTGAGACTATGAAATGCACGGCCGTGCTCAAATGTTGATTTGATTTTAATAGTCTACTCATCGATCAAGAAAATAAAGATTAAATTATGAAGAGGATGACACGAGACATGCCTTGAGTTTAATCTATAATATCAAGATTAAAGGGATTATATTACATGGAACATTATTCACGAAAGGCTTAATCGAATCACCGATTTATTATTATTACTTGGGTAGCAATTATGTATTACTAGATGCCGCTCATTGTTTACAATTTTAATTAGATATTAAAATTGTTGCCAACGTAATAATAACCTACAGGGTCACACACAAAGAACGCTTGAAGGAGAAATAATTTAAATTATGAATTTAAATTAAATAAGTAATTTATTTTATTTATGATATTAATTAAGTATGACTTAATTAATTATATAAATAGAATAAATGAATTACTTAAACTAATTCCAAAATTAATAATTAATTAATTAAGTGAGACTTAATTAAATAATTTAGAATTTTGGATTAGTATTAATTATAATTGTATTATAATTAGAAAACTTATTCATCTCTCTATATAATCTCTTTATGGGCTGATTTAATAAAATATAGAGATTTTACAAAACCCTAGCCGCTCTGAGAGAGGAGGAAGATAGAGAGAGAAGAAGTTTTCGGGTGCTAGTACACATCAATCCTTCATGAAAAGTGTTCGTGTGGATACCGTAGAGCGTAGATCGCGAGAGCGGGATACGTGGTGATTAAACAAGCTTTGGACCTCCATTAATCTTCCATTAATGAACTGTTAAAGCTTCTAAAGGTATTTATTCTTTATCTCCGAATTAAATCTTTTGTTTTCGCATGGATCCTGCGGAGGGTTTCGCTATTTTGATTTATTTTTCGCGTTTATTCCGCTGCGTTTGTGTCACGAAACCCTTCAATGGTATCAGAGCTACTTGCGAAACGTTTTAATTCGGTTATGTGCTTAACAGTTTTTGATATATAAGCATGTATGCGATCTATCATGATTTTATATTGATACAATATGTATATGTTTATATATATTATGAATATATGATATTTTATGATATATAATCATGTGATGATTATGTGTATTGATGTATGTATATGATACATGTTTGTTCTTATTATGAGAATCGTATTCGATACGAATTCTGAAACGGCTGCCGTTGATTTTCTGAAATCTGTGTCCGTTGTCCGATTTTCACAAACGATATGTGTTTTATGACTGTAATCGGGTCACTGAGCAATACTGACAATGTCAGCTCTGCGTCGGTAAGCCATTAGATGTCGTTACAGCCTCCAAAACGGTGATTTATGATTTTCTGAAAATTATTTGATTTTCTAAAATTTTGAGCATATGTATGTATATATTATGAATATATGATATTCATGTAATGTATAATCATATGATGATTGTATGTATCTCTGTATATGTATATATGATATATGCTTGTTCTTGTTATGAGAATTGTATATGATACGATTTCTGAAACACCGTCAGATTTGGAGAAATCTGACTGCTGTATCCGATTTTCGTAAACGATATATGTTTTCTGACTAGAATCGGGCCAATGAACAAAATTGATAGCTATGCTATCATCGACAGGTCTGTAAGGCGTTTGACGTCGTTAAGGACCTAGAAATAGCGATTTATTGTCTTCAGAAATCTGTTTTTAATTTTCTGAAATTTCGAAATTTGTTATATATGATTATATGATATGATTATATAATATGAGATATATTATATGTGTTATATGATAGCATGGTGGATGGTTATGGCCTAAAGACCCATAGGATAGTGGTTTTGATTTATGGTTTTGGTTTCTAAATACGACTTGCATGTCGTTTATTCATTGTAATTTAATTATCTCGAATGTAACTCAAGTTCTTCTTGTAATTTCATTAGAATAGTTTTATTTTTATTATTCAATGTAATTATCAATGAAGACTTGCAAGCAAGGAGACAATCCAAAAGGGGATGATGGAGCAATGAAGAAAGAAGACATGTAATAGATAGTATTTTTAAAACCACCATAGACTGACCTTGATATTTCCATTAGCTTGGAAATATCATATAGGATGGGGCCATAACCAAACACGTTTAATTTACGCACATTACATATATGTATATGATTGCATGTATTGGTATGTATGCGTAGATATAATTGAGATGCATGCTTAATATTGATTAATCATGTATGTATTAAATACGACACCCATGCCATGTTTGCTTAAACAAGATAAAATCTGTAACGATTCAAGATTTTAAAATTAACAAACGATCATGAGATTCTTGTGTTTATGAAATATGGATTTTTAAAACACGGAATTAAATATGGATTTTTGATATCTATAATTGGGATTTTCTGACAAAAGCGGATATGCGTATTCGTAAGGCTGATGGGTTTTAAGTGTGACCATTGGTATCCTCCATCTACCTGGGAAATGAACAATTTAAGATGTCGATTTGAAATATTTGGTTCAAGGAAAAATTGAGGATCTCTTTATGATGTGATCATGATCGTTATAAATTTTCTAAAACCCCTTAACAAAATATTAAGTTTTACTCGGATGCTTTCCAATGAATGAACACTCATCGAATCCTAGATCGATAAGGGGAAGGACTGTCAGTGGCAGGGGACTCCTATCTATCGTGGTGAGATGCGACGAATATAAACGGTTATATTCGGCCGTTGTATCATTGGGTCTAACTTAACTGAGTCGTCATAATAAGTGAAAATAAACGGTTATATTCAACTATTATGAACTTAAAAGTATAGAGTTTGGTTAAAAGTCTATTAGATAGATAAGATCAATCGTTGTTCACCAAACTATCCAAGAATTATATATGATATAATTGGCAACTGTTGTCTACCTAAATAATCATTTTCTAAGGACTTCCAGTGGTTGACTTAGGACATGACGAAATATGGATCTTGGCTCACTAGAAAGAATTATGGGATATACTTTCCAAATTAATAGTAAGGGCTATTAGTTTGATAAAAATAGTGGGAGGTATATGATGATATACCATAATCACTTAAACATAATTAATATTAAATTTGCAATCTAGTTTATTTTATACACTTTAATATTGTAGATATCAAATGATAAACACAAACAACTTCTCTATGCGATCAGTTCTTGAGAAGGACAAGTTGACGAGAATATATTTCCTTGACTGACATAGGAGCTTGAGGATCGTCCTCGGGCACCACGATATTAGTCAAATCTCTTCCCCTGCTCTTAAAGTTGAGAATGTAACATGTGCAAATCATAGTGCTTATTGGAAGCAAATTGATGTTGCGACTGATGTTTCATGTCTCATGCTCGCAAATATATGTGCTGAGCTTAAGAAGCAATACAAGCATATAGATGCTTATGAAACGATTGAGCACAAGATATATTTGAAAGGGCACTATACATTTACAAGTAGGGAGAGTGAGACCCGGTTACACCACATGTTCTAAAGATTATAGGGTATAATGAATACCATTGATATTTTGGGTTTCCAGATTGGTCTGGAGACAGTTAGATTTGATCTTACAATCTTTGGACAAATATTATTCTTATTTTGTTATGAACAATAAAGTGAATAAGATTGGTAAAACACCCATTGAGTTGCTAAGCATGTTGAGAACTGCTGAAAGTAATATGATAAATGCATGAACTACTACTATATTGATGGTAAACATAGGGAATGCAAAAGGGAAAGGAAAATGGAAAGGCAAGGAGAAGATTTGATCTAGTTCCGTTGTCAAACCAAAGTCCAATCCCTAAAGCAGACTCTAAAGTCTGAATGAGGTGTTGATAAAGAAGACGATTGTCACTTCTGTGGAAAGTTGGGAGACTGGAAATTAAACTGTCATGCTTAATTGGAAGATCGGAAGATGATGATCAATAAGGGTCAAGCTTAAGGTATCGGGTTGGAATTGGAGTAAAGATAGTTGCTCTGGTTCGAGGAACTCGTTACTTAATTTTTGGCCTATAAGGAAAATTTAGAACTTAATAATTGTTATAGCGTGCTTGCAATTGGCAGAGACATTATTTCAGTTTCTTGTTTGGACAAGAAAGGCTTTTTCATTTTATAACAATAGTTGTTTATTCTATTTTGATGATGAGCCTTATAATGTTGCACATCTAATTAACAATTTATATGTTCTAAAGTGACTCAAATCAAATATTACCTTTGGCACTGTTGTTGAGGCCGTATTAATAAGAAACGCATTTTCAGAATACATAAGGATGCATTCATGGATAAGTTTGATTATGAATCATATAAAAGGATGCGAATCTTGGTTTATTTGGTAAAATGACTAAAACTCCTTTTACCGGACATGGTGAAGGGATCATTGAATGGGTATGACTTATACATAGTGATGTATGTGGTCATATGTGTACGATGACAAAAGGTAGATTTTATTAACTTCATAAAATTTACTAATTATTTTAGTAGATACGGATATATGTATCTTTTGAAGAACTAATCCAAATCATTTGAAAAGTTCAAAGACTATAAAGATGAAGTAGAAAATATCAAAGAAAGGTTTTTGATAGGAGGGATCACACCTTGTTGGACATGGTGCGATCAATGTTGAATCAATAAATCTTCCAATTAGTTTCTGGGGTTGCACCCTGGAAACGGCTCCACATACACTTAACTGTGTTCCTACTAAATTGGTTCAAAAGACTCCTTATGAGATATGGACTGAGCAACGTCACAGCATGTCATTTATAAAATTTTGGGGATGTGAAGCGTTTGTGAAACGTCTAATCTCTGACAAGCTAGGACCAAAATCAGACAAATGTAATTTTGTGGAATACCAAACTGAAACAAGGGGTTATTCTTTCTATAATCCTTCCGAGAACAAAGTGTTTGTTGCTCGAACTGCTGAGAGACAGTGGGAGGATAATAGATCTCAATGAAGTTGGAGACCCACATGATAACGTTGAACCAGTGGAGGAACATGAGTAGAATGTACAAGAAAAATAATACTGCTCAAGAAACACAGGTGTTCGTAGGTTTAGTAGGATTCGCCATGAGCCCGAGAGATAATATGGATTTCTCTTGACTCAAGATGGTGATGTGATGCTTGTGGATGAAGATGAGCCTCTCACCTACCTAGATACTATAAACACTCCAGATTCTAAGAGATGGCTGGATGCCATTAAATCTGAGATGGAATCCATGTATACTAATCAAGTATGGACTTTGGTTGATCCACCTGAAGGGGTAAAACCTATAGGGTGCAAGTGGGTTTTCAAGAAGAAGACCGACATGGATGCTAATGTACAGACCTATAAGGCACGATTGGTGGCAAAAGGTTTCAAGAAAATTCATGGTATTGACTATGATGAGACCTTTTCACCAGTTGTTATGGTCATGTCCATCAGGATTTTGCTTGCTATAGCTGCTTACTATGACTATGAAATCTGGCAAATGGATGTCAAAACTGCTTTCTTAAATGAGAGCCTTGAAGAAGATATGGATGTGTACATGACACACCCTAAGGGTTTTGTTGATCTAAAGGATGCTGGAAATGTATGTAAGTTGCGTCGATCCATTTATGGATTAAAGTAGGCCTCGAGGAGATGGAACATTTATTTTCATGAAACAGTCAAAAAGAGTTTGACTTTATTCAGAATGAAGATGAAACTTGTGTTTACAAGAAGTTTAGTGGGAGCCATGTGGCATTCCTAGTATTATATGTTGATGATATATTACTAATAGGGAATGACATTCCTTCTCTACAGACTGTGAAGACTTGGTTGAGAAATAATTTCTCAATGAAAGACTTAGGCGATGTGACATATATATTAGGGATCGAGATCTATAGAGATAGATCAAGGTGATTGATCGACCTAATTTAGAGTACATACATTGACAAAGTTTTGCATCGATTTCAAATGCAAAGAGACTAAAATGGATATGTCCCAATGTCTCATAGGATAGTGATCTCAAAATAAAATTTGTCCTAAATCATTGGATGATAGGGACTGCATGAGTAAAATTCCATATGCGTTAGCAATTGGTTTTATAATGTATGCAATGATATGTACTTGTCCTGATGTCTCGTATGCTTTAACCATGATGAGTAGATACCGATCTAATCCAGGTGAAGGTCACTGGACGACAGTCAAGAATATTCTTAAGTACTTAAAGAGGACTAAAGATTCATTCTTGTTATATGGAGGAGATGTGAAGCTAGTTATAAGAGGTTTCAGTGATACTGGTTTCTAGACAGATAACGATAATTTAATGTTTCTGTTTGGCTTTGTGTTTTATTGAGATGTTGTATGCTGGAATGGTTCACAGCAAAGACAATTGTTGATTTTACAATAGAACCTGAGTATATTGATGCTTGTGAAGCAGCCAAGGAGGCTGTTTGGGCATATACTTAGGAGATATCACCTAATTAATGAGATTAATGATCAAGGAGATATACATATATGTAAAGTGTATACTAATAATAATATTGCAGACACACTGACTAAGGCTTTGTCGCAGCAGAAGCACGAAAGTCACACTATTTCCATGAGTATTGGATACTTGGGTAATTGGCTCTAGTGCAAGTGGGAGATTGTTAATAATTGTGCTCTAGAGACAATACTTTTTATATTTTAAGGAAAATATTTATTATTAAGGATTATGTTTTATTGATTATTATTTATTTATTATGTTTTATTTACTGCGTAATAAATTGAAAGCATAATAAATGTCCTTGGAATTTTGATACGTATTATATATCTTTAAGTATGTGACTTAAAAAATGAGATTATATGAATAGTATCTTATTCCTAAAATTCCCTAGTCGAGTATTATTATTTAAGGACAATAATAATGCACAAAGACTAGTATGTTTCTTGACAGATGACCACATCTCATTGGTCATAGGTATGGGGATACTAAAGTCAAGAACATAAGTGCATGTATCAATGCATGGCACTGGAATGACCCGCCGTGAGATTCTACATGTTAAGTAAGTGTCATAAGTAATTCTCACTGTGATAATGGTGTAATGATCCTTAGACCTGAAATCATTACATTTCTATACGAGAATTAATATACTTTGATTACATTAAAAGTTACCTTTGACCGGGTGATGATAAAAGTGGACATTGGGTATATTATGAATCGTATGAGAAATATGAATGATCTAGATGGGATTTAATCCTCCTAATTTTAGGAGTGATATTATTGGCCTCTTGTTTGAGTGAGACTATGAAATGCACGGCCGTGCTCAAATGTTGATTTGATTTTAATAGTCTACTCATCGATCAAGAAAATAAAGATTAAATTATGAAGAGGATGACACGAGACATGCCTTGAGTTTAATCTATAATATCAAGATTAAAGGGATTATATTACATGGAACATTATTCACGAAAGGCTTAATCGAATCACCGATTTATTATTATTACTTGGGTAGCAATTATGTATTACTAGATGCCGCTCATTGTTTACAATTTTAATTAGATATTAAAATTGTTGCCAACGTAATAATAACCTACAGGGTCACACACAAAGAACGCTTGAAGGAGAAATAATTTAAATTATGAATTTAAATTAAATAAGTAATTTATTTTATTTATGATATTAATTAAGTATGACTTAATTAATTATATAAATAGAATAAATGAATTACTTAAACTAATTCCAAAATTAATAATTAATTAATTAAGTGAGACTTAATTAAATAATTTAGAATTTTGGATTAGTATTAATTATAATTGTATTATAATTAGAAAACTTATTCATCTCTCTATATAATCTCTTTATGGGCTGATTTAATAAAATATAGAGATTTTACAAAACCCTAGCCGCTCTGAGAGAGGAGGAAGATAGAGAGAGAAGAAGTTTTCGGGTGCTAGTACACATCAATCCTTCATGAAAAGTGTTCGTGTGGATACCGTAGAGCGTAGATCGCGAGAGCGGGATACGTGGTGATTAAACAAGCTTTGGACCTCCATTAATCTTCCATTAATGAACTGTTAAAGCTTCTAAAGGTATTTATTCTTTATCTCCGAATTAAATCTTTTGTTTTCGCATGGATCCTGCGGAGGGTTTCGCTATTTTGATTTATTTTTCGCGTTTATTCCGCTGCGTTTGTGTCACGAAACCCTTCAATGGTATCAGAGCTACTTGCGAAACGTTTTAATTCGGTTATGTGCTTAACAGTTTTTGATATATAAGCATGTATGCGATCTATCATGATTTTATATTGATACAATATGTATATGTTTATATATATTATGAATATATGATATTTTATGATATATAATCATGTGATGATTATGTGTATTGATGTATGTATATGATACATGTTTGTTCTTATTATGAGAATCGTATTCGATACGAATTCTGAAACGGCTGCCGTTGATTTTCTGAAATCTGTGTCCGTTGTCCGATTTTCACAAACGATATGTGTTTTATGACTGTAATCGGGTCACTGAGCAATACTGACAATGTCAGCTCTGCGTCGGTAAGCCATTAGATGTCGTTACAGCCTCCAAAACGGTGATTTATGATTTTCTGAAAATTATTTGATTTTCTAAAATTTTGAGCATATGTATGTATATATTATGAATATATGATATTCATGTAATGTATAATCATATGATGATTGTATGTATCTCTGTATATGTATATATGATATATGCTTGTTCTTGTTATGAGAATTGTATATGATACGATTTCTGAAACACCGTCAGATTTGGAGAAATCTGACTGCTGTATCCGATTTTCGTAAACGATATGTGTTTTCTGACTGGAATCGGACCAATGAACAAAACTGATAGCTATGCTATCATCGACAGGTCTGTAAGGCGTTTGACGTCGTTAAGGACCTAGAAATAGCGATTTATTGTCTTCAGAAATCTGTTTTTAATTTTCTGAAATTTCGAAATTTGTTATATATGATTATATGATATGATTATATAATATGAGATATATTATATGTGTTATATGATAGCATGGTGGATGGTTATGGCCTAAAGACCCATAGGATAGTGGTTTTGATTTATGGTTTTGGTTTCTAAATACGACTTGCATGTCGTTTATTCATTGTAATTTAATTATCTCGAATGTAACTCGAGTTCTTCTTGTAATTTCATTAGAATAGTTTTATTTTTATTATTCAATGTAATTATCAATGAAGACTTGCAAGCAAGGAGGCAATCCAAAAGGGGATGATGGAGCAATGAAGAAAGAAGACATGTAATAGATAGTATTTTTAAAACCACCATAGACTGACCTTGATATTTCCATTAGCTTGGAAATATCATATAGGATGGGGCCATAACCAAACACGTTTAATTTACGCACATTACATATATGTATATGATTGCATGTATTGGTATGTATGCGTAGATATAATTGAGATGCATGCTTAATATTGATTAATCATGTATGTATTAGATACGACACCCATGCCATGTTTGCTTAAACAAGATAAAATCTGTAACGATTCAAGATTTTAAAATTAACAAACGATCATGAGATTCTTGTGTTTATGAAATATGGATTTTTAAAACATATGTTAGACTTTATTTACAATGTAAAGATTGACAGAGCCTTATTTGTATAATTGTATCATATAGGTTATGAATGGTTATGGTGCTACTTAATTTCCTGTATATTATATAGTAATTTTGACTTATTTTAAGATTGGGTTATGTTAGACTTTATTTACAATGTAAAGATTGACATAGCCTTAATTGTATAATTATATTGTATAGGTTATGAATGGTTATGTCGCTACATACTCTCCTGTATAGTATGTAGTATCTTAGCCATTTTGGATCAAAACCCTTTTAATAAATTTTACTAATGATTATATTTTCGCATCGATACTATTTTGTTATGTAACTATTATATTATTTCAAATTTTGTATCAAATACCTCTTTTGTATATTATTATATTCATTGATTTTATCATTTATTGTAGTTTTGTAGCATATATATTTGTCAATGGATTTGGTCAACAATACTGATATGTTATTTTTCATTGTTGTTGGTGTTGAATATGTGATTAATTTAGGATCTCTTCGTGAATAGTTTGATTGTTGATTGAGGTAAGTTTCTCTCCGGACCTTTAGTTGATTTTCGAAATATATATTTATATCACTACTAGAAAAACTGGATACAACATCACCCCTTTGACAACGGTTGTAAAAAATACTGATGTTAAAGGTCTTTTTAACATCACTTTTGTATATAACGATGTTAAAGCGTATTTAAGACATCGCTTGGTAAAAAGCCCGATGTCTAAAGTTGTGTTAAAAAAAAACAAGTGGGTCAATAATTCCCCCAGCCTAACCCAAATAATTCTCCCTTAGCAGACAAAAATTATTTCCTCCCTTAAACAAAAATCACTCCTCCCCCAAATACTCTCTCTCGCACAACTATCTCTCGCTCTCTCTCTCTCAACCCTCTCTCTGTACGCCGCTCCATCTCAGTGGTCTCTCTCTGTACATAATCTCTCCATCTCAGTCTTGTCTTTTCTCCGTCTCTCGATCTCTCGTCACCATCTTATCATCTCACCTCTCACCGTCAACATCTTACCATCTCACCTCTCACCATCAACAGGAATTCAATTAATTTGGGGGGTTTTTCAATTTCATACCCTAATTTTTAATTGTTCACTTTCTCTGTTACTAATCTTTTTTTTTTGCGAAGAGGTTTGGATATTTGGAGCTGCTCTTTGCTACTTTGTTGCTACTCTTTACTTTGTTACTCCTCTCAACTGGTTCACTTTTTACTTTTTGATTTTTTTGGGTTCTTTGAATACGGAGTTGGGGCTTTACTTTGTATCTCTATTTTGAGTTAGGTTTGTATATTTATTGGAGTTTTACTTTGTATCTCTATTTTGAGTTTTGTTTGTATCTCTTTTTTGATTTTGAGTTGGGGCTTTTATTTTCTCTTTGAATACTGAGTTGGGGGTTTGTTAGCTCTGCATGTTTTACTTTTGTATTTTATATTTTGTGTGCAGTTGTGGTCCTCGTGTGTTCATTATTTAATTGTGGTTTTGAATTTGTTTATTGATTTGGCCATTTTTACTTAGCATTTTAATTTATAAAGTTTGCTCGAAAATATACCTTTCTCAACTCACATTTCATTCACTACTCATAGAGAATAGGGGAAGGTAAAATCTTACAGGTAGAAGTTATTGAGAAGCTTCGGGCAAGTTTTAGACACACTATTAGTGTTAAGCAGATAAACAAGTCAGCATTTGTCATTTTTCTTTTTACTTACTGTTGGATGGTCTCTACTTCCTTTGTTTGGGTGATATTTTAAGTTGTTAACTATTTGCTTAAATTTCATTTTAAAGTTTTAAATTTTGAACAAGTTCATAATCTAGTTGGCATAGTGGGATTTACAAATCTAAACTTTGTGTGGTTTTATCTGAGCAGGTTATAAACTTACATACTCAAACACGATCCTTAATAATTGTTCATCTACTTGTCTACCATTATCTGCGTTCTGTATTTTACCTAGAAAATAAGCCTAGATGTAATTACTTATATATAATTTATCGGTTAGCAGACCCTTTACCTTATTTGCAAAGAAAGCATGATGTGCATATATGTGTCTATCTAACGGCTAATGATTTAACTATTATTTTATATTTCATTTGTTATCAGGTGATGCCTCTAACACCTAAATTGGCAGTTGCATGATTCATATGTGACCAACTACTAGTTGGTGTCTACGATGATTTAGTTATATAGGCAGGAACTTTTAGGTTTGCTTACTCCGGTTGCAACCTGTCATGCCCTTGGTTTTCAGTATAATATGACTCTTTATTTGGTATACACAAGTTCAAATAAAAGTTTTTTGTTCATCATCACTCTTAGTGAGTAGCATGTTTAATGTAATGCTAACTAATTTTAAATTTCCTTATTTGCAGCCTTGGAGCCATTCTATAATGCAACTGCTTCTCAGTTTATTCTAGACCAACGGATTCCTCTTCTGTTGTGGCTGTTACTGGCACCTGTTGTAGAAAGACGTGTGAACATATGCCATAAAGACTACTTTTATATGTGCCTATGAGTTTTCCAGAACTATTTTTCATATTTAATCTGATTATATAACTTGAATTCCCAATATTTATTCTGATTGTGTTGTTCATATCCGTGATATCTATTACACCTTTAAATTGGTATGCAAGGTGTGTCAATGGCATCACTGACTGATCTTTCTTTCAGCTGGTTGGGATTCACCAGCACAATGATTTCAAATATTTCATTCACTTACCGTAACATCTACTCTAAGAAAGCAATGGTGAGATCACCATAAGAACTTATTCATAAATCCGTTCCTCTTATTCAGAATGATGGTGTGCATAATTTGGATAAAGGTTTTGGTACAGTCTTGCATCATATTCTTGTATGAATTAATAATGTTTATAGCCCCTTTCTTTTGGCCAAGCATCTAGCAGTTTGTTAAGGGACATTATACATGCTGAGTTACTTTTTTAAGCATTTCCTAAACAGCGGTTTACCAACATCCCCTCATCGATATTGTTGCTTATCTTCGGCTTACTCATCTTTTTGTTTGATATTTATATGGTAACAGACATGGATGGACAGTACGAACGTGTATGCTTACCTTTCAATAATAGCCCTCTTGTTTTGCCTCCCTCTAGTAATACTTGTAGGGATGGACAGTACGAATATGTAGGTTTCTCCAAATTCCCGAATTAATGAATGCTTCAACTTGCTTTGATTTTAGATTGAGGGGCCCAAGCTGATGCAATATGGGTTCCAGGATGTAATTGCCAAAGTGGGTCTATATATACAAATTCTTGTCTAATCTATTTTGGATTGGACTGTTTTATCATTTATACAACCAGGTACTCAATTTAGTAGTGTCCTAACTGCTAACCCTAGATCCTAAGCTTCATACTTTTGAATTTATTCATATTTAACATTTGGTGTTTCTTATTTTGATCTCTTAAGTCCACCGTCTTGCAGAGATAACATTTTATGTACCATAACCTTCACTTAAAAAATTACTTATCTTACCAAAATAGGTCACGACTAACACATTGGAAAGGGTTGCATCACTCACACATGTTGTTGGAAATGTGTTGAAGCGAGTCTTTGTGATCGGTTTCTCCATCATTGTATTTGGTAATTACTCATGCTTCTGTTTCTTACATCTATATCATTTGCAGGATAGAGTGATATTATTTACACCTTAGTTATGCTTTATTTAAGTTGGTAATAAAGTATAGTCACAAACACTACACTGTTGTTTCTTCTAATATATACTAAATTCTACATAACAAACTAATGGTGTATTATTTCGTGGAGCCTTATAGACAACTAAACAGTCAAAATAACAACGTATGATCCCAGAATTTTAAATTCTCTTTTGTGCTTTGGCCTTTTAAGTTTTGGTCCAAGAATTTTAAATTTAACATCATCTATTAAAGTAAAATAATCTTTGCCATAGTCTTCATGTTTCGGTTACTATGACATTATTGTAAGTAGTATTTGTAATTTCAAAAATAGTAGGATGTATATGGATTGACGAATAAATATCGAGCTAATTTTAATTTTCATTTTGTGTCACCTTTTAGTGGGCACCCAGAAGTCGGAAGTGTTACACTACAGAGGAGCTTGATGAGGTGCGTCTAGAGACTCTCGAGTTCATCGAGGACAAAAATTAAAAGCTACTATCTGAAATATAGCTGATTTTGACAATGAATTTGATGGCTACATTTAATTTGTGTAATATCATTGTCATTGAATTGGTTGGTTTCTGTAGTTTGGCTTCAGTTGAATAAGTTTATTAGTTAGTTGAATTGATTTTGGCTAATATATATCAATGTACACAGGTCACTGTCATCTGAACCTAAAGAAATAACATCACAATTTTTTTTAAAGCGATGTGTAATAGTATATCTAGCAATATTTTATAAAAGAAATTTGATGTCTAAATTTACAAAGACATCAGTTGGTCTTTAAAAAATATGATGTCTTAAATATGCTATTACATCATTTAAACGGAAGAAACTGATGTTGAATTTGTAATAGACATCAGATATAAAGATAAAACATGATGTCTTAGAGAAACTAGTAAATCGTCTTTATAAAAATAACCGATGTTAAACATAGCTATAGACATTGAATTTTATAAGAAAATTAATGTCCAAAATTGGTTTTAACATCGTCTTTACTTAGGAGACGATATCTTATATCTGTTTTAACATCACTTGAAAACTGATATGTAAAGTATATACTTTTAACATCACATGCGAAGACATCGGTAAGAAATTTCTCAAACATCAGTTGGCAACTGATGTTGTATGCAGTTTTTTTAATAGTGTATGTTTAAACTCTGAAAATTATTGTTTCTGTTCCATATTTTATTTTATTAAAATATGGTCAAGTGGTATAATTTTAGATTCGTTAACGTATAAAATGTAAGATTTTAGTACCCCAGTTTAGTCTTTGTATTGGACCCATTAGTACTTGCGTTATAGTTCCGGAACTAGCCTTCGATACCTTACTAGGGCGCACCACTTTTTGGCCCTTCGGGGATGTGCACTTTTATCGATACCTTAGTAAGGGGCGCAGTATTAGCAATTTTGTGTTAAGGACCGTGTCACCGGGTAAGTGGCCTGAGTATTAAACTGTGGGGATAAAAATGTTTTCGGATTTTGTATCGAAATTGTTATCGTATTATATATCAAAAATTGTTTCTAATGAATATATTCTATACCTGTTTTTATTGTACTTACTTGACCAGACTAGTGGCGAGGTTAGTTACTTGCTGATCTTTGTAGCTCACTCCTTTCTAATATTTCAGGTTATATTTGGGATGAATAAAGACGCCTCAAGCATGGTATGAGACATTTTTTTTTCTAAGCTTCAGTATTGTTTATTGTGAGAGCTGCGCCTCTTATTTGTGAATTTCAATTTGTAGTTGACCTTCAGTTGTACCTTGACTAGACTTTTGTCATTAATAAATATGTAGTTTTTCGTTTTATTGGGTTTTCGATATAAGTTTAATATCCCAAAAAGTCGGGATGTTACAGTTAATATATGGAAGTAGATAAATTAGTGTTTGGTACTATGGTCTGGATAAGAGATTGACCTCTTGGCCAACTTCTAAATCCACTAGGGCTAAAATGATAGAGTCAATCAAGAAAGATAATCATCTTACCATTCCTAAACTTATTTTTCACTCAAAGAGAAAGAAAAATATGAGCAGGAATGGTAATTGATTGAAATAAAGCACTTTTAGCAAAAGAGTTTTATCGGAACTAAAGATTTATCATTTAAGAGCATGATATAAAATTTTCTTTAAGTTATATATCCCATAATAAAATGCGGGAATGTGTATTAGAGAAGAAAGTTTTTATCTCTTATGAATTTCCTATAAGGCATACTTCCCATAATAAAACGCGGGAATTTATACCAAAGAAAAAATTCAACTCTCTTACCAAATTCTATCTCAATAAAATGACTCATTTCTATTTAATTTTTTTTATATTTTGAAAACAGTTTTGCAAAACATCCTTATCTGATAGAGGACTGTGATTTTTCGACTCATAATGCAGTTATGATTTCTATCTTTTTCATCAATCTGATAGTATCCCTGACTTAAAATGAAAAAACATGCCAATAGGGGTGGATGTATGCTTAATAATACAGTACAAGGCCTTGAAAGAAATAACCACTATTTTTGTACTATGAATCAATGTAGAACATACATTGAAACAAGTGTTAGAAAACAAATCATTTTACAAATGGTTGGTACCTCGAAGTAAAAACATCTCTCCAAATAAAATAGCAGTCACAATAGTGGGTTTAGTCACAAAGTTTTTTCCACTTCAAACGGAAAAATTAAAGAGAAAAACCTTTTAAAAATATAGCATTTAAAACCAAATTTGGAGAGAGGATAAAAGATTTTGAGATTTAGAGAAAGAATATTCTAAAGAAAATTTGATTCACACCCAAGGTTTTAGAAAATAAAGTTGGGCTGTAAATCAAAAGATTTTCAAAAGAGAAGTTTTGAAAAAGAATTTTGAAGTTTTCTTCTCTAAAACTGATAAAAATTGAATGTATTGTTAGGAATGAGTAATAGAAAATTATATAGAAGGGGGTGAATGTATAATTGATTCTTTTTAGCTTTGTTATATGAACTGTGTTTGATGAATCTATTTGTAGACTAAGTTAAGTTGTGTAGTGTTTTATCAAAGATTTACGGAATAGAATAAAACAGAAACATATATTTAACTTTCAAACTAATTTGTATATTAAAATAAATTGCTACAATCTGAGATTCTCGATGTGAATCTCAGCATCTTGTTCTTGAAAGATACAAAGAGTGAATACAAATGAAATATTCAACTTGCTAACTAGTGAAGCTGTGCTATTAGCTATATAGACAACATGTCATTATCACATGCTTTCACATGCTAGTTTGCTAAAACAAGAAATAGACAAATGAATCTTTACATTACACATAATTCCATTTCTAGCTAAGTCTTCCATTTTACAATTTATCACATCCGCAATCTTATCTTCTGTATTTGTCTTGTTCTCCTTTCAAGCTTCATTGTAGACTTGTCTCTATCTTCACAGGTTTGACTAATCCTGATTATGACAGAGCTTCAAATTACTTGTCTCATTCTTCTGCAAATCTCCTTGAAACTAGCTCCTTGAATAAATCGAATACTCAACTGTTGTTGCTTCAAGAAGTCATGATACAGACTTCTCGATTGAGTACTTCTGAGACCTCTTAAACAGCCTTTTGACTTGACAATTTTCGAATGCCTCGACTTCTCGATTGGATATAGCTTTGATGACTTCTTGATTAGGCTAGACTTCTCGAATGGACTATTCCCACAGACTCCTCGATTGGTTCTTTTCCTCAGACTTCTCGATTGTTTCATTTGCTAACTTCTCGATTTGTTTTACTGGACTTCTCGAATGATTATTTCTTTATACTTCTCGAATGACCTCATATTATTCACTTCTCGATTGAACACTTCTTTTCAATTCTCGATCGAATACTGAGCCATAAAGTATTTTGAGACTTCTCTACCAGGTACACTTCTGTCTTCTCTATTAGAGTGGCTTCTCGATCAGTTACTTGCCTTAGAAATATTCTTAAACTGCATTCCTTATTTTTGGTGAAGTCTTCTTTGCCTTGATGCATGATCCAACCTTGAATCTTCTATCAGACTTTATTCTTTGACACTCAATTACAATTGAATCATACTTCTATCTGCAAGTGTACATTAAAATAACTAAGTCACCAACCCAATACAGAAGTTCTAAATGTGTTACAACAAGACAAGTAAATACAAAGTAGTAGGCTAGATTTGATCCAACAATCTCCCCCAATTTGGGAAAAGACAAATTCAAAAAATATTACAATATATCAAGGCTACCTTTGATTTGGATTTGCCATGCGTTGATCATATTTAGCCTTTTTTTTCTCTCTCTATCTCTCTCTTGTCTTACTTTGATTTCTTCAATGGCTTGGAGAATTTCCTGTCTTGCAATTATTTCTTCAATTAGAATTGCATTTTTCAACATGTCAGCTGCAATCTTGAGAGTTTATAGAGGATAATCATTGACAAATTTGAGTCTGATTTTTGTTATAACTCTATTTCTGAGTTTGAACTCAACTCAGTTAGGATCCTTAAAAAATCTGCAGTTTCCCTATCTTCTTAACTCTGCATCTAGTCTCTCTATCTCTTAATCCTCTTTAAGCTTCTTCTCAGTTATATCTTTCATGTACTTGACCTTATCAATTTTTTTCTGATAATTTCTGACCAAGTACTCAGCCATTTCAACTGTCTTCAGTTTATTCACCATACATTTCTTATCAAAGAAACTGATTACTCTCTTGATGTCATGAGTGGTTGTCTTTGAGTGATCATGATAGAAGGGCCTTTCTTCTCCATCAATCATGGTTAAAAACATTCTTCTATCCCTCATTTCAACTTTGCAGATCTTGTTTGCTATCCATTATTTGACATACAAGTGGTTCTGCACAACTTCTTCTTGGATTGGCTATACTGGCTGACTTTTGTCAGGAACAATAATCTATTTTCTCCATTTGGGATATCTGACAGTGAAGAACTAGCAAAATGCTTGACTTTCATTTTGGTAGCTTCATTCACTGGAATTCTTTTACAGGGTTTGAGATTTTTAAAATTGCTTTCTTTGATTTCTTTCCTTATTATTCCATTTGCAGTCACCTTGACAAGATGTCTTTTTGGTGATTTGGATTTAGGGACATTAGCAGTTTCAGAAATTATTGGATCCACATTAATGTTCTGCATTGAGGTAGGCAGGTGCACTAGCATGACTGCCAACAACTTGCTGCTTTGTTGATTTCTTTTTTCATAATTTCTCTCTTTGTTTGAATCATCTCATTTTTTCTTATCATCCATATCTTTCTTTTTGTCATCTTTCTTTCCTCCCATATCACCCCTAGAATTAGGCTTCTTATCCTTCTTGCCTTGACCTTCATCCTCATCATCTTTCTTCTTCTTTTTTAACTCCTAATTTATAAAATCTGTGATTTGATCATTCATGAAATTTTTCAGCTTCTCCAGAATTATCTTGTCTTCTTCTTGTTTAACTTCTTTTTTTCTGAAATAGGTCAATCAGACTGATGATTTGGCTTCTATTTGCTGAGTTCAAGTGTTGAGGGATCATGAAGTGAGATAGTTTATTTGCCTTTGCCATATACATTACTCCATCTGGATTGCAATAGGCTTCAGGTAGAGAGAGTAAAAAATAGAGCTATCACATCATTCTTGATTTGATCATCCTCTTGAGTGACTGATTCAACTGCTTTATGTAGAGCATCTAGCTTAGTGTAAGAGGGTTGTTTAAAGACTCCAACTGAAACTTTGAAGTAGCTAGATTCCATCTATACTACATGATCCTTATACATCTTGCATTCATTTCATATTTAACTCCCTTTACTGTAAAGATGGCATTTTCCAAAATTTTCTTATAGTTCCAATGATGTCCTTTAACCTGTGCCTTGATGGCCTTCAAGGTTTGTAGGAACTCCTTGTCTACATTTGGCTTTAACACTTCCTCTCTCAAAGTTCTCATCATATCCATTTGTCTTTCAGCTTCAATCTCCTTCATTCTTTCCTTCTCCCCCTTGGGGTTGATATCTTGTGTCTTTTGTAGGAAGGATGAGTGACTGGGCCTGATTTGAGAAGACACTTGAAGTTGAGGAGCTTGATTCGGCATAGTCAATTTGGAGAGAAGAGTTTGAATATTTGCTAGTTGGTTGGTGACCTGAGTAAGAGACATAATTTGACCAGACATAGAAGTGTTCCCTTCTTTTTGAAGAGAGCTAACACTGGCCACACTTCATCACAGTGTTGGAGAGAGTCTGTTGAGTTGCAGCTAAATTCTCCACTTTTTCATTTAACTTGGCCATAGTAATAGCTTCAGCTTTTTCTTCCTTGGCCTTAGACTGATAGAACATATCAACTTGAAATGGTATGAGTTCATGAAGTGGAACATCTTGTGGCAATCTGTTTGTATGCCTATTTTTGTAAAGCACTTTTACCATGTTATTGATCTTGGTTTGGTTCTGTTGAAGAGTGGTATTTCTTTCAACCATCTTTTTGAATGTTTTCTCCATTTTCTACATCTTGTTATTAATATCATTTACTTTCATTATGGATAATGAAGATTCGGACTTAGAATGAGAAGCTGCATAAATGCCACCAGGCTTCATTTTCTCCTCAATGCTCCTCAATGTGCCTTTCACTTTTTATCTGTGATCATCAATTTCTGATTGGAATCCCCTTGTAAGATAGTGATTGGCTTACAATTGCACCTTGACAGCTTCATGTATTGCATCATATATTGTAGAGGGAGTGAGGGCTTTGGCACAAGAACCAAGAGAAGTTAAATATTTCTCCTTCATCCACTGTAGCATCTCCTCTATGCTTACAGTTTGCTCTTGATCCAACCAAACATCAACATTGGCCTCTCCTTTTTCAGTCATTTCAGCATTCTTATCCTTTATTTCCTCTTGATCTTTTGCATACTCCAGCATAATAGCAGCATAATCTTTGTTAGACAAATGAGCAGTCAAGAGTTGTTGTGCAATATGGTAGAATCCATTGATTTGATCACCATAGAGTTCTTTTAATTTTTCCTCAGATAAGAACCCATCAATAGATGGTCCTGAATCCCTGTCAGGTTGCACAGGTTTCAGCCATTGTGACATAAAGTGAGAGCTATGAGCACTACTTGTGGCAATGATTCCCTCAGTATCTATCTCCTCATCTAATTTCTCAGATGAATCATTAATAGATTCTGGATGGATAAGTGAGTTCCTCCTAGAGGACAACCTTTGTATGGTCGGGGATTGATTGGGGGATGTTATTTGTATGGAGTGGAGGTCCCCCAGGTTACCCAATGTCTGTGAAGACACCTGGTGCTCTAATGACTCATGAATGAGACCAAAGGGAATGTTATCATTAACCCCCACAGAGTCTGAAGTAAAAAATCTTTGAGTCTCTATGTTTTTGATGGTGTCATCACGATATACCTCAACATGTATTCCCTCACCATCTAGATATGTGTCCTGAGTGGTGAACAAGGTTTAATGCACCAAGTCATTTGAAATTGGTTGGCCAGGAGGATTGTATTCCTGGTGGTCAATAACCTTTTGTGTTTGGATAGACATAATTGGTTGAGAAAAAATGTTAGAAGTGGAAGAGTGATTTTGAGTAGAATTGAATATTGGTAACTCCCCTTGAGAAAATGGGGAAGTTTCCAATGAAGTTCCTAAGTGGTCATGTGTATCCTTTTCTACTTCACACCTTTCATCAACAAGAGTAGGTTCCTGTGATGGTGCAGACTCTTTACAAATTGGAGTGGGTTGACTCCCAATTTCAATAGTACATTCTGTTGAGAGAATGCATCTAGTAACAGGTTTAATCCATTTGATACCTATACACCCTGTTGAGAGGATATAGAGTGGCTTTGTGTGGTCTCTTTATTTTTCTTTCTCCTTTTTAGAGTTGCCACAGGTGACTCAGATTCTTCATATTCATCTACCACTACTTCTAATTTCTTCTTAGCAGCTAGTTTCTTCCTTTTTCTTCTTTTGAAATATACCCTGTTGAGAGGATGTAGAGGTTGGTTCATTATTATATAAGGGAATTTAAAAAAGGTTTGTAGTTGGGTTAAGAGTCTCTGGGTTAGGTGCATTAGGTTCTCCTGCATCCTTGGGACCCTCTACTACTTTAAGATAACTATATTTAGGCTGCACAAGTGGATACTCTTCAAACACACTCCTCATATGAGGTGTGAATTACAGAGCTACATTCACTGTGGTTCGTCTATCCAATGTAGCAAAACTAATTTTTGACATAGATTTACAGTAGCCAATTCTTTGTTAGTTCATTCCAAGTAATTCAATCAAACTAGAATTTTTAGAATTTAAAATTTTCTGAATAAAGTGAAGAAATAAAATCTCATTACATCTCTTAGGGATCCTGGTTATGAGCTCCCCAAGAATAAGCTTTCTTACATTCAGCTTTTGGTTGTAAGCCAAGGAGTAGGCCAGATTCAAAGCAATGAAACTGATTTGATCAAAACCAGTTTTTCTGCAGGTGAACACCCTGAGAAAAATGTCAAACAGAAATGACCACTACTTTCTAACAAATTTCTTGTTCAATTTCCCCAACTTGAACTTCTTATCATCTTCTCCTTTTTCAACTATGTCAGAGTACTTAATGAACTCCAGAAAATAAAAATGATTATCTTCAGTTGGCTCTTCATCAAATTTCTCAGTTGGAAGTGACAAGCTTGCATTTACATCACTTTCATTGAAGCTAATGTTGACCTCTTGAATTTTGCAGGTCACTATAATTCTTGAGCTTCCATTCTCCAATGCAACTTCCTCTCAATCTGCAGCATTCCAAAACTGCTCTAAGATGTCCAGGTAGAGATGAGGGTTTACCATTCCTTCAAGTAAGATTCAACCAGGAATTTTATGAAACACTTGTACTGGGGTTTTGCATCAGAATCTCTTGCAATAGCAAGGAAGTTAGTTTCAGGGATGATATACTTCTTAGTTACAGGGTTGAAACTAGAGGATGCCATTGATTCGTGTGTAGAAAGGAAAAGTGATGAAATGAAAGATTTTAGATAGATTAAGAGAGAATTTGAATGCAACTGTTGAGAGCAAGAATTTCTTTGAGTTTGCGATTAAGCGTAGAAATGAAATTTTTAGATCTACTTTGCTATTTATATGACCTAGACTACTTGACTAGAATTGTAATCGATTTTGAATGATGGGGAACTTAGAAAATGAATAAAGTTACTTTAGTAGAGAAATGTCAGAGATATGATCGAGAACTCATGTATGAATATATATTCGAGAAATGTATCAATCGAGAACTCAATTTATTGCTCAATCGAGAACTCTATGATACAACGATGATCGAGAACTTGATTAATGACTTGATCGAGAACTCACAAAAGTAAACTATTTGAGAACTCATAAGAGTGAACTAATCAAGAAGTCAGAAAAGATGGCACAAAATCACAAACTCCAATTTTTGAAGATTCACTTTATTTTCTCTTGGAAAATAAAACAAATAAAGTTTATCAAACACATTTTTTAGATTGAATGAATTTATTTAATCTATAAATAAATAAAAATGCATTTGGTTAATATTCCTGCAGAATTGAATATCACACTTGTTATTTAAATATTCACAAGTATAATAATTCATTACAGGTTTCTTTAGAACATACAAATAGTTCCAAGCTCCTTATGAATTTTCAAAAACAATGTACAACAATATGACTGATATATTTATAAATATATACCAGTTTGCTTCACTTAGATAAATCATTGAGCATTCATGTCTGTGAAGAAATTATTGTGACAATTGGTTAAATATATTTATTTAGCCAATTAGACAGAAGAATTTAGCATTCTAATCTCACTAACCAACTTGTTTAAGGTGGATTCATCAAGTGTTTTAGTAAATATATCTGTCAACTATTTTTGTGTAGGAACATAGAATAATTCAATTACTCCATTTTCTGCATGTTCTCTTATGAAATGGTACCTTACATCAATGTGCTTTGTCTTTGAATGATTCATTGGATTGGCAATAATGGATATGGAACTAGTGTTGTCACACATGATAGGAATTCTCTCCAAAACTAGTCCATAGTCCCTTAATTGATTTCTTATCTAAAGTACTTGAGCACAACAACTCCCAACAATTATGTATTCAACCTCAACTGTGGAAGTTGAAATTGATTATTGCTTCTTACTATACCATGACACCAATCTATGTCCAAGGAATTGACAGCTTCCGGATGTGCTCTTTCTATCAACTCTGCATCTAGCAAAATCAGCATCAGAATATTCAACTAGGTTGAATCTTGTTTCCTTTGGGTACCACAATCTCATTAGCGTTGTTCCTTTTAAGTATCTCAAAATTCTCTTGACAGCAATGAGATGAGATTCCTTTGGATTGCCTTGAAACCTTGCACATAAGCATGTGGAGAACATGATCTCTGGCCTACTAGCTGTTAAATAGAGTAGAGAACCAATCATTCCTCTATAGGTCTTCATGTCTACACTTTTGCCTTTCTTATCCTCATCAAGTTTGATAGTTGTAGACATTGGTGTTTTTGCAGGTGAGTAGTCTTGCATATCAAACTTCTTTAGCAAGTCATTGATGTACTTTATTTGACTTATAAAGATGCCATCTGTCATTTGACTAATTTGAAGGCCTAGAAAGTAATTGATCTCTCGCATCATACTCATTTCATATTCACTTTACATGAGCTTTAAGAGCCTTTGACACATCTTTTCATTTATAGAGCTAATGATGATATCATACATATAAATTTGAACTAGAATGATGTCATCACCATGCTTCTTGTAAAAGAGAGTTTTGTCAATTGTTCCTCTAGTGAACTAATTTTCCAGTAGAAATTTGGGCAGGGTATGATACCATGCTCTAGGGGCTTGTTTGAGTCCATATAGTGCGTTGAGAAGTCTATAGACAAAATCAGGAAATTTTGAGTCTTCAAAGCCATATGGTTGTTGTATATAAACTTCTTCTTCTAATTCACCATTTAGAAATGCACTCTTGACATCCATTTAATATACTTTGAAATTTGAGTAGGCTACAAAGGCTAGGAAAATTCTTATTGCTTCTAGTCTTGCAACAGGGGCAAAAGTCTCATCATAGTCAATGCCTTCTTCTTGTGAATATCCTTTAACAACCAGTCTTGCCTTGTTCCTTATGACAGTTACATGCTTATCCATTTTATTCTCGAAGACCCAATTAATGCCAATAATTTATCTCTCTTTTGGAGGTGGTACTAGTTCCCAAACATTGTTTCTCTCAAATTGATTTAGCTCCTCTTGCATGGCTATAATCTAGTCCGGATCCAATGATGCTTCTTCAATTCTTTTAGGTTTATTTTGAGACAGAAAACAAGCATATAAACATTCATTTATGGTTGCTCTTCTTGTCCTCACACCTTCATCAGGATTTCCAATTATTTGATTTGCTGTGTAAGCTCTATTCCATTTAGTCTCATGAGCCACACCTCTAGCATTTGAGCTTGTGTCTTCCTGATTAGAGTTTTTTGCATTTATTGTTGATCCTTGAGAAGCTCCCCATGAATGGATGTTAGGGTTGTGTGGAGAATTCTCAAGTTGGATATGACTGAAATCCTCATTATTTCTCTCTTCATTTGTACCATGTGAAATTTCCACATGTGAGTCTTCATGTGCATTTTCATCTTTCTCATTTTCAGATGCTTCTATTTCCATTTCATTCTCAAATCTCAAGGCGTCATAGTTTTTTCCTTCAAGACTTATGGCAGGAAACTTGAAGTCATCAAAAGTCACATTTGTGCTTTCCATCACCTTTTTTTGATCAATCACATATACTCTATAGACAATCTTGTCCAAGGAGTATCCTACAAAAATTCCTTCATATGTTTTGGCTTTAAATTTTCCTAGATGGTCAGCATCATCTTTGAGAACAAAGCATTTTGCTCCAAACACATGCATATGTTTAACATATGGCCCTCTATTTGTAATGATATGATAAGAAGTCTTCCCAACAGGTTTTGTAATGAGAGTCCTATTTTGAGTGTAGCATGCAGTTCTCACAGCTTCAGCTCAAAAACTTATTGGTAGACTGGCTTCTACTAACATGGTCCTTGCAGCTTCAATAAGAGTCATGTTTTTCCTTTCAACAACTCCATTTTGTTATGGAGTTCTTGGAGATGAGAATTGGTGAGTGATTCCATTTTCTTTGCAGATTCACTTAGAGTAACATTTTTGAATTTTGTTCAATTGTCACTCCTTATAGCCATAACAGGTGTTGGACCTTTATCCAATCTTCTCAGATTTTCAATGATTAGTTCAGGAGCCTCATCTTTTGAGTGCAGGAATTCCACCCATGTGTATTTGGAGAAATCATCCACCATGACAAGTGCATATTTCTTCTTTGACATTGATATAACATTTACTGGTCCAAAAAGATCCATGTGAATTAATTGTATAGGCATAGTGATTGAAGTGAATTCTTTACTTTTGTGACTTGACCGTGTCATCTTCCATTTTGACATGCCTCACACAACCCTTCAATGCAGAATTCAAGTGAAGGCAGGTCATTTATTAGTTCTCTTTTAACTAGAGAATTAAGATTCTTGAAGTTCAAATGAGACAGCCTTTTGTGCCAAAGCCAACTTTATCTTTCAGAGGCTTTGGTGTAAAAATAACATATCTTATCCTTGTTTGTAGAATTCAAATCAGCTACAAACTAGCTTCCTTTTCTTACTCCATAGGGAGAAACTTCTTTGGTTTTTTATGTGATATGAGGCACATTTCTTTATCAAACTCCACCTTCAAGTCTTTGTTGCAGAATTGAGTGATGCTCAACAAATTTTGCTTCAGACCAATTACCAAAGCTACATCTTCAACAACATTTCCATGAAACAATTTGCCATATCTCATAGTGAAACCAACGTTGTTGTCTCCAAAGGTCACCATTGGGCCAGCCTTTTCCTTGAACTGTGATAGCAGGGCTTTGTCACCAGTCATGTGCCTTAAGGATCCACTGTCCAAGATCCACATAACCTTCTTCTTACCTATGCCCTGCAATAAAAATAATATCAAGTTTTCTTTGGTACATAAACTAGGTTGGGTCCTTTTTGCTTAGTTACATGAATGTCATTTTTCTTGTTAACAGTCCTAGTCATTTTATCATGCATTTTTCTAGTTTTGATTCTTAGCTTGATTAGTGCTACCTGAGCTGGATGTATTTCTAGGTGACATGAAGTGTTTTCTTCCCTTGATTGGACTTGTAGATTTAGGCCTATCAATTTTGTTTCCTAGATTTTGACTAATACAACCTTCAATAAACTATTTCCTTAATCTAAAGCAAGTATTCATGACATTCATGTTACATGGCATACAATCAAACTTGTCACAGAATTTATGACTATCATGCATTAAGGGTTTAACATATCCACAAGCAAATTCAGCATTATCAACAACAGATTTCTTGCACACATGAGTAAGGTGATTTGTTGATCCAAAGTTTTTACAAATCTTCTTAGGAGCATTTAGAACATGTGCATAGGTTTTATGTTTGTTGATGCCTACTTTACCATTTCTATTTGCCTTTTTCTTCTTAGCATGCATGGTTTTATTTTTCTGGACAGTTTCCTTTCTTTTAAATTTAACAGGGGTGGACTTGGCTTTGGCCACTAATTCTTCTATCTCAACACTAGGCATATAATTCTTGGTCTTTTGTTCATCCTCATCATTTAACTGTTGTTTGATGAACATGTTACTTCATCAAACTCAACAGTTGCTTTCTTAAAGATAGAGGTTTTTTACATTTTTCAGAATGTGAGGATTACCAAGAGATTCATTTTTCTTGCCTTTTGTTGACATAGATTTCTTTTTCTTAAGAGTATCATATTCAACCCAAATCTAACCTTAGAATTTTCTTGATGCTTCTCATGGAACTCCTGAAGCAGTATATATGAGTTTTGATAAGATTTAATTTTCAATTCATTTTCAGAAATTTGGTCCCTTAAAAATTTTTCAATTTGTTCTAAGCATGTGATCTTATTCTTCAAGTACTCATTCTCCTATTTCATTGATTCCAAGTTAACTAAGTATAATTCTAGATATTCATTCTTAACAGATAATTCATCATTAGCTTTCAACAATCTATTTATTTCTTCATAAGCGGCAGTCATACCAGTATGTATGTTAAACATCTCAGTATTTAATTCTTCAACAGTTTTCTAATACTGAGAGTTTAACACATCAATAGAGGTTAGGATTGGTACCTGACTTGTTGAGGTTGATGCTCCTTCATCCGATTTGGCCATGAGTGCCAAATTGTCATACTCTTCTTCTTCATCCTCATCAGTATCATCCCAACATTTTCCTTCTGTAATGTATGCTCTATCAGTTTTCTTTTTCAAGAGGGCTTCATACCTGGCTTCTAAATCCAAATAGTCTTTGTCCTTCTTAGCTGCATTTGGCTTTCTACACTCAGTGGCAAAGTGTCACAGTTCATCACAGTTATAACACTTTATTTTTGACCTTTCAATAGGTCCAATCTTATAACCTCCTTTGAAATTACTCCTAGGAGTTTTGACTTTGCTTGATGAGCCAAAGTTTGGATTTGGCATGAAGCTTTTATTTTTCTTGAACCTCAAGTTTTTAAACTTTTTAGCTATAAAAGCCATAGATTTGTTGTCCATGCTTTTAAACTCCTCAATGGTGTAGAATTCATATTCACTCTTGACAGATTCCTTATCCTCTTTGTTTTTTTCAACAATCTCTTCAATCTTCATTGTTTGGCTTGTACCAACCCTTTCCATCTTCACAGGTTCTCTGACAATCAAAGCACTAGATACATTTTCCATTTTGCCTCTATTTTTAAGAATAGATTTGTTTTGAAAGAACTCTAATTCATATGTCTTCAATTTGGTTTTGACATAAAGGCTTCATATTGTAAGACCAACAGTTGTCTTTGATTTTACCCTACTTATAGTATTCCTTCACATAGAAACTCTATGGTTTCCCAAATGTGCTTAGCAGTGGTGCATTTCACAACATTGTTATACATGACCATGTCTAAGGAGTCAGTCAGTATGAGCATTACACTGTTGTCAAGTACAACTTTCTCTCTTTCTATGTTAGTGTATTGAGATGGATCTTTTGGTACCCATACAACTGATGTTACCTCTGAGCCACTACTTGATTCAGGAACTAGTGTCACATGCATGAAAGGTCCATTCTTCAAGATCTCAGGATACACGTGGTTTGTAGTCTTGATGAACATCATCATTTTCTTTTTCCGAAGTATGTAGTGTTCTCTGTCAAATGGAGGAATCTTGATGCTGTTCAGTTTCTGTGAACTCATTTTGATCTTTGTATTGTTTGTATGTCAACAGCCTTAGCTCTGATACCACTTGTTAGAAATGAGTAACAGAAACTTATACAGAGGGGGTGAATGTATAATTGATTCTTATATTAGAATGAATTACTACAATCTGAGATTCTTGATGTGAATCTCAGCTTCTTGTTCTTGAAATATACATTGAGTGAATACAAATGAAATATTCAATTTGCTAACTAATGAAGCTGTGCTATTAGGTATATAGATAACATGTCTCATTAACACATGCTAGTTTGCTAAAACTAGAAATAAATAAATGAATCTTTACATTACACATAATTCCATTTCTAGCTAAGTCTTCCATTTGACAGTTTATCACATCTGCAATCTTATCATCTGTCATATGGCTTTGTCTTATTCTTCTTTCAAGCTTCGTTATACACTTGTCTCTATCTTCACATGTTTGACTAATCTTGATCATGATAGAGCTTCAAATTTCTTGTCTCATTCTTCTACAAATCTCCTTAAAACTAGCTCCTTGAATCAATCGAATACTCAACTATTGTTGCTTTGAGAAGTCATGATACAGACTTCTTGATCGAGTACTTCTAAGAATTCTCGAACAACCTTTGGACTTGAAAATTTTTGAATTCCTAGACTTCTCGATTGGATATAGCTTTGATGACTTCTCGATTAGGCTAGATTTCTCGAATGGACTATTCCCACAAACTTTTCGATTGGTCCTTTTCCTCAGACTTCTCGATTGTTTCATTTGCTAACTTCTCGATTTGTTTTACTGGACTTCTCGAATGACTATTTATTTATACTTCTCGAATGACCTCAGATTCTTGACTTCTCAATTGAACACTTCTTTTCACTTCTCGATCGAATACTGAGCCATGAAGTATTTTGAGACTTCTCTACCAGCTACACTTCTGACTTCTCGATCAGTTACTTGCCATCGAAGAATTCTCAAACTCCATTCCTTATTCTTGGTGAAGTCTTCTTTGCCTTGATGCATGATCCAACCTTGAATCTTCTATCAGACTTTATTCTTTGACACTCAAATACAATTTGGAATTACAATTGAATCATATTTCTATTTGCAAGTGTACATTAAAATAACTAAGTCACTAATCTAATACATAAGTTCTAAATGTGTTGCAACATGATAAGAAAATATAAAGTAGTAGGCTTGATTTGATCCAACATGTTTTGTGGGATAAATATTTTGGAAAAGAAATAGACAAGAAATTTCTTTTTAAATATATTTAGGTTTAAAACATTCAGTCAATGAAAGAAAACTAAAAGTAATACGCATATAATACTAAACAATTACCACATACATGGATATATAAATCAAGTAACACATAACAATTATTTAGTAGAACAATAAGCATAAAGACATATTTTTATTATTAGTGATTTTCAGATAAGCAACATATATTATCACTAATATTAAAAATATCACAATTAATTGCAAAGAAACATTAACAAAATATCATTACTTGATATTTATCAATAATTTCAAAATGCAAGAAATTATGCTTCTAATATTTCATCAAATTAAAATTATGAAACTAATAAACATTGAATTGCTTCTATCCATAATTTTAATAAGATAAAATAATTTCACTAAAAACTAAATATTCATAAGATTGAATATTAGCATTTAACTTCCCACGTTATATCTAATAATTGTCGCACAAGTATATTGCAATTATACTCCTAAGTCCTAACAGTTATTAATGATATACTTAAGCTCGAGGAAATAATTGAAAAGAAATTCACAAGTCCTTTAAATATTGACATTTAATACTTGTGATCCTAATTGCAACTCCTCATAACGAAAATCATATTTTAAAATTATTTTCTAAGTATATAAAATATTGAGAATTTTATACACAAGACTTATAAAATACTTCAGCTTTTAATATTAGTGATTTTTGAAATATGCATTAATTACTTAGAATAGAAATTCTAAATAATATCACTAATACCAAAAATGCCACAATTATTTGTAAAAATATATCTAAAAGTATCGGAGAAAAATATCTGAGCAATTAAGCAAAATATCATTGACTAATACTCATCAAATATTTAACATATAAATAATTATGATGCTAAATTATGCTAGAAAATTTAACTACCACATATGCATATAACATTGTAAACATGATAATTAACATAGTAGTAAAAAGTACGAGGCACTGGATTTAAAATAAATTTATAAGTCATCTAAATATGGAAAATTTAATACTTGTGAACTCATTTAAGAATTCTTTGCAGATGAGATTTTCAACAAATATGCAAATAAATTATATCCCAAGTTCTCTAACCAACTTAGATAAAATGAATTTATCAAATTTTTTAACAAATATTTGTAAGTTATTTTACTATGGACAATCTCGAAAGAGATGATACCTGATATTCATGCGTTTGTTCCTTAAGTAATGTGGAGAGATCAACAGAGTTATTGGAGTTGAAGTAGTTTTCTTGTCCAGAAGATTAGAGCATCACATTCACTAGCTGCTTTAAATTTTGCCTTTTCTACAACTATGTGTGTTGAATGCTTCCTCTTATTTCAACAAGAAATCTACTTCTTCCATGAAATTGACAGCTTCTAGGAATGACTTCCCTGTCTTTCTTACAACTTGCATCATCTATATCTATATAGTCAATTAGGTTAAATCTAGTATCTTTAGGGTACCTAATTCTATGAATTGGTAATCCCTTAAGATATCTAACAATTCATGTCTTAGCTATAAGATAAGATTCTCTAGTATCCACTTGAAAACTTGCACATAGGCGTATTGAGAATGTAATATGTGATCTATGTGCAATTGAGTAAGTAATGAGCCGATTATACCTCTATAGCTTATTACATCAATTCAAATACCTTATTTGTCTAAATCAAGCTTAGTGGTTTGTTGGAAGAAGTCTTGGCAGGTCTAGAATCTTCCAAATTGCGCATCTTCAAAAGATCATTGACTTACTTTAATTGCCATCATTCTTTTGAATTACTTGAAATCTAAAAAGAATTGTAACTCTTCCAACATGCTAATCTTGTACCTATTCTGCATTAACTTAGCAATAATCTCTTGTAAAAGTTTTCGTCAGTAGACCCATATATAATAAACTCATGGTATACTTGCACATATATTACATTATGTATGTGCCTTGTATTCTAAAGAGATATGTGTATAAAAACTCTAATATAAAATAATTCTGAAGTATTTAACAGTTAGAGTGTCATACCATGTCCTTGACGACTGCTTGATTTCCTACCTTCGTCATAGAGAGCTTGTGAAGAGAATGATATACAAATTCTAATAGATATGTAACTTCAAAGTCCAGGAGGTACTGTACATCAACTTTAACTTCTAACTCACCATTCAGGAGTGCACTTGTTTACACTCATCTGATAGATATTCATGCTTGAATGCTCAACGGGTGCTTGGAGCATCTTACTGTTAGATCATCAACTTGTTCAACCCTAATAGTATAAAGTCTCGTCTCTGGTGCTTGTAGTTAGATCTTGAAAGTCCTGAAGATTCTCTTTCTATCATCGTCGATACCTTCTACTTGATAGTAACCTGTAGCAACCAGTTTGACTTTGTATCTCGTAACAATGCCAATAATCATCCAATTTCTAAAAACCCTTACAATACCAAATACCGTCTTGTCTTGTGGTTTGGTTTCAGCTTTAGTAGATTCTATCTTCGAACTGATTGAGATCATATTGCATTTGCAATCACCTAATCTAGATCAATCAGTGCTTCTTAAATCTTCTTTCGGATGCCAACTGTTAACCATTGTTTTTCCCCGAAGAATAACCATTTACTTTGCATATCACTTCTAGCCTTTACTCTAATATCAGGATCACTAAGAACTAGACTCCAAGAATGACTTTGACTTCAAACCTTTTACCTTGGCATATATGTTCTTGATGTATTCCTTTGATCTTCTTGTATTGAGTACGACTAATAGATCATCCATTTATTTACTCCCCCTGAGTTGCTGCTAGGATGTGTTGAAGATTATTCTTCTCATTTTATGGATTCTGTTAAAGTTCACGAGTTGTGTAGATTCATTACCATTTTCATTAATAGGATCTGAATCATCATCATTATCATTAATTCCTTCTACAACCTCAGTTTCATCAGCAGTATCTGAATATGACTCTGACAAGATGTCAAACTTCAAAGATTCAGAATAGTCATTCATTTGAATGATTGGGAGCTTGGTGGAGTTGTCCAATACATTCAGACTTTCAATCACCTTCTGGTCTTACATCACATATTCCTTGTAAGCTTTGGACTTCAATGAGTAGCTGAGAAAAGTTGTTCCATGAGCCTTAACTTTAAACTTGCCAAGATACTCATATAATTCTTCAATAAATATCAATTTCCTCCAAACACACGAAAGAGCTTCAATGTTTGCTTCTGGTTGGCCATTAACTGATATGATGTCTTTTCATGATTTTTGTTGAATAAAGTAGCATGATGTGTTAATTGTTTCAGCTTCAAAGTACCTTTTCAAGTGCAAGATTCATTTAGAACTTCATTTGCGAAATTCAGTTCTAATATCTGACTTCAAAATTCTCATAGCTTACTTTGTTTCCAACTTGATCTACTTGATGCGATCAATCATAATATGTGATACATCATCTGTTGAATGCAGAACATCACCAAATTGTAATTAGGGTTGTCAATATCCACCACTAGGCATGTTTCTTCCATGACATAACTTGCTTCAGTGTGATGTTTTCATTAACTTCTCTTTATGACATACTTCAAAATGTCCTTCTGGATAGAATTCTAAATGAAGTAGTCATCTCCCCAATATCTTCTTTATCAAAGAATCCATTGTCTCGAATAACAAGTGTGAGAGCTTCATATGCCATAGCTAACTAACTCTTTACTGATGAAGCTTTACTTGAAACTCACTTCACCTTTCCATACTAACTCCATATCAGTTAAGAACAAATTTCCTCACTCCCTGTTGAGTGAGCTTCTATCTTCCTTGCTTGAAATCAAACACTTTTCCTTTTCAATGCTTTTCAAAAAAACCCTTAACAAAGAATTCCCTAGTGTCCTGTAGATAGTGCTTTAGTCCGTCCAGAAGAAAGATACTTCCAGTGATGACAATATCAAAAAAAAGATAGCCAAGTCCCTTGTACATCCTTTGTTGTCATCTCCAAAGGTTACCATTGAGTAGGCTTTCTCAACCAACTGTGATAGTAGAGCTTTAATGCTAGTCATATGTCTCGAGCAATAATTCTCACGAATTCACATAACTTTTATCTCTTGTTACATACTCTGCAATCACAAATGATTAAGTTTCTTGATACTCAACTTCAATACTACAAAATTGAATTTTTACGTCGCCTCTTTTATGTCGGACATAATAGAGACCGACGTATATACTATCAATATACGCCGGTTCCGCCTAAAGCCGACGTATATAATACCATTATACATCGGTCCCCATTAAATTCGGCGTATATTTATCATTCTAAATAACAATTACATAGGTTCAATAAATAACCGACATATAAAGTACTTATATATGTTAGTTCCTAGAATGACGACGTATAAAACTCATGTATAAAGCTAATCTTTTACATCGGTTTTATTAATGTCGACTTATAAACACTTATTTTATTCATTTTTTTATGAATTGACATATAATTAAAAATATTTAACAAATTATATTTATTTTTAATATAAATAAAAATACAATTCAATAATAATATTCTAATTTTCTTATAACATATAAATATTTAATATAAAAATACATCACCGTTATTTAATAAAAATAAAAATAAAAATACAACTTAATAATATTATAATATTCTTATAAAATATAAGTATTTAAAAACAAAAATATTGTAATCTGTTGAGAAATTTAAATATCATAATATATTTACATGTGATTTTATATTTTATAAGTAGTTTTTTAATGAAGTGAAATATAAGTGTTTTAAATTAAAAAAAATAAACCATATAAATATCTCTGAACTTGATTGAAACATGATACATAGTTACATACAACTCTTGAAGCCCTAATTGAAACCACTCTTTTACCCAAATTGAAGACCTGCTCGCTAACTCTATTGCTTGGTAATTGGAGTATATCTTGGGGTAAGGAATAACTCCAGTGAAAAATCTCATATTCGCATCTCCGGTGAGATAGCTCAAGGTCATTACTTTACATATATGAATTGTATATTACTGTATGTATGTGTATATATATCGAGTTTTTGTTTGAATAATTCATTTTTGGTTCACTTTTTAATGTATTAGTATCTATGTGTATCAATAGATGGCACATCATATTCTTGGCACATCATATATGTTTATTAGTATCTAGTCCTTTTATCGTACATTACAGGTCTTCTGACAGGTCGCCCCAGCTCCAAGTGTGGAGGGCCGAGAGGATATTTTTATTTAGTTATTATGTGAGTTAGCATGAGACATGTGGTTGATATATATATATATATATATATATATATATATATATATGTGTGTGTGATTTGGTTGACACGTTACTCACAGTTTGCACATCAAGATTTTATAAACATTGCGAATATATTTATTATTTTGTCGTTGAATTTGAAAGATTGGGAGTTTTTGTTATCACAAGTTTTTGGTTGTGCATCTTTTTGTTACGACATGTTTTTTAAATTGTACAACAGGATTTTGGGTCAAAAAAAGCATGAAAAAAATTGAAAGCAAGAAAAAAAATTTAAATAATATACATCGGTTCAAAGAGGGATGTATAAAATTGATAGTATATACGTTGGTTTTTTGGATAATGGACGTATAAGCGAACATAATATACGTTGGCGTTTTGTTTTATAGGTCGGCTTTCTTAAACTATATACGTCAGCTTTTTAGTTTACAATATACGTCCTTTTGCTATGCGTCGCCATTTAATCGACATATATGACTTTTTTAACTTATGTAATAGATCATTTTTGTACTAGTGTGAGTCCATATAGATTAGAGATATTTCTTTCAATAGTGGTAACACCAGCTTCAGCCTTAACATGCACAAACTTATCTTTGACTAACCACTTCTCATTTACAATAGTCTTGACAAAGTAGTCGTTAGGCTATGAGGTTAGTGATTCCATCCTAACTTTAGAAGAACTAGCAGTCTTTACTCTATTGTGATTCTTATACATGATTTGCCTAAGATTATGCAAGTCTTAAGATATGCATTTACAAATTTAAAACAATAAGCATGGAAATAAGAACACATGGTAAACATTCAGCTTTAATGCATTATAGATAAGTGTTATGCAAATTAGGTATGTTATGCATATTAGAAAACTCATTAACATCTGCTTTAACCATTATTCCCACAGTGACAGGTGTCAAGTAGATTTACAGATTTCCAATAATTTTTTAAAAGCACATGGATAAAAGAACTAATAAAATAATTACTAATTATGTCTAATCCATTTATGTTATTGTCTAACATTTTAACAATCTCTAATTACCTAAGTCAGTTTTAGATTAAGTCTCGAATCTACAAGTTTACTGACTACTTAGATAATTCTACCATCTTTTAAAAATCTACTCCTTAACAAGCAATTAATAAAGTGATTTGACATTTAAGAGCAACTACGTGAGTAGGAGCAAATCATATGAAAATAGTCACATAAACAATTTATCAAGTCATTTATCACAAAAAGAACAAATATAAAGAATCTGATCTATGACCTGTTTGTCTATTAGCAACTTTCACAATATTAGTAGAGGTATTAAATCACATAAGATTTAAATCAAGTTCAAGAAAATATTCAGGGACCTAACCGTCTAGAATAACATATTTTAGATATTCATTTTATTGCATAGAAAATCAAGTATGAAATGTACTAACTTTTACTCATAAATTATAGCATATGATATCTTATTCTTAGCAAATAATTAAGAATTTAAGACATAAGATGCTAACATGCTGACAGATGTATACTAGTTAGAATATGTACCTGTGAAGTGCTTAGTGATTCATCTCCAGTATTGATCATTGATGCCAGATATCCATTTGGTTCATCACTGTCACTGATAGAATCAACCTTGCATTTAACTTCATCAACAAATGATTTCCCTTGCTACATCCTTATTAATGTTTGACATTTTTGCTTTATCCCAACACAGTGTTTGTCATCATTTACTTTTTTAGGCTTCTTCAACTGTGTATCACAACCTTGATATTGTCTTTTTTTTCAACCATTCATGTCTTGTAACCACCCCTTGAACTGGTCTTGAAAATCTCATTTATGAAATCTATAGGTAAGGACTTTAGATTTAGAATTGGGATCCCGTCTGAATTTGATGTCACTGAACTCCTAGTTGCCTTACAGGCTTGACTTGCAGTCTAGTTCTTAAGATATTCCAAAGTGTAAGATTCACTTATAACACTTTGACCACTACCTTGAGCTATTACATATTCAATTCAGCTTTTCAGATCATTTCATTTCTGTTCAGATGTTTTCAACCTTGACTTCAATCAAATTTGGTTCCTAGGTCATAAATACAGTGGATATGCTAATAACCTGCTTTATCCAATATTATCTTCTTCAACTCTTGTTCTAGTTCATAGGCCTTCAGCACATAAATAGTTCTTCTAAAGATAATATGGTCATATCCTTAGATTCTTGATGGCTGTAATCCTACGTTCCAGATGATCTGCAGTGTTAGCACAAACTTCCTATAATTTCCCTGTAGAATAAGCTTTAAGGCTTTTGTACTGAAATGCCAAGTAGTCCAGTCTGTTCTACTTCAATACTTTAACCCCTAATATTTTTCATCCAAAAATTCAACTCAAATCAACCTAAAACTGTACCCAAATAATTTCTTCTTTTCTAGCTTCAAAAATATATATGGGATCCTATGGAGTAAACCTTTGAGGAAATTAATACCACTTTTTCTTCATCCTGTTCTAGAATTAACTTCATTGGATTTTCTTCAATCGATTTTAATTGACTTCAATACCCAAAAATATCTTTAACTACTACTTCTTAAGCACCCTCGAATTAATATTTAAGAAAAATTTAAATTTATAGAATTTTTAATTTTTTTAGAAAATAAATTAATCAAAAATTTTTTATAAATAATTAATTTTCAAGAATTTTAAATTTTTTAAAAAATTAAAATATCATAAATTAATATTTAAAAAATAATAGTTTTCCAGAATTTTAAATTTTCTAGAAAATAAATAAATATGAAATAAATATTAAAAAAGGTGTAAACTTGAGGGCGTCTGTAGTGCATAGAAGCTTGAGGGCGCTGCGTTTTTTATCTTTAAGGGCGATGTACAACACTTCTTTGAGGGGGCTTAGCTTGGTGGCGCATGACCTCTTGTACACATGTGGCGCGTGCAACTACATTAAAGATGACTTGGTCAACTTAACCTCACATGTGCACACAACAATTAGACCTAACCATTACACGTGCATGTCACATGCGACATGTACTGGTTTGCCTTGACGCGTGTGATTCAACTCGTTAGCCACCTTAATCATTTCTAATATCATGCTACTGCCGAATAACAAAAGTGACAAGGTTTTTCGTTTAAAAATTTTAAATCATAAATTTAATTTATTTAAATTTAAATAATAAATTTATTTCAATTAAATTTATAAAATAAATTTATTTAAATTAAATTTATAAAATAAACTTATTCAAGTTTAAATAATAAACTCATTTAAATTAAATTTATAAAAAAAAATATTTAAATTAAATTTATAAAAAAAATTATTTAAAACTCATTTGGAGTCCAAACAGCTTCGGCACGGTGAGCTTAACTGAGTTACGGATCTTGATTTGTATATCAATCAACAAGTTCTGAAACCAATTGTTAGGTCCCAAATTATCGTAGAAGGGGTGGTTGAATACGGTACTCATAATAATTTAATTTTTTTTCGGAATTTGGAATAAATAAATTATTGATTTAGAGTGGTTTTGGCTATTTGTAGTGTTTAGGAGAGCTGATTACTAATTTTCTGTGAGTCCGGATAAATCAATTTGGTTCAAGAAAATTAGCAAGAAAATAAACGGAACAAGATTCGGGGAATATATCATTTATATATAAACCCGAAGGTCGTTATACCCGGCTAAAAATATAACCGGTTCCCGAAGAACAAAATTGGTTCTTTGCTATTAACACAAAAATATAAAGCTCAGTTCCTATACAAATATATCTAAATTAGTATAAGGAAAAACTGAGTTTGTAGAGAGTGATATCTAGGTGCACTGGGCATTTTTTATTAAAAAATCGGGTCCTAATATCTAACTGGAAGCAAGGTATGAGTGTGTATAAATTATATCTTCTTGCTCCCGACCATGGTTGTGGCTCTCTACATTTTTGTTTGAAGAAGAAGACTTTTTTTTTGAATGAGTGGTTGTCCTCTATTTATATTGTGTAGACTTGAGTTCAATAAAGTAGCTGCATGAATTTGATTAGTTAGGAGCTGAGGGCGCTTGTGAGGGGCGCCTATTAATTCTACAAGTTGGGGGTGCCTGTGGTGTTACTTGGATTGGTGCCTTGCAGAATTAGTTAAAGGTGCCCTGAAGATTTACTTGGAGGTGCCATGAAGATATGTCCTTGGAGGCGCCTACAACATTTGTCTTGGTGGCGCCTTTTACCAATTAAGGTAAATAAACATTAAGTTTCGGGGAGCAATCTTGGTGGCGCTTGGACTTATATGGGAGGCGCCCTTAAGAAACAACTAAGTAAATCTTCGTGGCGCTCCGAGGTGCACTTCAGTTAAACTTGATTAATCATTGTCAAAGTGCAATTTGATCACTGCATTTTGACCATATATTCATCCTTTGACTGAATTTAAACATCTTCCAATTTTTGTACCAAGCTTTTATCACATTACACCCTGTACACTAAGCTGTTTCCATTCTTCGAGTGTAGTTCAGAAACTTTCACTTTTCGTACCAAGATTGTGACACTTTACACCCTGCACCCTTTGAGTTGTTTGGCTGTAGCCTTTACAAATCACTTTTCGTACTTTAATAAATGCATGTTCTTTCCAAGTATATTCTTCAACTAAACAATTCTTCTATTTATAATACTCAGATTCCTTTCACAAACCGCTGACGCCTAGTGCAACTGGTCTGGTTCACAGACGACTAACTTCGATCCATGTCTTCATATTATAGCCTTACGTATATTGTTAAGTTTGTAGCAACTCCATTGCTTCAGAGTCAATAAATAATTGTACTTTCACTGAAGTCTTTTCTGGTTCTTAGATAATGTCTTCATTACTACCATAATCTTGAATACTTCATTCTCTGTTCTTCACTGATGCTTGAACATATAAAGGTACTTCTTTCAGTGAGTATAACATCAAGACTGCAACTGTCTTCTTTAACCTTTGTCTTTAGCCTGTCTTCAACTCTTCTAGATTCCTATACTTCAAACACTATCTATCTTTAATCAATGCTAATACACTGAAATCTTCTAATGACACTTTTATACTGAATCTTCAACAGTTCTGAAACCCTGAAAGCCTTTACATATTATTCTTCACTGAGGCATGAACATATTAATAAACTTGTTTCAGTGACATATAGTAGACTTCAAAACTTTTTCTAATGTTTTGATTCACTGTATCTGCCTTATCTTCATTTTTTCCTGATTTCAGTGTAGATGTAGTATTATTTACCTGTCCTGTTCTAGTGTTGAGTTATCACAACTTATGTTCGTACAGCTTCGCAATCTCACCAATATTTTTATATATTTAATTAAATATTATATAATTTTTACCCGTATTATAATAAATATATCCAAATTTGGACCCGTATTATAATATTTATATTCAGTTTGGGCCCAAAATAAAAGTTTAGTTAATATATATATATATATATATAGATATATAGTTGAAACCCTTATTATAAAAAAAATAAAATTATATTTAATATAATGGATATTATTTAGGCCTATGGCCAAGTACCGACTGACTAACCGACCAAAATTTTAATTTTTCAGCTATAATAATATAATAGATAATTGGTGTTACAAGAAATCTAAAAAAGGGTGTTGTACTAGACAAAGTACTGTTACTTAAACTAGAAAACCTGTTACCAAAGATCAGTAAATTGGCGTTGCATTAGATATACCTAGTGTTGCAAAAGGGTATGCTCACGTGGTATGTGGGTCCCACTATTGACGTGGTATATGAGCCCCACTACTGACGTGGCATGTGAGCCCTACTGCTGATGTGGTAAGTGGGTCCCATTGCTGACATGGCAACTGAGTCCCAATATTGATGTGGCATGTGGGCTCCAACTGACATGTAATTTCTGCAATCTAGCTCAGCCTATTGTCATTTTTACATGTGTATAGACATATATCTAATCATTATATATATATATATACAATTATTAGGGTATTTTTCTTATTAACTAGATATTTCTATATTAATATGTATCCATATATATGTATAAGTCATATATGTCTAATAATATTTTAATATGTGTTTATATTATTCATGTCTTATCATCACACTTGTCGTTTAATATATTTTATCAGAAATTTAACCAAATTTACGTGAGGTTTATTTATTAATCCAAATTTAAAAATTTAAGGTTAAATTTAGTAAATGTTTTAAAAGATGATTTAAGATGTATATAGTTAAAAATGTAGGATTAAATTTACTAAATATTTTAAAAAAGTTTTAATGTATATTGTTAAAAACATTGGAATTAATTTACTAAATATATTAAAAGGTGTTTTAGTTGTATATTATTAATAACACATGGTTTAAATTGTATGTAAGCAAAAAAATTTGAATATTTTCTTTCTTTTTTTAAAAAAAGTCTTAGAGACACTATTTTTCCTCCCGATACCATGGCTTTAGAACCCAATAAGAACCACTAGGATTTTTATCTAGAGTGGCAATTTCCTTTAAAGACTTCTGAATATATGAAGGCCTTTGGAGGTATTGGTCCTTAATATTGTAGAAGGGGGTTGGATACAATATCTGAATTTATCACGGAATTTTGGATTCAAAATATTATTTTAATGAATCACGAAATATTAATTTTAATGAAATACTGTTCAAGTAAAAAATATAATTTTTAACTTGAAAAGTATTACAAAATTAATATGTTGAAAAGTGTATATAATTGATAAAGTGTTCTAGAAAGATTTCGACATGAATTGTTCGAGTTTAACAATTATATTCCAAACTTGCACAGAAATCCGTGAATATTACAATGCATATAAATTTCTGAATTTGAATATTTTCTCTGTTGTAAAATATGAAGTGGAGACCTCATATTTATAGAGGTTTTGTAAAGCTTAGCATGACTTTTCACTATAACTTTATTTAATGGAAATTAAGCCTCGTATGACTTCTCAAAAGGCTAGACATGACTTATAAAATTCGGTATGACTCTTAGAAAAATTGAATCGGTATGACTTTTCTAAAGTCATATTCAGCATAACCTTTAATTAAATAAATCAGAATAACTTATTTAACATCGGTATGACTTTTCCAACCTAGAGCTCGGTATGACTTATTTCTAAAGAAAAACGGTATGACTTTCATTATATAATTCAGTATGACTTATTTTATATAATTCGGTATACTTTTATTAATAAAAATCGGTATGACTTTTATTAATAAAAATCAATATGACTTTTATTAATAAAATTCAGTATGACTTATTAAAAAGTCATTTGAATTATATTAAAAATCATACTAAGTCATATATTTTATAATAAATTAATTCTACTTAATTTAATTAGTTAATTTATAAATTAAATGAATTTCAACTTAAATTAATTTAATTAGATAAATTAAATAATCAATTAACTTTTGATAGTAGAATTAAAATACTATCTTGACTTGTATAATCGTGTAGTCAGCTTCAAAGTCTTTCCGTCTTTGCTTTGTCTTCTGTCATAAAACCACTTGAGCTAAATGAAGAATAAATATTATTTTAGTTGACACACAAATGTACTGTCTGGTTCATTTGTGCCATACTAATAAGTATTCTCCACTTAATAACTTTTAAGTTGTGGCCTTCTATCATTCTTCTTCTTTACTGTCTTTCCTCTTCTAGAATCTTTTTGTATCTTTAAATCTTTTATATCTTTTGAATTCTTCTAAAACACTACCACTTTATTTTTCACTAACGATTGAACATATTAATGAAGTTCTTCCAGTGTTGAGTAGCAATCCCATAAAAATACTTCTGATACTTATATCCATTTGATTAGTTGGCTGTCTTCGTCTTGATTCCTGTTTGATATTTATTATTTACTTCTCTTTATAGTTAGAGTTGATTTGTCATCTAATTATTACAAATAGGCCTAGTCATATGCCTTTCAGGAGGGAATCATGTCCTTGAAATACTTTAATATACTTGTTGAAACAGTTTTCCCACCTCTTTGTACTATAAATGTCTTGATCTAGTATCCTTGAAATGTTATATTGTCCTTAAAATGCTCTATTATCCTCGTCAGTAAATCTGACAAAGTTAGTGCTTTATTAGTAGATGCTCCAGCGGTCAAGCTCAATTTTTTCCCTTCATTGTTGGCCAATCCTCCAAAAGGTCTAGAACTACCACTTAAAAGAGTGTTTGCAGTTGAGCCAAAATTTTGATAAAAAGATGATGGTGCACTAGCAACTCTTAATCTTCTTGTCCAAGTGGGGACAACTACACTCATTCGACTTCTAATCATCCGTGAATGGTGTAATATTTCAGCAGCTCTCTGTGCAACTTGAGAAGCCTGCTCGTCTAGTTTCGATTTCTCTTCATCGTTAGAATTTATGATTAATTAGATCATGGTTCACCGCACTCTGAGATAAAAGTTATAAATCACAAGAACATCAAGTTCATGAGCAACTAACAAAACATTGTAAAGTTATAATCAACAATAAGTTCATCAGGATAAAAAAAAACTAAATGTTGTAGGAGAACGAGATAGATTGATTTAGAATAAAATAACAAAAAGTAATAAATACCTCCAATGCATAAACATGCTCCAAAATAACCATCATTTTCTTTTCATATATATGCATTTAAATGATTAAATCTTACCTTTATGTAGCATGGACAATCCTCTTTCTCAGCTAAAAATTCTTTTCTTGGCCTGCAATTGATGTTTAGAGAAAAAATAACATTAAAAAAAGTTTGGTAAAGGAAGAAAAAAAGATTTATTCAGTAAACATATTATAAAACAAGATGAAGGAATTTTGTAATATAAGATTTTATGCACGCAATGAAAATGAGATCTCAACTTGATAATGAATTTTCCTATTTTGTTTCATTGCATGGAAGAATGTACCAAACAATAAAAAGTTTTCTCGATTACCAAATCAGAATATGTTGATCTTACATACCGAAAGAATGGAGGAAAAGAGAATAATAGTATTATTATATAAATTACTATACAAAAATTGATATAGAAATTAAATACAATTCTAACATACATGTAAACATTTGATTGCATTGTGCACAAAATGTAATTCATATCCTCATATATGATATTGAATAGAAATATATTAAAATGTGATTATGTGTCTGTGTTGTAAAATGTTTAACATATTAGTCTTTATATAGACAACGTGATTGAGGGTTAAGCTCAATTCATGAAATCTTGATCGTCCATTTGGTTTTGATAGATGGATAGGATCAAATTAATCCGCCGGTTTTAGAATCCACAGTTTTTAAACGCACCTAGTTTTTGATTTCATAATCCACGGTTTTAAGTCACACCCGGTTTCAGATTTCCATTACCCACAGTTTTCAAATAACTCTAATCTTATTAAATTCTATTCTTATTCACGATATATAACACATCATAATTCAATATATGATATATCTATATACAAAAAGGATCTATGCAATATTTTGATATATTCTAGTGGATATCTTTAAATTTAGAATAACAAAATATAAACAACTTAAGTTTTAGAATTAGATTAATATAATTAACTATTTTAATAAATTTTAATATAATTACTGAAATTTAGATGCACATTTTAATTCTTCATGACTTTTTTCAAAAAATATAACAAAAAAATCAACTTCCACTTACTCTCCAAGTCGAAAGTTTAGTTTGCGGCTCCCATCAAATAGCTTGTCGAGATAAATTAAATTTATAAATCAGATAAAATTATGGTCTAGGTGCATGTGCATTTATTTTTTGAAATTAAATAAGGTCTACATAATTGATCAGCTAAAAATATTAGTACGTAAGTTAATTTGTAAAAGAAATCATAGATTAACTAATAAAACTTCGATGAATTAGGGTGTTTGTAAATTTACTTTATTATTATTACGTAATTTTTATTATTTCATTAGAAAAAGAGATGACACTGTGGGCCTGTGCAGGGTTACTTAAAATAAGTATAAGTTACTTATGTTCATAAAAAAATATGTATTCTTACACTTTTTTAAAATATTAATATTTATTTTAAAATTTTCAGATCTCTTATTTTCAAAATAAAAAATAAATTATTTATTTTCAAAAAAAGTACATATATACGTACTTTTTCTGGAAATGAGTTGCTTATTTTCGGAATATGCATTGTGAAGGCACAACACATTTCTCTATTGATATAGCTACTATTTGACATGCCTAAAATACTTCATCTATTATTAGGCCGACAGTGATGCCAATTGAAGAAGGAAATATCAAGAATTGGATTATAGATTTTAACGTAAATCATCTTGAAATTATGACATCTAGTCATTCCATAAGTCCAAAAGCTGAGATAGAGCCGGAGATAACCCCTTACTAGAAGAAAATAAAATAGATGTCATTAAGAGAAGGACCCTTTCAAGATACAAGAACCGCGTGTATCATGGTCCATGAGTTCACTGACTTCTCATGGAGGTTCAGAGTTATTTATACATACAGAAGCTAATCTATCTTAGCTTCTAACTCATGCTTAATTTTTTGCAACAATAAAAGAATGGGAAGAATGTAAAACAACTATACATTAAAACTATTAGCAAAAACGTATCTTTATACTTGCGCTATCCTCTACTTTTTATATTTGGCGAGGAGATTGCCCCTCTACTTTTGTGTTTCTCTCTTCTTCTAGAGTCCTAGACCAAACTATATATAGGAGTACTTAAAATTTAATTTTGTTTCTCTTATACCCTCCCTAAAGTTGGCTTATCTTTAATATATGTTAGGAATTATGTAGTATGATGATAACAAATTTCTTAGAATTATAAATTTGATGTATATTTTTGTAACTGGTCAATGAATATATGACCTATAAATATCCATTGACTAGGGAACTATTTATCAGTTGAAGTTGTTGTTAATCAACTGATAAATTATATTGTAGCAGTTGATTCAGGATTCTTATTGTCAATTGATTGTAATACTTCGATGGATGATATGTACTAGTAAACTGATATTTATTGACTTCGATTGATAGCTCTTCAACCAATGTGAAGAATGGGTGAGAAAGTGTAAATATTCTAAGACAGAATGATCACAAATGAAGTGATCAACGGATAAAGAAAACAATGGATATGGGTAATGTTCGATGGATGAAAGTTAACAAAAGTCAAATCAATGGATCAACATCAACGGATAAAGCACAACAAGATAGTCAATGGATAAATGGATCGATGGATACTCAAATATCCATTGGTACATTAATTGATCTATGGATATCACATCCAACGATGGATAAGCAAAGAATGATCAATTGATAAGTTTCACAGCAATTATCAGTTGATCAAGGTTTTCCAAAATAGTTAAAGACAAATAGAATGGAATCTTTGCAGAACTCTGAATCGATGGAAGATAATCATATTAGGATTGTGAAGACTTTCAAAGGAAAAGAGTCTTCAAGGAAATGATCAAGATAAAGGCTTTTCCAGAACTAGACAAAGTCTAAGGAAGACTGTGCAAGAAACTACTTTCTATTTTAGTGTAAACATTGTACAATATTTTTTATACATTTATCAGTCGATAGAAAATAGAAGTAGAAATGAACTACTATATATAGTTTAGTAGTTCATTATAGCAAAGTGTAGAAGTTAGAAATCAAGAACTCAAGAAAAGCACAATAGAAAGATAGAAAACATTTATAGTGCTTTTCTTAGTTCGATTTACATTTTGTATGCAGCTTAGTTTTAAGACCAAGGTTCATTGAAAGCAAAAATATTCACTAGTGGAAAACCAATCCACTAGTAATTTTAAAAGACTTGTTTTCAATTATTCAAGTTCAAACCTTCTGTTCTATTTCTTAGTCACAATACTCTAAACACTCAAACACTTTTATATAAAAACTTAAATCCGCAAGAATTGGTCATAATTTTTAAGTTTGTATTCAACCCCCTTCTAAAAACTTGTACAAAAGGGAAATAACAATTGGTATCAGAGCCTAGCTTTTAATATACATAAAGTTAAGATCTAAATACATCAAGTATGGGTAAAAAAGACACAGGGGTGAAGATTCCAATCCTGGAAAGAGATGAGTACTTTCCCTGTAAAGTCAAAATGCACTTGCACATGCTATCTATAGAACCTTCCTATGTTCACTGCATAGAGAAATGTCTACATGTACCTATGAAAATAGTTACAAGTGTTAATGCAGATGGTGGGTACTCAATCACCAGACAAGCATATTTCAAAACCTGTGAGTGAATATACAGTTGAGGATGATAAGTAAGTACACACGGATAAGAAGGCATTGAACATTCTGTTCAATGGCATTGATAAGGACATGTTTGACAATGTTATCAACTGTACAATATCTAAAGAAGTCTATGATACTCTTCAAACTCTATGTGAAGGCACTGAGCAAGTAAGAAAGAACAAGATGCAACTCTTGATTCAAAAGTATGAGGATACCAATCTCAAGTTCTTGAGATCTCTATACAAGGAATGGAAACCAATGACTATTTCTATAAGAAATCTCCAGACTTTAAAGAATATACTCTTGATAAGTTGTATGGAATCCTGAAGACTTATGAGTTGGAACTATAGCAAGATGAGGAGACTGAGAAAAGTCAGAAAAAGGAAAAGTCTGTTACATTGGTGGTCAAAGATAAGCAAGTTACAGAATCCTGTGAATATGTTGTTATGGAAGAAGGGAGGATGGTGAATCATGGAAAAATTATAGGTGGCTACAGGAATGACGAGTCTTCAACTAGTAGAAGAAAATAACTAGTTGAGGATGATGAATCATACACAAAAGAGGATATTGATGAAATAGATGAGCATCTGGCTTTTCTATCAAGAAAATTTTCTAAACTCAAGTTCAAGAAGAATCCCATGCAAAGGCCTAGATCCTAGTTTAGGAGAGATAGTCAACAAAATAAGAATCATGTTGATATGACTCAATTCAAATGCTTCAATTATGGATTAGCTGATCACTTTTAAAATGAATGCAGAAATCCAAAAATGGAGAAGAAATCAAAGTTCAGTGATGGTATTGACTATAAAAAGAAGTACTTTGATTTGCTAAAACAGAAGGAAAATGCTTTTGTAACAGAGGAAAAGGACTGGGCTGCTGAGGATGATTCTGAAGAAGAGGAATTCATCAATCTAGCAGTTATGGCTAACCATGTTGACCAAGAGGCTAGTTCCTCTAAAAATCAGGTAATTTCCAAGAGGAATACAATATTACTATTACTGAAATGTCTAATGAGTTATATAATTTGCATGTCGCTCTTAAGTCCTTAAACAAATAGAACACTGGGCTTAAAAATACCTTGGAATATCTAACTGAAAGGAATACACACTTAGAGAATGAGTATTGCAAATGGACAGACTCAAGATAGAGAACAAAGATGCTAGAGAGGAACTAGTTGATAAGAAGAAAATAGAAACTTTGAAAGAAAAATTAGAAGAAGAACTAAGAACCATTGACAAATGGAACAGGTCCAGTAAATCTAGCAAAAAGTTGAATGACATTCATGGAACAAACTCTTTCACCATGTTGTCTGAAACTTTTAAATGACTAAATGTTGATGAAAATCAATCATTGGATAAAGAGCAATCGATTTCTAATCCTGAATCAACTGATAAGGATTATCCATCGATTGATGATGTTGACTCAACGAATAATCATCCATCGATTGAAAAATCATCACCTGCTAAACAATCAACTTTAAAAGCCATGCTTAATATACATGTTAAAGTTGTAGAGGAAGGTAGCTCTTCTAAAACTCAAAACAAAGTTGAGAAGGCTAACATAGGGCATTTATCTAAGAACCAGTTGAAGGAGAAATTAGAAAAGATAAAGCTTAGAAATAAGCCTAATGAGAAAAAGAAAAAAAATAAAAATGGTAATGTAGGCATAAATAAGAACAATAACTACACACCTGACATGTATGCACCTAGACAAATTTGTGCTAAATGTGATAGTAAAAATCACCTATTTGTGCACTGTAAATCTGAAATGCATGTCATGCCTAACTTGCCTGCAAATCCTATCTTTCCTCAATTAGTTGCTCTCCATGCTCAATATGCATCTATACCTTATATGTTTAATCCATATCTTGCATTTACCAACATGAATATGCCTACTATTCCCTGAAATGTTAATACCAATGTTCATACATCAAACTTATCTAATTTTGCAAGCATGAACATTCCTAGAATTAGCACTGAGAACCCTGAGATGAGGAAACCAATACCCAAAGTTGAAGTGGAATCAAAACCACCTAAACCAAAGGTACAAAAGTTGGAGACCAAACAAAAGGTGGGAACTAATAAGAAATGACCCAAGGCAACTTGGGTACCAAAATCAACTTGATTATTTTTGGATGTGTGCAGGGAAAAAGAAGGAATCTTTGATACTTGGACAATGGATGTTCAAGGCATATGACTGGAGATAAATCCCTGCTCATAAAGTTTGAGGAGAGAACTGGCCCTGGAGTAACTTTTGGAGATGACAACAAGGGTTACACCATGGGATATGGCTTGATTTCAACAGAAAATGTCATCATTGAACCTGTTACACTAGTTGATGGCTTAAGACATAATTTGTTAAGCATCAGTCAACTATGTGACAATGAAAATAGAGTTTACTTCACAACTGAAGCATGCATAATTTCTAACAAGAAAGATGGAAGCCTAGTGATGATTGAGAATAGAAAAGGAAATGTGTACATAGCTGACTTCAACTCAACAAATGCAGATTCAATGACTTGTCTTCTTTCAAAAGTAAGTACAAATGAAAGTTGGCTGTGGCACAAGAAATTAACTCACCTGAATTTCAAAGCCATGAATCAGTTGGTCAAGAAAAATCAAGTGAGAGAATTTCCACAGATGGAATTTGCCAAAGATGGACTATGTTATGCTTGTCAGAAAGGAAAATAAAGGAAGGCATCATTCAAGTCTAAATTGGAATCATCAATTGAGAAGCCCTTTGAGCTTTTACATATGGATTTGTTTGGTCATGTCAACATAATGTCTATAGAAAAGAAAAAGTATGCTCTAGTCATTGTAGATGTTTTTTCAAGATTCTTACAGACTTATTTTTTACACTCCAAAGATGAAGCAAGTAATCTCATCATCAAGCATATCAGAGAAGATGATAAAAGTCTTGAATTGGATAAAAAAAAGAAGTGACAATGTAACAAAATTCAAGAATTCTATAATGAAAGAGTTTTATGAAGCTAAAAGAATTATCCACACATTTTCCGCACCAGGGACACCTCAGCAAAATGGGGTAGTTGAAAGGAAAAATAAAACATTAATTAAAGCAGCTAGAACTATGTTGGAAGATGCTAAATTATCAACCTATTTCTAGGATGAGGCCATTAATGCAGCATGCTGTATTCAAAACATCTCCATAGTAAATCAAGCTCAAGGAAAGACTCCATATCAATTGATCGAGAAAGACAAAAAGCCAAAAGTGGGGTTTCTTCATGTCTTTAGTTGCAAATGTTATGTCATGAGAAATCAAGGTGAAAATCTTGGAAAGTTTGAAGCCAAGACTGATGAAGCCATATTTATTGGGTATGCACTGTCAAGCATAGCCTACAGAGACTATAATCTTAGACTACACATTGTTATGGAATTTGTACAAGTAGTTTTTGATGATAAGAGGATTCAAGGCTTGTTTTATAAAGGAAATCATGACACACTAAAATTTAAAAATGAATCCAATGTAACAAATGAAGAAAGTGATGAAGAATTGATTCCAGTAAATTCACAAGTACTTAGAAACCCAATATCAGTTGATGTCACAACATCAATGGATAATTTATCAGTTGACAGACATCCATCGACTGATAATGCATCAACTGATAATCTTTTAATGGATAATCAACACTCTACATCAACGGTATCCAACTCAGGGGGAGGGTCTTAGAACTAATCTTCAATCTCAAATCAAAATGAGTACAACAACAATGATAATGAAGCTTCTTCATCAAGAAGGAATTTACCTCCACAGAGAAAATGGATAAAAAGTCATCCATTTGAGCTAATCATTGGGAATGCAGAAGATGGTGTCAAAACAAGAAGTACTACTCAAAATGAGTGTCTGTATAACAGTTTCTTATCACAAGAAGAACCTAGAAGAATTGAAGATGCTCTGAAGGATTATGATTGGGTATTAGCTATGCAAGAGGAACTCAATCAATTTGAAAGAAACAAAGTATGGAAGCTTGTGCCCAAACCAAATGATAGATCCGTAATTGGCACAAAATCAGTATTCAGGAACAAGATGGATGAAACTGGTACAGTGACTAGAAGTAAAGCAAGACTTGTGGCAAAGGACTATTCTCAAGAAGAAGGAATTGATTTTGATGAAACCTTTGCACAAGTTACCAGACTGGAAGCAATTACATCCAATTCAAGATCTTTCTCAACCTCTCTTATGTGCTTGATGATGAGATTACTAGCTTCATCCTTTGAATGCAGAAAATAAGTCCATGAGAACCTTGAAAAGTCATCCACAATGACTAGAACATACTTCTTCTTTGCAATGGACATGATATTTAGATGACCAAACAAATCCATGTGTAATAACCCAAGTGGCTTCTCAATTGATGATTCCAATTTTGACTTGAATGATGCCTTTCTTTGTTTTCCTTTTTGACAGGCATCACATAGTCCATCCTTGACAAATTCCATTTGTGGTAAGCCTCTCACTTGATTTTTCTTGACTAACTGATTCATGGCTTTGAAATTCAAGTGAGCTAATTTATTATGCCACAGCCAACTTTCATTTGTATTTGCCTTAGAAAGAAGACAAGTCATTGAATCTGCACTTGTTGAGTTGAAGTCAGCTATGTACACATTTCCTTTTCTATTCCCAGTCATAACCAGGCTTCCATCTTCCTTGTTGGAAATTATGCATGCTTCTGTTGTGAAACAAACTTTATTTCCATTGTCACATAGTTGACTTATGCTTAACAGATTATGTCTTAAGCCATCAACTAATGCAACAGGTTCAATGATGACATTTTCTTTTGAAATCAAGCCATATCCCATGGTGTACCCTTTGCTGTCATCTCCAAAAGTTACATCAGGGCCAACTTTCTCCTCAAATTTTGTGAGCAGGGATTTATCTCCAGTCATGTGTCTTGAACACCCACTATCCAAGTACCAAAGATTTCTTCTTTTCCCCTGATTGCTAGAAGAACTAGCTTCCTAGTCACCATGATTGGCCATTAGTGCAAGATTGATGTATTATTCTTCTTCAGAATCCTCCTCAGCAGCCCAGTCTTTTTCTTTTGTCACAAAAGCCTTATCTCTTTGTTTAAGCAAGTCAAAGTACTTCTTCTTATAGTCAATACCATCACTAAACTTTGACTTCTTTTCCATTTTAGACTTTCTGCATTCATTAGAAAAATGACCAGCCAATCCACAGTTGAAACATTTGAATTGAATCCTGTCAACAAGATTTTTGCTTTGTTAATTGTCTCTCTTGAACTGAGATCCAGGCCTTTGCATTGGATTCTTCTTGAATTTAAGTTTTGAAAATTTTCTTGATAGAAAAGCCAAATGCTCATGTATTTCATCCATTTCATCCTTGGTGTATGACTCATCATCCTCAACTGTTTCTTTTCCTTTCCCAGTTGAAGATTCATCATA